>CM034149.1:551253733-552453733 GCA_019776745.2 Taxus chinensis
GTCTATGTAATCCCACCTTCCCGAAATCCTTAACAAGTGCTCCATGAGCATGACATTTTATAACCTGTAAACCCATATTATCATTGATGGCCCTAATCAATGCCCTAGGTTAGTTCTACCCAATTCTCTATTTTAGCTGGGGGTACAATAGATACAAGTTTGGTGACTCACGGGGCCATCTACCTACTTGATGTAGATGTCTAGTTTCCTTGAGTGCCTCCATTGGGCATGGATTCATTATCAATGTGCTTGAAACTAACCTAAATCTTTGAATTCCATGATCTCAAGTCTGCTCGATGCACTACTGAACCATGGGCTTACTGTTGACATATCTCTTACACGATTTATGAATTGAGAGTTTGTTGAGAGTGGAAAATTGTCATGAAACCTAGGTTTACACCCCCTTCTCTACAAACTGATCTACGTGATTGAACATGGACTTTTGAACCTATCCCAACGATTGATTTTTTACAAGTAATGAAGCACACTGAAGTAATGATTGCTTGGCATGCCTTGAACATTGCAGAGGTGTGGGTAGAACCATTTGTGGAGTTGGGACATCATGGAACTCTATTAATTTATGATTTTTTCCTTTCTTTTGAACACTGCTTTGAAACACTACTGCGGGGGGCTGGAACCACATGTGGCATGGAAAGATGTCCCAAACTAATTTCTTGATCTCTTGCAAGGGTCATTAGAAATATGAGAAGCTCAACTTGTGAATCACCTGAAGGAACCAAAGAATGGAGCTACTGAAAAAATGTCCTTGTCTGATTTTAATTACTTTGCATTTGATTCTTCTGAGAATGATAACTATTTCTTATAACTTTGAGCTTCCTTTTGTGGCATCTCTTGGAAACTTGATGAACTATGCTAGAGAAAAACATGCAATTAAAACATATATAAAAAAGAGAAAAATCATAACATGCCTCAAATGAGACATTTAGAGTGTGCAAAAAGCAACTTCTTATGTTGAAGTCAAACCTACCCACCCTACTCTAACCAGAGAAGCAAACAACTCAAACAAACCCTGACATTGATAAGGAAAAATAGCTTCCCTTTCTCACAATTTTGGACCATGTGAATGATTTGACACTAAATATGGACGCTATAAACAATGGAAAGCTATCCTGAAGTTGGATTCCCATTTTAGAACTGAAAGTACCAATAATAAACAAGAAAAATATATCCTCGAGCTGATCGACATTGGTCTCATGGAGGCTTGGATGCTAACCCCTGGTAATTTGTATCTCTCCCTCATGACCTGAAGTGGACATGATCAATCATGGCTTCTCTATTGGCTTTAACAACCATTGGATTCAAGGAAGCCAAATACCTGGTGGGGTAAGGCCTAACCCATGTGATCTGCTCATTCATTTGTTGCTCGGACCCACAATTAGGGCCCTCATGCAGACTTTCTTCCGGGGTATGGCTATTTGCAGGTTGATCTGTGCTTTGTTGTGCCTATAAAAATGGCTCTGTTTTCACCTTGATAGATTTTGGCATTCCTTAGGTATATTCATTCCCTATTTCCTCTTGGTTTTCTAACAAAAGTGCAACCAGTTCCAGACAAGTAGAACAATGAGGATCATTGCATTCCGCAGGAACATCCTGATCACATTGGAATTAGTCCTCCTCAAGGCCTTGAGTGCTAATAGTGTTTAAAAAAACTTCCTCCTCCCCGAAATTTCTAATGTGAGCTTCCTTCTCACCTTCCTACTTTGCTTGTTGGTTCAACTCTTCCTTTGACACATTTTGAATCTCCTGATCCTCCCAATCTGAATTGGACCAGTCACCTATTGATACAAAATTTTCATCCTTAACAAGACTGGTTGAGGGAGAGGTATAAGGAAGAGGGTGTTACTTTGTCTCCTACTCAGGTGTAGGTGTTTGATACTCAAGGGACCTGACTTTACCACCCAAAAGAGTTAAGTGCTCCTCCAAAACATACCCCCTATCTTGCTAATGTGTTACCTCCGCAACAACTGCATGATTCTTCCTGAAGCCTTACTATTTGAGGCATTGTATGGGCATATCCCTTCTCTAAAAGCATAACAAATATCTCTTTTTACCAGCCTTATGGGTAAGCGCAACAAGCTGGGGGACAATTAAGTGGACATCAAATCCTGAATTTTACATCAAAAATAGAAAAACATCAAATTTAGTCTTCTGCAGAATTGAACCATGCCGAAAAGTCAAAATATGTCATAAAAAAATGGTACCATCGCGTAGGGGGAGACTGTTTATCTTTGTAGAAATATTGATTTAAAGTGAATAGGAATAGAATAAATATCATTTTCTATTTTTTTACTAATATTAGGTCTTTTAAAACACAATTCCCATGAATGTTTATGTCTACGTTTAAGACTGCAAATTTTTGTTTTCCTTATCAGAATGTGATAAGAACTTATACATCCCAACTTGGTAAATTATATAACCATGTTAATTTTTTTTATTGGATTTCAATATTTTTTGTGAAGTTATGGCGGGCAAATGGAACGTGCATCTGCTTTTTCTTTATTTTTTAGACACTTTCAACGTAACAAATCTAAAGATAAAATATTTCTCAAAAAAATACAAAATAAATCTATCCCACGATAGATATGACATCTAACTTTCTCAACCAAAGGAAAAAAAATATATCAATTTTTTGTTCATCCAATCATGGGCAAATGGCTACAATCTTATAGCGTTTTAAAAAAAATACTAGTCTTGATTTTGAGTGTTTAATATAGCTAAACGGTCCATTTTTTAAAAAAATTAGTAGTTTAGAAGAAACTGAGATCCAGATGCTAAGAGCCCTAGTGATATAATTTTTTTTGAATTTTGAGTGTATGCATTGTACGTAATAATCAGCATACAAGTTGACATTATGTTGTTATTTGCAATATGACATCCACGGTATGAGCCCTTTTTGGCCAACTGCTGCACTTATACGTGTAGGATATCTTGGTTTAGTGACGAGCTGGTAGAAGGTAGGGCATGACATAGAATGCAAAACTGTCCACTAGAAATCTTGGTATATGGGTTAGAGGAAGTGGATGGAGTCATCTGGGTGGATAGGATGGGGAGATATTTTGGTGTAGCCTTGGGAATTTTGCGGGGGCATAACAACCGTTGGGAGACCTCAAATGAAGGACAAGTATAGAAAAGGGGTCTTCCTACTATTTATGAAATAAGGATGGATTGTAGCATTTACAATGCGGAAGAGGACGAACTTGACTTTGCGTGAGGCGGAGGAGCTGGCCGATTACTAGAGAAGTCTAGAAATGGTATTTCATGTCCAGACTGAATAAATCGAATCTTCATCGAAGCTATGAATTTAATGGAAAATCCCTAGGAAGCCCAACTCGCAGACTTAGAGAGACTAGGATCATACATGCCCAAGGTCAAACATTCAAAACAGACCTCAAATAGTAAAAAATACCACACCTTGTGAGCGGGCCATGCATCTTTAGGCGATTCGGTGCTAGGTCCTTGTGAATTTGAGGTGATGACAAAAAAAAAATTTTTTTTTTTTCCAGAGATGGATTCTATGTGGAAGCCCACTATATTTTCTGACGTGTTCATGGGAAAATAAATCTACATCTCCTGCACTGGTTTTGGCAGTCTATTCTCTTAATTGATTCCATGTGGAAATGGAATTGTGGTGGCCAAACTGTTATACAATATTTTCATTTGCCTTTGAGAGATGAACCAGAAGTTGAGGCAAACATCTCTTCCATGATGATAGTGAATGTCACAATAGTTCGAAACATCCTAATGTGATCAAGTGGGGACTAATGTCTCATTTCAATAGAAAGAGTTTTGAGACAGATTTTAGGGGCCACGTTAGGGATATAATCCCATTCTCTCGCAATGTTTAAGAGGACGAGGATGGAATTAGAATTGAGGGAGGAATGGAAAAATCTCCTTAGAGAGGAAGGCTAAAGTGTGACAAATGACAAACATTAAAAAAAAAACAAGTCTTACAACCAGAGGATGATTGGCTATGCTTGAATCGGACTGCTTGGAGTAGACGATGTGTTGGAGAAAGAGCCTCCAAAAGGACTAGGATTTTACCAAGAAAACCATATACAATCTGATAAATAGTGTGGGAGTTACTAACTTTGAAAGGGCACAAGATGAAGTGCGCTTTGTCGGGTTTTGGGATTTGTGTGCCAGCTGTAATCCCGAAATATAAGGGAAGAACTTAAGTCATGCCAAAACAACCTTGAAAATATGATCATGTGAAGACCTTCCGCGAAACTCTCTCATGCTAATTCACACCCTCCAAAAACTTGGAAACACGAGATTTTTTGAGATTTGGCGCATGTTTTAGAACCTTTGAAACCCAAATCACAAGGATTCAAAAATAGGTACCTATCTTGCATTCATGAAAACCTGAAATACACTTGTTGGAAGTAGAGGCATGCAATACTACCCCTAAAACTTGACATTCAAGGACTTGGTCTTCCTTGATGTTTTACAACCTTGAAATCTTGAATTGGCTTGCAAATTCCGTCAAGGCGTTTATAATCTCACAAAAATATATCAATACTTGGTGAAATGAAGTGGTCGTAGATATAAGAAAAGACAAACAATCCTGTGAAAAATGAACTGTGTCCCCAATAGTGGCATGTCTGGTTTTTTGAAACTTAGTTGTTCACAAAAAATTGTACAACAACCCCTCAAATGGTCTAGTACTGTGTGAACATGGGACACATATCAATGCATTGGGTAAAATAAGAGTTACACCGCCCAAAAGGCTACAAGGGCCCACAACTTGAGGGGGGTACCCATCAGTTAGCCAAATACACGAAGCCTATTTCCATAAGCCGCACGCCATTCGAGAGGTATATTGATTTTTGATTGATAACATATACCATTGTGTATGATAGTTATAATTGTGTCCGTGTGCCCACTATTGTATTAACTATATCATGATCCTTATTAGGGCCATTGTCCAGTTGACGGAAAGCTCACTGTGTAGCACATTCATGTTCACCTGCACTACCTACCTTAGCATGCCCACTAGTCACTTGCACACTTTTCATAATGCAATAAAACTCCTATTGGGCAAACACATTCCATTTGATCACATGGATGGCACTATATTCTCATGATGGACCTAGCTCATCTTGGATCATGTTATGAGGATCTTTTCCTTTCTTACTCATAACCTCACCTCTACCATGGCTTCGTTACCGTTAGGTGATACTTATGGTTTTACATCCTATTGTCAGACCATAATCCCAATCATTTCCATAACATCCCGCATTATCGGATCCTCGGCTGGGCCCCATGGGCCCTTGGTCCCACATATTAGCACCCTAATCTAATCCTTCTAGTACTTTCTTTTTCCCGCCACTTTTTGGGCCTCTTGTAGCCATTTTTAATATCTATCTTTCTTGGGGTCAGCCTTTTCGGGGTTAATTATGAAATTAGAGAAAGAGAACCCTATAAATATAAAGTCATGAGACCATAATGAGAGACATAACATCATACACTACTATCACTCCATCTAGAATTGCATCCATCTATTGCATTGGCATCCACATAACTCCATCAATGAATAAGCTAGTACATCTACATCACACTTCATAGGGGGAGGGATTCTGTTACATTCCATGCACACATGCTATTATATTTTCTACAATTAGCTATTTCTCACTACTTCTAATATGAAAATATAGGTCAAATTTTAACCGTCTTTGGACCCATATAGGCCATAAATAATTTTCAACTAACAAAACTCAAATAAACTCCAAATAATGCAAAATTATAAACACGTTGCACACAGGCTGATTATAGAGTTTGGTAATAGCCTACATCTCTGGGTTCTTATCAAACTGTTCCACTAGTCAAAACTTGTAAGTACAATATAGTTTCTTACAATAAAACCTAATGGAACTAAAACTTGCCTAATAGTACTCCAGCCATTCAAAGAACACCAATGATCAGTCGGGATTTTTCCTCCTTCCGAGAGTTCCTACAAGTTGTGTGGTGCAATGGGCCTATTGGGTAGCTTGAATAACTCTCAATAACAATTTTACCTATTAAAAATAATAGGTCTTACACTCATAAATTAGCCTAAAAATACTAAATTCACTCTCCATTACAAATGCCTATAATCGGCTTGCTTAAAAAAATCTCCCTTGGCTCTTAAATGCCTTCTCAAGCTCTTGGAGTGAGCTTATGAGTGTTCATGTGTTTGAATAGAGGGGTTGAGTCCCTTTTTATAGTGATAGAGGGCCCACACTATTCTATTGATAAGGCCTATTTGCCTTTGCTTTATCCATACACCGAGCTAGGCGGGTTGGTTGGATTGCCACAAATTTGAATGGAGTTGATTATAGGGTCGAACCGCCCACCCTCACCTTGTATTTTTCCTCAGCCATTTAAATGGCCCAACCAAGTTCTCCTGTGCCTATGAGGACTTCCCACAAATCCTTGAGCTCCGCCTTCCACCCATGCCACATCACCTGTTGTGCTGGCTCCTTCGTCGTCTATGTGCCCATTGTTTTCTGATCCACGTATCCTGGGTCTCCATGTTTGGCATTTGATGAGCGTAGATTCGAGTCAGGTATGCCGCTGGTTTTTTGGGGCCATGTGTGGAGAGATATCCCACATCTCACAGGGAACAGATAAAGGAAGGATATTTAAAATCCTTTTCCCCACCTTGCACTACAGCATGGATTTGGGCCACATCCTCATTATCTTTTTAGTCGAGATAGATATGGTTAGCTCGCTTGGAGCATCGACTCGATCTGAATTGGTTGGTATAACTCGCCCCTGTGCTTTCCAATGCACAACTCACTAAGAACTCTATCCTTTATTCGATCGAGCTATGTATAAATTTCCTGTAAACTTGATGTTCAAATCATCCATTATGGATTGGTGCATTGCTTGATTCACAACTAGATGAGGTAAAATATAACTCACTCTGAGTTGATAGAAAAAGTGGTGGTAGGCCACATATGGTTTCCTGAGGACCCACCACGTGGAAATTTTCTTTTTTGTTGATCATGTATGAAGATGAAGATGTCTTTTTCGAATGAAAAATACTAGAGGTATAAACTTGAAAAAAATCACCTTCACACGATCATATTTGCCACTACTTCGTGACTTGCCACTTGACCAAGTTTTGTCTAGGGTTGACTACAACTTTGAATAGCCACCAGATGTGTACACGCACGGACTCTATTTTCAACGTTCAGATAGTCAAATGAAAGATCTTGGAGTCAAATTTTGTGCTATAATGATCTTGGGAGATTTAGGTAACATTATTTTCTTTGTATTGTCCTCTGGATCACACCTCCCCAATGGGAAAGGCTTTTTGTCCCAAAATTTTTGTGAATCCAAATTCACATTGCTGAGAAGAGATATACACAGTATATTGTGATCCTTGGGACATGTTGATGACACATGATAGTATTGATTCACCTTGCTACATAGACTATGCCATCTACAGAGAAACAAAATTTGGTACCATGGAAGAAGAAACTTTATTTCACCTAGCTACATGGTCTCAGCCTCTACATGGTATTGAGAAGTGTTTGATCTTGACTTTCCCCACTGCACGGATTTTGCATCTACATGGTACAAGCCCCAATGATGATTTCAATCATGTACCATCCTGCTACATGACCATAATGGGCCTCTTCACATAGAATGGATTTCTGAGCTAACATTGGTGAACTCAACTGTATACATAAACAACTGACAAATCTGCCAAGTTTATAGATATGAGTATCAAGCTATAACTAAACACTCAAGAGTTGATTAGGAGATATGTGCCCTTAAAAGGGTCTTTATATAACTTCCAAATACAAATGTAAGGAAAACATTTCCTAATACATCATGTAAAATTAGTTGTAAAAATGCTCCATTTTTGGAGTCTTTGTACAATAAGCTTAAATACCAAATTTATAGGGAAAATGATTTCACATGATGAACCTGTCGTGAAAATTTCTCCTATTTGATGGATTATGTACTTTGTCTTCTCCACTACATCACAACTTGGATTGACCTCACCCTTTCGGCAAGAATAAATTTTTTTGTCTCCTTCCTTGCTGGAAAAACAACTCAACAAGGAAAAAAGTATACTGCATAACATGGTGTTAGCAAAATCATCAAAATATTTTCCAGCTGAGGGGTCTTACAAATGCAAGTATAATAGAGATTAAAAAAATTGCCCAAAATTGGGTCTTTAATAATGTGCCTTGATTGGTTAGATGTATACAAACATTTCCCAAAAGGGTCTTATTAATACATTCTACCTAGCACAAAAATTTTGTTGGTATTTTATTACAATAAGAGCAATAAATAATGCTCGAAAGCCCTATACAATAGCTGAAAAAAATGTCAAACTTTTATTACACCTTAGATTTATTACCAACTATAGAATCCTCAGTGTTGGCCTAGGATACCTCAATAGGTGCTCTGTGGATCATCGAGTGATCTCTCATCTGTATATGGATCTGGATGATCTGCTGGAATATAGGCGATCTCTGTGTCAGGTTTTGGATGATCCCCTGACACATATGAGTCTGAATCTGCATTAGGATCTAGATGATCCCCTGGTACATATGAGCCTGAATTCTCACTACTGTTGCCATGTATAGGAAAAATAACATGTCCTGACTCAAACTCCACAATCCAGCTATGGTTAATGCGAAGCTCCACTCCACTCCTGCCATCCATCATATAGCCTTGCCAAGCTGTAAGGTAGAAATTTCCCAATGCCACTTTGTCCATCTCTAAAGGGATGATGTCAAGTGTGAAAGTGTCAGAAAATCATCTCCCAACTATAAATCCCAAAGTGCAAAAGCTAGTAGCCAACCCATGCAGTGTACCATCCTCTGTACCAACTATCTTGGTACGAGGAAGTGGTGTAGTAGGCAGTCCCAATCTGTGCACCACATCGGTAGTCATGTATCCTACTATGATAGTCCAATCAAAGATAAGTGTGACTGGTTGTCCTCGATAAATCACTAGGAATCCACTGTCTCGAGGCACTCGTGTGTCGCAATACGATGTTTGGAGCATTCCACTGGTGCTCTCATCCCAATGACTCAGATGGTCGACTAGAACTGGGTTCTGTAACTTCCTTTCCCTTCTTTTTCATCCAAGAAGGCCTTGTTTCTGGGTGCAACTTCCAATAACGTTTGGTATCATATCCCTTGCCACAATGGCTGCACTTAACCTGTTCTGATGATGGTGGATTTTCAAGGTGTTGTTTCCATAGATGACTTGCTTCAGCTACCTCTCTAGGTGGAGCATCTATGCTTCTCTAAAGCTCTGGGAGGCGTTGATGTTGTTCACCTTGACACTCTCAAACATTGGCCAAATGTGTTTGCATCTCTACAATCTAGTGGTTTTGTTCCCAGATGATGAGTTACCATCACCCGAACCATCATGTTGAACAAGGAAAGTATCACCAGACAACTAAAAGAATAGGTATATATCCATATTTGGTACTTAGCAACACCCTGTGAAACCAACTCTGATACTAAATTGATCCATGAAAATAGAACAAAATGTTTAACTCGATCACAGACCCCTATAGGCCTTATTAAAATTTTCCAATAAAATTACTCGTTTTAAGTAAAAAACTCAAAATAATGCAAGAATGAAAAACACACTTCACACATAGTTGATTACGGAGTTCAGAAATAACCTACGTCTCTGGGTTCTTATTAGAACCATTCCACTAGTCAAAACTTGTAAGTACAATATAGTTTCTTACAATAAAACCTAATGGAACTTAAACTTTCCTAATAGTACTCCAGTCCTTCGAAGAACACCGATGATCAGTCGGGATCCGTCCTCCTCCTTCATGGTGTACCTGGAAGTTGTGTGGCACTATGGGCCTATTGGGTAGTTTGAATAACTCCCAATAATAATTTTCCTATTAAAATAATAGGTATTACACTTATAAATTAGCCTAAAAAGACTAAATTAACTCTCCTTTACAAATTCCTAAAATCGGCTTGCTTAAAAAATTATCCCTTTGCCTCTTAAATATCTTCTTGAGCTCTTGGAGTGAGCTTGTGAGTGTTCATGTGTGTTTGAATAGAGGGGTCGAGTCCCTTTTTATAATGCTAAAGGGCCCGAAATATTGCTGTTTATAACCTATTGACCTCTTTCTTTATCCCCACATCCACTAGGCTCAAGTTGGTTGGATCACCGCGAATTTGAGGGATAGCTGGTATCGGGGTCGAATCCCCCGCCCCCACCTTACATTTTTCCTCGGTCATTTAAATGGTCCAACCGAGTCCTCCTGTGCCATGAATTTCCCATATTTTCTTGAGTCCTTCACCATCTACCTGTCCACATTTCCTGTTATGCCAACTCACGAGCTCATCATCCACGTGCCGTCCTTCCATTGTACCACGTATCATGGGTCTCCATTTGTCCTTGGCTAAACCCAAGTGGGCCGTCCATACCGCCAGTGCCGAGTTCTTTTTGTGGGTGTGGAGAGTATAATCCCACATCTCACAAGGAACATGGAGATAAAAAAAGGATTTTAATAAGTCTTATTTCTAACCACTTGCATAGCATGGCTTTGGGCCACATCCTCATACTTTTTTTGGTCGAGATAGATGTGTCAACTCATTTGGAGCTCAACTCGTCGACTTGGTTGGTATAGCTCACCCTCATGTTTTCCAATGCACAACTTGCTCATAACTTTGTCCTTGTCTCAATCGAGCTATGTATAAATCACATATGAACTCGATGTTTAACTCATCCAGTATGGTTTGGTGAATTGCTTGGTTCACAACTTGATGAGGTAAAATATAACTCGATCGAGTTGAGAGGCAAAGTGGTGGCATGCCACGTGGTGGCCTGAGGACCTACCACGTGACAAAAAAACTTGTCGATCATATATGAAGATGAATATGTCGTCAAATGATGAAGACTAGAGGTATAAACCTAAAAACATCACCTTCGCATGATCATATTTTCCACTACTTTGTGACTTTAAATTTGACCTGGTCTCGTCTAGGGTTGAGTGCAACTTTGACTAGCCACCACATGTGCATACAGAATCTATTTGCAACGTCCAAATAGTCACCGAAAAGATCTCAGAGTCAAATTCCACACTATATCGATCCTAGGAGATTTAAGAAACATTGTGTCCTTTGTACTGACCTCTAGGTCAACTTCACAAAGTGCGAATGATAAAAGAGAACCTAGGGCATGACATTCACACACACACACAAGAACTACATCCGGTTCGTAATGTAGTACAATGCTCAGTTGATAAGCCCACTAATGTGGTAGTTGAGGTCAGTTTGACCCATTGATTATGTATATTTTTTTAGGTTTTTGATAATTCCTTTTGGTCTTTGGTAGGTTATTTTTTCCTCTTGGAATATTTGGAGCATTTGGCACAACATAGAAAAATTAATATGATAGGTAGGCAAAGTTTCAGATCACCTTTTGACCCTGTGAGCACCATATCTAGACACTTTTCCCAAACCATGGTACCTAGATTCCTTACCAAAGATCCCATGGGTTCCCTAGTTCTCTTCCAGGTTTCCCAGTCTAGATAAATCATCCATATCTATCCTTTTTGGCACTCCTGCACAGTCATTCCTACTTTCTGATTTTCTGTGCATCACTGCAACATAGTCTGACAATCATCCATCATTAGATGAGTTATTTACTTTCCCTTCTTACAAATTAGGGTTTTTAATTTCATTAGATTATTTACTTATCTCATTTACATATTGTTTTAGTGCATTATATGCCCTCCTATATTATATTAACTATCTTTTATTACATCAGTTAGTCAACTACAGTTAATCATAAGCCCAAAACAAGCACTCAAAGATCTTACGAATGCTCCAACAAATCCAAGGTATTATAACATCTTTGTCATGAATTCAAAAACTCCAAAAAATATAGGTAAATCCTCTAAATTTTTCAAAAAACCCAATAACCTCTACATCAGCTCCAAATATCATGAAGTATGCCAAGAAGCAAATAAATCCCACTAGGTCTTCAAGCACTTAGAAAAATAGTCCCAAAGAATGACCAAATTCACATAGAAAATATCATCACCATGACTCAAGTTATATATAAATGGAAATGTAATTGAATCCTCTTTCTGGAATAACTCACTTTTTCATTCAAATCACAGTGGAAGACCACCAAACAACTCAAACTCTGCAATTGCTCCAAAATGGCTTCAAGACCCCAAAACTAAGTCTTCAAAACAGAGTCATTTTACATGTCAAAATAAATTATCAAGACACAAATCATATACCATTGGAAAGGTATCTGAATATAATTTCTAGAATAATTCACTTTATTATCCAAATCATAGTGGAGAGCCTTCAACCAATCCAATCTCTGAAACTTCTCATTCAGGCTTATAGGGCTCAAGAACCTATCTTTAGGAATCAATGATCAAACAACTTAAAAAAATTCTTCCAAGATCAACCACCATCTATAACACATAAAGGAAACTTATACTAACATGTAAAAGCACTAAGAAGCATAGCTCATGTGGAGGATCTCATTGTAGCACACTTGTTTCTTCAAACTTGATTGAGAAGCCAACTAGAACCAATTAGGCCACTAGGGTTTCAACATGAAACCACATCATCATATCATTCTAACAGATCAAGAATTATCATACCAGGTTCTAACATGCTTTCAATGACCAGAATCATCAACTTCATTACAAAATTTCATAAAACTCACCTCAAAACAAGAGACTAACATTTTAGCCCTTAAGGCAAAACTCAGTAGTGAAACTTTGAGGACATGTATCTTCCTTTTTCTCCAAGAAACCTATATGAAACTTTTCATGGATGCCTAATACATCTACCAAGGATTCTAGAATAGTTTGGTTTTCATCCTGAAGCTTCCATCTCAATTGTGAAGCTACAAACACCCATAAAACTAGGGATTTTCTCTCTTCTTGAGATAGCTAAAAAACCAAACCACCAAAAAAATGAGATGTGAGGAATTATATTTAAACTTGATGCATCAATTTTTATTTCCAAGATAATTTTTAGACCAAGCAAGACAAATATCTTAAGTCACTCTAGAAGGAGGGTTTTACTAGGGTTTCAAACCACTTTAGCTTGTTAACGATTGTTCATAAAAACCTGATGATCAAATCACCTCATTATTTTTGAAAAAAAATATTAGCTAAATGGAAAGTAATTCCCAAAAACCTATGGGTACCTGTGAATAGGTGAACATCTGAAGTTGACAATTCGAGCTGATTTCCCCTTCTCCAAAACTTAGTTTTACCAAAAATGACATATCTTGCAATAAATTCTTCACTTTGACCTGAAACTTGTGATGCATAATCATGAAAACATCCTCTAACTATAACAACTCACCAAATTTCTCAAATATGCTTGAAATTCTCTAGCCACAACAACTTACCTATGCTATCTTGTATTGTTTTCACCTTCTTTCTTCCCAAGGACCATGAAACATCATCATACCTCTGAGAACTAACCTGAAACTCATAATTTACATATTATAACATATCAAAACACATTTCCCATGCTTGGATATAACTTCCCTACTCCATTTCTCATGCCACCATACCAAACCACATGCTCTAGGTCTAGGAATAGGCCTAGAAGGACTACTTCACACTATGACTCTTTACAAACTAACCAATGATGACCTCATAAAGACATTTGGACACCTCTTACAAACCTCTTGTACCTTGTTTGACCTCATGAAATCCTTTAATAAAATTTGGAGAGCTCATACCATGACCATACCTACTAGACCATGCTCTAGAACAACATAAGACTTCACCAAAATAAGGCACTACTAATTAACCTTCATGTTTGACCTTTAATGAGACCTTGTGGTGACTCACAAGACACCATGACACCATTTTCCATCAATGAAAACACTATGAAAAATTTTAATAGGTTTTTGGGGTGAGCCTCTTGTGAGTTGGAGGACATCATGGGTTAGTGGGGATGACATCATTCCCCATTATATAATTGGGAGGTAAATGTTGTCTTCACCTCTTTTTAGGCATATTGCAATTTTGATAGTGCATGGAAGGGAAAGCCTTTGAAGTGAATATGTGTATTCAAGTTGTGATATTTGAAGGTTCAAAAGTGTTTAATTATGTTTTGCATTAGTCTTAAAAATGGAATCTCGTTTCATATTGTAAAAAGTTGATAAGAAAAGCATTTTATATTGTGTTTCTTTAGTTCTCAAAGTGTGAGAAAGTTTACTGTAGTTAGTTATGTAATACTATTCTAAAAAACCTTGTTGATCAGTCAGACTCTGGCACTTAGAGAAGGAAATACAGAAGGTTTGTGCGGGAGAGTAGAGCACATTTAAAGGAAAGGAAGTATCGGAAAGGATTGCACGTAAAGAATAAAAACAGTTTCAAGACTTAGCCATTTTTACGATAAGGATCTATTTTTGGAGATAGCGTGCATAGCACACAAACCGGTCAAAGAATTGTGTGACATGCATTGGCTATTTGTGGAGGATCAACTATGAAGCACTTTACATGGACACAGGTCGAGAATAGATCTACTAGTGTCAGTTAACTAATAATAGTCTATTGTTAGCACACTTGCATGTGTGACTATTTTTGTAACAGTGCGTGGCTAATAATAACATGCGACCTATTTTGGGATTAGATAAGTAGTGAAGGGAAAGTCCCCAACCTTATAAATATGTAGTGAATTATATGTGTGAGAGAGAGAGAGGGAGAGAGAGAGAGAGAGAGAGAGAGAGAGAGAGAGAAAGAACATATACGTATGAGAACTAGGGTATAGTGAGATTATGCTAGATCTGTTACGCGCATGAGCATAAACTACTGTTATTATAATGAAGATTCTATGTATTTACTACATTTAATATAATGGAGATTATGGGATGAATCAAGGTGTTATCATATTTATAGTTTAGTATCACATTCTTGATTCCATTATGGTTATTTGTTAAATTTGTTATGTTCTAGATCTAGGTCTGACTATGCACTGTATGAAAGATATATTAATTATAGATTTGAATGATTAAAGTCTTCATCATGCTAACATCCTGCAAAAACAACCCTAAAGAGGGGTCTGGTACCTTTACACACTTCAGGTGAGCACTCAGTCTAGGCTAAGTGATGTGCCAGTGTGCCTGTTCTTGTATTGCTAAATTCTAGGCGACATCATTGGTTCCATTTCCAGGACCTCTTTTTCAGTTGTTTTCAGGATGGTTCAAGATGAAGACATACCGATTGACCTTAGCAAGTGTTGAGGAGTGGAAACATGATCTGGAAGAAGAATACACATGACAGTTCAACACTAGATATGAGTTTAACGCATGCGTGTGGGTGGAATAGAATCTGTATGATAGTTTATATGAGAGATTCTTCACTATCTTTCCAGTAGAATTGTATGAGTGGCTGATTACTTATGCATCTAAGCAGAATTAGAGGTATCACTCACTTTTCTAGATGTAGGATGAATTTTAGGCCCTTTATGATGTTGATCTGATTTGGACTCAAGCTGTGGATATGTGGTTCCGTGGTGTTTTAAACAATTATATCTTGGAGTACTCAATTTTCACTTACTCATGCCCAGAGGTAGCTGAATTCCAGTTTTTATGATATCCAAGGGAAAATTACTTACAAGACATTCCACTGGAAATCAAAATCTTGATGGTAACTTTGAATTTAGAGAGTAAACTGATGGCTAACTAAACCCCACCACGCATGGGGGCAGGAGTAGGTTGGGTGAAGGATGGTAGACCTAGAGGTAGAAAGGTAGAGAGAGGAAAGGTGACTAAAGTATAATGATGCGCGCAAGAGGGAAGTAGAGAAGTAGCGTGACATTATAGAGTGGATGACATTAAGGAGATAAATGGCTCATGAAGGATTTGGAGCTCACGCAAGGGATATGGAGCGAGAGCATCAGGAACTCCCCCATCTAGGAAAGCATGATAGAGATCCATCCTCAGCCTCATGTTAAAATGTGCCAACAGAGACGACCTGGGCCATGAACGTATATTTGAATCCACTTGGCAACCTTGCCCTTGTACTTGGTTTTCCAGCATCTAGTACAACAAATAGTCAACAATCTAATTCAATTAGTGGAAGGGAAGGAGTGAGTTTTATGAAAGGAACAATGATGGTAGTGTAAATGTCTTCATTGTTAAATGGGAGTACCTTTTTAGGTGTATCATCAACACAGAATACAAGCATGCTGATTTTTGGACTAACTTTTGGGAGTGGTAATGCTTCACAGACTGTTGGGGTACCATTCAGTTCTATTGTTGGGACACAAGGAAGTACATCTTCTAGTTTGACCCCAACTACAGGTTCAGGATCAAAGGCATAGGTAGCTCTAGTTCCAAAAGATCTAGTGTTTCTAGAGGTAGGGGAAACATAAGAGGTTCTAGATCAGGTGGGCAAGGTTCGCACTAACCCCAAAATATTTACATGGAGATGTCTCTTCATCTTCCAGACTATAAGAGCATAGAAGATGCTATTGAACATGTGCATATGTGTGAAATACTATGGCGCACAAAAGGAATCACGGGTTCTGAACATAGGGCTAGCCAATTTGTTACTACGTTATAAGGGCGTGCACACAGATGGTATAAGAAGTTTGACCCTGATCAAACTTACATACGCTATACAACTTTAAAATATGCATTCCTTAAAGAGTTTCACATCCTCGAGTTTGAGTAGAAGAGTATAAGTGCACTCAATGATATTAAGCAAGGAACTACTGAGAGTGTTAGAGAGTATGATGCCTATTTTAAAACATTGTTATCTAAGCTTTCTTATGATAAACATGCAATCCAACATGCACAGTGGTTCGTTGGGGCCGTAATTACCCCTTTTAGAAGGGCATTATCACATAAGAGATATACACTAATCCACGTGAAGCACTTGAAGCTAACTTACACTCTGAGGTAGTTGGAACTATAGATACAGGGGTAAGCCCATTTTTAGAAGCATAGATCGTAGCTATGGCAAAAAAATGTGAGAAATTATCAGCAAATTTAGCACATGAGATGCATACAGGGATTTGGTGCACAAATTATGAAGTGGAAGGTCATACAAAGGATAGTTGTCCTCGCAGATCAGTATGCTCGTTGCTATTGGATTGTGAGATATGCCATTTAAACCATGATGCTAACTACTATCCATTATTATAATGCACGATAAGGAAGAACATTTCTAACTATTGTAAAGTTTGCAGGTCCATGACTCATGACATGTAAGACTACCAGCTGATTGGTAAGATCTATGATGCTATAGATATTGGTGTATGATAGACAGGAGTTTCAGATAACTTTAAAGGCAAGAATGAACATCAGGACTGGGATCACAATCATGCATGCTATGATCGAAATGAAAGGCATTTTAAAGGCGGTCATGGTAGAGGTCAAGGATACCACGGTGGATTTGGAGGAAGAGGCCGTTGTAGTGGAAGAATTAAGTTTCCTAGTGGAACACGTTATACATGCGGATATCCTGACCACTACAGGCCTGAATGTCCTTAGAATATTACATCATCTTTTTTTGGAAAGAACTATAGCTATGAGAAGTTTCTTATACTTATATGAGCATCTTAGTAAGCAACATAAACAAGAAAAAAAGGCACAGGGATGCTTAGGATACAACGCGCTATTAAAAATCAGTGGATACCTAAGTTGCAAGCAGAGTTTGAGGAGCTACAAGGGAAGATCATGACAAGCACTAAGGCAGCACGCACTTGAGAAGCATTGTAGCAGAAGCCTACCATTACTAAGGAGGAGGTTCTACATGCACGGTACCCAGATCTCACACATCAGGAGGTTTATCAGGAAACCATGGAAGTTCTTAGGCATCTTCATGGTGAGATACATTACTTAAAAAATGAAGTAAAAGAAAGCATCAGAGACGGTCCAAACTTATATAGATGACTTGAGAGAAATATGCAAACTATTGTGCCAAGAGAATATGATTCCGTTGTTAGGGATTTGGTTAAAAGGAAACACTCTACGCGTAAGTATTGAAACTTGACGGTAGATCCTACATGCAAATATTCCCCCTCATAGCCTATATTATGACAAGGAAATAACTCTGAATGTTGTTTTGGATGGGTGTTTATTGAGTAATACACTTATTGATACAGGCACAAAAGTCAACATTCTTACCTTGAATGCATGGGTGCAAATGGGGAGACCCCCATTACAACCATCCTCTAATGTATTATTCATGGCTAATCGGATTAATGCCACTCCCATCAGAGTTTTGAAAGATGCATCCATTATCGTATAAGGAGCCAAGTTCACTAGAGATTTTGAGGTTTTAACACTAGCAGAGTTAGATAGCTTCCTAACTTTATTAGTGCGTCCTTGGTGCTATATAAATAATGTTGATCTTTAGTTCAAAAAGGGTTATATCAGTTTTGAAAATAAGGAGGAAAGAGTTATTATTCCTTTAACAAATGGAAAATATGTGCCCTATGTTGAGCCCTTAAGTGAAGAAGATTTGAATAGGATTTATGTATGCGCTATTTGAGATCTAGAGATGCTTGAAAAAACTAAAGAAGGAATAATTATGTGGGAGGATGCACAGTCTATTAATGATACTACAAGTGTTGCTTGTGATAATTGGGCTCATAACACTTATGAGTTGGTAAGGTGCAAAGTAAAAAGCATATTTCCTAGAGGTAGAAAACTATGTTATGTCAAGAGGATAGGTAACAACTTGGTACCTTGTTACACTGGAGAAGGAGATCCTATGGTATTCCTATGTGCCATGGAAGAACAATGGATAAAACTATTAAAAAGAAGAAATATGCTAGCATATACACTACCTGGGACAACAACACAGTGGTGGATGGCCCACAAGGATAATCTTGTAGGATGGAATGAAATTAGGATTGATCTTGCTACTAGGTTCTTTAGGAGAAATTCACCTACTCAAATTTGTACTTATTATAGTGATGAACCTCTTCAACACCACATTTAGAAGTGTGAGAGACTTTAGACAGAAGGGCAAGAATATTTACCACCTTTGTTATGGGTGCACAAGTTTTATTCCACTTTACAAAGATGCGCACATGCTTGGTATGTATATACAAAACTCCATAGAGAGACCAGAAATTGGCAGGATTTAATTACAGGAATGGCCCAGACATTTGACTTCTTCTCTACAAAGCCTCTGGTGGAAGAAGCATTGAAATTCATAAAGCACTTAACTATGGGAGATAGTGCAAAGGTTGAAGAACTCCTTCAGGAGTTATTCGATGAAGGAAACTCAAGAGCGTGTTTTGTTAAAGAAACAGAGGCTGATGCCATACTACTTCAACTCGCTTGCCTTGAGAATGAATAAGGAAAAATGGTCTACTTAGTGGATGATGTAGAAGTAGAAAATATGGATGTAAACCATTCAATAGGTAGGCGTGAGGTGTTGGACAGTGCAGATACGACCATGCACGCCTATCATGAACCTATGAAGACAAAGAAGGTGAATATTGGATCAGAGGCTGAGCCTAAGGAAGCCATAATTGGGGACTATTGGTCGGACTCTAAAGTGGAAAAAATCATCGAGTTACTAAGGGATTACCAAGACCTATTCCCTAGGGGGTACCATGAACTTAAAGGCATGCATGAATCGTTAGGGGAGATGAAGATAAAACTTAAAGATGGTGTGTACTTAGTTTGAAAGAGACCCTACAGGATGAACCCTAACTTGTGTGAAAATGTCAAAGAATAGATTGATAAAATGTTAAAGTTTGGAATTATCAAGCCCCTTGATGAGTCAGAATGGGTTAGTCCAATGGTGATCAGTATCAAGAAGGATGGACGAATTAGGATTTTTATGGATTATAGGGAGTTGAATGTTGTATGTGTGATTGATCCCTTTCCCACACCATTCACTGAGAAAATACTAGAAGATGTTGCAGGGTGTAAAATATATTCATTTACAAATGGGTTCTCTGGGTATCATCATGTTTGAATTGCCCAGGAGGATCAGGAAAAGACTATGTTTACTACTGAACGGGGTAGCTTTGCCTATACGGTAATGCCTTTTGGTCTGAAAAATGCACTTACTGTATATTATTGAGCATAATTGTTCAAGCATTCAACGCATTTATTCACAACTTCTTACAATTCTATTTAGATGATTGGATAGTGTATGGATTAGTTAAGGATCATTGTGATAATCTACGATTAATGCTTGAAAGATGTTGACAGTTGAGTATCTCCTTAAACATCAAGAATTGCATATTTGCTACACCATTTAGATATTGCTCGGACACATAATCTGCAAGGAAGGTTTGTTGGTTGATCCAGCCAAGGTTGTAGTCATTATAGGCCTAAGGGAGCCTACTAGTCAGAGTGAGGTGTGCAGATTTTTGGGTCATACAGGATATTACAGGAAGTTTATCAAAGGATATGTCAAAATTTCCACACCGTTAGAAGAGTTATTGAAATGGAAAGGTACGTTCTACTGGGGATAACCACAACAACGTGCATTCAAGACATTAAAGGAAAAACTTGCTACTGCACCTATTCTATGTTTTCCTTCATGGGACCAACCCTTTCATGTACATGTTGACGCCTCTGGCATGACCGT
Source organism: Taxus chinensis (assembly GCA_019776745.2). Lineage (NCBI taxonomy): Eukaryota > Viridiplantae > Streptophyta > Pinopsida > Cupressales > Taxaceae > Taxus > Taxus chinensis. Next base: position 551,274,297 of record CM034149.1, read on the forward strand.
TGGTGCGGTGTTGGCTCAACCTAGAGAAGGTATAGTATATCATCCTATTTGTTTTGCTAGTAGAAAGTTGACTCCTGCAGAACATAATTGCACAACTACAAAGCACGCAGCTTTGTCAATTATCTATGCACTACATAAATTCCGCTAGTACCTACTAGCTACACCATTCATCTTTTATATAGATCACATGGCATTGAAGTATTTGGTAAACAAGTCCATTCTACAAGGGCACATATGTCGATGGGTGCTCTTATTTTAAGAATTTGATTTCACGGTTATGGTAAAACCAGGGAAAAGTAATTCTAGACTATACCATCTATCAAGAATATAGTCAGGAGAAGAAACGCAGGTAATTGAAGATACCATGCCAGATGCATAGTTATACAAGTTACAACAAGTTCCATCAGAACTAGGAGACATTGTTGTCTTTCTACAAACAAGGATGACACCAGAAGGAATGAAATCATTAGAGAAGAAAGAACTTTCTATACACGTAGCCCCCTATATGTTAATCAGTGATGACTTGTACAAATTAGGCCGAGATGAAGTATTGTGCCATTGTGTATTGGAACATGAGCACACATATATTATGGAAGAATCCCATGGTGGTATTGTAGGTGGCCACAATGCCGGTGATGCCACTATGCGCAAGATTCTCCTTGTTGGATTATGGTGGGAGACCCTGTACAAATATTGTAAGGAATTTTGTAAGGCTTGTGATCATTGTCAACACCTTGAGAAACCTGATAAATGAGATGAAATGCCTCTAAGACCCATTACTAGTGCAGAACCATTTGAGAAATGGGCTATAGATTTTGTGGGTCCTATTTCACCAGCTACATGTAGAAATGGATCATGTTACATCATAACTTGCATAGCACAAAAGTAAGAAGAAGCACCTACAAAGGATTGTACAATAGACACAAAAACTAGGTTTCTTTGGGAAAATATTATTACCAGGCATGGATGCTTTAAGTTTGAACAGTGATAGGGGCACCCACTTTCTTAATGAGACAATCAAAATTCTATAGGATGAATTCATGATTGCACACCATAATAATACACCCTATCATCCTCAGGAAAATGGGATTGCTGAGGCTTTCAAAAAAAATTTGAGCCAGATATTGACAAAAATCTATGATGTTGGAAGAAAGAATTGGGATGATAAAGTATCTATAGTACTTTGGGCATATCAAACAACATATAAAAGGTTGGACAAAGCCACACCATTTCAATTAGTGTTTGGCACATAAGCAGTTCTTCCTATGGAATTTATATTACCTTCTTTGCATATTGCACACGCTAGAGGTCTTGCTGATGAGAAAGCCTTAGAAGAATGCATTGAACAATTATTCCAATTGGATGAATGATGAGCCATAGCACGTTGGAGTAAAAAACAAGAGAAGGCTAGGTAGAAAGCATGGCATGACATACACATCAAGGATAAAAAGTTGGAGATAAGAAAAATGGCACTCCTTTATGATTATAAGTTTTTCTGCCATCCAAGACAACTCAAGGTACATTGGTTGGGGCCGTATGTAATCACTCACATACTCGAATCAGGTGCTATTTCAATTAGAGGCACTTGATGGAATACGGTTACCCGGTTACTTTCAATGGGAGTAGGCTAAAGTCCTATTATAAATAAGTCTTCTTGGTGTTTGTTATAAGGCAGTTTTTCCATGTAGATTAGGTTTTCAATTCTGCATTCCCTTAATGTGTTTCCTTCTTTGTTGCTATGATTTGTCAATTTAGTTGGTGTGTTTGTGTAATAAGTGCATTTTCCGTACCAGAAGCTAATTACTATTTGAAGAATTTTTATGTGCAGAGGACTGCACATACCCTTAGTGTGGGGTACGTTGTTAATATCCATGTCCAAGACTGATGGAAATAAGTCCACATAAAAGGAACTATCTTCGGGTGCTATTCAAGGTTGGAAAATTGAAAAATAAAAAAAGAGATTTTTAGACATAAGCACCAGAGACAGAGAGGAGTGAAGAAATAAGTATAACATGAGGTAATCAGGGCCTGGGAAGACTACCAGTGGAAGGCACAATGATGAGGTACTCAGGCGCATGAAAGTGCACTAAAGAGAAGTCCACAACCAAAAGGTAGAAGGATGTGCTAAAAGGTTATAGCTTGGGTGCAAAGATGTACCCACAAAAATAATGAAAATGATCACTGAATGAGAGGATTGTTGGTAGGTAGAGGAGCAATAAATGAACTAGCTTTTTGAAATTCTATGTAAGGACAGGATACGAGTTCATTTCTACCATTACAATTGAGATGATTTGAAAAGGGTTAAGTATGAACGAGCCAAGAAATTGTATTGAGGTGCGAAGAGTGTGACACCAGACATGAGGAGAAGGGTTGTGCGAAGGAGAAGCTTGCGTTCCCATAAGAGAAAGGTTTGAGTGAAGCAGATGCAGTTACAAACAAGATAGGGCATGCGTATTTCCAATAGGGCATGAAGATTTAAGCTAGGGTTTTGATTTTCTCAAATACAGACGGGAAGAAAGGAGAGTTTTTTCAAATGGCACCAAAGAAAGCACCTGTAACAAGATATAAAGGAAAGAAGAAGGTTGAAGTGGAAGAAGAGATTTCTCCTCGAGAGTAATTTTTTAGAAATGCAGTACCTAGAGGGTGTGATAATGGGACAAGAATGGGATTCCCATATCCACTAATGTAAAATCAATTACTATAACCATCGACCATCAGATAATAAGAAGGGGCTCGATGCATTGTTGAGCATGAAAACAAAAAAGTGCACAGAAGAGGATATGCCAGTATATGATGACGCCGGTGAGAAGTTGTTGAAGCAGAATGGAGTCTACTAGCTGTATGAGCTGCCATATTTTGGAAAGTATGAACTATTATATCAATGGTTGATAAGCAGGGTCCATGAGGACTTCTTCTACTTCGCCAGAAAGAGGGTAAGAATCACAGTTGCTTTGATTTCCACAGTGATAGGACTAAGGGCCTCAAGGTTGGATCTGGATAATGATTTATCTGATAAGGCCGCAATATTAGAGATAAGGAAAGAGATTGGGTATACCAAGGGTCCACGCAGCATGGATATTGACAAGTTGAAGAAGTACCCAGTAGTAAAGGTAGCTACACATCTTGTGACAAAGTTGAATGACCAAGGAAGGTGGTCACAAATAAAACAATGTGGTTGCATGTCGCCAAGAAGATGTCAAGGAGTGGTCTACAACATTGCAGATCACATAACAAATACAATCATCGAAGAAGCGTGAACAAGTGAAAATATAAGTTTTGGCACTATGTTATTGTCCTTAGTATTCGTGGAGATTGGGGTGCCTCATGGGCCAAAGGAGAAGATTTTGGAGTACCCCATGAAACACAAATCACCTGCGAAAAGGTTTGGCAAGTACTTGTGTGATGGATCAATGAGTGGACCATTCAAGTAGAGGGTAAAGATGTGGTATGATAGACTCCACTCATGAGTTTGAGGAATAGTGACACATACCCAAGGATTTTCCTTCAGTGGTGGATAAGGTAGTTCAGTTTGGTCCATATACAAACATTTTTACATCACACGATTTGTGATGAAGGACGAGGCTTGGAGGCCATGGTGTAAATTATCGTATGACTTCACACCAAGGTATTTCCAGGAATTAGTCCATCACTTCTCATATGCATGTCGCTTAACCTTCAATGTAGACAAGGTAGATTGTAACTACCACACTCTAAGGAAGAAGTATGTATATCCAGGGTGAAATGCATACATTGAAAGACTTATTTCAGATATTATAAACATGAAACATGTGAGCTTAGTAGTTAGGGACACTAGAGTAGTGCTTGTGTTCCTGTAACTTAAACCCAAGCTGGAGAATGCTAAGTATGTGGAGAATGAGTTTGCATGCTCCCATGGCCACTAAAGGGTAAGCATACAATGGAAAATGTTCCAACACCCAAGCCAATAGAAACAATTCAAGTCAATGATAAAGAGGAGGAGCATGAAGATAATAGTGGTTTGGAACATAGAGGTAGAAGACAACCCCTCCAAATAAGGATGAAGTTGAGCGCACAACTACCCCACCTCAGCCACAAGAGGGAGATGAGGAGGACTTGGAAGCAGTCCAAGGAGAGTATCAATTCAAGAGAGTATTTAGGAGGATAAGGACCCAAGGTGCTACTCGGTAAACAGTGCACAGATCACCTCAAATCTCTCCACAAAAGGAGATAAATGAGAAAAGGAGAAGGAAATTAAAGCTGAATGAGAAAGCGAAGGAGTCAAAGGAAAGTGTGCCCAATTATTCTACACCTCCAGAGAACATAGAGGAACAAAAATACAAGGAAATGAAGGATGTAGAAGAGGAAGAAAAAGGGGCAGAAGAGAGAACAACATAGACTGCTCAGGACATAACAGCACAAGTTCCCAATCTGGAAGCCCAAGTTCCTAATAAACCTAGATCAAGAAGAACAAGTGGGGAGTATATTCCACTAGCCATGGGCTACACCGAGGACATAGGTAAAATTGTCCGCATGCCCATTTCTGAGAGCACAATGGTACAAAATGAGTTATACGGCTGGGATTTAATGGATGAAGATATGGAGACGGTGCACAAGGAAGAAATTTTCATGGTTGATGCACATGCACATGGATGAACTAGAATTTGATGTATGTGAGGAGTCATGCGTGTCAAGGAGGTTGAAAAAGACACCTCAGGCTAGACACATAATAGTAAAGCCTATTGTTATGTCTGATGAATAGGTGAGAAATGCTTTAGTAAAGGTCTTGATAGAGGTTGCACAACAGAATATGGATAAAGCTGCAATAATTAGGGCACTAAGGGAGGAGATCAAGAATAAGGATGAGGAGATAACGCACCTAAAATAGGAAAAAGACTTGGCACTGAAGAAGAACACAACATTTATGAGCATGACAGAGGATATTGGTGACAATGTCATGAAGGCTAGGCCACACTTAGAGCCAAAGGTACCAAAAAGTTTCCTTTGGAAATACATTACGTAAGCACATTGGTGGACTTAGTACTTGAAGATGAAACTTTGTGCATGCCTGAGCCAAAGGATCCAACACAGGAAGCAGAGCGAGAAAAGGCTTTAGTGATGCAGAAGATTACATCATATGAAGGATTGCTTCAGAGCTTATAGGAAGAACTCAAGAAGGTGGATCAAGCACTAAATATTTGTACAGCGCCAAAGGTTGTTATAAGGACCAGGACCATTTTAGAAGATAATGAGGTCCTGAAGGCCATGAAGGATGAGACATTGGGCTGCATAGAATGATTAGCACTTGTTAAGCAGAAGTATGAGGCCCTTACAATAGCTCAGGAACCACACAGGGAAAGGCTGGATGAGCTTGGACAAACTCATCACTCAAAATATGGACTTGTTGGAAGGGAGAATGACCGGACATGTCCAACATTGTGTTGGTATTACAGAATGAAAAAGGAGAGATTACAAGGGATGAATTAGAGTCAATTATAGTGGATATTCCAGAGAAAGTAGAGGCCACACTTAATGACTGACAGACCTTAGAGGTGGAGATAAAAGAGGAATATCCAGAATTAATTATTTAGGTTATAGAAGAAGATACTATAGGTTAAGACATTTTTTTATTCATCAAAATTATTTCTATTCTTTTATTCATATTCTTTGATTTGTTTTGAAGACAACCATTGTGGGGCGGCAATGCAACTAGTGTGGGGTAATGTTGATCAGTCATACTCTTGACACTTAGTGAAGGAAATATAGAAGGTTCATGCAGGAGAGAAGAGTGCATTCAAAGGCATGGAAGTATCGGAAAGGATCACGTGTGAAGAACATAAACAAGGTTTGGGACTTAGCCATTTTTACGATAAGGATCTATTTTTGGAGATAGCATGTGGAGCAAACAAACTAGTCAAAGACTTTGCATGACACACATTGACTATTTGTGGAGGATCAGCTATGAAGCACTTTACATGGACACAGGATGGGAATAGATCTACTACTATCAGTTAACTAACAATAGTCTATTATTAGTGCACTTGCATGTGTGGCTATTTTTGTAACGGTGCATGGCTAATAATTAGCATGTGACCTATTTTGGGATTAGATAAGTGGTGAAGGGAAAGTCCTCACCCTTATAAATATGTAGTGAACTATGTAGTATATATATATGAGAGAGAGGAGAGAGAGAGAGAGAGAGAGAGAGAGAGAGACAAATAGAGAGAGAGAGCATATACATATGAGAACTAGGGTATAGTGAGATTATGCTAGATTTGTTACACGCATAAGTGTAAACTACTGTTATTGTAATGAAGCTTATGTGTATTTACTACATTTAATATAATGGAGATTATGGACTGAATCAAGGTGTTATCATGTTTACAGTTCAGTATTGCATGCTTGATTTCATTATGGTTATCCTTTAATCTGTTATTTTCTAGATCTAGGTTTGACTATGCACTGTATGAAAGATATATTAATTATAGATCTAAATGATTAAAGTCTTCATCATGCTAACATCCTGTAACAAAAACCCTAAAGAGGGGTCTGGTACCTTTGCATGCTTTGGGTGAGAACTCAGTTTAGGCTGAGCGATGTGCCAGCATGCTTGGGCTTGTATTACTGAATTCTAGGCTGCATCAAACCTATTTGGAAGTCATTTGAAAGTTGTTGTGTTGGCTTATGGAAAGATTGTATGTTGTTGAAAGTGTATTACATTCCTTCTATATGATTTGGAAGCAAGTGTTGTACCAAGAAGGTCTTTGAATGTGTTGTAAAATGTGTAAATACTCTTGTTGCTTTTAGAAATCCATTAACAATAAATGTTGCTTTCTTTCATAAATGAGTATAAAGCTAATATTGTCTTCATTGCATTGAAATGTGATTGTGAAAGATAAAATTTTCTTTAATAGTAAATCTTAAATATGGAATGAATGTTTAAATACCTTTCTTTTTACACCATTGTCTCCATATGATGAATGCAAAATATATACAGAGAGATAATACACAATAGAAGGAAACCAACACAAAAGTACAAACCTGATCCTTCCTTTATATCTCCTTGTAACCTTAGATGAGACTGCTGAATATTGGAATGAAGAACCATGCTTGTTGAATCTCAATGATCAAATGTATGTAGATGCTCCAAATATGTTCAGAATGGAAGTTAATTTCAGCTATGAGAAAAGAAACCAAATGCCTAATTTTGATTGATAGATTCATGATAAATTGGACATCGTAACAATGTGTAAAATTTAATGGAAATTCAACATAATAATGATGCAAATTTCAAAGCTTTCAAAGATGAAAAATGGAGAGGATTGAGTGCTTGTTTAATATGAGGGAAGCAAATCCCAAATCCTTGATTTGTGTGATTGATTTGTCTAATTTGAAGCTAAGTAAAGCATGGTTATAGAGATTTGTTTGAGTTTCCATCTTAATTGGCAAGATAAATTGTTGTTTTAAGCTTGATTAGGTGAGATATCATTGAGTTGGAAAAAGTGGCATGTATTTTGAAGACTTTTACCTTTTTCATTGAAATATTAACTTCATGTCTTTTGTTTTATTTTCCCAAAAAAGTGATGTGAGTTTTAGCTTTGGGGATATTTTGTTTAATTTTGGAATACAAAGCTTTATGGGATATGTTTAGTTAAATCAAATGCATGATTTGATTTAATATAAACTTGTCCTCTTACATATATTTAATGATTTTATCTTGAATTGATAAGTTTTTCTCTAGTTAACTTGAGATGTTAATTAGTGAAGTGACAATGGATAAGAGGTGAGGTGGAAATGGATATGTGAAGGATTTATTAATTATTTTAATATGAAATTAGCTAACGGGATAAGGGATGAATATTAAGAGTGATTGGATTAATTACTTAATTCTAGGAATGGGATATGAGTGTAATAAGGTTTATAGTGTGAATATTTAATTATTTGAGACCATGTAAGAGCGATAGGAATGATAGAAGTGTCTTTGGGACGATGTCATAAAATGTCGTTAAATTTTGTAAAATGACTTGATATATCAAAAGTGGTTGAAATTGGTAAAAAATGGTCGTAATTTTCTATGTAGTAGTTATGAAATGGTTTCAAAGGTTTAGAATGTATAATGTGATATTTAGGGTGTCTACATTTTCCCCTCTTTAAAGTGTTATTATGAAGTAATAACACTTTAAAGATAGTAGACACATACAAATCGGTGAAAAAATGATAAAGAAGTGTGGTGGATTTCCTGACTTAGCCTAGTGAAACATTCAGATGCCCCAACGAGTTAAGATCATGCTAAGGGAGTGCCCCCTCGAGTGGATGCGTGATGCGATAAAGTGGTGGAAAACCACTTGATAAGAGGGATAAGAGAAAATTGGAGAAGTACTAGAAAAAATAGGATTAGAAAACGAGAGACATGGGGTTACATGTTAAAACTATATGAGTTGTAGACCTGAATTACAGTGTGAATAAGGTTTTAAATAGGAGGAACATGGAGAATAACAAAAATCATTGGTCATTTGTACTATTAGGGTTTTCTAGCTATTCACTAATTTTTTGATTTGATTTAGGAGAGAGAGAGAGAGAGTGAAATATCCAACATGAGTTCATCACCCAAATCAGGTTTGAGAGTTTAGGAAGGTCCTGATAATGATGGTTCGGTGACATAAGAAATTAATGAATTTTGTGTATTTATTGCATGTTATATCTAGATGTAAGTGAAAAAGTAATGCTAGCACAAAGAAATACCTATGTTAGAGTAACCTATAAAATGTGCTAGCATAGGCTTACATGTGCTAGCATGAATGTAAACACACTTGCACAAAACAACATGTACTAGCGTGAAAAAGTGTGCTAGTATTATAATGGATGCGTTAGCATGATAATAAATTCACATGTGTTGAGTACGTTAGTATTAAAATGAGTGTGTTAGCATGATAAGATGTGTGCTAGCGTGAAAAATGTGCATTAGCATAACATTAAGTGTGATAACATGAGAACATGTGTGCTATCATAACATTAAGTCTGTTAGCATGAGTGAGGGAAACATGTAAGTCATAGACTTGAGATAAGAGTGAAAAATGATTTAGAAAGGACTACTGAATTGGTACAATGTGGGAACAAGAGATTATACACCTTGGACATGCGAGAGATACATTCATGATTGTGATCATTAGAGAGATGGATAACGCAGTCAGAGTGGAGAGCACTGTGTGTCATATTAGAGGCATCAAGATTGGTACACATAACAAAGATGCCATATATCACATTAGATCATTACTTATTGACCACCTTAGTGGAGAGATGACATAACAAGTCCCAAATTTTAGATTTCCTACCAGGAAGATGTCTGTGACACTAGAGGATATGTACCCCATACTGAGGGTGATAATGCAAGGTAATTTGATTCAGTGGGAGAGGAGAACATCACATATCTTGGCGTAGAAATAACTAATGTTTGGAGTAGAGGAGATTCATGGAGAGGGTATGGTAGTGCACCTTAAAGAGTGCATGGAGGAAAATAAGATAATGTGAATACGTATTTACTTAATGGATCTTATCAGCGACTACTTGTTACCTGATAAGAATGGGAGACATTTTCAACTTGGGTTGATTGAATTGGTTACGGAGATGATGGATTTAAGGAAAATGATTTCATGAGGATCATGTATACCATTCCATCTATACAAATATATGCATATTTTGGTGTATAGGAGTCATAGGAGTTTAGGCCTAGTGACGCTACTACAAATTTGGGGGTGGGACCATATAGCAGTGGGTCGGTTGGTGGGGATATTGAGAGATAAAAAAATAGAGGTTACATCATTTTACAAATGGGAGATAGTAGGTGGCGGTTAGAGATGTCACTAAGGAGACTTTATGGAGATAGTAGGTGGTGGTTAGAGATGTCACTAAGGAGACTTTATGTTCTATATACGAGTGATAAATGATCTTCAGTTGTACCTTATTATATATAGGCCATACTTGGAATATAGATGGACGAAAAACATGACATATATGGGGATAATGGAGATATATCATTACATTATTCATAGTTGATCATTTATCATTGAGTGATATAGACCTGATGGGGTTATGTGACATCTCAGAGTGATTCAAGATATACTAGAGGGAGATCAATGGTATGTGCAGGTAGTGTGAGAGACCAAAAATTTTGGGCCACACATTAGGACTAGCATAATGAGGGCTAGTTTTGGAGGAGTGTTAGCATATATATGGGATACACGAGCATGTATCATGGATCCTGGTATATTAATAGGGTATGTAACTATAATACCTATTCATTTGACCATCCATCATGCAGTGATGTCAGCAGTGAGGGTTTCACTACGACGAAGATGTATGAAAGGGAGATGGTGACAGGGATAGGGAGGAGGAGGAGGAGGAGGGGAAAAAGGCCAATGAAAAGGCATATGTATAGGTACCAAAACAAAGATAGGTATAGAGATGGATATACGGATAGATACATGTTACACAAGCACATGTGGGACAATTTTTATAGGTACATGGTGTATAGGTATTAGGATCTCCAAAGAGGGTACCTAGTCAAGGAGGAGGAGGAGGAGATGATGGGTTTGATGAATGGAGAGATGTGGATGAATATGGGGATCATAGATGGGGAGATAGGAGAGAGGTGGATGTGTGGAGTCAGATTCCATAAGTACAACCTATAGGTCCATCAGTAACAGAGATACATGTGGCCCAAGCATAGAGAGATAGAGATGTATGGAAAAGAGATTCCTCTCTCTTTGTATTTCAAATGATGAAGACACAAATGGACTTGATAAGGGTCTATTTTCAATAAAGGATAGTGAAGTTACATTAGGTGATGGTTGAGAGGGATGTGGCCCGTTGTGTTGCTGGGGCCATTTGGATAGGGGATATATTACATGATTTATTGATAGCAACCCATAATGTGGGTTATTACAGAATATTATACGGGGTAATCATCCTAGAGAGCTCTAGGATACAACCAGAGGATAAGGATGGGGTCAGGGAGTCCAGTTAGATCACATGGGCCATCTAGATCAAATATAACTGTTTAGATGTTATCGCTGAGGTGTGATGATAGACTAGGAATTCCAAGGGTTAGCGAGAGCCATAGTTGATATTGTATGGTAGAAACTTATTTGTTTTGTATACACCTCACTATGAAGGCACATTCATTGTATATATGCCCTTTGTGGTAGGATGATGTATATATGTACATGATATTTTTGATACATTGGACATTGTATATATAATTTTTTTGAGACATTGAACATTATATATGATGATGATTTGGATGGTTTTATTCATTTACACATTGTTCTAGGTGTATATGTTTATGGTGTTTTTCGGTAGTGCTATAAATTTTGAAAGTATGAAAAACTCAAATAAGACAGGGTTTACTGGTACTTGCACTGATAAACACAATGTCATGATGATTGAACATGGACAATGTGAAATATCCTTTCACCAAGTGAGAAGATCATGTATACAAAGATAGCTAAACTGAACAAAGAAATATTAGACAAGGATGATAACGATTTTCTTGATAAATGCCAATCCTAGGAATCCAAAGGACTTCCTTGAAGGGTGTCAACTTGAGTTGATACAATCAAGTGATATGATGATAATGATAAGATACACGATACACAATGATTTAGGACTTCAGAGGAAATGGGAAGATCCTGTTTAACATCATAAGTAGACATACGCTAGGGAAATGAATATAGTGAAGTTCCAAATCCTAAGACGTAATCGAACCGGGCTAATTGTTCCATATGTCTTAAATTCTTCTTGTATGATCTCAAGTACGATCCTTAACGTCTTCAAATTCAGGTGTGAGTGCAATGGCACACAGAGTCTAGAGCTCATCTCATGTGTCATATCAAATTTTTCCCACACAAAATGATGTTACTGGATGAATAGGAATGATCGTATATGTTGGTGATATGATGTGAATGGACCTCAGAAAAATCATCTACTGACAGAGTACATCTTGCAATACAACCTAATTAGATCGAGAAAAAAATTGATAAAATTATGATAAATGATAGAAATGAATAAAAAATACATGGATTGAAGGTGATCAAGAATCAACCATTGATCGAGTTCAAGATGCTATATTTTGATTAAAAAATCTAAAAAAATAGACAATAATAAATGCGAAACATGAAGATTGACAGTGCTAAGATAAAATATAAGGACTATAGAATCCTAATGAGATTTACAAAATAGATGTTCAGATGTATTTTAAGGGACTAATGAGAAGAAAATATGCTATGGATACTGATCAATGACAATTGACAATCAATGACAATCGCGGGTTAAAACTTACAGATGTTCTACAACTTGGGCAAATGATCCAATAGAAGACTGAAAGTAAAACATGTGTAAAGGCTATGAAAAACAATATAGATTAGTGGTTATAGCCTATAGTTGATGTCACAAACAAGATTAATAAAGATGAATAAATAATGTACTAACCTTTCAAGAGTTATGTGCAAGGGTGAAAGATCTCCTAATAACTTTGACTTAGGTGATTTAACAAGATTCTTTTCAAGACCTTGACACCAAGGTGTTAATGATCTCAAACGTAATGATGTTATTTGTTGGTGAAATAGTTCATTCCAAAATCCAACTTCTGAATAACTGTGAAATGGAGGAAGAGGTTGGCTAAATAGAATCGACAGTGTCGATAAAAATCACTGGTGATCACGGATCATAGTCAATTTGTCCAAAGAAGTTACAAACCCAATAAAGGAAATATGGAAAATGGTTGAAACCACTTTCCATCCGAGGTTTTAGGTTTTTTGGTAAATGGTGGGAGGTTAGGGGGTTAAGATGGGTAGGGTAAATTAGGAATGGTTTTTTAAAGTGGCTAGGGTAGGGTAAATGAGATTTACACGTGTAGTTTAGGATTTACGATGGTATTTTATAAGGAACTTAGGATAAGAATAATAATGATAACTATGATAATGTGATTAATGTGTTTCAGGTCACTTAGGGGTGAAAAATCAGTGTCTATAATATGTTAATGAATTATATTGAGATGATGTTTTTTGTTTATTTTTTTAGTTTTAAATGAGACGAATGAATGAATTTAATGATGAATGACTAACATTTATCATAGCTTGAGTTTCCATTCATATTTTGTATTTTTGGGAGAAACTTGCTTTGCGTTTGTATAATAGAGTTAGCACCACGATTATTAAAGAACCATGACAATTAAGCCATTATGTGCGTAAATAAACACACACACACACAACACACAAAGGTAAAAACTACACAGTAGATGTTTGCACCATGGCTATATATGAGCCAAGATGAAAAATAATCAAACTTGTAATTGGTCAAAAAATTGACTAATAAACGTAAAAACAAACCCAATATACACAATATATGGTCCACTTTCACAGCTATACATTAACCAAGATGAAAAAAAAAACTTGTAATTAATCAAACAACTAACTACAAAAAGTAACAATGAAACACAAACATCACATAAAGACACTTAATTATGACCCTAATATGTTCCATAGTGAAGATTGATTAACTTGGTTGCCCTTAGCAAGGATGCATGCTAGGGGTAAGATGATTTGTCGATTGATTGGGTCATTACCCCTAGAGAAGGATACATGAAAGGGAGTAAATGAGAGCCAATATTTCCCTAAACGAGGATACATAAAAGGGATTTAACACTTATTTCACTAAATCTAGACATATTCCAGTGAATATGGACTACAATATTACAAGTTTTAAAATAAATCTATCTCCATTTTTGCATATATTGAATTCCATTTTTTTCTATACTGAATTCCATTATTACTATTCTTGGATTTTCATTAGTAGCAATATTGGATTCCAATATTGTTGTTATTGGAATTATTCTAGTTCCAATATCGCTATCATTGGATTCCAATTTCACTTATATTAAAAAATTCTAATATCACTATTATTGGATTCTAATTTCACCACGATTGGAATCCAATTTATAAATTTCAATTTCACAATTTTAGGATTACTATTTTGTTATCTTTAGATTCCCACACATAAGTCTAGCAGCCACTAACTTACATAAGCCTTGCGATTGCTAAAAATCTTAAGGCTAGTAGCCACTTAACTTACATAAGAATAACTTCTACTAGGTGAAATAATCCTACCGGTTATAAAGTTACACCTAACTAGAGGTAACAAGTTACATAAGCCTACCCACCGCTAAGATACATAAGGCTAACAAATGCTAAGTTACATAAGACTAACCACCACAAGGTTACATCAACCCTAATAACTGCAAGATATAGAAGCCCAACGGATGCTAAGTTACATAAGCCTAGTGGTCACTAAGTTACATAAGCCTAATGACCATTAAGTTACATAAGCCTAGTGATTGCTAAGTTACATAAGCCTTGCAGCTGCTAAGACACATAAGCTAAGTGGTCGCTAAATTACATAAGATTTGTTGCCTCTAAGACATATAAGCCTAGTGGGCGCTAGGATACATCTTTTTAACATCTACTTGATCAATTTGTAAAATGGAAATAATTGTAATGGAATTTAGTTGTCACTAAGAATTTCAAAATAGAAGAAAATACAGATAATGTGAACTACTTTTATACTTTTCCATTCTGTAAATCATAAAGAACAACAAAGAGTTAAGAATTATGTTAAACACATTGTTTTGAAACATGGATTTGACAATTTATTTCCATAGGAAATCAATTCCATTGAGATAATTATATTCAAAATTACATAAGGATTAATCCTTCTCAAGGGTATTTAGTCCAGCCAATTTTAACTACAATGCATTAATTATTGTTCTTGAATTCGTACAAAGTATGCCTTGATACCATAATGTTCCCAATTCAGTATTTTAATTTGATATCTGTTATCCAAATAGCTCTCCTAGCAATTTGGATAACTTACATACACATTCTGGCCCTTTAAGTTATTCATTGAAGAATTGTGTGTGCTCAAAATCACTTGGCACATTCCCTTGGTCGTAGTTTACCTACGCGCCCCTTTCCTTTTCTCATTCCACTTCTTCCTTGGGCCCACATTCCACGCGTTCACCTTCTTCCTAGTCAATTTCTTTCCCATCCCACATGCCTCACACTTACTACTAAGTCCTTGGCCCTTCGTGCGCCACACCCATTACCTTGTAATAGTTACACCTTAACCATACGTTCTCTGCTCACCAGTTTGGTTCATCTCCCCACACGCATCGCACGAGCCCCTTACATTGCCTTCCTCTATTTTCTCCGTATGCCCTTCCCTCATGCCCTTCTATGCTAGATCATATTTTGATATGCTTAAGTGTGTCACACACAACTAGTCAAAGCATGCCAAATACAAATCAATGATTGACACGTGGAAGAAATGAAAAATAGTTATACATTTGGCCATCATCCCAGCTAACCCACACATGCCACATGTGTTGTGTACACTGACGACTCTGATATATTTTGATAGCCGTATCTTTTGCTACATAGCTCAAATCGGCACATGCCTGGACTTGTCAAAGAGTTGCTAACATTAGCTATAGTGCTAGAAATTCAAAATTAAAATTCTAGTAGATCTGGTAGGTGAGAAATGGAAAAACATCTTTCTGAACATTGATGAGTAGATCTGATTCCTCCAACCACCCAATTTGGTATGATCTGCCCTCCTTTGTCTTCAACACATCAAATAGGCATGGGGAAGCATATTTCATAGATTTCCAAGTAGATTTGCATACATTAATGTTTTTTGTGGTGGTTGTGTTTCAAATTTGGGGTTTCCCTCCTTTTCCCTTCTTCCTCCATGGATTCATCTATAAAATGCAAGATCAAGGCTCATTAGTTATGTTGGACACTCTGGATCCTTGCACATGTTGCTAAAGGACTCCATATTTTCTGTATTTAGAGTTGTAGACCTCTATGTTTGGCTCTTGCATGTGGATATCGGCCTCCTTCATCATGTACAACAGCTCTGTGCATTTCTAGAAGTAATAGAAGCATCGTTTTGTGACTATTCTCTATCCTAACATGTTTGCATTTCTTCTTCTTACCTTTTCTTTTGCATTGTGTGTTGGTTTTGCTATTTTAGGTCCCCCTACAGCTCCATATTTAGTTGTGTTCTATGAGAACGATCTAGTGAATGTGTATTTCGTTGTGCTACTCGTGCCTAGCCTCCTTTCACGTATTCCCTATCATTTTCACTCAGAACAGATAGTGTTCATCCCTCTTTTTATGGTGCTATCACCTTATAGTGTAGTTTACTTCATGTTATCCTTATTTCTATGGTCCCTTGGCATTCTTAGCTTAGTTTCCCCTTTTCAACACTAGGAGTAGCTAGTAGCAGTAGAAATAGATAGAGGAACCAGCCTTCTCCGGAGATCTGTCCAAAACTCACAAGGTCCCACAACTTGGGGACAGTTCCATTATGGTCTCAAACACCTCGGCCCCTCTAAGTTTTGAGATGCAGGTGCATGTTTGAGCAAACCAACAGTTTCTGGCACACCCGGGTGGGACTAGTGTTAAAAGATAAAATTTCATATCTCTAAGTTCTGGTGGTGAAATTAGTGTTTCAGCCTTTGGAGGCTCATTTCCAACACATCTGGCGACTCCCATTTTTTTAAGACCTCTATTTCAGCATTCTTGAGAACATTTCATGAGAAGAGTGCACAACAAGAAGAAGTGCAACAATTAAAGAATTATTTTGAATACCTCCAGCTATCCCTAAGAAGAATTTGTATTTTAGTTATGATCCAATCTATGGGAGGTAGGACTTTACTGGCTACTTATAGCATTGCAGTAAGGGTAGAAAATAGTCTCCTTTAGGTGGGAAAGTTGGCTCCTAAACCACCCATGCCATGGTTCCCAGAGATATTACAGGTGCACCAACCTTATGTGGCCCCTATTCCTATCCCTGAGCAAAGCATGTAACCAATTGCCTCAATGTTCTTATTCTCCATCACAACAAAAGAAAGATGAGGAATTGAAGGCATTGATCAGAAATTTATCAAACAAGGTCATATCATTAGAAAAGCAGTAGGCACAAGCCTATAGAGGCAGTTCCAATCAGGCACATGACCAAGGAAAACAGTCCTGACGGAATCAATATGGAAATCAAAGATACACGCCTAATCAACAAAATGACAGATGACAGCCTAATTCACATCTACCCTTGCAATTTGTTCCTCCTGTAACTTCCCTCCCAACACCCAGTGCTAGCCAAGCACTTGTTCCAGTTTAGAATAACTTGGCACAAGAATCAGAATGGTGGTTCCCTTGCAACATGCCTCATAGTCAATATCATTGTGCTAATACTATGCATACCCAAGCCTTCATGATCTAGAATGGCTTCATCCCGTGAGCCATCAAAAAGCACCCATGAAGTAGATAATCCAGATAGACAAGAAGTTCCTCTAGAGTCCAATTTGATGTTATTTGGCACAGAGGACTTCTGTGTAAATAACCAAGCTACATAAGATACAAACATACCGTGTGCCTAAGTTATTGGACAACACAAGATATAAGAAAATAATATTAGAGTCAGGCACACAGATTACACCCTCAACAATGCAAGAAGATCCTTAGAAGAATAAAGAATTAGAAAAGGCATCATGTAGTAAAAGCACTCAAATCCCTATGTAGGAGGCCCCTCGTAAAGCTCCGTATGAAATAACATGTGCCCTTCATTTGGTAGGCCAAGCCTCTACCCCATCTAAAAATTCAGGCTTCCGCACCTGAACAGTCAAGAAGGGATGTTTTTCCCCAAATGCACAAGACAGGGGGGCTTCCATTCAACATTTTGAACAGATGAAGAGAACAAACATAAACGTCACAATGTGGGATGCCAATAACCATTCCATCTTAGTGGGATCTGTTACATGAAGCTCTGGCGCAACTCCTGTGTGTTGATCTAGTTATACAGAGCTCACGTGCTTCTATCAAAATCTACCAAAAATAGGAGAAAAAAGTAAGTAAATTTGTTAAAACCCCACCCTTATATATGTCCTTGATTATAGGTAGACACCTAGGTGCAATAACTGCATGATTGATTCAGGCATGAGTACTTCTGTTATGCCTAAGAAGATAACTAATGTCTTAGGTCTGAAATATAGCCCTTTATCTAAAGGAGTCCTACAACTTGATGGCTCAATTATAACCACCTTAGGAGTCATCAAGGATCTTGAGTTAACCCTCCATACATGTCCAAGCCTAATAATTACTCAAGATGTGTCAATTATTAACCTGCCTCCTTTGTTTTCCCTATGTTTATTAAGAGAATTTATTGCTAAAATTTGGGTGGTTACTTGTCTTTCTGATTGGTCTCATATGTTACTCAAGACAAGATATGGGTCCCCGGTTTACCATACAAGATGAGCATATATTTTTCTATCATGTAGAGTCATATTTCCCATCTCCTCTCCAAGACAATTGTATTATCCAAGAAGAACAAGTTTCAGTTCCTGAAGAGCAGTCTCTTCCACCCTTTGTTCCAAACCTAGTGCTTGATGAATGGGTGGAAAGGCATCACAAATTTTATCCCTATGCTGAAGAACTGGAAGCCTATGAAACTGGGCTTGGTAACTTATTTTGTTCTAGAAGAAGATGCTACGCTTCTGTGCGTGCTCATGCAAGAAAAAATTTCAAACTCGTCTATGGAAGTTGTACTTTGATGGATCCAGAAGTAGAAATGGTGTGGGAGTAGGAGTGGTTCTCATTTCCCCTAAGGATGATAAATTTTTCTTTACGCATAGGCTGTAGTTTGCATGCTCTAATAATGTGGTAGAATATGAAGTGCTAGTGTATGGCTTGCCTCATTGCTGAAAAGAAGAAAATTAAAGCGCTGCAGATCTTTGGGGACATAAAATTGATCATCCACCAGGTCACCAACAAATTCCAGAAAAATAATAAGATTCTTAAATCTTATAATTATAGAGTTTGGGACCTACTTGAGAGCTTTGATGCCCTTAATTTGTAGGTAGTCCCGCACAAAATGAACAAAGAAGCTGACCAAATGGCCGCACTCGGTTCATAGTTTTCTCTTACTGAAGACTTTGTCAAAGGAAACACTTAACACATTAATATGGTAATTAGACCATCCATTCCAGACAAAAAAACCAGTTGGAAAATGTTCAACAATGACGTGAAGATCATCCAATTTATCCAAAATAAATCTGAATTTTCATCAAGTATGAAAGCTGATTTGTATGACAACTATGGTGACCAAGTAATACAGTTGAAGAAAAATAAGTTTGCCTAAAGGGCTGGTCACTTGAGAATTTTTTTTCAGCATTGATGATGAGTTTAAGGGTGAAGAAAGATACATGCGCACCATGTAAGAGGACTACTCCTCCATTACTATTGCACATAGAAAAGAGCTGTTGCTCAGCAGGACTTGTGCACATGAAGAAAACCATGCCTTCATCTCTGTCTATTAAAAATACAGTGATATTTTCTCATGGGAGTATGAATACCTCAAAGATTTTGATCCAATTATTTCTTAACACTCCATTGACCTTGATCCTAGTATAAAGCCTGTTAGATAGAAGCAGCGACCATTCAATCCAAAAATAGAGCCCCTCATGAGAAAGGAATTATCCAAACTCATTGAGGTAAAAATTATCTTTCCCATCAAATATTCTACCTAGGTTGCAAATCTTGTTCCAGTGCGCAAGAAAAATTGTGAAATCACACTCTGTGTTGATTTTATAGATTTGAATAACTTTGCCTTCAATGGAGTAGATTCCACAGACCATAGTTGGTACACATACATTCTCCATGCTAGATGGGTATTCAGGTTTCAAGAAGATCCAGGTTAAGGAAGAGGATAAATTCAAAACAACATTTAAAACCAAGTGGGGAACATATGCATATCAAAAAATGCCCTTTGATCTGTTAAATGCAGGTGCAACGTTTCAGTGCACCATGTATATTACCTTCAAAGGTTACATCAATGAGTTCACCTTGGTTTTACCTTGATGATATAACTGTCTTCTCAAAGGAAAGCGTGGATCACATGGTGCACTTGGAAAAGGTCTTTGAGAGATGCAGAGAATTTGGGGTATCTCTTAACCCCAAGAAGTGTAATTTTGTGGCAGAACAGGGAAAGCTCTTGGGCCATGTGGTTTTGAAGGATGACATTGTGATTGACCCTGAGCATGTTTCAGCCATCCTAGCCCTTTCCCTGCCGGTGCACAAAAAGGCCTTACAATACTTCCTTGGCAAGATTAAACTTTTTAGGTGTTTTATCCCTAACTTTGCGAGACATGTTCAACCCCATCACCCTTATGCTAAAAAAGGACATAGCCTTCAGATGGACAACAAAAGGAAGAGAAATATTAAAAAAGATCAAGAAGGAGATTGCTTGTGCACCAACACTCATCAATCCAGATTATTTAAAGGATTTCATACTTTATGCTTATGGCACAGATGTAAGTGTTGCTACTATCCTGAAATAAGGAAATGAACAAGGACTAGAACAACTAGTGGCCTTCTTCAGCCAGATGCTAAAGGATTATGAATTGAAATATAGTCACACATAGAATCAAGTCTTTGTCATCATGCACATGATCAAGAAATTCAAAGGCATGCTCACCACAAATCATATAAAGGTGTTAGTCTCCCACTAATCTGTCAGAGACTTCATCATGGGAGTAGAGATCAGTGAGAAGAGAGCATGATGGGTGACTAAAATCATGGAATATGACGTGACTATTAAGGGCACAAAGTTGGTAAGAGGCAATGCACTCTGCAATCAGATTGCTGAGGATGTGTAGAGTGAACCTGAGGCTTCATTATTTATAGATGAAGACATTCCATGTATAGAACTTAAACATAATATAGGACCTGGCGTGCATGACTGGATGAAGGACATGATCACATTCCTTTCCAAGGGTGCATACCCTCCCGGTTTAAATAAAGTAAAGAGAAGACATCTGAGGTTACAATATGTCCCTTAAGTGTTGATTAATGAAGTTCTCTTCAAAAGGAATATTGATGGTGTGTTGTTAAGATGTATCAATGACGTGCAGAATGAAAAAGTGTTAGCATAATTTCATGATAGATTCTCTGGTGGACACTTCTTTGCAAAAACTACAGCAATAAAGATAATAATGAATGATATCTTTTGGCCTACCCTATTTGCAGATGCACATAGGTGGGTCACAACATGTAAAGAATGCAATTTCTTTATAGGAAAGAAAATATTGTCAGTGCTTCCCCCTCTGACCAATCCAAATGGATCAACCATTTGTGCAATGGGGTCTTGAATTCATAGGAATGATTAATCTACCTTCAAGTCTTGAACATAAATGGGTGCTGATAGCTACAGATTACTTAACTAGATGGACAGAAGCTGTTGTGCTTAAGGAATCAACTGAGGTAGTCATCCTTGACTTTATTGAGGGTTTAGTCATAAGTTTTGGCATTCCTCAAACCATTATCTCTAATAATGCAAAGGCCTTCCTTGGTGCTAAAATCCCCGATTGGGCTCTAAGTCTGGGCATTTACCTAAAAACCTCTTCCAACTATTACCCTTAGGGAAATGGTCTAGAAGAATCAACAAACAAGAACCTAATCAGAATTATGAAGCACACAATGAACATCAGCCAAAGATAGTGGCATATGAAGGTTTTGTGCTCGCTATGGGTAGATAGAATCATAGTAAAAAAGGAAATAGGAACTTTTCCTTACAAGCTTGTTTATGGAAAGCAGAATGCCCTTCCTTTGACACTAGAACTAAATTCATTGGTGCTTACCCAGTAGATGGAATTTGAAGGCACAAATTAGAGATAAATTAGGATGGTAGAGCTGGTTCATCTCGAAGAACCCAGAAACTCTACCATGATCAAGCTAGAACAACATCATCAAGTAACAAAGAAATGGTTTGAAATAAAGGATAGACCTCACGCTTTCAAACTTGGGGACTTGGTTCTAAAATGGGATGCTAACAGAGAAAATACCGGGTGCCATTCAAAGTTTGATTCACTTTGGAGTGGCCCATACATCATCAGTTCCTGCAAAGAAGTTAAATCTTTAGAGTTAACTCATCTTGATGGAAGCATGCTATAAATCCCAGTGAACAGGATCTATCTCAAACCCTTCCATTAAGTTTACCACATCATGTTGTAGATATTAAAGTAGTTTTAATTCCTCCAAGTGTGCTTTGTGCACACATTGTTTGTTTGTACATAGTTCTTTCCTTTCATGTGCTTCATGCGCATGCTTTTTTATTACTTCCAGAGCTTCTCTCAGCAATTGTGAGATTCAGAATAGAGTGCATAAATGATTCGCAAGTGATCACATGGGCAACTTCATGATTGTACAAGTAGACTCTATGCCCAATGGATGCTTTAGGCTATTGATCTCTTTCATCTAGTAGGCAAATGGCCCCAAAAGTTTCCAAAACTGTTATCCAAATAGCTCTCCTAGTGATTTGGATAAATTTCATACACATTCTGGCCCTAAGTTATTCATTGAAGAATTACACGTGCTCAAAATCACTTGGCACATTCCCTTGGTCGTAGTTTACCTGCACACCCCTTTCCTTTTCTCCTTCCACTTCTCCCTTGTACCCACTTTCTACGTGTTCAAATTGTTCCTAGTCAGATTCTTCCCATCCTGCATGCCTCAAAATTACTACTAAGTCCTTGTCCCTTTGCGCACCGTGCCCATTACCTTGTAATAGTTGCGCCTTAACCATACGTTCTTTGCTCACTAGTTTGCTTCATCTCCATGCGTACATCATGTGCAACCCCCCTGCACCTTCCTCTATTTTCTCCGTGCACCCTTCCCTCATGCCCTTCTGTTCCGGATCATATTTTGATATGCTTAAGTGTGTCACACACAACCAGTCAAAGCGTGCCAACATGGCACCAAATACAAATCAATGATTGACACATGGCAGAAATGAAAAATAGCCTTACATATGGCCATCATCTCAGCCAACCCACACATGCCATATGTGTTACATACACCGATGACTCTGACATCTTCTAAGAGCTATATCTTATTGCTACAGAGCTTACATCAAAACATGTTCCTAGACTTATCAAAGAGTTGCTGACATCAGCTACAGCACCAGAAATTCAAATTCAAATTTTGGTGGATCTGGTAGGTAAGAAATGGGGAAAACGTCTCTCTGAACATTGACGAGTAGATCTGAATTGCTCTAACCACCCAATTTTTTTCTGATCTTCCCTCCTTTTTCTTCAACACATCAAACAGGAATGGGGAAGCGCATATTTCACAGATTGTCCAGGTAGATTTGTAGACATTGAATACTTCTTGTTGGTGGTTGTGTTTCAAATTTAGGGTTTTCCTTCCTTTTCCCTTCTTCCTCCATGGATTCATCTATAAATGTAAGAGCAATGATCATTTGTTATGTTGGACACTCTAGATCCTTGCACGTGTTTTTTGAAGGACTTCATATTTTTTATATTTTGAGTTGCTATACCTCTATGAATGGCTCTTACATGTGGATATCAACCTCCTACGTCCTTGTAATAGCTCTATGCACTTTTTGCAAGTAATAGAAGCATCATTTTGTGACTATTCTCTTTCCTGACGTGTTTATATTCCTTCTTTTTTCCTTTTCTTTTGCATTGTGTGCTGGTTATGCCACTTTCAGATCCCCTAAAGTTCCGTATTTGGTTGTGTTCCATGAGAATGATCTGGTGAATGTGTATTTCATTTGTGCTACTCATGCCTAGCCTTCTTTCATGCATTCCCTGTCATTGTCATGCTCAGAACAAATAGTGTTCATCCCTATTTTCTAGTGCTAATCACCTTTTAGTGTATTTTACTTCATGGTATCCTTCTTTCCTTGGTCCCTTTGGCATTCTTAGCTTAGTTTTCACATTTCAGCACTAGGTAGTAGTAGCAGTAGCAGTAGAAATAGATAGAGGAACCGTCCTTCTCCGGAGATCCGTCCCAAACTCGTAAGGGCCCCATAAGTTGGGGATGGTTCCATTATGGGCTCAAAAACCTTTGGCCCCTTCGAGATCCATTTGACGCATTTGAGTGCAAATTTGAGAAACCAAAAATATCCTTTCCATTTTTTTCTTAGTCTCTATGCCAAAATGACATTATTTGTATCAATATCTAATGCGTCCCTTGATTTTTACCATCATTGATTTTTCTGTAAGCATTCCAAGCACCATTTTTTTTATGTATTTTCTTTTCCTATGGTTTCCCACCAGCGGACACTTATCTTTCTAGACTTTGTATGAACCACCTGTACTAGAATTATTTCTATCTTTCCCATCTATATAGGTACATTATCATCAACTGCTCTTACTAGTATCATATGCCCATCATTCACATCCACTACTAGGTTAAATTTATCTCGAGGTCTATCATAAATAGACCCAACATATATATCACAAATAGGCCAAACTTTAATTTATCTATAGATTGCTCAGAAGTTTGACCTACATCACAACTGCTAGCATTTACGGTGAATGCATTAAATATCTTCATCCTCATCAAATGTATCCTCATGAGTCATTGGTCATGATGTTTTTTATGCCATCAACCCCCACATGTGAAACTTATGGAATCAAATGCTCAATCAGTTGGTTTCTTTTCCATTAGATAAAATATCCCTTACTTTTCAATTTCTTCCATTGTTTAACAACCATCAGATTATGTATGGTACAGTCTCACTTTTCCATTGAATACAATACTTATTGTGACAGTGAAGAAATTAGACCCCCGTCTTCTCTACAATTGAGTGTGAGTTCTGGATGGATACACTATTCCCTCTCACAACTATCACATCTTTTGAAAGTAAACCCACATATGTTCCTTATTCGAATACAAAGTTCATTTTCAACTATATCCACACATAAAAAAAGAGAAAATCAGTAATCGTAGACACTTAAATATTAAACCTATGGAGAATTTGAAAATGAGAAATATCAATTACGATTCCAAGGTTAAAACAAATGCTTGAAATCAACAATGACAAAATAAAAATAAACATCTTTAATATGAACATCTCTTAAACCTTATTCCAAGGGTTAAATTTTTCATCCAAATGCTTGTCCAACAATTTTTTGGGGTGACGGTAATATTTCAATAATGCCTTTCAAAACTAAAAATTTGTGATATTTATACTAACTATTTTATAATTCATTTTATTATTTTTAATATATATTAATATATTTTATTATAATTTACATACAAATCTATATAAAAAAATGAGGGTCACATTTTAAATGTACACATCACATGTGATGGTCATTTTAAATATTTGTAAGTATTTTACAGAATAATATCACGAAAAATGTCTAAATGGTCTGTCAAATTTATCCCTTGCAAGATCCTTGAATGTAAATCTTGAACATCTTGTGAAATTTGGCTAGCATTCAAGACATTACGTAAGTGATTATTTTCATTTATGCCAAATACCAATTTTATTATCATCATACATATATGACTAATCATGCATATCACCTTTTTCAAATCAATAAACGTTGACCTTGAAAATCCTATCCAAATTATAGTTCTAAGATAGATGCCATCTATTTTAGAACTTATCATCCTTGATAACAAACACTTAGAAACTTTTACCTCAGTCACTATATAAGAATTTATGTTATTAGATGTCTATTTTCATACTAAATAAAGTTACTAATGATTCCTCAAAAAACTAGTTGTATTCTGATCATAAATTTTCCTCCTGCATTATATATTGCGTACGTAAA
Organism: Taxus chinensis; assembly: GCA_019776745.2. Lineage (NCBI taxonomy): Eukaryota > Viridiplantae > Streptophyta > Pinopsida > Cupressales > Taxaceae > Taxus > Taxus chinensis. The sequence goes on from CM034149.1 coordinate 551,299,972, forward strand.
TAGTGCTAATTTTTTCCATATAAACCATTGTATTATGACTCTTAAATCCTCGTAAATGTTTGTATTATTTTATCCATAAAACAAATAGTCTATGGCTTTTAAAATTTGTATAGCCTAGTGGTTGCTTGGGCTTACAATTTTCTTGTACATGAACTCATGCATATATTTACTAGGATGGCAGGTCAAATTGCGAGTGATCACACTTCAAAGTGTGAGTGATCGCACTTAGAAGTGCGAGTCTCGACTCATGCTTCTAAGTGTAATCACTCGCAATTTTAATTGTGATCACTTGCATTTCAGACGTGCATTCAGTCTCAGTTGAAGAGCAAGGATTGAACCTATATAAGGGATTTATTTTACCCAGAGCTCTAGTAGTAATGGATTGTGCCAGTGTGGCAACGTATATAATAAACTTCAAGATTCTTCATTTATAATATATATATATATATATATATATATATATATATATATATATATATATATATATATATATATATATATATCTAATATCACTAACATTCAAACCTTTAACCTCTGACTCACTATGCCTCATGTGTATTTGGTTATTACTTCATGTTGGACTAAAACCACAAATTTTATACGAAATAAAGCTCTTGTAAATTTTGATTGTACTAATTAATGATTCCTCGTAAAACCAAATCTATTCCTATCATAAATTTTCCTCCTACATTATATATTGCGTACCTAATTAGTGCTCTTATTTGACCATATAAGACATTTTATTAGATTGTTAGATTCCGCATTATTTGTATATTTTTATCCATAAAACACATAGTGTATGGTTTTAAAAATTTGTCTAGCCTAGTGATTCGCATCATTTTAATTATTTCCCCTACTGTTGAGTTTAACTCTAAAACATATCACACAATAAAAAAGAATATTGCAAAATTCTTACATTAAATTTTTTACAATACTAATTACACTATTAACAAGGACCATTTTGAAAGGTAAAATTCTAATTAATGTTGCATTTGCCTCAACATTAATTATCCATTAAATCCAGAACAATGTAAAATGATGTCATTTGAAAGTACATGTGTCATTGGAAATATGTGTGCCATTTGGAGTATGTAACTTTTATCAGCCATTAATTAGTCATTTAATCTAAAGAAATGTAATGGCTTAAACTTGGATTTTCAAAATTGCATGCACCGAATAAAGTGGCAGGTTGGATGTGTCAGTTGCATATCTTCTATAAATAGGTATCTTTTCTAGTATATGTTTTGAACAATTATATGTCTATTTTCTTCATCTTTCTATTTTATTCGTCTAAGCGTAAGCGTGCAAAACTCTGTTCATCCATTGTAAAATATGAGCAGGGTAAAGCGTCAAAAATTATAATCATGGTTTCTGGAGACTTATTTCATTTTCTTTGTGTGCTAAAAATTTGTATGCATTCTCACCATCATCCCTTCCAAAATTATGAAATTCTATAAATGTAGAATTTTCCAGAGCCTTTTTAAAAAAAAATGATTGTTTGTACTTCTAGCAATCAATGATGTCCATGATATTGTATTCTTTATGGAGTTTTAGAAAAAAATTCTCAATACAAAGGGTTTGGCATCATTTTTTTCATTCAAGATGCTTTTCCATCAATGATTTGCGAAATATGTGTATACCATGCTTAGCATGAAATGCATAAAACAAGTTATGGATAGTTTTTTCGCAAGAGGACTAAGACACTGTTTCCTAAAATAACATGTCACAAAAAACAATGTTTGTTGGAAAGTAGCATTTATTTAATTAGGGATTTTATTCATTTAGGGTATTTTGTAGACAATTAAACAAAAATTGAACTTTAAGACTGCATTCTTAGCAAGTTTTTCTTAACATTTTGTTACAATTTGACTATTGAAATAAATATTTTATTTTGAAGTTTTTTATTCAAGATTTTTTAGTCAAAAATGCATTATTGTGAAATTTTAGAGGTTATTGTGGTATAGATTTGTTGATTTTTTATCAAATAAATGATTTAGTAAGATATTTAACATTATGAAGAGCAGTGAAAGAAGACGGAAGGGAGTTGAGTATTTCAGAATACTTCTTCAGACACTCTAGGTTCAAAGTGCATTGTAATGGAGACTCATATTGATAGATAAATGACACATATTAATCCGTAATAACATTATAGGAGGATTTGCATCCTTTTTACAAACCCATAACACCTACCAAGAGCTTGCTCTGAAGTGCTTTGAAAAAGAAGTTTGGTGGTATGGATGGTGGATCAATATGCACAATACAAAAGTGAATATTGGAATAGATGTATGGTTATGATGGTGCACATGAATCGATGAGAAGATGAAGTTGATATTATTTTTTTGGCCTTATTTTTGTCCACAAATAGTCCTCCGTTGCACATACTCGGTAAAATTATATGGCTACCACATCATTGACATTATGGATGACAACATTTTAGAGGATATTTATGTTACGAATGAGTTTCCAGTCAATGCATTGGTGTTGGATTATAATGAGGTTGTTTTGAAAAAATATGGTTCTCTAAGAGTGGGAGAACCAAATAGATTTTGGTGAAAAAAAGAATGAATAAATATTTGTGGTAGGATATTTCAATGAAAAAGGCTTATTATCTTTAAAACATTTTTGACTAGTTTAAATTATTTGTCTTATCCACCATTGCTTTTACCTAGGATCAAAACCACTTGCTCTAATCAATATCAATACCACTTGATACGATCTTCTCCTTTCACCGTTTATTTTTCCCACGATCAAGACCAAAATTATAAGAAGGTTTGCATTATACTAAAATTATGTTATGTACATATAACAGAATTTTGAGCATAATAGTTTTGGGGTTGAAACAATTTTACTTCCTTGTTTTTTTCGGAGGTGAAAGTGTAAGGAAATTGTGAGATTTACTATCTTGATAATACATATGTACAATGACCAAGGAGATTATTTAAGGGATTATAATTTGTGTTATTCACATATATGTTCATACTCATACTAACTCTATAAAGAGTATGATTATTTTATTTAAAGTCATTATACCATGTTTTATATGGATAAAATTCTATAAAGAAGTTTTCTCTTCTTGACAATTTTTGTAGTTATAAAATTGTAATGGTCAAATACGAGTCACAATTCAAGATCTCTTTCACTACCAAGTGAGAGATGTATGCATACAAATTAAATCCCTTCATGATATCTAATGCAATAGAAATCACTAAGGTTGAGATGGCCACTGTATTACTGAAGAGGAATTTATATATTTTAAAGTAATCTTAGGTAATGATAATGGATTAAAAATATTTGACTACAAATGTTTTTTTTCCAATGATAATATCTAATGCTTATATGATCATGGCCGCAGTGCCTTAAAAACAATTGGTTGTTAATGAAAAATTCTACCATTCAAATACTAATGAACACTAATATATATTAATGTATTATTGAAGTGGATAAAATGATACAGAGAGTAACAAGATCAACGAGGATTTATTTGCTTGAAAATTTCTCTAGTTTAAACTTGTAATGGTCAAATAGGAATTACAATTCAAGATCACCTTCACTACTAAGAAAGAGACATATGTATACAAAATATATCCATTCATAATATGCCAGGAAGAACTCTGCGAAGAGGGGAAATATCCTCTACTATGATTGGTAATTCAAACATTAGATTCAAATTATGCAGATAAGATCTAAATAGATTGTTTATGTTTTTTTAGATAATACATCTAAGCAATATAATAATGTGGAATTAGAAATTTCCACTACACAGATAGTTCGGTTTGTTTCTTACTTTGAAAATAGAGGTTGACTAACAAATCATATTAATGAATCTAAGCATTCTATAAGACATTCCTTTCAATAACTAATGATAAATATTATGAGAACTACTAAGGCTTGATCCCTCTCGAGGGTATGTAGTGTAGCAGTTGGCTCCGCCAGGGATAGTCTATCCAATATGATACAATTATAAATAATTAAAGAGGTACAAACATCCTGAAAATAAATTAATCAGAGCTAAGTATGTCTTAACCCCTTAGGGATACATGTATTGCATCACTTTTCTCATTAATATAATAGTTGTATTGTGAAGGATGGATAGTGATAGTTTAGCTCTAACTATTTCATTGTGGCTGACCTTAGCAACCACTAGGATAAAAAATATGTATGTCTTGACCCCTCAAAAATGCATGTATTACTGCACTTTTCTCATTGCTTTAATATATTTCTTTTTAATAATGCCTAGCCACCACTAAGATCTAAATATTTTGTTGTGATTGACCTTAGCAACCACTAGGAGGAGAACTACGTTCATCCATTGGAAAATCTAACCATGGTTTGATTTCAAAAAAAATGAGCATGGTTTGATTTTGTGGAGACAGACAAAGAATGTTATGATTAACAAACTTCCTTGCATGCTCATACACAACATGAGTCCATCATCTTGATGTTGTAAGAGTACACTAGGAACTTTGACAATATTTAATGTTTTTTTGACTAAGTAGAGACCTCCGTGGCCATTGAGACTTCATTTATCTTAAGATATAGATATGGTGCTGCTAAGATATAGATACTAAAAAATCATAGTAATGAATCTTAGCGGATGCTAAGACCTTAATTTCAATAACTTGTAATATATATTATGAAAAATACATATGGTTTTCCCCCTCTCGAAAGTATGTAGTGAAACACTTTTCTCTGCTGGGGATAGTCCAACCAATATTATACAATTATAAATAATTAAAGAGAGACATAAAAATCTCTGCAATAAAGTGATCAGATGTACGCAACGCTTTACCCCATTAAAAACATATGTATTGCAAGAATTTTCTGGGATAAAAAAAAGTTGTCCATTGAATGATTTCTAGAAAACACTAAGCTCTAAATATTTTTTAGGGGCTGATCTTAGTGACTGTTAAGCTCTAGATTTTTGTGGTGGTTGACCTTAAAAACCACTAGGGTTAGAATTAGGTATTTATTGACCCCTAAAGAGTGCATGTATTGCCAAAATTTTCTCATTGCATTCATAGTTGTCCTGTGATTAATGCCTAGCAATCACTAAGTTGTAAATGTATTGTTGTGAGTGACCTTAGTGACCACTAGGATCAAAAATAGGTATGTCTTGACCCCTCAATTTTGCATGTATTGCTGCAAATTTCTCAATACATTCATAGTTATCCTAGAATAATGCCTAGCGATCACTAAACTGATAATATTTAGTTGTGACTGACCTTAGTAACTATTAGGATTAGAACTAAGTATGTCTTGAACCCTCAATATGCATATATTGCCACACTTTTTTCATTTCATTTATTTTTCATATGATTGATGACTATCAACACTTCTTAAATTTATTTTCCAACTAAGTTTTTAATATAACAAAATATTTAGAATAAGATACATAAGAGTGTTGATATAAATGCAAGTATGTGCTTTGGCTCATTATATGTTTCTGTTAGTGATATATGCAACAATCACGGACCTCGAATCTTTCAACATGGTGGGAGAACTAGTGGTGTCAAATGTAGATGCTTATTTATATTCCTATGCAAACACCAAATTAATGATAGATACCATTTTTGATCCAACTACCTTAAATCATTAATTTCAGCATTACTCAACTATGTTTTCCACAATATAAAATGAAAGTATAGATGTAGATGCCATAGAAAAAAGGGTATCCAAAAAAATAAAAAACTAAGGTCCCAAGACATAAGGGAAATAAAAAGAGGTGGCATCCATTCAATTTTTGCTAAGCCAGAGGTGCTTCCATTTTTGAAATCATATTTTTTCCAAGGCTAAGGAGTGGACCTTATTTTCTAAATTGTTGAAAAAAAAAGTTTTTTATGCTGGGCATGCATACAAATGCTAGTACAAAATTCCATTGCTGGACACCTTATACAATAAGGATAAAGTTGAGTCCTGGATGGAAACAAGGAAAATAAGAGATATTTTATAGAGTTGGGCAGTGGATCCAATAGATAATATGGATGATTATGATCTGAGTGAAATTTTTATTAACAGTTTTAGACTAGGAGTTCATATTGGTATGGCCCTCATGAACATGCTATATGGGAAACCTTCTATCTCTAAGGTCAATATATCCTACATCCCTTTACTTTCTATGATTATTGATGAAGGAAAGATTCCTTCCTTAGGGAAAGTGTTATGTTTCAATTTGGTGAGACAAATAATTTTTTTGTGGATAATAAGAAATCATTTACATGGCTTCCTATATTTTGGATGCAGTCTGTGGTATTCTCAACTGTTCAAAATTATGTAAAAAATGGCTTCCTTCATGCCCTTTTCAACTAAATGAATATATTCAGACTTGTATGCCCATTGGTTCAAATCTCATATTAAATATATATGCACTCATTTATATCCCGCTCTCTACCAAAAAATACATGAAACAATGACACCCAAATTATCTGTTGACATCCTCACTTCTATAAGGAAAATGGGAGCTGTATTCTTCTATCCAGAATATAACATTATCATGATTGAGGGACTCCTTACACCTCCTTTTCAATTGCCATATTATGTGCTTGACTAATTGGTAGAACAGGAGGTGGCATATCATATTTGTAACAATATTGCTGGAAAGTGTAAAGAGAAGAATCTTAAAACAAATCCACCCCTCTTAGGCACTATGGGATGAAGGAAATTTAATAGGTGGTCTGATCTGAAAGTTACATCGGTCCATATAAATTCGTTCCATCTTTTCAAACACCCTCTAAGGAAATATTACCACATGAAAATGATTGACAAACAACTTGAATCACTTAGAGGATAGATAAGTATATCCTATGCACATGAGGATGATGTTAATAACTAGGTATGGATTACCCAAACAGATGATAGCCTTGTTAATAAAAATATGAAGATGATAGGGGAAGTTCCCCCTATGAGAGGAATTTTTAAAAATGAGGATACAAAGAGAAAGGTACCATTCTATTCAGATCCTTGAGAAAAGTCTCACGATCCCCATTATCTAGGTCCTCCAATGTTTCCTTCATTAATTGAAACTTTATATGAAGTTATAGACATCAGGCCCACACCAATTGAAGTTCCAACATTGGTGGAATATGCCTTAACTTCTTGAGATGAAGAAGAAAATAAAATCCAAACTGAAATTTTAGACAATCCAGCCCTAGTGCAACCATCTCAATCTTCTCCCTCCACTCCACATGAAGTGAGACAAGATTGGGTTGTGCAATCCATAATTAATCAAAAAGAACAACCAGATTGGGAGGCACAAGAAGAACCCCTAGTGAAAATTGAATTCAATCCAAGAACGGGAACCTTGAAAAGGCTAACCAAAAAGAAGATGACAACACAACAAGCCATTATCCCACATGAAACTTCAAAATACCTCTTCTCTCTTACAAATAAATGGAAATCCAAAGGCTCCCAATTGGTGCAATATGAAGAAGATTTAGATTCCTTGATAAGGGCAACAATTGAAGTAGTTGTAGAATTCGTATGAGGCATACGTGCTAGAAATAAAGAGCTTAAAAATCAATTAAAGGTCACAGATCCTGCATGTATATTTTTTGATGTAGAAGAGGCATTGGATGGCCTATATAATGTTATAAAGGAATGGATCAAGGAAAATATGAAGCAACAAGGCTACCTAGAGAAGATCGGAAATATCATTAAAATAATGAGATTCATGCAGGAAACATTAATGTATATGGGATATGTTATTGAGGAAGGTCTTTGTAAATACCCTTCAATTATAACCATGGATGATATTGGTATATGCCAGACATGAGCTAATTATACTAAGGAAAGACTAAGGGAATATAAAGATTAGGTAAGCAAACTATCTCTCTAGTTTGATGACACAATTTCAAGAGGAATTCAGATTTTTAGAGAATCATTAGTTATGGAAGTATTTAATGTATTTGGGGATGCTTATAGATTTCGACAATATTGATTGTAGTCATTTTTACCCTTAACATAAAGACAAGGAATCCCATGCACACTGGCATATCACCCAACAAAAGATGGGTGCTCACCAGAGGCACGTGCGGGTTCCGAGTATCTCTTTTATGTGATTTTAGTGGGAAACATCATCTATGATTTTTGTTTAAATGACCTTCAAAAGGGTTCAGAACATACAAGAACCATAGGGCTCAGAACGGCCTCTAGATCCTTACAGTCATTTCAGGTAGACTATTTAAAAGAATCTATAATATGCATCATTTCAAAAAGAAACATACAATCATCCATACTTATCATGAAAGGAAAGAGAACTCATGAGAGATAAGTATGCATCAGAATCATTGATATTCATGTATACATATAACAGGTAACCTCATTACATCCATTGAGCCATTACAGAGTGTCACAGAGAAGTAGACCGTAGTCATGCATTGCACTGGACTTATGTAACTAAGCTACCAAAACTAAAAATTACAATCCCATGCCTAATACATCCTCTCCCAAATGTAATTATCTACTAGCAGAGTCCTCATAGTAATTTTGTAGAGCTCTGCCCATACTCTGTCTCTCTCTTTTTTTACTCTGCAGGTGCTTGTATTTATAGCTTTTCTAAACTACCAACTCATCCTCCAATGCCCTCAGATCTGATGCCAAGTGTCTGAATGTGGTCCTCCATGCGAGTATGCTCCTCTAGGCTTGAGACTTCCACTTTATCCCATGATGTGCTTCTAGAAGCTTCTAGCATGCTCCTTCCTTGGCCAACCTGTCCACCAAGCTGGCACCTTATCCACGTGCAACCGAGTCATGCTTTTCATGTGTTCTGATCTAGATGTCCAAATTGACTAAGTCCCAAACCCTTGGCTCTATCCTTGCATGTGTGCATGCACTACGGGCTTGCTTAAACCCTTCTCTTAAACCCTCCTTTACACATTTTTTCCTTACGCACCATTCCATAACTGAGACCTTACGTGCCTACGCACCTTCATACTTGGTCAATATTCTAGGGGTCCAACATCACCCCACACTATGCCTATTCTTCATCCAGGGGAACACTTCTCTTAGTGGGAGAAAGATTACAATAAGCTTACGCCTAAGAAAAAGAAAGAAAGAAAGAATAAGGGGATGAAAGAATGGGGAAAGAAGAAAGAATGAGGGAAAGAAATAATCACTGTAACAGACTAGGAAAATCCTTTTGCAAGTTAGACTCCAATTTATTCAAGGCATCGACTTCATCCTGCACCCTCTAACAAAGGTCACTGACCAGAGCGCTCACTTCATCAAATTTTAATCCATCTCCTTCTACGCTCATGGTGTCAGTGATCTTTTCCAACTCCTTGCATATATCCTCCAATGCGTCCATTCTTCATGTAATACATGGATATAGCTCCTTCAACTGGTTCTTGATTGAAACTCTTAAGGTTTCAATGGCCTCTAATTTCTTCTCAACCTCAGTAAGGATTTTGTCTCTTTCTGCCCTATTCCCCTTATTTTTCTCCTAGAACTCCTTAAGTTTCACTTCATGAGGGGTGACCAGGGTGCCTACCACTTTGTCTCTATCTACGTAATTGTCCGTACATGGCTTCAACAGTCTAGGAAGCAGCCCTTACATCAACAAGAACTTTGTTGTATTCCGTGATGAGCACTATGATCTTCAATTTTTCTTCCTTCTCCAGGCATGCAGCAACTTCCTCTACAGACTCCAAGGCTAGCGGCTATCTTTCCATGGTGAGGACTCTTATTAAATCCTCCAGGCATCCCAAGGCAGATCCATACTTCTACATGGGAGATGCCAAGTTTGGATGCTTTAAAAGTATGGCCCCGTTGATAGATTCTACTTTCTTGTACACAACACTCACCTTGGCCTTTTCATCCTTCAATTCCTACTGCCACTGGGTGCTGATTAATTTTTCCTGGCTCAGCTCCTTGGTTAAGTGTGGCTAGATCTTCCTCTTTCTCCTTTAGCTCCCCTTCCAGATCCCTGATTCTATAATTTCACCCGAAGAGCCTAGCCTCTAACTAAATGGAGAATTTGTTCAGTGGATTGCATAGTTGTTCATCTGAGAGTTGCTGGGTATCCACCACTGGGTTATCTTCTCCTGGTCTTGGCAATGTTACCATTGCCCCTTGGCTTACCTCAAACTCTAGTTCATCAAGGTGGGACTCAATTTCCCAAGAGATCATCTTCCTTGTCCATGGGTAGGCAACCTCCTTGTCAAAAGATGACATGCATACAAGCTCCTCCATCAGAATGGTACTTTGGAACTGCGCACAAAACACTTTCTTGGTGTTGTCAACATAACCCATCTTTGGGCTCCCCCCTTCTACATGCCTTCCTCCATGTGTGCATACCCTTGGATATACTTACGGTTAAAATGGGGCCTTTAGTGCTACCACATTCCTCTTCTGTGATCTTCTCCTCCTCCTTGTTCAATGTTGGTTCAAGCATTACACTCTACCTTATCCTTTCCCAAGGTCTCAATGTTCCTTGTGTCTCCTTCTGACATCTTGGCTATCTGATCCTATGCATGGATCTTGGAAATTCTTATTTTTTTGTGTTAGCCTCCTCATCTTCTCCCAAATTCTAGGTGCCCCCTCCTACTTGGTTGTCCTAGCACCACACAAAAAGGAACCCCTAATCTTCTTCTCCTTCTTCCTCCTCTAAATCATGTATATCAAAAATAAGGTGGCCCTTGATCTTTCCCAGGGTCTTGTTCCCCACATACATAGTCTTCACTATCATCTTTCTCTCCTTTTCTCAAACTCCCAACTTCTCTTGAGGTGGTCTCCTCTTCTACCCTTTGTTTCTTCCTAACCAAAGACTCCGGTATAGGTGACTCTATTTCTTCCTCAGATGACTCCTTGTCTGATGGTTCTGCTAGTTCTGGAGTCTTCTCCTTCACTAAGGGCCTCTTATTGCGTGCATGTATGTGCTGGTCCTAGCACTCATCCCAGGGGAACCTATGGTCTATGTCTCCACCACTCTTGGAATCTTCTTTTCTGGTCCCTTTTCCTCCCGTTTGGGTGCGGGTCTCTTCCTACCAGTTGGGTCTGAGGTATGGACACCTCATTTTCAGGTACGTACCCTTTTCTAATTTGGGTCATATGCGAATGTAGATACACACTGCAGATCCTTTTGCAATGGGTAGAGTCACCAGCCTTGTCATTTGTACTTCCTGTGATACATACCATTCTATGTACGCATGCTTACTAGGGTAGACTAACCCTTTGTGCATTTCCCTGTGGTCTTTGTCCAGACTGCCAAGATCCAACTTAAACTTCTTGGACTCCTTGAACCTATTTACTCCCACTTGGAAGTATTGAGCTGTGAAGGAAAAGGGGAGCTTGCACCATGGGCTCCATGTTTCATCCATCAGTTTGAATCTGCCTAGGCAGAAATGTTGGTACATAATAAATTCTACTTCTCCCATAGTGACTACTGGTAGTTGTTCAGGAATTCTCCATTCTACCTCGAACACATTCCTCAAGTGCGTATACCACTTCTCCAAGCACGCCTTGTGCACTATTGTCATAGTGTCACAAGAATATTTCTCAAACCTTTTGGTGGGTGAGGGGTCTTCAACAAGGTACTCCCATAAGAATTTATCTGATGTGTCTGGTACCCCAATTTCTGAAAACACAATGGTTAGCATCACATTTCCAAAAAGGATCCTGTCTCCCTCCTTCACGCAGTTGATAATTTCATCTGCGATGAAAGTGGATAAATTGTAGATGGTGCCCTCTGAGATCTTCCTGCATACATTCAACCAGGGCTTACTAACTTGATTCCATCTCTCCTAGTCATTTAGCTTTGACACTAGGTGTGCGGCCATCTTCATTACTGGATCCTTGATGTCTGTGACATCATAGTACCTTGACCCCTTTTTGCAAGAAAATGTGGCAATAGTTTCCTTGATCACTTCCTTTTCTATTAAATCATCCTCCAGACTGTCTCCTTCACAGATGAGGCCTATGAAATGTGAATGAGCTGACGGGTTAGGTGCATCTTGCACCCTGCGAAATGGAAATAGCATGCATGCGCGACATCAGCCACTGATATAGTCGCTTAGGTTTCCTGAAGTAGGGAAACTCAAAAAGTTGTAGTAACCCTGCCTTCTCCAATTTTACCTTTACGTCATCATTATATATAGGTAAACCTTCTGGCATCCTCTTGTTTGTTGGGCACACTAACTCCAGCACCAAATCCTTTTCAATTGTACCTGTCTGATGATTATAATCATTTACGAACATATCCATAAGATGGGACTCCCACTCCTTCCCCAACAACACTCCATCTGGGTACTACATTTCTAAATACCATTCCTCATTTATGCTTGCCTCAATTTCTTGTTGTTTACCCTTACCCTTTCCCTTGCCCTTTCCCTTTCCCTTTTTGGGTGTACAAGCTGGTTTCTTGGGTGCCATTATCTAGGTCTTCTACCCACTTCAAATTACTTTTGCTACTTTTTTCTTCCACTCTCTCCAACCCTAGATCTCAAACTTGTGAAGAAAAATGTTTAAACCCATGCCCTAGTTATTCAAACCCTAACTAGGATACTGCCTTCACAAGACGACGTCTTCTCACACTTTCTCCCATGCCCATGAAATCCCTTCCTCAAGGTTTGCAAATCCCAACTAGTTACTCACGCTTCAATCCTTTCAAATTATCATTCACACAAATCAGTTTCTTGGAAGCCCTAGTTTGCAAATGTGCAAAAAGTTCTTTGTTATCCTTATACGCAAAGTGAAAAATGAAGTGTCCTAGACCCTCTTATTTATATTTTTTTCCTTTTTGAGTATTAAATGCTACTTCACCTACCACCATACTTATTTCATTTAATGTAGCTTTTTCAAAAAAATCTTGACTTCAATGCTTTCACTCACATACCCCACCTGTGCGGACATCCCCCCAACCTTCTAGCATGCGTAACCAATCCAACATGATAGGAGACTCTTGCGCGTGCGTAACTAGCACCGAAGGCACTTCTTCTTTCCTGATTTTTTCTCTCACCTACCTCATGTTGCTTAAAGAACTTTCTTCTCCTTGTACGTGGGATTTGCAAGTAGCTTTATCCTGGAACCAACCATCTTTTTTCTCTCTTTTCTCTCCATACACCTTTTTCAACCAGGCCATTTAACTGGGATCTTTTAACATAAACTTCCTTGGCACTCTAACCATGTGCTCCTCCACATTAGTCCACCCCACACTTAAAATGATGTGTGGTCCTCTGCACATTCACATATTCTCAAAAGTAGTAATAAGGTTACCGGCAGCCAAGGCGCAAGAACAAAACAACAATGTGAAAGGGAAAGACAAGAAAAGGAATGCATAAGGGAAATTTCTAAAATAACTAGCAAAACTTCCTTATTTACAAACACCAAGAAGACTTATTTATAGTAGGGCTTCAGCCTACTCCCATTGAAGTGTCTAGGTAACTTCGTCCCATCTAGCGAATTGTAACTGGCATGCACCCGAATCAAAGATGTACGAGATTGTGTAAGGACCCAAACAATGGACTCTCAACTTCCCAAGATGGTGCAAAAACTTAGAATCATATAGTAAAACCATCTTCCCAACTTCAAACTTCTTATTTCTAATGTGGAAATCATGCCAAGCTTTCTTCTTTTCTTTCTCTATTATTTGGCTCCACCTGGCAAGTGATCGTCTTTCATCCAATTTCATTAACTCCTCAATTATTTCTTCTAGTGCTTTCTTATCAACCAACCCCCCTGCACGCTATTCACAGAGAGGGAAACATAAATTCAACTGAAAGAATAGCTTCTGTGCCAAACACCAACTTGAAATGGTGTTGCTTTGTTCAGCCTTTTATATGTTTTCCTGTAAGCCCACAATACTGCTGATACTTTGTCATCCCAATCTTGTCTTCCGACATCACAAATTTTGGTCAGGGTATGACTCAATATTTTGTTGAATGCTTCCACAATTCCATTTTCTTGTGGGTGATAGGGTGTATTCTTGTGATGATCCACCATGAATTCAAATAACAGAATCCTCATGGTCTCATTCAAGAAATGCATACCCCTATCACTGGTCAAACTCAATGGGCATCCATACCTTGTGATAATGTTCTCCCACAAGAACCTTGCCTTGTGGCTACTATGCAATCTGTAGTCAGGGATGCCTCTACCCACTTGGTCAAATAATCCATGCAAGTGATGACATAATGTGACCCAGTCCTATGCGTCACTGGTGCAATAGGGCCTACAAAGTCTATTGCCCATTTTTCAAAAGGCTTTGTGCTAGGGATAGGGTGCAAAGGTATTTCATCTCTCCTTCTAGGTTTTCCAATGCACTAATAATGGTCACATGCTTTACAATAGTCTTTACAATCCTTGTAGAGGGTTTCCCACCACAAACCTACCATTAATATTTTACGTGCGGTGGCATCACCTGCATAATGCCCACCCGTACTTCCTCCTTGTGCTTCCTCCATGATGGCCAGGTGCTCATGCTCTAATACACACCTACACAAAACTTCATCACATCCCAACTTTTATAATTCTCCACTAATTAACATGTAGGGTGCGACATGTATGGCCAACTAATTTTTCTCTGATGTCTTCATTCCTTCTGGTGCCACACCTTCCTTTAAAAATACTGCAATCTCTTCCAAATCTGAGGGTGTGCGCCGCAACCTAAATAGTTGTACATCTGGCATTGTCTCCTCTATACTCTTGCATGTCTTCCCCTGAATAAATTCTTGACAGATGATTAGGTCCACAATTTCTTTTCCCAGGCTTCACTACAACGGTGAATTAAAACTCTTGAAACAACAACACCCACCGAAATATTCACCCTTGTAGAAAAATCTTATTCACCAAATATTTTAATGCCATGTGGTCAGTGTAAAACACAAAGGGTGTGGCCAGCAGATACTGTCTAAACTTGAAGAGCGTGTAGATCATTGACAATTCCTTGCGCTCAGTTGTGGTATAGTTATGCTCTGCTGGTGTTAGCTTCCTACTTGCAAAACATAGAGGATGATCAACAATCCCTTGACCTAGCTATGCAAGCACTACTCCAATAGCGGTCCCTGAGGCATCTACATGGACATGAAAGGGCTTGTCCTAAGAGGGAAAATGTAATATAGGTTACGGTGACAAGCCTATCTTTTAATGTATCAAATGCCCTCTGCTGCGCCTCTCCCCAATGGAAGGCACTTTTATGTCTAAGTAGCTCCTCTAAAGATGTGGCAATCTTGGCATATCCTTTAATGACTTTCCTATAATAGCCCATATGCCCAAGGAATCCATGCACTGTGCTCTAGCTAGTAGGCTCCCCTAACCCCACAATAACTGCAACTTTAACGGGATCTACTAGCAAGCCCTCCTTACATATGATATGCCGTAATAAAGTCCCAAAGGGTGTAGTAAACACACACTCCTTAATGTTGAGGGATATCCTCAATTACCTACACCTCTCAAACATTAACCTTAAATTGTCACAATGGTCCTTAACTAGACCATACACTATCCAATCATCCAAATAGACCTGAAGAAACTTATGTATGAAATCCTATAATTCTTTCACCAGTATGTGTGAGAAAATAGTAGGCGCATTCTTCAATCCAAAGGGCATGACCATGTATGCAAAAATTCCCCACTTAGTGGAAAAAGTTGTCTTCTCCTGGTCCTCCTTTGCAATCCAAACTTGGTGGTACCCTGAAAATCCATCCGTAAAGGAATATATTTCACACCTAGCGAATCCTTCTAAAATTTCTTCAGTGAAGGGGGTCAGAAAACGGATCAATGACAAAAACTACATTCAATTCCCTATAATCCACGTAGATCCTAATCCACCCATCCTTCTT
The DNA here is from genome assembly GCA_019776745.2 of Taxus chinensis. Lineage (NCBI taxonomy): Eukaryota > Viridiplantae > Streptophyta > Pinopsida > Cupressales > Taxaceae > Taxus > Taxus chinensis. The sequence continues at coordinate 551,315,742 of CM034149.1, forward strand.
GATGCTAATTACCATCAGAACTTATCCATTTTGACTCTTCCACTGCCTCAATAATCCCAGAACCTATCATTTTATCTATCTCCTCCTTAACCTTCATGCATAAATTGGGATTCATCCAGTAGGGCATTTTCCTAACCATGTGTGCACCATCCTTCAGTTTTATCTTCATCTCCCCCAAGGAATGGTGAACACCTTTGAGCTCATGGTACCTACCTGGGAATAAATCCTCAAATTCACGTAGCAAATCAATGATCTTAGATACTTCCTTCTCTCGACCAGTAGTCTCCAATAATAGCTTCCTTAGGTTCTTCTCTTGAATCGATGTTAACCTTCTCTTTCTTTAAGGGTTCATGATAGGTGTGCACGTGAGTATCAACACTATCCACTACCTCGTGCATCCCTATTGAGTGGCTAACATCAAATCTTTCTGATTCCTTTCCATCAATCACATACACCAACTTTCCTTTCTCCTTTTTCAAACATGCATGCTCAAACTGTAACTCTTTTGTTTCCTCTACTTCTTCAAAGCGCACCTCCAATCTTGGTTCACCTAATAATTCCAAAAACCTATCTTCCATCATGGCACTATCCCCCATAATAAGGCACTTGATACCCTGTAAGGCCTTATCAACTGATGACTTGGTAATTCGATACTCAAAGGTGTGAATAAGGTCATCTGCGAGCTCTTGCCAATTCTTTGTCTGACAGCGTGTCTCCGAATGAATGTACCATGCGTATGCGCAACCCTGTGGTGTAGAATATAACTTGTGCACCCATAGGGATGGTGGAAAAGATTATGTACCTTCTCTCTAGATCTTCTCACACTCCTGGATATGGAAAGAGGTAGGATCCTTCCCATGGTATCCCTTGATGATGGTGGGCACATTAATCCTAGATAATCTGATAGAGAGAGCAATTCTTACCTTGTGCTACTCCAAAAGGATCTCCTGATGTATAGCCCACCACTGTGCCACTATTTTGAGAAAGAAATAACTTAACATCCCTCTCTGTTCCTTCTCATCCTTTCACTGAGCTTCCACTTCTTACAGAAAGATCTTAGGGAAGGCTCCTCCTGAATACTTGGGCAGTTCATTTCCTCCAAGGCACCGAACCATGCACGCCTTTATTACCTTGGTCTCCAACCCTCTCAACTGCCATCCCATTAATTCATAAGTTCCATGCACCCAATTGTCAAATGCCAAACTAGTGGTATCACTCACTGACTGAGCATCTTCAAAATGGATAACCCCATTAGTAGAGTGTATCATCTCTGGGTCTTTGATTGAGCACACATATATCCTGTCCAGAACTTCTTCCCCCAATGGTTCAATATAGGGTGTTGACTTCCCACCAGCCAGGGGTATAATGACCCATTCCTCATTGTTTTTGAAGCTGATGTACCCTTTTTTGAACTGAAGGTCCACATTGTTCTTGTAACACCAAGGGAACCCAAGTAGCACTGGGAAATTGTCTGCCTCGGTGAGCGACCAAGGCTTCAAAGTCCCCAGTAAACTTAGCTCCATGGATAGTAATAGTTGCATCCTTTAAGATGCCGATGGGCATCACCTTAGTCTTGTTCTCCATATATAACACATTCAAAGATGACTGTAACAAAGGTCTTCCCATCTGATGCCATGCATCCCAAGTTAGAACATTAACCTCCGTGCTAGTGTCAATGAGGATATTGTCGAGGAGCCATCCATCTAGAACTGCATTCAACGTGATCTCCTTGTCATAGTCAAGGCTATGGGGGGAAGTTTTACATGCAAGACCTACCTCTCATTCTCTCCTCCAGCACATGGTACCTTCTCTCTCAACCATGATCCTAGCAAGGGAATGATATTCTCTTGCCTTATCATTTTACACACCTCCTTAATCTCATCCAGGTCATCCTTTGGCACCTCGACTCTCCTTCCTTGTCCCTCCCTCCTGGATTTCTCCTTTAGACACTGGATTTCCCCTTGTAAGCTCCAAGTGACATCCATAGTGTCTTGATATACCTCCTTCTGATGCACAAGGTCTGGATACTTTCCATGAACTACTTCTTCCCTTGAGACCAGGTTCCTCTTTCTTGGTATCTCTCTTATGTGCACAACTTCTACCCTTGTTGTTACCAAGATAGGCTCCAAACCTGCATCCCGTGTTACCTGAGGCATCCACTGGGTGTTTTCCTTCTTAATACTGACCATTGCATCGCCCTTGTCTTTCTAGTGCTATTGATTCATGTGTTTAAACAATTTCAGGAACTCCTCATACTTGTGCTTCTTTTTACACCACGAGCACTGCAACAGGTCTGGGCATTCACATTTGTAATGATCTATAGATCTGTAGTTGAAATAGGTTCCACGTGGGAACTCAGTCCTTCCTCCTCTGTGGTTTTCATGACCACAGAACCCTCCTTGAAAACCTCTTCCACACGTGCCTCCATCTGCGCGTTCCTCATAACGATGATCATCACCCTTAGAACTGCTGGCAATGCCTGGTCTGGCACACCCCATGATCAATGGCCTCATGGATCTGATCAATGAGCCTATATTCATTAGTATCATGGGTTGTAGAAGTGCAAATTTTGTAGTAACAAGATACATTCTTCTGGATTGTGCATTGTAGCAAAGGGAACCTACTTGCATCATGGTCCCCATGAAAAATTTCACAATCTACTGCCACAGTGCGTACTATCCTCTGGGGGAAATTATCATTAACGTGCCCCTCTATTTCACAATATTGTGCACCACAAACCACTGTGAGTCTCATGGGATGAGTTCACTAGACAATTTTTCCAACTGCTTGGCCATAGCAGCAATCTAAGCCTCCAAGAATGGGCTAACACAGTATCAACACTACTAACAGCTTCAGTGCGTGTAGGGTACTTCTAATGCCTCGTATGGGTCTATAAAAGTTTTATGAGATAAGGCCCTTCTAAAAGGAGTGATTAACCCCCCAAAAAACCACTGAGCATGTTGTGAAGGGTGAATATCATATGATAATTTAGACAAGAGAGTTTTAAAATGCACATCATACTCCCGCACACTCTCTACCATTCCTTGTTGAATCTCCTTCAAAGTGCTAATGCTCTTCTGTCTCAAACTTAGGAATGTGGAATTCTGCCAAGAATGCATTCTTTAAAGTAGTATAGTCCACCACTGTTTGATGAGGGTCATATTTCCTATACCAGCTATGTGCGTGCCCTTGCAACATGGTTACAAACTGACTAGCCTTCCATTATGGGGTTGTGACACCCTTTGTGCACCATAGCATTTCACATTTGTGAACATGTTTTGTAGCATCCTCAATACCTCTATAATCAGGAAAATGTAGAGACATTTCAAAGAAAACTTGTGGGGGTGGTTGGGGCCCAAATCCTCCTTATGTCAGATCCTTGGTTTCTTCTTGTGTTTCCTCCACCACCTGACCCACTAGGCCCACCAAGTCCTGAACCACCAGATCCACAAGCCCACCAGGTCCTGAACCACTAGATCCACCAACTCCTACTCCTCCTGAACCACCAGATACACCAGACCCACTAGGTCCTGAAGTGGTCATGCCAAGGGTCCCACATAGTTCCACTGAGCTACGCACCTACAGTCTGTGACAATGCCCCACTGCCAATAGTATACCCCCGTGCCACTCCCAGATGTGAGACCAAATGCTTGTGTGCCTATACCTTGACTGAAAATTCCTAACACTGGGCTGGTGTTTGTAGCCATAGAAGTCCCAAATGAGAAATTATACCTCCTGGGTGTAGACCGATCACCTCCAATGTAACCAACTAGACTGGCTAATATTTTCCCCTGATCTGGAAAACCAAGTGCCAAGGTCTAGTCACTAGGGGGCTCAGATGCGCGCTAACAGTTCTTCTTTCTCCACATGATGAACTCTCATGAGAAGCTGAAGGGGTCTCTCTCATGCGCTTTCCAAGATGGGGTCACACAGACTGCTCAAGTTCCATGTCCTCTGCATGAACCTCAAATCCTTCCCACAACATCTACGCCATACATCCATCACACCTAAAACCTCGCATTGTCTAGCAATCTCCCTTTCACACGCTTCACCATACTTGAGTCATCTTTCCTCCCTATCCTTCTTTATCATGACATCTTCCATCTTCCTCCACCCTAGCTTCCTCACCCAGTGCTTAGAATGGTTTATCCAGCCATTGGGAATGCCTCTAAACTCATGGTAATCATCAAGATTTTTAGAGCCAGAGGGACAACATGTAGAAAAGATCCTCTGGGCTCCCGTAGAAACTCAAACTCAACAACCTCTGGACAAGTAATATGTGGAAATGGTGTACTCCAAGAGTGTAGCTAGCCAATACTCCTTTCCACCAATGATCCACAACATGGGTCCATGTCAGATTTGCATCTTGACAGCCTTTAGTATTCTTCTTGGGTCCACACATGTGATCCATAATGCAAACCTGATCTAGATGCATAGGCTGAGAGCCATTCATACAGTTCCACAAGGAAGTAGCAGAAAAAAATTTCATATAGATCATGGTAGAGATTCTCTTCTACCCATCCACGTGCATCAAACTCAGGTCTAGTGCTGAATCTCTGAGAAAATTCATCCTCTGTGCTCTTAAACCATGATTCAACACTTTCCAACATTAATCACTCTGTCATTACTCATTACACAGATCATGATGTATGCTAATTCCCACTACAACTTCAAAAAGAGGTCCCAGAAATGGAACCAAGATGTAGTCATTTTTACCCTTAACATAAAGAAAGGAATCCCATGCATGCACCGGCCTATCACCCAGTGAAAGTTGGGTGCTCACCTCGAGGCACGCGCGGGTGCCGAGTCTCTCTTTTATGTGAGTTTAGTGGGAAACATCATCTATGATTTGTGTTTAAATGACCTTCAAAAGGGTTCAGAACATACAAGAACCATAGGGCTCAGAACGGCCTCTAGATCCTTGCAGTCATTTCAGGTAGAGTATTTAAAAGAATCCATAATGTGTATCATTTCAAAAAGAAACATATAAGCATCCATACTTAGCATGAAAGGAAAGAGAACTCATGAGAGAGAAGTATATCAGAATCATCAGAATCATTATATATTCATGTATACATATAACAGGTAACCTCATTACATCCATTGAGCCATTACAGAGTGTCACAGAGAAGCAGACCGCAGTCATGCATTTCACTGGACTTATGTAACTAAGCTACCAAAAAGAAAAATTACAATCCCATGCCTAATACATCCTATCCCAAATGCAATTATCTACTAACAGAATTCATCGCAGTAATTCTGTAGAGCTCCGCCCATACTCTGTCTCTCCTCTTTTACTCTACAGGTGCTTGTATTTATAGCTTTCCTAGACTGTTAACTCATCCTCCAGTGCCCTCAGATCTGATTCCAAGTGTTCTGAATGTGGTCCTCCATGCGAGCATTCTCCTCCATGCCTGAGCTTTCCACTTTATCCCATGATGTTCTTCTAAAATCTTCTAGCATGCTCCTTTTTGGGTCAACCTGTCGCCAAGCTGGCACCTTATCCATGCACAACTGGGTCATTATTTTCACGTGCTCTACTCTGGACATCTAAATTGAATAAGTCCTGAACCCTTGGTTCTGTCCTCATGTGTTTTACATGCTATGGGATTCCTTAAACCCTTCTCTTAAACCCTCCTTTACACATTTTTGCCTTGTGCACCATTCCATAACTGGGACCTTGCGTGCCTACTTTCCTTCATACTTGGTCAATATTCTAGGGAAAAGGTTTTCTATCACCTCAAAAACATGCCAAGCTATTTACAATGCTGAAGCAAACATATTTTTCTAAATTTGAGATCGATCCATTGAAATAAAATTTTCTTAGGTTGAAAAATAATACTAAATCAACTACATTGTTGAATAAAGAAACCATTGTATTCGAGAAAACAGAACCTTCAACTATTCAATAGTTTCATTTATTTTTATTTAATGATGAAGTATTTTCAATTGACATTTCAAGGTACCATGTAACACCTCCAAAATATCAGTATCCTCTTATAGATGATGAAAATGTTGACCTTCTTATCTAATCCATATTGATAAATGTTATTCCTACACAGAGGGATGAAATTCTTCTTCCCTTCTTGCAGTTTATGAATAACATTGTAGAACTCCATGATCTAAATGAATTGGAAAGGGATGATATGAAATTTTATATACTTGATGGCCAATATACAATATGTGTGAAATTTGTTTTTGGGCATAGAGACATACAAGTCTTTATATTTGAGGCTACGGTTTTGAAAGGATCACATTCTATCTGCAAAAGCATCTACCAAAGCCATTTCTAGTAGTTGCAAACAACATGATGAAGCAAACAAAATTTGGATAAAAACCAAGGTTATTGATTTTTTGTACAAAGATCAATTTGGAAATCATGAGGATGTCCTCAATGTCCCAGATCGACAAAAAACAAAGACATAAGAGTGGAAGGTAATGTGGATTTTAACTATATTGCATTGGTTATTAACATTTACTTTCTTCATATAAAAAGATAACAAAATTTTTCCTTTGAATGTAGAACTTAAGAATCAATGCCTTTTAATTTTCCAAGTTCAAAAACCAGAGAGTCTATATGATAAATGAAAATTTCTATTGTTTCCCAATGATATATGGACTAAATGGATTTTTTTTAGTAATTTAGATTAGGTGGCCTTTCTTGTTCACCTATTAAGGATAATCATTATAAATTTCAGCCAAATTCACTTGCAATATTCACAACCAACTCATTCAGGGCTGCTAGAGGAATGACCAACGAAGAACTATTAGTACTAGATGATAAAGTGTAATCAGGGGATGTCTAGTTAAATGGACCTATTGAGGTTGACGTAATAGTAGAGAAATTTGATTCTTACTACTGGAGGATAAAAGGAGATAGAAAGATGAGAGAAAAAGTTCTAAATTATTTGAAAAATAAACAACTAGATAATATTGGATTGACATCCTGTAGTGAATCCAATGTAATTGAAAAATTTAATCTACATGAATCACACTATTTCCAGTTGTCTGCATTATTGGGTGAAGAGAGAAAGGGAAAAACAAAATATGATTCTCATATAGGGAAAAAAAGGAAAAACATAAAAAAGATCATGAGGTGGAAAAAGTTCATCCCGTTGAGGCTCAAACAATATTAGATAACTATGTGATGTTAATGGATGGAAATATACTAGTAAGGATGGAAGCCACATAATATTTTACTTGTCAATGTGCATATCTATTCAACCTTATTTCAACTTTATCAGCTATTCCTTCGACAAATCCTTTCAATGCTGAATGGGTCATTGCTGATTTTTGCAGTTTGTCTAGTGATATTTATTTTGATGTGATAATGGAGCTGCTAATAGTTGTTAGAACCAACATGCTAGATTATACTATTATTGTTCTCATACTAATTGATTATTAAAAAATGTTAAGAGACATAGTAAAAAAATACATGGAAAAGGTTAAAGATACTAGAGAATCAATTATGGATGGATGCTACAAACTTTATGAAAACAACATGAAATTTGAAAATTTGTGTCTTACGTACACAATTACTAGTGTGCACAATTGTAAAAATAAAGATGATGATAGAGAAGAAGTCACAATGCATTGGATATATAAATTGCCACAAAAATAGGTAACTACAAGAAAATTGGGCTACAAGGAAACATCCATCATTTTCCTTGCGAACTATCTTACAAGTTTTGGGATGAGATGTTCACTCGATACTATTCCTGAAATTCTATAATAATTGTGCTTTACGGAGGAAGCGTCACACCACATGCATTATTTGATTCCAATCTATCTACTATTTTTATTGTTGAGATACATAATCAAGAAATGTTTTTGAAACGTTACTATTTTCATATGAAGAAAGGTTTGTCACCGAAAATAACTTGAATAAGTTATTTTGTTTAATGGCTTTGAACTAATACAATATATTTATACATTTATTTTTTATGTAGATAACCAACAACTAGAGAATGTAACCATAGAGGGCACATTTGTATCCAACATGAATAAAAAATCAGAACCTAGTATGGTAGCTTTGTATATTTTAAAACAAAACCATTTATAAAGTCCACAAATTTATAGGAAACGATAACTAACATACATTAGTTTAGGTGTTTGGAATACGGTAGAAGACAAAGTTTATGGAAATCCATTTAGAAACTACACTAACAATTTAAAATGAAATATAGAGCTTAGCAGGCTTTATGCATCCACATTTTATACAATAATGGTTAGACTAAAAAACCATACTTTCGTCAATGTCTCACAGATTCAAAACTGCATAATTTCAAAAATGTCTCGCTGATTCAGTACTACATATTGACTACTTACATTGAATTATTTTTTTTTGGATTTAATGTTATCATAAATAGAACTAAATAAGGTTTGACCCCGCTCATGGGTATGTAAAGTAACACTTGGCTAACCTCATTAAAGGTTGTCCAATGAAGTGTAGTTTGACCAATGTTTGCATAGCCTAGTGGTCACAAATCCTCATTAATAACAAAGGAATGTTTTTTGCCAAAGGGTGGTTAAGTCAATATAAGCATAGCCTAACAACCACTAAACTTCAATCATAAGAAAAAGAACAATTGATATTGTACTTACCATATTACCACATAAACCGCTATGTTTTTGCAATTAATCTTTCATTTTCCATAACATGAAATCGATTATGAATTGATTAATGTTTATTTCAAATACATTATGCTTTTATTTTCAATAGAGAGAAATAGATTAAAAATTGATGAATGGTTATTTGAAATAGATCTTACATAAACAGATCTAGTAATGGGTAAAGGCGGTGTAATCAAACCTATAATCTCAATCAGTAATTGGTAGCTGTAAGCTAAAATGTTGTCTATTTCAGTTGGTTATAATTGATATGCAGCTGATTAAAATAATATTTATTTACTTCCATAAAGGTAGCGACATGATTTATTTACTTATTTTAGATATGGAGGGCTTGCTGTATCAGAAAAATAAAACATACAATAGGGAGATGTCATTTAAGTTCGACAATGATGCTATCAACCTGCAAGGTGGCCTGTCAAAATTTATAAAATTATTATCACCATACTATAAAGTGGGATTCTATTTTTACAATATCACTTATGCTGATGTTAAAATATATCAAATGGATTCAATAAAAAAATATCATGAGTATTGAATCTAATACTCACTTGGGGAAAGGAACATTACACTATAGTCGATAGAATTACAATAAGAGATCTAGAAAAGATTTGGAGTAGAAACTCTTTTTCGTTCAATTCTAAAAAACACTTTGTGCATTACATTAGGTACAAAGGGAAACACTCCTAAAAATTTTATGGTTGGGATGAAAAGTAGATGAAAAGATTGTACAAAAGATAAGTGGTTGATGGCCTATTTGTAAAAAAAAAACCACAAATAGTGTCTTACGGATTGAATGTGGTAGAGGGCATCAAATATTTGGAGCAAGAAAATGCTAAATAACTATTTATCATTTCAAAATTTTATTATGATGGTACTACTTAACATTGTAATGAATATACAGATTCAAATGTTATTATGAAGGTTATTAGTGCAACATTTTTACACAGAAAAATAATCAAACCTTATCTATCTATTTCATACAGAATGATGGATACATTTTATAGTTTAAGCTTCTCCTATAAACAAGGTGGTAGCTCTAACTATTTTCCTTTACATGTGAGTTGTTGAAACAACTCATAAAAATATTATTTTATAGTAAATTAATGGAGCACTAATATATTATATTTCCTAATATCCCCCCTTTAGTGTGAACATAGGGAAAATCTATCTTTGTAATTGCACCCGCTTTCATGATTATGTGATTTTCATAGGACAATCAAAAACCCAGCGGTTGGTTTTACAACAGTTGACCACAAACCGATACTGGTGGTTTTCAAGTGGTTTACCACAAACCACATCATGATGTGCCAAGTACTTTTTTTAGACCTCATCAATATCTCACTACAGGGAATAACATAGGAAAAACAACTCACCAAATGACAATAGAACACATACTGGAAAAATTTCACATTTCATCCTATAATAATCACAATGTTCTTAGTTATAGCCACTGTTGTTGATCGCTTCCACTCGATCTCAAAAAACATAGAAAACTGCCACTACCACTGGAAGATGCCTTTGACTTTAGTTGTTTTAGGCTTAGAATGGAAATAGAACATTGGTGTCATATTTACCCCCACAATGTGAAATTTTCACACAAGAACACTTAGAATAAAATTGTATCAAAGACATACAACTAACAGGATCTTGCTAGTTATATCTTGCTGCACATGGTCACCATTGCAAGTGAACATATTCACAAGTGGACCATCTTCCAAAAAATTATCATAGTCAGAGGATCACTTTAGTCAGAGGATCACTGACAGTCATCTACACTCCAACACAACTTTTTTCCCATCATTTAGAATCACACAGGAACATTGAAAACTGAATAAATTAGAACTAGAATAAAGAAAAAAATTCACACTACACATATGACACCACAACATATAGGTGACCTCGTTGTTGGTGAATAATAAGAGGTCACTAAATGAACTCCAACCTCTATTTTCCTCCATCCTCCGGTGAATGATCTTGCTAACTCGAACTGATTTGGATTTGAGGATCTTTAAACAATTCACCCCCACAAGATGGACATCACTTATAAGAGAAAATGCGTCCAATTATTGAAAAGTAAGGCAATTTTTTTTTACAATTTTTGACATTAACAAAAAAATTATTTTCTGACACATTCGACTGGATAACTACAAATTCGACAAATCTTTTGACATATTAAATCAAAATGACTCTTAAAAAAGATGATAATAATAATCCTAAGATCACCTATTAATTTTGTTTTTTGTGATGACAATAATAATGACATATGGAACAAACTAAATTTTTATACAAACACAATATCTAACACTCTAATAAATCATAAGATGTGATTCAATAAAGTTATACTTTTGATTATAATAACCACAAGCAAATATAAGACCTCTGATCTTGAACCAACTATACACTCTTTGAAATGACACCTATAAGCTAATATTAATATGGCTACTAGTAATAACTAACTGACAGTCTATTGAATAATGAATGTACAAAACCACATATATATATATATAAATACATAGATATCATTATACATATATATACTATATCCATATATATACTATATACATATACATAATACATAATATCATACATCTATTATATAGATCTCTCTCTCCTCTATCTCCCTCCCTCTATCTCCTCTCTCCTCTCTCTCTCTCCTGTCCTTACTCTCTGTCTATATAAACATATATAATATATATATACATATATATACATATATATCATAACTATAGTAGGTATATATATATATATAGAGATATATATATATATATGTATATATATACATATACATATATATATATATATACATATACATATATATATATAGATATCTACATATATATATATATATATGTATATATATGTATATATATGTATATATATATATATATATGTATATATATATATACATACATATATATATACATACATATATATATATATATATACATACATATATATATATATACTAGTTTTGAAATGTGAGCTTGGGATTCAAGCCAAGAGTCACATGCAGTTGTCATTTAGTCTTGTATCACAATTAAGGAGAGGTTAAATTGGATTGAGTGAGTGTGGATACCAAACAACCAAGTTCAGAGAGGATCATGCTGATTTTGAGTACCAATTTGAATTATGGGAGAGGTACGATGTCATGGAAGTTTTAACTACAAATTTAGAGAAGAAATCAAATAGTTTGAGTTGAAATCAAGATGTATCCTGAGGATCCAAGATTTTAAAAAAAATCAAAACATCGAGCTATATTTCTCTAGGAGAGCATCAATGCCAAATACCAAAGGATGTGGTTTTCAACGAGTCGAGTATCTATGCATTCTTGAACTAGTTCTAAACCCACTAGATCTACAATCCCCACGCATTTATGTATAAACGGTACCCTTTATTTTTACAAATCTTCTATACATAATATTGCAAAGGAAATGAGTGTTGTAAATTACCCAAAAAAAATACACGGTTGTGAGAAGAATAGAAATAAAACACTAGAAACTTAAGGAGATGAACATGATCCCTCAACAATGAAATATAGTAGAAGTTAAGATAAAAAATAATAGAAGCTATACTAATTTCTTTAGCAGCTCTAAATCTATCTTAAACTACACTACACTTTGTTATCCCATTTTAGTGATTCTAGATAAAATGAAGATAACCATAGAAATTTTCAAAAAAATTGACTAAAATACCCGTTTGAAGAGTATTTCAGGTTTTCGGGTTTCAACAACATGTAAACAGGTTATTTACATGCAAGATGCTCATTGTTTCCCGAAACCCGAAACCTGATTCAACTCCCTTGTGTCAGGTTTTCAGAACTCTTAAGCATCAGAAAATGCATGATCAAAAACATGTTTCATGTCACATGACTTCCGAAACCCAAAACCTGATTCAAATCCCTTGTGTTGGGTTTGCGGAACCTTCAAGCATCTTGACATATCATGCTTTGTGTAGTTTCCAGACAATCCAAACATGATGACATGACATTCATGCCGAGTTATAGGGTGGTTGGCACACGTGTCAAGTGAGATGTAATAAATGTGGGGTCTTTATAAATAGCTAGATTTACACGTCATTTTTACCTTTTTTGATTTTGGTTGCGTGGATTTTTCTCCTACATGCTGTCTCAGCTTCTCAATCTGATTTGATCTTGTACTCGATTGTGCGGTCCATTTTCAATTATTTTTTGAGTTTGCTGAAGGTATTTGCTCTGCCTTTTGCTTGTGATGTTTTGTTGAAATGTTTTTATGTTGGTCTCTGCATCTTCTCCTTCCTTTCCTATTTTTACTTTTTTGGGTTTAGGGTTTCTTGTTTTTCTTCTTCTTTTGAGTGATATTCCAATGGAAATCATTGTTTAAAAGTCCACCCTTAGGGTGTATGTCTATTATATTCCTGAGAATATGCCTTTTGTGTTTTAAAAGAAGAGAAGAAGAAGACAAAAATCTTAACTATTGAAATGGCAGGAAAATTTCATGTTTGGACATCTCAAAAACCTGATCCTTTATTTTCAGGTTTTGCAGTGTGTTTTACAGTTTATAAGTTCCACAGTGTGTCAGGTCTTGAAGCTTACCAGACATATAAAGTATTCCAACATCCATTTTCCTTTGTGTCGGGTCTGCCGGTGTGTCCGACATCTTCCACTTTCTGTAGTGTGGCAGGTGTTTACAGGTGTCCAACATCTAATAACTTCCGACACATTCTCCCTAGTGTATCAGGTTTTGCATAGTGTCTGACAAAGATTAACCTCTGACACACTCAGCAGTGCATTAGGTCTGTGAGGTTGTTCAACATGTTTTCAAACGTGAGTGTTCAAACTAGAAGTGATCAAGGCATTCCTCCTCCAAGACTCCTCATGTCGGATCCTGGTTCATCACAGGATAAGTTAGAGAAATTAGGGAAGATGAAGCACAAATTTAGGAAGGTGGAGTCTCCTTCCTACATTCATTGTAATTATGACATTTGGGATATAGAACTCAGAAATGTAGGCATGGAAGATTTTTGGAATAGAGTCAAGAGTTCTTCCCAAACCTCCTGGATGAGAGCAATAGCTGGTAGTGGCCTCCCTCTTGTAGTAGGATTCCCCATGTTTGCTCAGTGCCCTGAGTTTATCTTGGCATGTGTTTCGAATTATGACTCTGCTTCTCGTTTAGTGAGAAATCATGCGGGAGAAGTTATAGTCAAGTTAGACGAAGGTTACTTCGATGACCTTCTCAAATTGCCTAACTTTGAGGATTATGGGGATGTAGATCTTAAGTCAGCCCAGAAAGCCTAGGACAAAGACCAAGAAGACTGTATTAAACATGTGAATAAGAAGTTCCTGATCAGAGATAAGCAGACTGTCTCTAGGTTTCCAAGATTTGTTCCTAAAAGTTATTTCATTCAAGAGATCAATGATATCATTACTTTGCTGAGCCGAGTTTTTGGATTTCCTAGAGCCAAATATTTTCCAAGGATGGATGTACCAATTCATGGTCATCATTAAGAAGAATCAATAGGGGATTGATTGGGGTAGTCTTATCAGTGACAAGATAAACTCCAAAATGAAAACAGTTTTGTCTACAGGAAAATTTTATATGTCCTCATATGTCACTTATGTAGTAGCTGGTATGAGGAATTATCCCGAGTTGGACAAAAAGGGGAACAAGGCAGCTAAACACATTTATCGGTATTTTCCTTAGCTAACAAAGAAGGGGTCTGAGGACCAATTCAAAAGAGTAAATGATGCTTTCTTTTACGAGAACATCTGCAGGATGAACCTTGAACTAAGAAAAATAAGAGTCTTTGATGAGGCATGGGCTGAAGTTTCAAAATGGGGTTGTGTCTTCTTGTAATTCAAGAAGTTCACATATCTTCGAGTGGTCATGTACCTGGGTGATCCTTTCCAATTGCCCAGATATCCAGGAGACAAACTGGTCTTGATGGAGTTGGTCAGGCAATTGTTGGATTTTCACAAGTTCTAATAGAGTAAGCACAAGGCCGCCGTATCCTTCCCAATTTCTATTGGAAGGTATACTTTCTCAACGGTGGTAAAAGCCAAGAACGTAGTTCATGAGCTATAGGACAAGTTAAAGAAGCATATGAAACCCATAGATGGGTTTGACTTTTGAGGAGTTCTTAAGTCATATGGAACCCTGTACCTACACTTGCCTAGCATAGAAGACATATGGGTTGATCTTTATGATGAAGTTGCTGTCTGTAGAAAGGATCATAGAAGATTAACACTTGAAGAAATTTAGACACTCGAACTCGCTGATATCCCAGAAGGTATTGGCGACAATGAAAGTGTTCTAGATCCTTCATATATAGACTGAATGAGGATCAATACATTTTCCCAGCTATTGATTGGTCTATCAGTGAAAAATCTTCTATTGCAGATAGATCAGATCTGATTCTCACACATACTAAGGCATGGCTCACCTCTTGGGGAATGAGTTACAAAGAAGATAGTGTTTCAAAGTTAGTTGATTTGGAAGTGGGACCCTCCAAAAAGGAAAAGGATAAGAGCTCTTCTAAGAGGCCTATAAAGGTCAAATTTGTTAAGAAGGGAGGAGAACGAGAAGCCCCTTCAATTTCTACTCCAATTGAAATGATGAATGTACTAGAATTACCAAAACCACTAGAAATAGGGGAAATCTCTTTGGAGGCAGAGGTGAGTCAACCTCTAATTTCACCATTTGCTGATTCCCCAATAGAAGTAAGTTTATCCCTCGCCTCCCAAGCTTTGGCTTCAGGAGCTGTACCTCCTCCTTCACAACCACTTGTACCTCCTCTTTCACAACCACTTCCACATCCTCTTTATCCTTCCTCTTCATCAACCATGGCTAGCATTTTATCTGGACTCTCACCTCTCTCTGCTGGAACTAAAGTGACTATAGATATTCCTCCTCCTTCTATACCTCTTTTCACTGAATCCACTACCACACTTATGACTGTTCCTACTCCACCAGTAAGTCTTCCTCCACCTGCAAGTGCAAACCAAACCCCTACAATAGTAGCAACTTCCTCTGGCATGCCTTAATGGTTGCTTGATCAGACTCCGAGGAAAAGGAAGGTGGTAGTTCCCTTTCCAGCCTTTGATTTCAGTTCACTCAAGGCTTCTATTGCTAAATTAGCCAAGAAACCCAAGACAATTTCAAGGGTTTTAGTGGATGCTTCAGGGCACAAGTTTACAGAGATCACCATTCCCACAACTGATAAGACCAAAGAGGACATAGTGGCCTCCGACTATCACATAACCAGTGTTGATCTAGTGAAGGTAATGGCAGAAGGAGCACAAAAAGATGCACAAGATGCTATGAATGTGCTATGTCAGAAGTTAAAAGAAAAAAAGGAAGGTAGGGATGAGCTTAAAGAGAAAGTGGAGTAGTTGACTGAAGTATTATTTAAGCTCTCAAAGGCCCCTGAGTTAGCACCATTATCCTCTACTCCTATCAGGTTTGATTTCTCATCGGTACCCATGATTGAAAAGATTAATGAAAAGGGGAGAGTGGTCGATGAATGGACCCAAAGGCTGATCCTACAGGGAAAAGAAGTAATCCAAGATACTATGGAAGTCTATCAATCTTTGGAAGATATAAAAAAAGATGGAGAAAAGATGAATGACAAGTTTTCTTTAGAAATTAGGAAACTGGAGTTGACTTTCGAAGCTCTCCAAACGCTGTAACAAATTCCATCCCACATCTTGGGTGAAGAGGGCATCATCTCACATGCGGATAAAAATTTCCAGCTAACCAAAGCCATCAAATTCAGAATAAAGATTCTCAACGAAGCTTGTAGCAAACTGAGAGAATCAAGAGACCAATTGGTCAATGGCAAGAATGGCTTGGAAGAAGAGCTAGTAAAAATCTGTGTAAAAGTGTTGAGTGAAGGCTTGGGTATCCTTCCTGTCAATTATCTTTACAAACATATCCAAGAATTAATTCAGCATGAGCCAACTTCCAGATTCGGTATGGAAGTCATTTACAAGTTTGTAAAAATTGAGCATTCTTTGGAGACCCTGAGTAAACTCAACAAGAAATTGAAAAAGCTTCCTGGCAGCGCTAGTGATACTCAGGAAACATGTGAAGTTCTGAGTGATCATTCCACCGTGCCAGATGAAAATGAAATGCAAGGTATAATCTGAAAATTCCAAGAATTTCAGAACAAGCAGGCTTTGTTGGAAGAAGAGAAAGATGATGATTCAGACTAGGCACAATGCAACATGTCATTTCAATCTTGAAATCGACATGTCTTTTTCATTTCTGTTTCATCACATAGGAAGCAAATTTTGACTTGGTCTCCTGCATGAAAGTCAAGCAAAATAGAAATCTTGTTAAAGACTATTTCCTAGGGTTTATCCTATTTTCTCTCTACTATTTTATTATAAATAAGGGATGCTTATGCATTCCAAAGGGTTGAGATTTTTGGAATATTGAGAACTATTGTGAAGAAGACGAACTTTGTGTTTTCTTTCAATCATTCAAAGAATATAAATCAATTTTATTTTTACAAACTTTGTGTTGTGAGATTCATCTCTCTTAAGATATTGTTCTTATGTTTAGGATCTTAAGATATTATTTTTCTATCATTCTCAATCATTTTAAATCGTTTAAAACATTACATTACATTTGTTATCTAAAACTCGTATGATTATTTCGTGATCTGTGTTTTCTCGAAAGAAAATACGTCCCTGTCATTTCCTTTCCATTGTGTGTTCTTTCTAATTCATATTACTTCGAAAGCAACAATATACCCATCTACTGTAGATATGGATTTTGGGATTCTATCCCAACCCCAATGGTTAGATTAGTGTAAATACTGTACGCATCATTTCTGCTGTGTTTTAGATTAGTAATAAATAGGCAGCCTCACCTATCTTTGAGGAGGGATTCAATCCCATGTACTATGGTTGAACCTCATATTTTGTCTTGAAAAAATATCCAACCAACACACTTCTCCTTTAAAAACATAAACTTGCATCTACAGGGGAAAAAATAACAAGGCTCTGCCCCTTGACAACTAGTTTCAAAACTTCATAGCCTTCACATGACCTGCTCTGATACTAGATATTAGAGCAACATTTTTACATAGAAAAATAATCAAAACTTCTCTATCTATTTGATATAGAATGATGGATACATTTTATAGTTTATGCTTCTCCTATAAATAAGGAGGTACCTCTAACTATTCTCTTATACACATAAGTTGTTGAAACAACTCGTAACAATATTATTTTCTACCAACTTAATGGAGCACTAATATATTATATTTCCTAACAAAACTACTACTTAACTTTATTGTATGTTGAGATTGTACAAATATAAGTTGGGAGTATTTATATTTTCACTAATTATAAGTTGAGAGTATGAATGTATAACTTGTGTGCGTGAATTATCAGAAAATATTTATCGTGACAAAAAATTGAGTAGTTTTTATTAATAGAATATGTATTCCTAAATTAATTTTGAGCTTGCTTCAATACTATATTTTTCTTCCAAAATTAAAAATGTATACCACATTCAAATGAAATGAAATAACTACAATAAGGTTTGTAAAGATTTGTCACCTTGAAACATTACATTCGATTCAAAAAAATTCTTTAAAACAAATTTCCTAGTAGAACAAGAAATGAGGAACACCCTTTGATTTTTTACCTAATTCACCACCCACAACTATTTGATTTTTGATATAACAATAAAAAAGGAACATGTTTTAATTTTTGGATTAATTCAACGTCCTCAACCATTTGATTTTGTTTTATTCTTCAACTTTGTAAATAATAACACATACATCATGAAATTGACAATATTTCAAATATTACCCTTTAAAAATGTAAAATAGTGTTATTTTTACACTGTTCATAAAATAAATATAAAATTATACTGTATATACTTAATTATTTTTAATATATATTAATATAATATATATATAAATCTCTAGAAAATGACGGTCATATCTAAAATATACATGTCACATGTGACGGTCATTTCAAATATTTACAAGTATTTTATGGCTAAAATCGTTAAAAGACGTCTAAACGAGCGCCAAATTTAACCCCTGGTTGTGGCCTTTGTTGCAACCATTGAAGGATATGGAAGATATTCGAGATATTATTAGATTAAACAATGATTTAGAGGGAGCTTATTTTTAGAGATTTATTATAATTTATATTTTAAAATTGGGATTCCATCTTCAGGAATAGTGTTACAATAAAATTCAAACATTTCTTAAAATTTTTTACTACAGTTCTATCTTTAGTAAAGAAATATAACTTTATTTCATATATATAATTGAATACGAAAATAGATCTAGGTTTGTTTTATATTTAATTTTAATTAATTCCATATCCATATTTAATTATGAAAATATATATGGAATGGTTTTACAATTAATTACATTCTCCTAATATGAATAGTCGTGCTCTACTAGATTCTTCATAATATCTTTAGTAATTCTCTGGTTATGCCGAGGTTTAATCACATCATACTAAGTGAACCTGGAATTGTCTCAAATCTCTTGAATTTAATTAGCCTAGTGGCCACTAGGCCATAATGCATTTTAATTATTCAAAACCACATAGTTTAATCTTAAAGACATTTTAAAAATGATAAGAACCTTATTCCAAAGCATAAATAATGCCTAGCGGTCGCTATCTAGTATAAAACAGAAACATGTTATGTTTAAAAAAAGCACAAATAATGCCTAACATCTGCTAGCCCGTATAAAATAGATACATGTTTTGCTTATTCCAAAGCATGAGTAATGCCTACGCCCGTATAAAATAGAAACATGTTCTGTTTGTAAAAAAACATAAATAATGCCTAGTGGCCACTAGCTCATATAAAACAAATACATGTGCTGTTTAGTCCAAAGCATAAATAATACGTACCGACCACTAGCCAATATAAAACAAATACATGTTCTATTTAGTCCAAAGCATAAATAATTCCTAGCAACCGTTAACTTGTATAATGGATTTTGATATTTGAATTTTTAGATTCCAATATTTTGATTTTTGGATTACAATATATGGGATTTTTCAGTGCAGTAAATTTTAATATATGTGATTTTGGATTCCAATATATGTGGTTTTGGGTTCCAATATAGGTGATTTTGGATTCCAATATATGTGATTTTGGATTCCAATATGTGTGATTTTGGAGCACTCTTAATTCCAATATTTAACATTTTGGAATGTAAAACTAGTAATATTAGATTCCAATATTTCCTATATTTTTTAGCAGCTCAGACTGGAATAAGTCCAAATTTAGTGAATTAAACATTATTTAGATTATTTTGATTGATTGATATTGAATTTGACACTAGGAGAAGAATCACTGTGTTGAGATTTGGGATTTTTTATTTTTTTAGATTAGGTAACTATTTGGTTTTGGGAAGACCAAAAAATCCACAGTACATATATATTCCTAAAAAACAACCAGGGTGAGAGAGAAACCCAAAACCCAACAAGGGCCCTAAAAGGACAAAATATCTTGACCAACATAAGAGCCCAATAAGGAGCAAGGCACATAAAGCCTCAATTACATATATAATGTTTTTAAAAACACCCCAAAACCCAAATATAGACAAGAGGAACAAAAAAAGAACAAGAACTAAAGAGACCCATGACCCAGTCAACACAAGGTCAGCTAATGTTTCCTTTTCATATTACTCCTAGTTCTGGAGCTCATACCTTAATTCAAACTTTCCATACTCTATCGAGGAGCATGAAGACTCTCCTACATGTAGTCTTTGTTGCTAACAACCTCCTCGTCCTCATATGCACTACTGAGATCCAGCCGCAGACCCCTCTTATGAATGCCCTGCTTAGCGATTTGATCCTATAATATAATAATCTTCTACCCCTGCATAATGAAATCTTCCTTAAGCCCATTGATTATTTTTTCTTGGATGACTATCTTGATGTGTCACTCCCTCATGTCCTAGACCAGATGTTTGGCCACCTTGAGCAAAGTGTCAATAGCCACCTCCATATTTTCTTCCTTAACATATATTATAGGGTCTCTAAGATTGTCATCCACTAAGTCCTTCCCCTTAGATAAACCCACCTTCTTCATGAAAAATAGAACCTCCACCACTAAATCTTTGTTGTTCTTCTCCTCAGGGATCTTCTTTTTCTTTCTTAGCCTACTGGCTAAGGTTTCCTCATCTGAGAAGGTGGGTTGAGGAATGGAATCCAGGACTAGTTTACCCTCTTATAAAAGTAACATAATGAGTCCATGATGAAGGGGAGAGTCCACTTTTTCCTTTTTAAAATCTAAGATAGACACCATAAGAGACCGCGATAAGAAAAAAGGGAAACTCATTACTTGATTGCGGTAGAAATAATTCAGGATTGAGAGGTGATGAGTGTATATTTTCTAGAACTTTCCCTTGAGGGTGAAATATTTCATAACCACTTTACAGACATTGGCCCACCTTTCCAGGAGACAATTCCTAATAATGCCATCATCGTACATATGCACTCTCTCGGTAGGCTCAAATAAAATAGAGATCTGATGGTTCCTCCAATTCTTCTCCTTAAATAATTTAAGCCTCTCTGTAGTCATGCTAGTAGATTATGCAATAAAATCTTCGGTAACATGCATTTCCACCCCCTAATCTTAACTCTACCATGGTCCCATGATTTTAAAAAATCCAAGGCTAAGTCGAGGTCACTACCTTTAATATGTTTGATGAAATCTGTGAAACCTACCTTCCTCAATAACTGCCATACTGTGGCATCCTATTTGATATCAAGAACCGAGGTCTATTCAGTCCTTACACATTCACCTCCCATATTGTGTTTACTTTGCTCTAATATTTTGATCCACCCCATCATCAAAGACCTTTTACACTCGAGACCAAAGTTATACCCCTTCTCCACTGTCAAACTAGAGCTATCATAAATCCTAAATCTTCCATGTGAATCCTACCTCAATCTATTAAGGTTCGTGTGACATACTTTACCAGTTACTTTCATTATTGATTTATCGTCAACATGTCTCCATAGTACCATGCCCTCCTATTCCACCCAGTCCTCCAAATCATTTCCTTGATTTACAAATCCATCCACGCTGGAGTTGCACTTTTTAAACACGTGGTGCAAGTCTACATCATCAAAGGCCCCCAATTATACTTCGAGCTTCTTGTATCATATTATTGATATTCCATCCCACCTTATATTTACCTTTGATAGCCTTGATAATTAATAACAAGTCTCCATCTATGATGTTTTTTAGATTAAGCCTTTTAATAATCTTTATGCCCTTCACAACCATGGCCACCTTAGCATAATTGTTGGATTTATTATGTAATGGTCCTTTGTAGGACACAGTACAGTTCCCCATGTAATCCCTTATCAAGCCTCCTCCCCTAGCCTTTCCTTCCCTCAATCTTGCAGAACCATTGAAATTAAGTTTACACCAGTCCATTAGGGGTGATTTCCATTTTAATTGGTTTTATCCTTCTTTATCCCAAGTTTTCACCCCAACCTTGGCTGGGCTAATCTTGAAGGCATGTAGAATCATAATATCCTCCTTAGAGTAGGATTCCTCCCACTTGTTCTTACGGTTTCCAATGTTATCCTTCATATTTTTCTTGATTTTGTTGACCACCTTAGAGATGTTAATAGACTTGTTTTGAAAAAATTATGCTATTCCTCTCATTTCAAATGCCCCATACTATGTGTGGTAAAGTGAATTTCCATATCGCCTTAATTAGCTGAGATTTGAAAGGAGATTTCCATTGATCAAACATATTATTTAGGCTTCCTGGAAAAAAAATTTGAATGTTAAAACACCTAGCAACTCTGCTATAACATGGAACATATACTTGCATTCAGTAACAAGATGATAAACTAACTCGACATTCTCCTTGCAAAGAGAGCATCTGTTAATTAAGATTATACCTCTTTTCCTTAAATTGTCCACCATTAGTATTTTGTTTAGGATAGATTCCCACATGAAGAAGTTAATTTTGGTAGTAAGATATTTGTTCCATATCTTTGCACAGTCCTTGTGATCCTCCTCATTCTCAAAAGAAATTTTATATCATGATTTGACCTCATAATCTCCTAAAGTAGACTTACTCTAAATTAGCTCATCCTCAATATTTCTATTGGGAATAAGAAGGATCCTTAATTTGCTGTTAATATCCTCAAAGGGATCAACCGGGCCAATAAAGTTAGGTGGGGGTAGGATAGTTACCCACCTTGTTTCCTAAGGGGTGGGAATCCAATAATTTCTCACTTTCTCCCCCAAAACTAGGATTAAACTAGAATTCGAGTCCAACCCAGGGGTGGCTTAATTTTGAGCTTTGCTTTCAATACTATATTTTTCTTCCCAAATTTAAAACACTGTATAACCACCATTCAATGAAATGAAATAACTACAATAAGGTTTTCGTAAGATTTGTCATCCCATTGGAACATTTACATCGATTCAAAAAAATCCTTTCCAAAACAACTTTCCTATGAAACAAGAAATGAGAACAGAACACCCTTTGATTTTGACCTAATTCACACCACCCACAACTAATTGATTTTTTATATACAATAAAAAGGAACATGTTTTAATTTTTGGATATTTCAACGTCCTCAACCATTTCATTTTTGTTTTATTCTCAAAACTGAAAAAAAATCTCGCGTGAAAAACTCAAATTACACACCACACCCCGAAACGCGACCCGATCACCCGGAAGCTGCAGACCCTACGATGGACGGACGCTGTGTCCGTAGCCCGAATGAAGAGTGCTGAGAACATCAGCCAGACTGCCGTTCGCCGGGGCGGAGCCAATTCATAGTAGGGTGACAGAGGTGGGGAAACCGCCAAGCACTTTGGAGACCATCCCAGATACCGCGCAGAAGGAGCTGACTGGGGGTCCACAGGGGCATCGACTAGGCGTGCTGACAGAGCGTGAGGAAGCAGATACTACAAGCAAAGACGGGCGGCTGGCGGGAATGATGGAGCACATAGCCGAGTGGCTCAGAATCAACCGAAGAGCTGCGCCAAAGCGGCGGGGTTCAACGGGCGAAACAAATATCGGGGAATATTCCAAGTTAAAAGACCTTACACGGGCACGCGGGGGGCGGTAAATGGCAGGAGGGAGGGACGGAAAAGGGGAGGGAAACGGAGGATTCTGACGGAAGAGGGGGCGGAGAGAACGGTGAGCGAGATAAGGGGGAATACGGAAAACGTGGAGCGGATACTGGGTGCAAAAAGGGTTATAACCGGAAACTGGGCGAGAAGCGATGCGCGGAGGGTAGCAGGAATTATGGAGGGAACGCGCCCTGTCACACAGTCCCCCTTTGCCCCTTTGTTATTTTTCCACTGTTCATAAATAAATATACACTTATACTGTTTATACTTAATTATTCTTTATATTATTAATATTAAATAGAATAAATCGTCTAGAAAAATGACGGTCATTATCTAAAATATACTGTCACATGGACGGTCATTTCAAATTTTTACAAGTATTGTTATGGCTAAAATCCTTAAAAGACGTCTAACGAGCCGCCAAATTTAAAACCCCTGGTTTTGTGGCCTTTGTTGCAACCATTGAAGGATATGGGAAGATATTCGGATATTATTAGATTCAACAATGATTTATAGGGAAGCTTATTTTTAGAGATGTATTATAATTTATATTTTTAAAATGGATTCCATCTTCAAGGAATAGTGGTCTACAATAAATTCAAACACTTTCTTAAAATTTTATTACTACGTTCTATCTTTATAAAGAAATATAACTTTATTTCATTCATATAGATAATTGAATACCTAAAATAGGATCTAGGTTTGGTATTAAATATTTAATTTTACTTCAATTTCCATATCCATATTTAATTCTGAAATCTATATGAATGGTTTTAACAATTAATTTCATTCTCTCTAACATGAATAGTCGTGCTCTACTAGATTTCTTGCTAATGCATTTAGTAAATTCTCTGCGTTATGCCGAGGTTTAATCACATCATAGTCATACTAATGATGAACCTGGGAATTTGTGTCTCAATTCTCTTGATTTAATTAGCCTAGTGGCCACAGGCCATAATGCCTTTTAATTATTCAAAACCACATAGTTTAATCTAGACATTTAAAATGATAAGAAACCTTATTCCAAAGCATACTCATGGCCCTAGCGGCAGTTAGTGGTCGCTATCTAGATAAACAAAACATGTTTATGTTTAAGAAACAGCACAAATAATGCCTAACAGCTGCTTAGCCCGTATGTAAAGAGATACATGTTTTTGGTGCTTAATTCCAAAGCATGAGTAATGCCTACGGCTGCCTCGTAAATTGGTGGCAGACTTAACATGTGTTCTGTTTGTAAAAAAACATAATATGCCTAAGTGGCCACCTAGCTCATATAAAACAAATGACATTTGTCGTTTAGTCCAAAGCTAAATAATACGTACCGACCACTAGCCAATATAAAACAAATACAAATGTCTATTTAGTCCCAAAGCATAACTCATTCGCTAGCAACCGTGTAACTTTTATAATGGAAATTTTGATATTGAATTTTTAATTCCAATATTTGATATTTTTTGGATTGACAATATATGGGATTTTTTTCAGTGCCAGTAAATTTTAATATATGTGCATTTTGGATTCCAATATTGTGGTTTTGGGTATACCAATATAGGTGATTTCTATATTCCATATATGTGATTTTGATTCCAATATTGTGATTTTGGAGGCCCCTTAATTCCAATATTTAACTTTTGGAATGTAAACTATACAGTAATATTACAATAATTCCAATATTTCCTATATTTTTTAGGCAGCTCAGACTGGAATAAGTCCAATTTAGTGAATGAAACATTATTTAGTGTTATTTTGTGATTGATTGATATTGAATTTGACACTACATGGAGAATAATCAACTGTGTTGAGAGTTTTGGGATTTTTTTATTTTTTTAGATTAGGTAACTATTTGCGTTTTAGGGACAGACCAAAATCCACAGTAATTATATTCCCTAAAAACACAACCAGGAGTGAGAGAGAAACAAACCCAACAATGGGCCCTAAAAGGCCAAACATATCTTGACCTCAACATAAGAGCCCCAATAAGGCGCAATGCACATAAGCCGCAATTACATATATAATTTTTTAAAAAAAACAACCCCAAAACAACCACCCCAATATAGACAAGAGAACAAAAAAGACAAGACTAAAGAGACCCTGACCCAGTCACACAAGGTCGCTATGTTTCCATTTTCATATTACACATCCTAGTTCTGGACTCATCCCTTAATTCAACTTTCCATACTCTATCTAGGGAGCATGACCGAACGCTCCTACATGTAGTCTTTGTTGCAAAACACCTCCTCGCTCATATGCACTATGGATCCAGCCGCAGACCCTCTTATGAATGCCTGCTTAGCGATTTGATCCTATTAAATTAATAACCTTCTACAACCAACCTGCATAATGAAATCTTCCTTAAGCCCATTGATTATTTCTTTCTTTTGGATGCTAATCTTGATGTTCACTCCCCTCATAGATCCTAGAACCATATATTTGGCCAACCTTGTGAGCAAAGTGCAATGCCACCTCCACTATTTTTCTTTCCCTTAACATATATTATAGGGTCCTCTACACGCTTGTCATCCGACTAGTCTTCCCTTAGATAAAACCAACCCTTCTTCCATGTAAAAATAGAACCTTCCCCACTAAATCTTTTTGTTGTTCTTCTCCTCATGGCTTCTTTTTCTTTCTATAGCCTACTGGGCTAAGGTTTCCTCATCGGCGAGGTGGGTGTGAGGATGGAATCCAAGGACTAGATTTATTTACCATCTTAAAAAGTAACATAATGAGTCCATATGAAAAGGGAGAGTCCACTTTTTCCTTTTTAAAATCTAAGTAGACACCATAAGAGACCGCTATAATCACACCCACGGGAACCCTCTTACTTGATTGCGTAGAAATAATTCAAGGAATTGGACGTGTGATGAATGGTATATGTCTTAAACTTTCCCTTTGAGGTGAAATATTTCATAACCACTTTAACAGACCCGTTGGCCCACCTTTTTTTTTTTGGTTTTTTTTTTTTTTTTTGTCTTTTTTTATTTTTTTCCAGGAGAAACAATTCCTAATAATGCCATCATCGTTCATATGCACTCTCCTCGGTAGGCCCACATAAATAGAGATCTGATGTTTCCTCCAATTCTTCTCCTTAATAATTTAATCCTCTCTGGTATTCATGCTAGTAGATTATTATGCAAATAAAAATTCCCCCCTTATTTTATTCGTAACATGCATTCCAATTTCCACCCCCTATATCTTAACTCTAACCCATGGTCCCCTGATTTTAAAAAATCCCAGGCAAGTCGAAGGTCACACCCTTTAATATGGTTGATGAAATCTGTGAACCTATACCTTCACTCAATAAAACTGCCATAAAACTTTGCATCTATTTGATTGCAAGAACCGATGTCTATTCGTCCTTCCACATTCACCTCCCATATTGTGTTACACTACTTACTTTGCTCTAATATTTTGATCCACCCCCCCCATCATCAAAGACCTTTTAACACTCGTGACGCACCAAAGTTATACCCTATCTCCACATGTCAACTAGGCTATCATAAATCCTAAAATCTTCCATGTAATCCTACCTCAACTATTAGGTTCGTGTGACATTAACTTTAAACCAGTTCTTTCATTATTGGATTTTTTATCGTCACATTTCCTCCATAGTACCAAATGCCCTCATATTCCACCCATTCCTCCCAATCTTTCCTAGATTACAAATCCAGCCACGCTGGAGTGCACTTTTTCTAAACACGTGGTGCAGTCTATCTCATCAAAGGCCCCAATGTTCATTCGGCCTTTCTTTTATCAATTATTGATATCCATCCCACCTATATTTACCTTTTGAAGCCTGAATAATTAACATGCACTAGTCCCTCTCATCCTATGATGTCTTTTATTAATTAAGCCTTTAATAATCTTAAATATTACCCTCACAACCAAACCCCACCCTTAATCATAGTATTGGATTTGGTATTTATTAATTGTCGACTGGTCCCTTTGTAGAGACACAGGCTACAGTTTCACCCCTGTATCTCCTATCACAGCCTCCTCCCCTAGTCCTTGTCCTTCCCTCACTCCCACCCCCCCCCCCTTGGCAGAACCATTTGACAAATTAATTTACAAACCATCCATTAGGGGTGATCTTCATTTTACATTGGTACTCAAAACACCCCTGACTTTAATCCAATTTTCACCCCAACCTTTGCTGGGCTAATCTTGAAGGCATGTAGAATCATAATATCCCCTTAGAGTAGGATTCCTCCTCCGCCCACTTGTTCTTACTTTACGGTTATTCCAAGTGTTATCCTTCATATTTTTCTTGATTTTGTTTGACCACCTTGAGAGGTTACATAAAGAACTGTTTTGAAAAGTTTTGCTATTAACCCTCAATTCAAATGACCAATACTATGTGTGGTAAAGTGAATTTCCCGACATATCGCCTATATTACCTGAGATTTGAAAGGAGACATTCTCCATTGACATCAACCATATTACTTTATAGAGCTTTCCTCGAAAAAAATTTGCGAATGTATAACAACACCTAGCAAACTTCTGCTACGTAACAGCGGGACACATCTACCTATGCATTCAAGCTAACAAGATGAGTACTAATTCCGACATTCTCCATTGCAAAGAGCATCTGTTAATAGGATTATACCACAAATTCTTTTAGCCACATCATGTCCACCATTAAGTATTTGTTTAGGTCGATTCACCACATGAAAGACGCTTAATTTTGCGTATTAATATATTTGTTCCATATCTTTTGCATCAGATCCTCCTTGTGCATCCCTCCATCCTCATTCTCAAAAGTAATTTTATATCATGTGATTTTGACCTCAATAATTCTACCTAAAGTAAACTACTCTAATTAGCTCATCCTCAATATTTTCACCATATTGGGAATAGAAGGAATCACTTAATTTGCTGTTAGATATCCTCAACAGTTATACAACGCGAGCCAATAAAGGTTTGAGGATGGGGTAGCGATGGTTAAGCCGCGCACCCTTTGTTTTTTCCTAAGGCGTCAGTTGGGAATCCAATAATTTTTCTATTTCTCACTTTTACCTCCCCAAAATCTCGGGGATACAAATAGAATTCGAGTCCGCGCGCCAGGGGGGGCAGTAGCTCAACTTATGACCACACACAATTCATCCTAGCCAAGCAGAATCCCTCACAATAACCTACATTTCATTCCCATCCCTGATTGCCACACCATCCACTTACGGAGAAGATCGTCGTACTTTGAATGACAGACTCTCCTAGACCGATGGACCCCCTGATCGCGATCTCAAAAACCGATACATAATACGATTTAATTTCCACCAACGTTCACAAATATTATCAACTTGAAGAGATAATACTACACACACAGTCATATGTTCCCGACGACTCAACCACAAAAATCCAATAAAAACTCTCCATCCTATCTTGTAAAGCAAATAATGGTTTATTCAATGATCTTTTAACAATTTTGGGACCTATGTCCCTATACAAAGAAAAAACAGAACACACACAAGAACATCATCTATTGGGTTGTAACATTCTCCCATGCCATGCTACAACGCCCCGAAGGATTATAGTATACCACAAATTTTGTGCTAGGACCTATGGTCCCCTTATCACCTTTTTGGGTTTGGGTTATGGTTGGGTTTGGTTCCGACTAAGAAAACTCTTTAGTGTATTTTTCTCATTTGGTCATGAGTAATAACTGTTATCCAAATTTCCCTCCCCTACGCCGGGTAATTTGATCACCAGCATCAGAATATCCAAACAATCCCAAGACAAGATATTGATTTAATTCACAAGACAAAAATCAGCCTTGCAGGGTCCCCTCAGGTATTTGTCTTAGACCTCCCCTGGCCGAGGAAAAAAGGAACAAGCTTGAGAAAGTGCGAAAAGTTGCAGAAAGGAAAATAGGATTGATCCAGGAAAAAGTGAAAAAATTGGCTAAGTCCTTCTAGAGGGAGCAGTCGGGACGTTTGGGACAGAAGGGCCCGAACCGGCGCGTGTTTCGCACGAAATCAGCACAAGGAGCCAAAAGAAATTGGGACAAGCGGGCCAGAAATACCCAAACTGGCCGAACCGGCCGAAAAGAGACAAGTCAACCCAAAAAGCAATTGGACAAGCGGGCTAGAAATACCCGAACCGGCCCCGAACCGGCTGAAATTGTCCAAAAGGTCCAAAATCAAAATAGGACGTCTGGGACAAAAAAGACCTGAAATACGCGAAGAAGCCGAAGGAGCCGAAATCAATCAAAAGGTGCCAATGTCTTTGGCCAAATGAGGGACAAGGAAGCCCATTTCGGGCGATCGGAGGTTTCTTGTCCCAAGCAAACACTGGGACATCTGGGACGAATGGACGCGAAGTACGCGGAAGACCCGGCAGGCCCGAGAACCATTGAGAAATTGCCACGTGTCATCAAGGAAAAAGCTAAGGGTCAAAGGGCAAGATTTGAAGCGCTGGCCCGAGCCAATAGAAATTGGACACGTGTCCAATGGAGCATAGAAGTGCGGAGATCGGGGAGGAGTTGGAAGGTTTGGCCAAATCTAAGCCAAAAGGGTTAAAAGTGAAGGAAGACCCGGCAGGTTCGTGAACCAACCAATGCATGCCACGTATCCCTAGTGGCGGGGCATGGGAAAAAATGTGGAAAATATTCCAAGAGCACCAAAAGTCAAAATTCAAGAGACAACCCGCCGAAAAGTAGAGGAGAGAGAATTATTCAGCGAATCAGAGCATGCCACGTGGCGTCCAAGTGGCAATGCGCGGGAAAATATTTCAAAATCCGTTTTCGCCTGTTCCGTGTCCTAAATCTTCAGATCGACATATCTTTCGATCCAGAGCTCGGATTTACACGTTCTTGATATCAATGGAAAGCTGTTGAAATTCTCTACACATTTCCAGGGTCAATCTTGCATTTTGGTGTAGTCTGGAGGGAGAAAATTGAGAAATGCCTCTGGCACGAAATAACAACCAGAGGTAATACTTCAACAACCACTTTAATGCAGCAGACAGTTCGCCGCTTCTGTTAGGCAAACCGCCTCTTTGCTAGAACCCGCCTCTTCTGCCATGATGGACGAATTAAATGCAACCTAGAGGTGGTTAGGGTAGATTTCGAATTCCTCTCTCTTTTCTCTCCCATTCTTCCTATAAATTGTAAGGAGGGGTTTCTTTCTGGAGTTGTTCATTCTTTCTGCTCGGCCCTCCCTTCTTTTCTTCTCTAGGGTTGAAAATGGAGTTCAAACCTCCTCCCTACTCTGTAATGGCGTTTTTTGCCTTTTACTAATGGAATGATGTTCTGTGCAAACTTCTGAAGCAACAAAACGTGTTTTGTGATGCATCTGTCCATCCTTACTCGTTTTTGCTTGTTTTCTTCTCGCCTCTCTTCATTGCAGGTATTTGTGCATGTTTGAACGTTCACTGCAGATCTGGAGTTGTGTTCATGGGGTTTTGGGACACTTTCTATGTGAAATCTATCCTTGGGCTTGTGATGCATCTATCCATCCTTCCCATTGCTCACCTCTCTTTGTCCCATGGCAGTTTTGATAGATGTTCAACATTCTCCTTCTCTGGTGTATCACCGTTTTAGTGTAGGCTTTTGCTGTTTTTCCCTTCTCTCTCTCTCTCTGTCTCCTTGGCATGGTTAGATTAGGATTAGATTAACTTGCCTGCACTGGAATAGCTTGTGGCAGGTAGTTTAGGAGTAGGAACCAGCCTTCTCTGGAGATTCCTCTCTCGGTTTTACAAGTCCCACGCTTGGAGAGAGGTTTCCATGTTGTGCAATCACACTGGATGCCTGAACATCAACCTAGAAGCTTGATGTGCATCCAGGGGTGCTGTGATTTTGCACTAACAGTTTTTGGCACGCCCGGTGGGAGCTTAGAGGTCTTTCACTTCATCTTTTGCAGGTTGATGTGTTCCTGTGAAGATTTCAGCCTTTTGAGGCACTTGCAAACACATCTGGCGACTCCATCTAATCAGCAACCCATTTCTCTGAGCTTGCAGACCCCGTTTCCATACATTTTCATCCATCTTTCTTTCCATCCCTTTCATTCTTTTCCATTCCATGAAGTTGTGCAATCATGACTTCATTTCCATCATGGATTTCACATCAACAACAACAGTATATTCCACCTCCAACACGTTTTACAAATCCTCCAGATCAGCATGCATACTCATATGAACAGCAGTGCCAAAGTCAGTTTGGCTATGGAGCTTTCCAAGAGCAAGGGTGTGCATACAATGAAGACCATCAGATCCAAGATGCTGGTCTGTTGGAGAAAATCCAAAAGATGGAGGAGGGGATGGTGCAGTCCAGGGCTCAGTCACAGATGAGAGCATTTGGAATCAGTTGTGAAGCACCCTGTCCATGGGTGGGACCTTTTCCAAGTCATTACAAGCCCTCAGGAGAAGCTTGACTTCATGATTGCAACGCTGCCTTTTCTTGCAAAGTGGATTGAAGAAATAGAAGTGTATGAGAGAAGTATTTAGCAACCTTGTCAACAGGTAAACACACCATCTCATGCCTTTTCTTTTCCTCTTTCCCAATCTGTTTCAGTTCAGCAGTGTCAAGTTTCAAACTCTCCATCTACTGTCCCAAATGTTGAATCCATTTCTCCACCTCTCAGTCTTCCACCACACCTCGATTCTTCTTTCCTTTTTCCTTCCAAACAGTCATCCCCTCCACAAGAGCTAACAGAAACACCCCCTCCTCCAAAGAAACAAGAGGTTTCACATCCTCCACCACCACAAAAAATTGTCAAATCAGTGGAGTTTCAACCTATCCCTCCTTTTTGCATTCCCAATTCCATGTGGGAAAGAAGAAATTGTAAAAATCAGTCATCAAGGACAGCATGAGGAAGAGCCAAACAGAAAAGAAATGACAGATAGCTTGAAGGTTTGGGTTGCCAAATTTGGGATGACAAGGATCCCCTTGATGGTCAAGCCTACAGAAGAAGCTAGGGTTGGAGAACAAATGGTGGTCAGGACTGATTTTGTTTGCAGCAGAAGAAGAAGATCTTGCAGCCCCAACTTGTCCTCTAGAGCAGCAGATTGAAGAGTTTGACTTGACAAACTTCATGCTGGAGAAGGAGTTCAATCAAGAGCAAGATTGCCTTCAAACATTGGAGGAAGGAGAAGCTGCTCCAAATCCAAAAGAAGAGGAGCACAATCTAGCTATGGAGGAGAAAAACGCAGATCTAAGGGCTTTGAGCACAAAGCAGGTTACAGAAGAACCTTCAGTTCTTCTTTCCACTTCATCTCTCTCAAGTTCTAGCACTGAAAAGGAGTTTGATCTCTCAAACTCAATATTGGAGAGTGAAGGAAACCATGGTGGTCAAGTTGCAGATCAAGAGGACACCATGGAGGAAGTTGAACACGAGCAGCAGGACAGCAATGAGGCAGTTTACCTGTCAGATTTGGAGGACTGTTTTGATGGAGAAGAGCCGGTTGAGTTTTCACCATTCTCTCTTTCATCATCCACATTCCAAACACAAGAGTCTGCTGTCATGAAGGAGAGCATTCATTTGCAGTAGCCTGCATCTTATAGCAGCCCTTTGGAACCAAAATTGGAAGATTTAAATTTTCCATGTTCTTCATCGGAGGAAGAGAAAGGGCAGAAGGGTCCTACCATTTCTTCCACATCATCTATTCAGGTGGGTCTACAAGAAGACTCCATTCTTGGAGTTGAAAATCAGAGCTACGGGCATATCAAACGGATCAGACCTTGCCCAATCAGGTATTTGGCTTCATTGGAGCCAAAGGAGAAGCCACAACCAGTCATGCTTGCTTCTGAGCATGAGGACGAGCTACAAAGTACCAAGGATCAGCTGTCATACCTCTTCAATCCAAATGCAGAGCAACTAAAAGAGGTATTGGATTTTTCAGTTGATACCTTGATGATTTGAATAGAAGACCAGCTTCTTGTTGATTTTCCATCCATCCAAACAGCCATGATCAGTGCCAAATCAATTCCATGGCTGCCAATTTTGAAGAAAGGAAGCTATTTCTCACAACCAGTTGCAGGATTTGTTTAGCTTGCCTTTGCTTCCAGTTAGAGTAGAGTAGCTAGGTTTGCTTTCAGCAGAAGAAGTGCTTGTGCACACTCTGCATGTTCCATTTGGGGCATGTATGACTTTCAATTTTGTACATAGTTTTTGGTGTTGCTGGTTTTGCTCTTGCACAGTTCGTTTAAGTGGTTTTTGGTGAGAACAACTCCATGCCCGTTGGGTTTCCAAGTGGCTCAGAGGAGAGATTTTCAAAGTTCAGATCAGTTTTCAGGCTATTACTTATGACTCCATGCCTAATGGATTGCTTCAGGCAACTGGTCTTTTCATCTAGCAGGCAGATGCCCCCGTTGAGTCGCCAAATTGTTATCCAAAATTCCCCCCCCCCAAGGGTAATTTTGATAACATGCATCAGAATATCCAAATCCCAAGAAAATTGATTAATTCAGAGAAAAAATCAGGCTTGCAGGGTCCCTTCAGGTAATTTTCTAACTCCCCTGGCCGAGGAAAAAAGGAACAAGCTCTGAGAAAGTGTGAAAAGTTGCAGAAAGGAAAATAGGATTGATCCAGGAAAAAGTGAAAAAATTG
The DNA here is from genome assembly GCA_019776745.2 of Taxus chinensis. NCBI lineage: Eukaryota > Viridiplantae > Streptophyta > Pinopsida > Cupressales > Taxaceae > Taxus > Taxus chinensis. The sequence continues at coordinate 551,349,988 of CM034149.1, forward strand.
GCTAAGTCCTTCTAGAGGGAGCAGTTGGGACGTTTGGGACAGAAGGGCCCGAACCGGCCGATTCGCACGAAATCAGCACAAGGAGCCCAAAAGCAATTGGGACAAGCGGGCCAGAATTACCCGAACCGGCCGAACCGGCCGAAAAGAGACAAGTCAGCCCAAAAGCAATTGGGACAAGCGGGCCAGAAATACCCGAACCAGACGAACCGGCCGAAATTGTCCCAAAAGGTCCAAAATCAAAATAGGACGTCCGGGACAAAAAGACCCGAAATACGCGAAGAAAGCCGAAGGAGCCGAAAGCCAATCAAAAGGTGCCATGTGTCTTTGGCCAAATGAGGGACAAGGAAGCCCATTTTGGGCGGATCGGAGGTTTTTTGTCCCAAGCAGCACTGGGACATCCGGGACGAATGGACGCGAAGTACGCGGAAGACCCGGTAGGCCCGAGAACCATTGAGAAATTGCCACGTGTCATCAAGGAAAAGCCGAAGGGTCAAAGGGAAAGATTTGAAGCACTGGCCCGAGCCAATAGAAATTGGACACGTGTCCAATGGAGCATAGAAGTGCGGAGCTCGGGGAGGAGTTGGAAGGTTTGGCCAAATCTAAGCCAAAAGGGGTAAAAGTGAAGGAAGACCCGGCAGGTTCGTGAACCAACCAATGCATGCCACGTATCCCTAGTGGCGGGGCATGGGAAAAAATGTGGAAAATATTCCAAGAGCACCAAAAGTCAAAATTCAAGAGACAACCCGCCGAAAAGCAGAGGAGAGAGAATTATTCAGCGAATCAGAGCATGCCATGTGGCGTCCAAGTGGCAGTGCGCGGGAAAATATTTCAAAATCCATTTTCGCCTGTTCCTTGTCCTAAATCTTCAGATCGACGTATCTTTCGATCCAGAGCTCGGATTTACACGTTCTTGATATCAATGGAAAGCTGTTGAAATTCTCTACACGTTTCCAGGGTCAATCTTGCATTTTGGTGTAGTCTGGAGGGAGAAAATTGAGAAACACCTCTGGCACGAAATAACAAGTAGAGGTAATACTTCAACAACCACTTTAATGCAGCAGACATTTTGCCGCTTCTGTTGGGCAAACCGCCGCTTTGCCAGAACCCGCCGCTTCTGCCATGATGGACGAATTAAATGCAACCTAGAGGTGGTTGGGGCAGATTTTGAATTCCTCTCTCTTTTCTCTCCCATTCTTCCTATAAATTGTAAGGAGGGGTTTCTTTCTGGAGTTGTTCATTCTTTCTGCTCGGCCCCTCCCTTCTTTTCTTCTCTAGGGTTGAAAATGGAGTTCGAACCTCCTCCCTGCTCTGTAATGGCGTTTTTTGCCTTTTACTAATGGAATGATGTTTTGTGCAAACTTCTGAAGCAACAAAACGTGTTTTGTGATGCATCTGTCCATCCTTGCTCGTTTTTGCTTGTTTTCTTCTTGCCTCTCTTCATTGCAGGTATTTGTGCATGTTTGAACGTTCACTGCAGATCTGGAGCTGTGTTCATGGGGTTTTGGGACACTTTTTGTGTGAAATCTATCCTTGGGCCTGTGATGCATCTATCCATCCTTCCCATTGCTCACCTCTCTTTGTCCCATGGCAGTTTTGATAGATGTTCAACATTCTCCTTCTCTGGTGTATCACCGTTTTAGTGTAGGCTTTTGCTGTTTTTCCCTTCTCTCTCTCTCTCTGTCTCCTTGGCATGGTTAGATTAGGATTAGATTAACTTGCCTGCACTGGAATAGCTTGTGGCAGGTAGTTTAGGAGCAGGAACCAGCCTTCTCTGGAGATTCCTCTCTCGGTTTTACAAGTCCCACGCTTGGAGAGAGGTTTCCATGTTGTGCAATCACACTGGATGCCTGAACATCAACCTAGAAGCCTGATGTGCATCCAGGGGTGCTGTGATTTTGCACTAACAATAACTTTACAGGGGATTTTGAAAATGGACATGATCTAGGTAGAAAATCCCTGCATTGAGATTTGTAGCAGCCAAGATTTGTTCACTTGAGTGAGAAGAGATCCTTTCCACGAAGGAAATTTCCTTTGAAACCTTTCAATGAGAAAATTCCATATTTCCATAGTCAACTTACTTCTGCACAAGGTAATTCCCAAGTAGTTATCCGAAAAAGATTTAACTCTACATACCATAATGGCCACAAGTCTTCTTTTTTTCTCAAGATAAACATTTATGAAAAAACACGAGCTCTTATGAAAGTTGATGAGTTTTACTGACACTTCCTTGTAATCCTTAGTGATTTCCTTAAAAGTTATGGCTTCATTCACATCCACTTGGCCAAGGAGGAAAGTGTCATCTAAAACTTGCTGTAGACTAATAGGATCTATGCAATTGGTCACTTGAATACCTGTTAGCCTTTTGTCCAACATAGCCTTTTGTCCAACATAGCCTTCTGAAAAATTTGACTAAGAGTCTCTGTTGTGATGATATATAAGAAGGGGGATAGGGGGATATTTTGTTTTTTCTAACTATTCTTTTTAGTTTTGGATGTTTTTTTATTGGATTTTTGAGTAGTTTTGGAAAAAAATTATAGGTTTTTTGGGATTTTTGGAAATATATTAAGGTTTTGGGATCTTTGTGTTTTTTTAATGTTTTAGGATTTTGTGTTTTTTTAATGTTTAGGGGCTAATGAGAAACTCTAGTGATCTAGGACCCATTTGAGCATTCAAAAGAATGTAAAAGCATTATGATACCAAGCGATGAATGGTAATGGATATTAACGAATATGGATAGTACAAAAAATGATAAAAATCCTAATTATAAGGAGAAAGTGATAGAAAGTGGCTTGGGATGATATGGTAAGAGGAATAGGGTGAAGAAGCGGTACATGTGGTTGTGCCAAAATTACCCCAGCACAAAGGGTACTCATGGATGATTCAATAATAGAATCTCTTCAGATGAACTACATTCATGGGATCTTTAAGCTATTAGCCATCTTCAGTAGATAGATTGTATGCACCAAAACCATATTTTACAGTGATAACATAAGGACCTAACAAATTAGGTTCAAATTTTCCTTACTTTTCTTGATCTTTTGTTATGTTTTTTTGATTTTCCTTTAGTACTAGGTCACCAATTTCAAATTGTTTTGGTTTTATCCATTTTTTATATGCGAAAAAGTTGATTTCGATACACTTTCAAATGATCTAGGGAATTAAGCCTCTTCTCATCCAAGAAGTGAAGTTCTGTAAGATGATCCTATCTGTATTAATCTTCATTGATCAAATATTTGAGGGATATATAGAGTGATAGGAGCTTGGAATCTATGTGTAACACGACTTCAGTGCCATATACGAGTGAAAAAGGTATGGCTCATTTTGGATTATGGTAAGATGTACGATAAGCCCAGAGGGCTATATAAACTTGTGTATGCCAATTGTGACCATATTTGTTGACAAATTTTTCCAAAATGGATCTGAGTGTTTTATTGGATGCTTCAACTTGGCCATTACACTGTGGATAGTATGGAGTGCACTATTTGAGGTAAATGTGAAAACATTTGGTTAGATTTTTAATGATTTTATGTTTGAAGGATATAACATTATCTATAATAATGGAGGAAGGAATTCTAAAGTGACAAATGAGATGGTTAAATATGAACTTGGAAATATTATCACTATTAACATAACAAAGACACATGACCTATACCCATTTGGTAAAATATTCAGCTACGGTAATAATGAATATATGGTCATCATAAGATGTAGGTTTAATTTTTCCTATAAGCTTGAGCCCCCATTAAGAGAAAGGCCAAGGTATGGTGATGGGTTAAAGAGCTTGTGAAGGGGAATGAATGAGATTATCGTGTTGTTGACACACCAACCATTTTTTGACAAATTTTTAGACATCAAACTCCATAACGAGCCAATAATAACCCACACGCAAAATATTTTTATCTAGAATCATGCCACTTGTGTGTGTGCCACATGTACTAACATGTACCTTGACTAAAATTTGGTTTACTTCATCTCTATTGAGACATCTTAGGATATTTCCATCATAGGATTTTTGATTTAAGGAGTTGGTGAGGATAATGTAGCACAAAACATGTTGTGCTAGGTCTCATTTGCTTTGGTAATTCATATTTTAAGGGAAAGTTTTATCGTGGATGAAGGTGTAAATATCTTGATACCAAGGGTTGTTAGGACCAACTATTTCATATATAATGGTTGACACAGGAAAATCATAGGTCATAATTAAAATATCTTCTACCCTAAGCCTCTTATTCTATTGTGGGGTTGACATCCTAACCTAAGCGTTATGCTAAGAGAATAAGGGAAGAGTTACTAAGGGGGATAATAAGTTATTTTAGCTATTACCTAATACTAAAGGGTTATGATTTGAACCTAACCTAAGTTGGGAATTCTAATGGAAAATGTTTTAAGACCTATGTTAGTAATTGTTAAACTAACCTAAGCCTATTTGAATCTAACCTAAATTAAAGGGAACCTAAAGGGGTCACATGACATACGAGTGACAGCTCCAATGACATTTAAATGATTTGAAAGGGGTTTAAATGATAAGGTACTGCCAGATTTGGTAGGGGGCCATTGAAATTAGTGGAGGCCTACGTGGAAACTACACTAATGGATGGAATTGTATTTTTGTGTTGATTTGGCATTCACCAGATTTAGGAGGTAGTGGTAAGGAAATATAAGTGGGAATTTTGGATTGAATGGCATTTATGAGCCTCAGTCTCTGCATACAAACTGTCTTGGAAAAATAGGAGACGAGTTTGTAGAAGGTCATTTGGTTTTTCTTGTATGGAAAATTTTTCTCTTCATGGAGCTAACTGGTTCTTTGAACCAGAAGTTTGACCTTCAATTCAAAGCTATTTTTGGTTTCTTCAACTTATTTTTGATCAAAGGAACGTATTTGAGATGAAGGAGGAAGAGATGTTTGATTTTTGATTTGTCTTGGAGGATAAAAAGAGTTAGAAGCTCGGCTGGAAGTCTCCTTTGATTTGGTGGAAGCACTATTAGGCATGATAGGCTCTAACTATTAAAATTCTTGTTTTATTCTAAATGAATCATTAGAACAACTATGCTCTCATGAGATTCTTGTCTTCTCACCTGTTTGGTTATTTTTCTTGCTGGGTTTTATGGATCCTTGTGTGTTTGATTTGAATTCATGGACAAACCATTTTGTTTTGGAAACTGGATTTATGTGATAATTTTACGACCTGCATGCAAGTAAAAATGGTATTGAACTTATTATGTATCTTTGTTATGCTCTCTAGATCTTGTATTCGATGGTTATGTGCTTTGAACTAACTTTTGTGACAATAAAAGCATATGAGATTAGGGAAACTTAGGTTCTATTTTTATTATTTTTGGGTTACGTTTTCTTTTTGGACATAGACCCGTGTTGGAGCTTCGCTTTTCTTAGAACCAGTGTTTAGAGACTCGTGCTTGTTGAACTATTTCTTGGAGTTCATTTTTAGCACTGTACCCACATTATCTTCTTAGTATAGTTCTAAATGTTTGTGTTCGAAGCTCAGGTTCGTGTCTATAATTTTGTTTAACACTTGAGTGTTATGGACTCATATTTGGGTCGATTCATTTGAACCTATCCTGGTATTTCCTATTGGGTTATTCTTTAGTGATGATTGAGTTATAGATCTTTACTAGAGTGAGTACTCACAAGGGAACTTTGTGGGAACTTGTTTGAGTCGTTTAAATCTCTCTTTTGAGCTTTGGAACTGGAAATGTCTTATGGAATGTTGAAATTTTGTTATGTTTTTGACTGTATCGACTTCTTGAGATATAATGAGTGTGGGAATTGGAGGAAGTGTTCTCTCCCCGCTGTTTGGAAGAAACCTATATTTTGGGTTGACTGTATAAAGTTGTAATAAGGAACCACTGTTGTAATTTTGTGGTTGTGAATTTCTGTTTTGATATTCTATTGTTGTTGCTTTGGAATTTAAGACCGAGACAAATTCTGTATTGGATGTTTTGGGTTCTAGCTCTCCCACTCTTCTGTCTCTTTGAATAAATCAAGTTTTAGTGGAAAATTTAGGATATTACCATGGACACTGGAATAATAAAAAAGGATCCCTTCTTTGTTCAGTTGTATTGAGTTGATTCCTTTGAATAACAAATTGTTTACTTTTTATATTATTTGGTGAAGCATTTGTGAGACTTCAATCTTGGGTTTATGGCTAACTCTGAACCTTATCGTTATTGTTTTGAGATGTTATTCTCGACTGAAACACTGAATAGATCAATAGATCATTGGATTCTCTTTAAAAAATTATATATATATATATATATATATATATATATATCTGTGTGTGTGTGTGTGTGTGTGTGTGTGTGTGTGTGTGTGTGTGTGTGTGTGTGTGTGTGTGTGTGTGTGTGTGTGTATTGTTTTGTGAATGGTATATTGATTTGGGTCTGTAGAGTGATTTCATCTTGAATTAGTTTAAAACTGAAACTTCTTGTTTAGTTGAAACAATACAATTTATATTTGGTTCTATTTTATTTGAGTTACTATCCTTCTGTCCTTGGATATGCTTGTAGTTTTAACTTTTCTGTACTTGAATCTCTTTCAAGATGGAGATTTATTTTTATCTGTTGGTCTACCTTGTCGAACCATTGATAAAATAATGTTAAGAATTATTAGCCAAGAGGGTTCTGTTGTTAAGTAAACTTATACTTATGGGTTTGACTGTTGTTGACTAGTCTTGCCTAGTTTTTATGGAAAAGAGTAGGTTTGTTTCTTGTACTCTTTATCTTTTGTCAAGATCATGAGTAGAGATTAACTCCTCTTTGGGGCTGCTAGGTTTGTGATCACTGTTGTTTGATATTTGATTGATAACTTCTAACATGAAGAGTTGGAAATGGAATTTTAGATGGACTATTATGATTTTCTATACCTTCTTGTTTGGTTATGGAATTCTGTTTGATTTATATTCTAGTGATGAATGTGAAATATTATCATCCCAGAAAGGAACAGGTAACTCGGGTTATAATCTGGTCTATTTTTATGATGTTATAGGTTTGGGAAGGGTATATAATGGTTCTTTTTATTCCTTACTTATGATTTAGATGAATCATCCTTGAAGGAACCATGTTATATACATTTATTTTTTCTTTCAGAAAAGATAAATGTGGTATTGAATTATGAAATAATGGGATGGTAGGTTTGATTATTTTTTTTCAAGCCATTGATAGTATTAAAAGAACTTTAAGATCTTAGGCCGATATTGTTTATTATATTCTGCTTTTCTCTTTAAAGATGATCTTGAATTATTAAGTACTTCCTTTCTTTTTTTTATCACTTATGCTGATTGTATGATGATTTAATTATCTCATTAAATTAGTGTTGCTTTAAGGATACTATTAGTGGAATGCACTTTGTTTTAATGATTAGTGTTTATCATGCTCAGTTCATCAAACTGACCTGTGCTAGCTATTTTTGCATATGGATGAATTAAGTGGTAAAATAAGGTAAAAACTTATATGATGCATTGGCTGATATATGTATAATTCTTAGTAAAGAATTTTGTTTCATTCTTTTGATGTATTGTAAAGAAAAGTTGTATACTTTATAGAATGAGAGTTGTTGTTATGCAGTTGCCTAAAGGACATAGTCTTGTAAATTTTATAAGTTGTAATGATGAATTGCGAGTTGTGTTTTGTTTGCATGGGTTGTGAAAATTATCTCATAGTTTTATAAAGAAGATGAAAGTTCCATCTTTTTGATATTATTTATATTATATTATGCTTATCTTGTCATCTTTGATAAAATGGATGATGGGAATTAGTTTAATTTCCCCTATAATGAAGCAACTTGTTGAGTTGCATAATATGATGTGTTTTATCTAAAAAATTTAACATAATAAGGTGATGCATAATGAACATGCATTAAGAAATATGGATATTGGGAATGATATAACCTAATACTTAATCATGTAGAGAAAGATTTTTTCTCTGTCTCAATTGAATATAAACCTAAAAGGTTTGGAAGTATGATTACTATTTATTAGACTTCATTTAGTATGAAGTCTACTTTAATTAGTTATATGCAGTTGTTAAAGCTTCTTGAAAGTTATAGAAAATTCAAATAAAAACTTATGATAACTCTATCCTGTTTTAGTTAACTGTTGGTTAAACTGAGAAAATGAACATTGAAAGCAACCATAAGTTTAAAAAATTTCTTTAATAATCGATTGATACAAGTATACAATAAGAACTTATGGAGTGTTGGATTAGGGTTTAGCAGGGTTGCTGCAGTCATGACATAATCCAATTTAACAACGTATTAACAATCTCCTTGGGGTATGTATATCTCGATGAGGTAGTTTCGTTAGGATGTTGGCACATGCCACCTGTAGGGCTATACTTTTCAGAAGACTTGGGTATTCTTGAGAATACAAAATTATAGTTGACATTTGGCATCACCCTTCCACATTGATCATCTAGATCTACACAAAATAAGAACTTTGACTTGAACTTAGTTTCTCTCTAGGTCAGGATAGGAGCATATTTAGGATAGGAATTAGCTTCTAATGGCTCAGGGTACCTTGTCACATCCGGTTGACTTAGGCCAACTGAGTATTCCCATTTACCCTAAGCCATTGTGAGTGTTTTCCTATAATAAGTTATGTTTCTATCCAGGGATAGGGTTAAACATGGGACAAGTGGACTGACGATAGTCAGTTAAGACAAATCATGATAATAGAGGAGTGAGGTGAAGGACATATTCTAATACGATGAGTATGACGTCTAGGAATAGTGACATACATGGTATGTTGTAAATATTTGGCCAAAGTGTCACAAGCTACTAGTTGCGTTGTCCTATGTCACAAAGTTTAAAACAATGTGATATCAGATGAATATTGGTAACAAATATTCAAATACATTCTTTAAATAGATCAGTCAGTACTCGGTGTAGGGTAGAAAGACCAAGTATACAATGTATATGATATGTATTCAATACATAAAATAACACAAATAGATCGTTAGCTTATCGAGCTATGGAATGAATAGATCGGTGGATTACTGAGTCATTACAATTGTATATGGTTATCTATTTTAATTTGATTGGCATGGAATGTTTGTTGTGAATAATGCTTTATTTAGAAAAGTGAACATTATATAATTTTATTTTCCCTTATTTCTAAAGTCTTAAAATGGGAATGTTACATCTTGGTATCAGATCTAAAGGTTGTATCTCTTGGAACTATTGTGTCCATAATCTGATGAAACTTAAATTTTCTTGTAACAGAAAATGGTTAGAACAAGAGGAAATGTTACAAATAACCCACTGCTGGAGGAAGGAGTAGTAACTTCCTAGAAACTTGATGAGATCCTTGCTGCCTTGTTGGACACAAGAGATTATTTAGATGTGCTTGAACAACAAGTAATGGGTAATGAGGAGGAAGAAGAAGCTGATAAAAATAATAAACCACCTCCAGGGAACAATGCCAATGTGGGTGTTGATAATAACAATGTTAACATAACTGTTCATCCTGAGAACAAAAAGGCTAGGCTTGTATTTGAACTCACTAATTACATAAAAAGGATAAGTCCACCCAAGTTTGATGGCACCACATTAGGAGATGGAGCTGAGAATTGGCTCAGAGAAATGGAGAAATACTTTGCAATAAGGAATTTCTCAGAAGAAACAGAGGTGATATGGGGAGCATATCAGCTTACTCATGAAGCATCTTCGTGGTGGGACAACTGTAAGGATGAGTTAAACATTAATGAATCTAATATGACATGGGACCAATTTAAATGTTACTTTAGGAAATGATGGCTGCCACAACTCTACTATGATCATAAAATGACTGAATTCCATAACTTAGCTCAAGGAAAGCTAACTGTAACTGAGTACTGGGAGTGATTTACAAAACTCCTTAAGTATGTACCTCAGTACCAAACTGATGAGAAGTTCAAGATACTGAAATTCATCATGGGATTGCATCCTATTATAGGGGGAGAGGTGGATGTTCACAGCCCAACCATGATGGAAGGGGTTGTTGAAAAAGCCATAAGGTAGGAATATAAATTAAAGGCAATTTATACTCACAAGGAGGAAGTAAGGAAGAAAATTCCCAACTCCTCTTCATCATCTCTTACACCTAAGAAAGGACCATGGAATAAATTCAGAATGAAAAGTAAGTTTTCATCTGATACTAATAAGAAAGCAGCAACAAACAAGTTTGCTGGTAATGCATGTAATAACTTTGCTAAGAACAATAATAATGGACAGAAATCCTATGGGGGTTAGAATGATAACTCTAAGGCTGGAAATAAACCTGAGCCTAGGAAGGGACCTATAGGAGGCTGTTATAACTGTGGAAAAGATCATTATGTGAATCAATGTCCTATGAAGAAGGATTATCATAATCAGCAACATAAGATACATGCTGCAGTAGCTGACAAGCAGGCTGGGAAATAGGCCACACCCATAGAAGTTCTGGGTAAATTATTTGGCTTACCTATAACTATTATTTTTGATACTGGAGCTACTGAATGTTTTATTTCTAGTAAATTAACATAAAAAATAAAAATAAAATATGGAAACATGGATAAAACATGGACTGTACAGTATGGGAACAATGTTGTTCATACGGTTAGTATGTGTCTTTTTGGAGCAATCCCTGATTTACCTAACTTTTCCACTGAGGTTGATCTTTATGTTGTACCTTTGGGGTCTTATGATGTAATCATAGGTGTTAATTGGTTAGCAGAACATAAGGCTAAAGTGGACTATTCTAAAAAACACATTAGTTGTTTAGATGACTTGCAGAAAATAACAGAGATTCAGGTTGTGAAACGTGAGATTTCTGTTAGAAAACTGTCAGCTATACAACTTAAAAAGGCCAAAAATAAAGGATGTACCTTATATGCAGTAAAAATTACTTAATCAATAGAAGAGATCATCAATATTATGGAACAATATCCACTGTTATGAGACTTCAGTGACGTATTTCAAGAAGAATTACTAGGTCTTCCACCTAAAAGGGAATTTGATTTCATGATTGAGATCAAGCCTGGAACTGAACCTATTTTTAAAGCACTGTATCAAATGACTACTACAGAACGAGTAGAGCTTAAGGCTCAGTTGCATGAAATTTTGTCTCAAGGTTTGAGTAAACCAAGTTTTTCACCTTGGGGAGCAATTGTAATTTTTGTGAAAAAGAAAGATGGAACACTTAGTTTGTGCATTGATTACAGAATGTTAAACAAGGCAACAATCAAGAATAGATACCCACTCCCTAGGATTGATGATTTATTTGATCAGATGCATGGAGCATCGGAATATTCCAAGATAGATATCGATCTTCGATCTGGATATAATCAATTGCGAATTGAGGATGATGATATTCATAAAACAACTTTAAGAACAAGGTATGGACATTATGAGTTTACAGTTTTACCTCTTGGATTAACTAATGCACCTACAACATTTATGAATTTAATGAATAATATCTTTCAAGAATACTTGGACAAATTTGTGCTTGTATTCTTGGACAACATTCTCATATGTTCAAAAATTATTGAGGAACATCATGAGCATTTGAAGATATTTTTAGGAATATTAAGAAAGAGACGGTTATTTGGTAAGTTGTCTAAATGTTCTTTCTATGAAACATAAGTACACTATTTGAGACATGTGATAAGTAAAGATGGAATTGCTGTAGATCCTTCAAAAATTATAGCTATAACAGAGTGGCATGCACCTAAGAATGTACATGAAGTTAGAAGTTTCATGGGACTTACTGGCTACTATAGGAAATTTGTAAAATATTTTTCTAAGATAGCTGCATCAATAAGTTCCTTACAGAAGAAAGATAAAAATTTTGTTTGGAGTGAGAAATGTGAAATTGCATTTAAAACCTTGAAGGAACAGTTAACTTCAACACCTATTCTTGCATTACCAGATTCTATTGGAGATTTTATGGTGGTAACTGATGCATGAGGTGAAGGTCTAGGAGGTATTTTGTTACAAAATGGTCATGTCATAGCTTATGAAAGTAGAAAACTTAAATTACATGAGTTGAATTATGCTCCACATGATTTAGAGCTTGCTACCATAGTTCATGCACTACAAGTTTGGAGACATTACCTACTTGGTAAACCTTTTGAATTGAAAACTGATCACCTTAGACTGAAGTATATCTTCACTCAGCCAAATCTTAATGCAAGAAAATGAAGGTGGTTAGATTTTTTGTCTCAATATGATTTTGACATCAGTTATATTAAGGGTAAAGAAAATAGAGTGTCTGATGCTCTAAGTGTAGGAAGCACATTTATGCTCTTATAACGTTAAGAACTTAGTTTAAGGATGAAGTAAAAAGTGTAATGGAATTTGACTCTTACTTTCAGCAAGTAAAAGCAATGCTTGCTGTAGATTCGAATGATTTGAGGTATAAAGGTTTCCTCTTTGATAAGGAATGAATCTTACGATTTATAAAAAGAGTCTATGTACCTTCACTAAATGATTTGAGAAAGAAATTGTTAGCAGAAGTTCATAATTCACCTTTTTCTAGACACCCTGACATTACAAAAATGCTTGCTGATATAAAACAACAATATTTATGGAAAGGAATGAAAAAGGATGTTCTAGACTTTGTGACACATTGCCTTGAATGTCAACGTGTTAAGGTAGAACATATGCACCTAGCTGGTTTTTTGTATCCTCATAGCATACCGCAATACAAATGGCAAGTAATAAGCATGGATTTTGTACAAGGGTTACCTATGTCAATAAATAAGCATGATGTTATTTTAGTAGTTGTGGATAAACTAACAAAGGTAGCACATTTTATTGCTAGGAATATGAAGGATGATTCTCCTACTTTGGAAAGAATATTTGTACAAGACATTTTCAGATTACATGGAGTACCTGAGTTAATCATTTTGGATAGAGATCTTAGAATGACATCAATATTTTGGAAAATGCTTAATGCAGCTCTAGGAACTAAGTTGAATTGCAGTTTTGCGTATCATCTAGAAACAGATGGGAAGACTGAAAGAGTAAATCAAGTTTTGGAAGATATGTTACAAATGTTTTGCATGGATCAACAGTATAAGTGGGAAGAGTACCTTCCATTAGTTGAATTCACATACAATTATACATATCATTCTTCTCTTAAGATGGCACCTTTTGAGGCATTATACGAAAGAAAATGTAGAACCCTTGTTAGTTGGGATAACATAGAGGATAGAGAGGTAATTGGACCTGAAATTATTACTAAAATGGAACAACAAGTTAATTGATTTGTGAACGCTTGAAAGAAGTAACAGATATGTAAAAGAGTTATGCTATCTTAAAGAGGGTTGATAGGAAATTTGAACTTGGTGAGAAAGTCTGTCTTCAGGTTAAACAAAAAAAGAGTTCTATAACTTTTGGCAAGGCTGCCAAGTTATCACCTCGTTATGTGGGACCTTTTGAGATAGTTGAAGTAATCAACCCTGTAGCTTATCATTTAGCATTACCTCCTGCTTTGTCACGAATGCATGTTTTCCATATTTCTTTGCTTAAGAAATATGTTTTAGATTTATTACACGTGTTAAATTGGAATTCATTGCAGGTCCAAGACCCAGGAATAATCGTGGTTAAACCCATACGAGTGCTTGAAACTCATCAGTTGCATTTGAGAAATTGTGAGATAAGTCAAAGTAAGGTCCAATGGGACTAGTTTAATGAAGAAAGTACAACTTGGGAAAACCTAGAGGATATGAAAACTAAATTTCCATATCTATTTGAACATGATTGATTCTGTTGACTGATAAAAACGTGTGATTTTATCTTTGTAATACAATAAGTATGCCAGTTTTGGGTAGATATTTATTTATTTTGAATAAAAACTATATAATGCCAATTTCTGGAACTTAATTAATGCTGATATGTTTTTCACATATGGTAAGAAAAGTGAATAGGATGATTTTTCCTTGATGCAATTTGTTAAAAAATGAGATAATCATTGGGACGATGATTCTTTTAGGAGGGAAGCATGTAACATCCTCGACAACTAATATATTCCTCTTTTGCATTCAAGTGTTGACATGTGATTTTCTAGATAAAGATGTGTTCTTTTGACTGTTGAAGATCATGCTTGATAAAGATAAATATTTTTTGTTCTTAAAATCATTATACTGAAATTATATGGTTGTCAAGAATTCATTTTCACTTTGGAAAGATGAGCTACAATCTGGGTTTAAGAGTTGCAGACTTATTTCTTCTTCTGACTCATCCTTGGATCAATTTTAATGATCTAAGGAATGTTTCAAGTCTTCTTCATAGACTGAATGGTAAAATTGACATTTAGTAGTTTAAGGAACATAGAAGACTAAATTTTTCATGATACTAATTCTTGGTCTTGTTGCAACATGTTTTCGTTTAGTTGTATGTTTATGCCCGAGTCTTTGGTGATTGATCTTGGTGGGACATTAAGGAATTAAGAAAAATTCAATTCTCTAAGGAGAAGTTCAGAGTCCTAAAAATCTAAGGACTATCCTAATGGTAACCTAAGCTAGGTAAGAACAACTATGTTCTAGCTATGTTTATTTATTGGAATTCTGTTCTAACCTAAGCCTCTTATTCTATTATGGGATTGACATCCTAACCTAAGTGTTATGCTAAGAGAATAAGGGAAGAGTTACTAAGGGGGATACTAAGCTATTTTAGCTATTACCTAATACTAAAGGGTTGTGATTTGAACCTAACCAAAGGTGAGAATTCTAATGGCAAATGTTGTAAGACCTATGTTAGTAATTGTTAAACTAACATAAGCCTATTTGAATCTAACCTAAACTAAAGGGAACCTTAAGGGGTTACATGACATAAGGGCGATGGTTCCAATGACATTTAAATGATTTAAAAGGGGTTTAAATGATAAGGTACTGCCAGATTTGGTAGGGGCCGGTGGACTTCGTGGAGGTCTACGTGGAAACTCCACTAACAGATGGAATTGTATTTTTGTGTTGATTTGGCATTCGCCAGATTTAGGAGGTAGTGGTAAGGAAATATAAGTGGGAATTTTGGATTGAATGGCATTTATGAGCCTCGGTCTTTACGTGTAAATAATCTTGGAAACATAGGAGGTGGGGTTATAGGAGGTCATTTGGTTTTTCTTACATGGCAGATTTTACTCTATATGGAGCTAACTGGTTCTTCGATCCAACTGTTCGACCTTCAATACAAAGCTATTTTTGGTTTTCTTCGGCCTATTTTTGATCGAAGGAAAGTATTTGAGGTGAAGGAGGAAGAGTTGTTTGATTTTTGATCTGTCTTGGAGGAGAAAAAGAGTTGGAATCTCGACTGGAAGTCTCCTTCGATTTGGTGGAAGCATTATCAAGCATGATAGGCTCTAACTAGTAAAATTCTTGTGTTCTTGTAAATGAATCATTAGAACAACTCCACTCTCATGAGATTCTTATTTTCTTTCCTATCTGGTTATTTTTCTTGCTGGGTTTTATGGATCCTTGTGTGTTTGATTTGAATTCATGGAAAAGAAAATTTGTTTTAGAAACTGGCTTTATGTGCTAATTTTACAACCTGCATGCAAGTAAAAATGGTATTGAACTTGTTTTGTATCTCTGTTATGCTCTCTAGATCTTGTATTAGACGGTTATGTGCTTTGAACTGACTTTCATGACAATAAAAGCATATGAGCTTACAGAAACTGGGGTTCTATTTTTATTGTTTCTAGGTTACATTTTCTTTTTAGACATAGACCTTTGTTGGAGCTTCACTTTGCTTAGAACCATCGTTTAAAAACTCATGCTTGTTGAACTGTTGCTTGGAGTTCATTTTTAGCATTGTACACGTATTATCATATAAGTATAGTTCTAAATGTTTGTGTTCGAAGCTCAGGTTTGTGTCTGTACTTCTATTTAACAATTGAGTGTTATGGACTCGTATTTGGGTCAATTCATTTGAACCTGTCTTGGTATTTCCTATTGGGTTATTTTTTAGTGATGATTGAGTTATAGCTCTTTACTGGAGTGAGTACTCACCAGGGAACTTTATGGGAACTTGTTTGAGTCATTTAAATCTCTCTTTTGAGCTTTGGAATTGGAAATGTCTTATGGAATGTTGAAATTCTGTTATGTTTTTGATTGTATCAACTTCTTGAGATATTATGAGCATGGGAATTGTTGGAAGTGTTCTCTCCCCGCTATTTGAAAGAAACCCATGTTTTGGGTTGACTATATAAAGTTGTAATAAGGAACTGTTAGTGCAAATTCACAGCACCCCTAAATGACCTTCAGGTCTGCATCTGAGTATTGGGTCATTTAGTGTGATTTCACAACATTGAGATTTCCTAGAGTGTGGGACCTTTGCAAATGGGGAAAGCTCTCTAGAGAAGGCTAGTTCCTCTTCCTAAACTACCTATCACAAGCTATTCTAGTGCAGGCAAGCTAATCTAATCCTAATCTAACTATGCCAAGGAGACAAAGAGAGAGAAAAGAGGTAAAAAAGAGCCTACACTAAAACATTAATACACCAGAGAAGGAAAATGCTGAACATCTATCAAAACTACTATGGAACAAGAAGAGGTGAGCAATGGGAAGGATGGACAGATGCATTACAGGGCCAATGATAGATTTCACACAGAAAATGTTCCAAAACTCCATGAACATAGCTCCAAACCTGCAACAAACATTCAAACACGCACAAATGCCTACAATGAAGATAGGAAAGAAGAAAACAAACAAAAAAAATGAGCAAGGATGGACAGATGCATCACAAAACATGTTTTTTGTTGCTCCAGAAGTTTGCACAAAACGTCATTTTAATGGTAAAAGGAAAAAAATGCCATTACAGAGCAGGGGAGGAGGTTCAAACTCCATTTTCAACCCTGGGGAAGAAAATAAGGGAATGCAGAGTAGAAAAGATGCACAACCTTTACAAATGAGCCAAAACTAGCTTTTACAATGAAGCAGAATGAAGAAAAGTGTAAAAAAATGTGGGAAGATTTTATTTGCAACTCCAACCATCAAAAAATCCTTCTAATTAGCCTGTAAAAATATGAGTTCCCATGTTAAAGCCCATACTTCAAATTACATTGCTCTGAAGATCCAAAAATGACCCATACTTCATTAAATTTGGTGGTTAGGAACCATTTCTACATTTTTGCATGCCAGGGACGTTTCTCCATTCTTCTCCCATAATCATCCATAAAAATTCAAAATTTAACCCTCCATCATGTAGATAATTTCAATAGCTTTCCAATGATATAAAGAACATGAAAATCTAAGCTCTGGATCAAAAGTTATGCCCCTTTGAAGATTTAGGGCAAAAATAGGGCCAAAATGGATTGGCGGGCTGAAACTTTAAAATTTCCCCCTTTTTTGAATTTGAAATTTTTTTCCCAAAAAACTCCACCTCCCGCCACTCCGATGTAACGTGTCACATTTTGATTGGCTCATAGTTTCAAATGGACATTTTACACCTTTTGATTTTATGGAAAAAATTCCAAAATTGCCCCATCGCTCCACTACCACGTGTCATCTTCTTATTGGCCCGTGGGGGCGTGCTTCCTATTTTTCCATTGTCACTGACCACTTACCCTGAATAGGAAACATTTCACTTTTTGATTGGTGTGGGCCATCAGGGGGTGGAGTTTTATTGCGCCATTTGCCACACTTTGGCGAAATTGTTAAATTCCGCCCGTGCCTCCGCCTCCTGCCGGTTTGTGGACATGTGTCACCTTTTTATTGGTTGTGGGGCTGTGGGAAAATTTTTTCTTTTGCACCTATTTTTGGAAATTTTCTAACTTTTCCCCCGCCAGTTCGACCTCTGATGGCCTCATGGACATGTGGCCACTTCTTATTCACTGACAGGGCCTTTGGGCCAAAATTTTTCTTTTGCGCTCCCCGTCGAGAACTTTGAAAATTTTTCAAACTAACCTCTGCTGACCCACCATTCCACCATTGACGTGGTGTGTTTTGATTGGTCTACAGACCTCCCTAGGGAAAATTTTCCTCCAAAACTCCACCGAGCCATAACTTGAGAAATACAAGGAGTTAGAAGGAAAATTTTACCTTTC
The DNA here is from genome assembly GCA_019776745.2 of Taxus chinensis. Taxonomy (NCBI): domain Eukaryota; kingdom Viridiplantae; phylum Streptophyta; class Pinopsida; order Cupressales; family Taxaceae; genus Taxus; species Taxus chinensis. The sequence continues at coordinate 551,368,005 of CM034149.1, forward strand.
TGGAAAGGTGAGAAAAAATCCCATCTGATGGGATCATTTCCAGAACCTTTTGAGCACCTAAAACATGTAAAAATTCATTTAAGTTCCAGAAAAGGAGAAGAAGGAGGAGTTATCCAAAAAGTAAGCAGGGGGTTTATTTTGGATAACAATTTGGTGACTCAGAGAGGTCATCTGCCTGCTAGATGAATGATCAGTAGCCTTTGAAGCATTCATTGGGCATGGAGTCATGAGTTGTAGCCTGAAACTTGATCTGAAATTTGAAAAATTCCTTCTGAGCCACTTGAAGCCCACTGAACTTAGATTTTTTCTCAGCAAAATGCCACTAAAATGAACTGTGCAAGAGAAAAACCAGCAGCACGAAAAACTATGTACAAAATTGAAAATCATACATGCCCCAAATGGAACATGCAGAGTGTACACAAGCAATTATTCTACTAAAAGAAAACCTACCTACTCTACTCTAATTGGAAGCAAAGGTGAGATGAACAAACCTTGCAATTGGTTGTGCAAAATAGCTTCCTTTCTTCAAAATTGGCAGCCATGCAAATGATTTGGAGTTGAGTATGGCTGCTAGGATGGGTAGAAAATAAAAAAGAAGCTAATCTTCTACCCAAATAAACAAGGTGTCAGCTGAAGGAAAATTCAATCCCTCTTTTAGTTGTTCTGCATTTAGATTGAAGAGGTATGGCAGCTGATCCTTAGAACTTTACATATCATCCTCATGCTTAGAGGTAAGCATGACTGGTTGTGGCTTCTCCTTTGGCTCCAATGAAGGTAAATACTTGATTGGGAAAGGTCTAGTCCATTTGATATGCCCATAGCTCTCAAATTCAACTCCAAAAATGGAGTCTCCTTGTAGACCTTCTTGAGTGAATGATGTGGAAGAAATGATGAAGTTCATATGCTATTCTCCTTCTTTCATGGCAGCATGGAACTCTTCTACAATATGCAGCTCCTCATTATTGATTGCAACATCCAATGAAGTTGCCTTTACATTAGTGTTACCTTTTGCAACACATTTTTGGCTTTGGAGTTCCTCCAATGTAGCTTTTGGAAGGTCAAATTCTTCTAACTTTGATTTAAGAGGCATTGCCTCTTGCTCACAATTTGGACCTATTTTTTTCACCTCCATGACAATAGGTTCTTGTGTTTGGAAGATGGATGATGAAGGAGAAGATGGTGTGATTTCAACTAGTTCTTCTTCATCAAAACAGTCCTCCAAATCAGACAGGTAAACTGCTTCATTATTGTCCTGCTGTAAATGTTCAACCTCTCCCATGGTGTTCTCTTGATATGTAACTTGATCACCAGGGTTTCTTTCATCCTCCAACATTGAGTTTGAGAGATCAAACTCTACTTTAGGACTAGAACTCAAGAGAGATAAAGTAGAAAAAAGAACTGATGGTTCTTTTATAGTCTGCTTTGTGCTCAAAGCCTTTAGATCTACACTTTTCTCACCCACAGCTAGAATGTTCTCTGCTTCTTTTAGATTTGGAGTAGATTCTCCTTCCGCTGCTACCTGAAGACAATTCTGCTCTTGATTGAACTCTTCCTCTAGCATGAAGTTTTTCAAGTTGAACTCTTCGATCTACTGCTCTAGAGGACAAGTTGGGATTGCAAGATCTTTTTCAGGGCTTTCTTCCCCCATGGCTGATTGTGCAACTTGAATTAGATCAGCATTGTCTTTGAGCAAAGTGCCAACATGGACACTCAACTCTTCACAAACAAACTGTTGTTTTTCTTGCTTCACTACTGTTATAAAATCAGCCTTGTTTTCCACTTGTTCTCTAACTCCAACCTCTTTTAAAGGCTTAACCATCAAGGGGATCTTTTTCATCCCAAATTTGAGAGCCAAGCTTACCAAACTTATTATTTTTTCTTCTTTGTTTGGCTCTTCTTCTTGCTGTCCTTGATGACTGATTTTATGATTTTTATCCTTCCAACATGGATTTGGGAATGCAAGAGGAGGGGTTGGTTGTAACTCAATTGATTTTGTAATTTTTTGTGGTGGTGGAGGAGGTGAAACCTCTTGTTTCTTTAGAGGAGAGGGTATTTCTATTGGCTCTTATGGAGGGAATGACTGTTTTGAAGGAAAGAGGAAAGAAGAATTAAGATGGGGTGGAAGACTAGGGAATGGAGAAATGGATTCAACATTTAGGAAAACAGATGGAGAGTCTAAAATGTGACACTGCTAAGATAAAATAGCTTGGGAAAGAGGAAAAGGAAAGGCATGAGATGATGTGCTTACCCATTAACAAGGTTGCTAAACACCATGTTTATAGGCCTCTATCTCTGTTGTCCATTGTGCAAGTTGAGGCAGCATCTCCATCATGAAGTATAGCTTCTCTTGAGGGATGAAGTGTCTTGGAAAAGGACCTCCCCGTGGATAAGGAGTCTTGCAACCAATTTTGAAAGCCTTCATTTGAGATGTTTCTCTTGATTGCACCATCTTTGCCTCCATCTTTTGGATTTTCTCCACAAAATCAGCATCTTCCATTTTATTGTCTTCATTACATGCGTACCCTTGCTCTTGATGTGCTTCACAACCAAACTGATGTTGGTATTGCTCATATGGGTAAGCATGCTGACCTTGAATTTGATCAAAATGCTAATTTGGAGGATTTGTAAAAAATGTTGGAGGTGGAGTATACTGCTATTGTAAATGTGAATTCCATGATGGAAATGAAGTCATGATTGCACAACTTCATGGAATGGAAAAGAATGAAAGAGATGGAAAGAATAATGAATGGAAAATGAATGAAAATGAATGGAAAGAGGGTCTGGAACTTCAAAAATGGGTTGCTGATCAGATGGAGTCACCAGATGTGTTTGCAAGTGCTTCCAAAGGTTGAAATCTTCACAGGAACACACCAACCTACAAAAGATGAAGTGTAAGACCTCTAAGGTCCCACCGGGCATGCCAAAACTGTTAGTGAAAATTCAAAGCACCCCCTAAATGACCGTCAGGTCTGCACCTGAGTATTGGATCATTTAGTGTGATTTCACAACATTGAGCTTTTCTAGAGTGTGGGACCTTTGCAAATGGGGAAAGCTTTGTAGAGAAGGCTAGTTCCTCTTCCTAAACTACCTATAACAAGCTATTCTAGTGCAGGCAAGCTAATATAATCCTAATCTAACTATGCTAAGGAGACAAAGAGAGAGAAAAGAGGGAAAAAAAAAGCCTACACTAAAATGGTGATACACCAGAGAAGGAAAATGCTGAACATCTATCAAAACTGCTATGGAACAAGAAGAGGTGAGCAATGGGAAGGATGGATAGATGCATCATAGGCCCAAGGATAGATTTCACACAAAAAATGTTCCAAAACTCCATGAACATAGCTCCAAACCTGTAACAAACATTCAAACTTGCACAAATGCCTGCAATGAAGAGAGGCAAGAAGAAAACAAGCAAAAAAATGAGCAAGGATGGACAGATGCATCACAAAACATGTTTTTTGTTGTTCCAGAAGTTTGTACAGAACATCATTTTAATGGTAAAAGGAAAAAAATGCCATTACAGAGTAGGGGAGGAGGTTCAAACTCCATTTTGAACCCTGGGGAAGAAAATAAGGGAATGCAGACTACAAAAGATGCACAACCTTTACAAATGAGCCAAAACTGGCTTTTATCACGAAGCATAATGAAGAAAAGTGCAAAAAATGTGGGTAGATTTTATTTGTAACTCCAACCACCAACAAATCCTTCTAATTAGCCTACAAAATATGGGTTCCCATGGAAAATCCCATACTTTAAAGTACATTGCTCTGAAGATCCAAAAACGACCCATACTTCATTAAATTTGGTGGTTGGGAACCATTTCTACATTTTTGCATGCCAGGGACATTTATCTATTATTCTCCCATAATTCTCCATCAAAATTCAAAATTGAACCCCCCATTGTGTAGATAATTTCACCAACTTTCCATTGATATAAAGAACGTGAAAATCTGAGCTTTGGATAAAAAATTATGCCCCTTTGAAGATTTAGGGCAAAAATAGGGCAAAAATGGATTGGCGAGCTGAAACTTTAAAATTTCCCCCTTTTTTGAATTTGAAATTGTTTTCCCAAAAAACTCTACCCCCCACCACTCCAATGCCATGTGTCACATTTTTATTGGCTCACAGGTTCAAACAAACATTTTACACCTTTTGATTTTTGGAAAAAATTCCAAAATTACCCCATCGCTCCGCTGCCACATGTCATCTTCTTATTGGCCTGCGGGGGCGCGCTTCCTATTTTTCTATTGTCACCAACCACTACCCCGAATAGGACATGTGGCACTTTTTGCTTGGCACAGGCCATTGGGGGGTGGAGTTTTATTGGACCATTTTCCACATTTTGGTGAAATTGTTAAATTCCTCTCACGCGTCCGCCTCCTACCGGTCTGTGGACACGTTACGCCTTTTTATTAGATGCGGGGCTCTGGGAACATTTTTTCTTTTGCACCCATTTTTGGAAATTTTCTAACTTTTCCCCTGCCGGTCCAACCTCTGACAGCCTCATGGACACGTGGCCACTTCCTATTCGCCGACGGGCCTTCGGACCAAAAATTTACTTTTGCGCTCCCCGCCGAGAACTTGAATTTTTTTGAAACTAACCTCTGCCGACCCACCATTCTTCCACTAACGTGGCACATTGTGATTGGTCCATAGACCTCCCTAGGGAAAATTTCCCTCCAAAACTCCACCGAGACATAGCTTGAGAAATACAAGGAGTTAGAAGGAAAATTTTACCTTTTTGGAAAGGTGAGAAAAAAATCCTATCTGATGGGATCATTTTGAGAACCTTTTGAGCACCTCAAGCATGCCAAAATTCATTTAAGTGCCAGAAAAGGAGAAGAAGGAGGAGTTAGCCAAAAAAATAAGTAGTGGGTTTATTTTGGATAACAGGAACCACTGTTGTAATTTTGTGGTTGTGAAGTTCTGTTTTGATATTCTGTTCTTGTTGATTTAGAATTTAAGACCGAGACAACTTCTGTATTGGATGTTTTGGGTTCTAGCTCTCCTACTGTTCTGTCTCTTTGAATAAATAAGGGTTTAGTGGAAAATTTAGGATATTACCATGAACACTGGAATAATCAGAAAGGATCCCTTATCTGTTCAGTTGTATTGAGTTTGATTGTTTTGAATTATGAACTACTTACATACTGTAGTTATTTGGAGAGGCATTTGTGAAAGTCTCCAATCTTGGGCTCGTAGGCTAACTCTGAACCTTATTATTTGTTGTCTTAGGGATGTCTATTCTCAACTGAATACAGTGAATAAGATCTTTGGTTTCTCTTTGAGAAAGAATATATGTGTGTGTATATATGTATGTCTGTGTGTATGAGTGTGTATTATTTTGTGAATGGTATATTGGTTTGGGTCAGTAGAGTGCTTTCAACCAGATTTAAATTAAAACTGGAACTTCATTGTTCAGTTGAAACAATATGATTTATCTTAGGTTAACAATTTATTAGAGTGACTTTTTCTTCTGTCCTCTGGATAAGCTCAATAGTTTTAACTTTTCTATACTCGAATTCTCATTTAAAAATAGATTATTTCTCTTGACTCTGTTGATCTACCTTGTTCTAATCATTGATTGAAATAATGTTGAGAGCTAGTAGCTAGGAAGGTTCTGCTGATTACGTACACTAGATACTTATGGGTTCGACTGTTGTCAACTAGTCTTGCCTAGTTTACATGGAAAGGAGTAGGTTTGTCTCTTGTACTCTTTATCCCTTTGTGAAGAACTTGAGTAGAGATTAACTCCTCTTCTAGGCTGCTTTGTTTGTGATCATTGTTGTTCTGATCTTTGTTTGATAACTTTTTTCATGGAAGAGTTGGAATTGGAGTTATAGTTATGGGATTGTTTTGGTTTTCCTATACTTTTCTTGATTGGTTATGGAATTCTGTTTGATGTATATTCTAATGATTGAATGTGTAAATAATGTTATTCCAGAAGGGGAAGAGGTAACTCATGTTATAATTTGGTCTGTTTGTCTGATGTTATAGGTTCGGGCATGTTATATAATGGTTCTTCTTATTCCTTGCTTAGGATATAGATGAATAATACTAGAAGGAACCATGTTGTTTACACTTCATTTTGTCTTTTAGAGAAGATAAATGTGGTATTCTATTAGGATAGAATTATGAGACAATGGGATGGCAAGATATGAATGTTGCTTACAAGCCATTGATAGAATTATTAGAACTTTAAGATCTTAGGCCAGATATTTTTTATTATATTCTGCTTTTCTCTTTAAAGTTGAGCTAGATTTATTAATGAACTTCCTTTCTTTTTGTTATCACTTATGTTGATTGTATGATGATTTAATTATCTCATTAAAGTAGTGTTGCTTTAATGATACAATTAGTGAAATGCACTTCATTTTAATGATTAGTACTTATCATGCTCAGTTCATTGAACTAACCGGTGCTAGCTATTTTTGTAGATGGATGACTTAAGTGGTAAAAGAAGGCAAAAACTTATATGATGCATTGGATGATATATATATATATATAATTCTTAGTAAATAATTCTGATTCATTCTTTTGTTGTATTGTAAGGAAAAGTTGAATACTTTATAGAATGAGGGTTGTTGTTATGCAGTTGTCTAAAGAGCATAGTCTTGTAAATTTTATAAGTTTTAATGATGAAATGTGAGTTGTGATTTATTTGCATTAGTTGTGTAAATTATCTTGTACTTTTAGAAAGAAGATGAAATTTCCATCTTGTTGATATTCTTTATATTATGTTATGTTTACTCTTGTTATCTTTAATAAGATGGATAATGGGAATTAGTTCAATTTCTCCTTATAAAGAAGCAACTTGTTGAGTTGCATAATAAGATGTGTTTTATCTAAACAATTTAACATAATAATGTGATGCATAATGAACATGCATTAAGAAATATGGATATTGGGAATGATATACCCTAATACTTAATCATGTAGAGAAAGACTCTTTCTCTCTCTCAATTGAATATAAACCTAAAAGGTTTGGAGGTATGATTACGATTTATTAGACTTCATATAGTATGAAGTCTAATTTAATTGGATATATGTTTTTGTTAAACCTTCCTGATAATTTAAAGTACATTTAAAATGAAACTTATGATAAATCTTGTCCTATTTTGGTTAACTATTCCGGTTTAACTGAGAAAACGAACATTAAAAGTAACCATAAGTTTAACAAAGTTCTTTCATGGACTCGAATGAAACAAATTTAGGATAATAACTTATGGAGTGTTGTATTAGGGTTTAGCAGGGTTGTTGTAATTAATGACTTAATCCAAATTAATAACATCATTAATGATCTCCTTTAGGGTATGTACATCTCGATGAGGTAGTTTCTGTAGGATGTTGGCACACGCCAACTGCAGGGCTGTACTTTCGAGAAGACTTGGGTCTTCTTGAGAATATACATCATTGTAGTTGACATGTGGCATCACCCTTCCACATTGATCATCCAGATCTACACATAATAAGAACTTGGACTTGGAACTTAGTTTCTCTCTAGGTCAGGTTAGGGGCATATTTAGGATAGGAATTATCTTCTAATGGCTCAAGGTACCTTAGCACATCTGGTTGACTTAGGTCTAACACGAGTATGCCCATTTACCCTAAGCCATTGTGAGTGTCTTCTTATAATAATTTATGTTCCTAACTAGGGCTAGGGTTAAACCTGGGACAAGTGGACTGACGGTAGTTAGTAAAGACCAATCAGGATAATAGAGGAGTGAGGTGAAGGAAGTATTCCAATATGACAACTATGTCATCTAGGAATACTAACATACATAGTATGTTGTAAATCTTTGGCCAAAGTATCACAAGTTGTTAGTTTTGTTGTCCTACGTCACCAAGTTTAAAACATCGTGATATCAGATGAATATTGGTAACAAATATTTAGATATGTTCTTTAAACAAATCTACTCAATACCCCTGTGTAGGGTAGGAATGACCAAGTATACAGATATGTATACAATATGTAATTCAACATACATAGATTGGTAGCTTATCGAGTTATGGAATGAATAGATCGGTGGATCACCAAGTCATTATAGACTGTCATATGGTTATCTATTTGAATTCAATTAGAATGGAATGTTTGTTCTAAATAATTCTTTATTTAGAACAGTGAACATTATATAACTAAAAAAATCCCCTTGTTTCTAAAGTCTTAAAATTAGAATGTGACGAGTAATTGGATCTTGCCACCAAGCTTATTAAGTTTAACTATATTCAGCTTCGAACATCTTAGCAAGAGTCCCTCCTCTCACCATGCAAGCATTATTAAGTTTGGAGATTAATATTCTTGAAATATCGTGATTCCATTTAAACAATGACATATATTTGGTTGGCAGGAACAATGAATTAAACAAAGAAAGACACTTCAAGTACAGCCATAGTTGGTGATGAAATGCCAACTCACCTTTGATGGATTAGAATTGGACAACCTTTGAAGGCCTCTTAGTATCTTACATTCTGTGGAGAACATACAATTATCCAATGATAGCTTAGAAAATTTAGAGGGTCAAATTCACTAATACCTTCCTTGTGAGACGATTTATACCCAATATTTTTCTTGAAGTTATGCCATATACATACCTTTCAAATAGACTAAAGTAATGCCCAAGTCAATCTTCATAGCAATGATAGGTTAAATATGTTAAGTCTTAGAACTATACCACTAGGATTAGATCAGCTCTTGTTTTTTACATTAACTAGGATGTAATCTACAATAATAGTTACTTAATTTCATGTAGCATGTCATGGAAGACTTTGACTATCATTGCCCTTTGATCAGTGGAATCTATATATATATGTATATGTCATATATATAGCATGACCTTATAACATGTTATGCCCCATGGTGATCAAGTGAATTTTCTCATGGGTTAATACTCATTTGAGGATTTGATGCCCTGTAATTCTTAACTAGATTAAGCCATCCATTGACTGACGAGCATTATATGCCCCTTTATCCTTGGTAATACGATCATAATAGCATTAGTCATCAAATGGGGTAGACTGGATCAGATCATCATTTGGACATGCTTTACCTATATCATAGAATTCTATACAGGAAGTCTTGATCACATTCCCAATATTAAGTTGTTAAGCGAACTATCAAAATGTGTCAAAGCCAATTAACAGTCAACTTAGGTCTGATAGAAACTATAATGTTAGCAATTTAATAGAGATAATGCAACTTTGGGATGCATATTTTTAAGAGCTTTTTACAACTTGATGGTTTATGGCATCTAGATGAACCACAATGATGATGTACCTTAGCAAGGGAAGGATTTAACCCATCATATTTTTTAATGCAAATACATTTTGGAATTAACATGAGGATTGTTGTAAATGCTTTCTATTTAGCGTGATTCTATTAGGATTGTGATTAAGTTTGTAAAGAGATTAGGATTCTCACTTGTACCAATTTATGATGCTAATGGTGTCCTCTACTAGGATAAAATTTTTGATGTGTCTTTTTTTTGTGAAAAGATGTTATAGGAAGATGTTGATCATATGTTTTGATCTTAGAAGGAGATTCCCCTCTCTCTAACACCTCAGGGGCACCCAGGTATTTTCACTAGGAGATACATCCTTTTTTTAGTTATTAGTTATTAGCCAATTATTCATTTTTCCCTAGTTTTTCATTTTTTTGTTGGATAGTGAAAATAATGTCCTTCAATGAGGTAGTCACTATGGGAGATATTGTCCTTTTTATTTTTCCATTATCACATTTGTAGACTGGGGGTACTTGGGGTTCTTCACCAAAATAAGTGTTTGCATTTAGGGTGAGAATATTGAATCCCTTCTTGTATCAATCAAAAGAATGGTGTATAGGGTCTTGAGTCCTAAGGAATCTCTTTTATGGTCTCAGGCTATTTTGAAAGAGATGCATAGATATGTGACCTTTTTTGATCCTGAATTATGAGGCGATGATGTATTAGGTCCCAAATTCAATGGTACAAATGGAAATGTATTTGAATAAAATCTCGTTTCAGCTATAAGTCATCCATAAGAGGCTAATCTGTGGAACCTAACTCAATGTCTAAATCATTATCCTTGCCACTAGTTTGGATACATCAAGTAATATGCTTTGAATTGTTTCAATGGTTTTTGAAACCTAAACTAATAGTAATAGAGGTCTGGATTTTCCATGTACATGTTAGGATCAAGACAACCTTTTTCTTTTTCTGCCAAGTTACTTTACCCTTCCACTACATATTTTTCATCATTTTTATGTGTTTTTACTAGTAGTCAATTGAGATTCGTGGCATGTAGACTAACTGATCACTCGTACAACTAATTAGTCCCATACAACCTTCTGAATGTGTTCATACCTCTAGATATCTAAAACCATTTCCAATGAGTTATACCATAGATTGTATATGGGAACATAATTTGAGGTGGGGATAATTGGGATTACCACAACACTAGCATTATAATAGATCATAAAGGTAGTTTTCCAATATTAAACATATTTTGCAAGAATTCATATTCTCCTCATGAATACCTTTCTCAATGATCTTAAGCTCGAGGAGGAAAAGTTGATGTAGCAGGTTGAAGTTTCAAAAGTGTCCTTCATAGATCAATGTGGTTTTCATCCTGTGAAGAAATGATGTAAGGAGATGTAGATCTATCCAATATAAGGGAAATAAATATTGTTCTTATCTCCCCCATCTAGGAGCCTACAATATTCAAATGGTTTTGTATCTTTGCAAGTAGAGGTGTAACTCTTTACCTTCGTAAGGTGACACATTTATATATTGATGGAAGGTGGAAGGTACAACTTATTTAGGATGAATCCATGGATAGACCAATGAGGAATGCTCCATAGGAGGTTTCAACATCCACATCATGATAAAATGTTGTCCTGATGTTTTGAGGTTTGACATTTATCGATAATGTGGATGGTACCCGATGATTATCTTTCACTATTATCATAACCATAGAATACTGTGATGATGTTAGTTCCTAGAACTTTCCTCATTACTTGACCAAGGCAATCTTAACAATTTCATGAAGCTAAATATTCAATACAGATGGAAGCATGCATCTATAAGTACCCTTTTATTTTATGATGGGTTATGAATGATTCGATATATAATGAAAAGTTATTTTAATGTTATAAATTCAAAAGGTCATGAGAAACAAATGAAAGGATTTGACTATCATAGGTGATAGATTTGATAATCAAGTCTTGAAACTATTGCTGATTTTGATATCCTTAGCAAACACTCTGCATCCTTATGAATCTGCACATGAGTAAGGATGTGTTCTGAATCAAACTCAGGTGATGACTTAAACAAGTACATGAGGGGATATTTGGTAGGCATGGTTTCTCCACCATTGTCTGATGGGGGTCATACTATAGGAATCAGAAGAAGCATTTATGCCATTGGATCATTTTTGAATCAGTGATAGGTTGGGGCTTAGGGCTTTGAGGTATAGTGGATGTGGATGGATGCTTAACTACATAGGTTCACAAACCTTTTTCTATCACATTTATCATCACATAATTAGGAGTATTAATTTTGATGGTGGACATAGAGTTAGGTGTTTATTCTATCATGTGAAATTATGGAATTTAACTGTACATTGAATTAGGATCAATTCGAACCTTGATTCCCTTTGGTTAACTATTTTCCTAATTATGCAACCATGCTAAATCTACAATGAGGTGCCTTAAACACCTGATCCAATAGAACTCTCCTAAACAATCTGGTGTTTTTGTATTAGGAGTATTCTCCAACTAAATATATCCACCAGATCCACCTCAAGTATCAAGTAAGGGGCTTGATACTAAAAATGCCTAATGGTGATCCATTGAATGTGGGTACTAACACTGTCACTATACACAAGAGTTTTTAATATTGTACCACTATATGTTGTCCAATGCCACTAATAGGACACAATCCTGGTGATTTGGACTCAACTTTTACCAGAAATACTTTCTAGACAATATTCCTGGAGGAAACTAGGAAATGTATTTTATCCATAGATGTATGGAATGAGGTCTTATTCTGTGTGGGAGAGGAAGTTTGACGTCAGTTTCTACTTATCAGCAAACTATGATTTCTATGGTTATGTAATATTGTATACTCTTTGATTGCAAGAAAGACTTCACCTGCACAGTGTACCCACGTGGTGAGTATCAAATGATCCCAAAAAATACAAAATGGTGGATTCAGACTAATTTTTTTTGAAATTCACGCCAAATAGTGATGACTTCTCCGAATCATTGCACTACATCTCAAATTGAATGAGTTCTTGATGTAAGTCTATGTGTAGAAGTGATGCCATTTTAGGATTTGTTCTCCTTTTTCAACTTAATGATAGTGGGCCTACGACAGACTTTAGTAGGATCCATAGTATCCTGTGACATAGAATGATAATAGACTTCCTTCCTTCAATGATGTGTATGTAGAAATGCAGTCCCTTGTTCCTTGTATGAGTGCTAGATGGAATCCTTTGCAGTCCTTCTGCCTTTCGATTGCAAGATTCGCTGGATAATATGTAATGTTATCTGCTTTGTCCTTTCATTTTGAAGATCCATAATTGTCTTCCATCTTTCCACCCTAGATTCCTCTCCAGTTTGAAGGAGCTAAGTGCCATAACTTAATTTATTCCGACCCACAGTGGTAAAAATGATTAATCAGTGAAAGGGGTTTAAAAGGATAACAAAATGATCCTAATGAGGTTCCCTCCTAAGAACATGTCTAGGAAACCTCAGGACGAAGAATACATAGATAACATATGTCTTGGTTATAACTGGCTAGCAATTCTAAGGCCACCAATGAATCAATTAAACATGTTAAAGTTTGATCAACAGTCATGTAAGACTGTATACTATTCAAATAATAGTTTACGAACTTGACTAGAGCAATATGCGTAAAGTGGCAATTGTCAACTTACTAGAAAGTTTAAATGGAAATTGATCAATATAGCTCATGATAAATGTTTTGTTTACTTTTAGGGACCTTCAAATTACCCAAGTGCATCATGATTTTCCATGACTTGCATGACTGTTGAGAAGTATTGAGGGACCTCCATGGTTATGACACAGAAATTCGATAAGGGATATTTTGTCCAAGGCAAGCACTCTATCATTATTTTGAGCATCATTTATCAGCCAATTGAAAATAAGTCACTTTAACATGTCCTACAATTTTGGCTAGATCAACAATAGTTTGGGGATGTATTCATTTTTAGGTAATATGTTGAACATGTTGGACGGGATGCTTTGAGCCATAGGGTTAAGGGACCAAAACCTTACAACTGTCACGATTGTCATCACATAATTAGGAGCTCATTAAATTTTGATGGGTGGACACATAGTTAGGTGTTTTTTTTTTCCTATGAGTGACACATGACTGGTGAATCACAAGCCATCGAAACCATTGTTGGAGGATTGAGCCTTGTCTTTGGATTTGTCTTTTGTACCATGTTTTGAAACATGGGTTCTTAAACACCTTTAGTTTTCTCATTTGGTGTTTTGGTATTTTATGTGTTTTCAATTTACACGAGCCATCTTTCTGAGGTCACATTACCATCTTAGATGTAATGATAGAGTTTTGATCAATGGTCCTTAATATGGGTTGTTGATTTGATGGTATTCATGAGCCATTATGCATTCTTTACACCACCTTGGGTAAAACATGATTTCCCTCAAGGGTCTTTTACCATTAGCATAGGTCTTAACATATCCAGAACTTTCTAATTAATGTAGTACACTAGCCAAGAATTTATATGAGATATGTGAATTTATTTCACCTTGACTTCACATGGATTAGTTTTCTTTACTAGAGATTTATGACCTTGGTTTTTTTGTGAAGTGATTTTTCAACTTGACCACTGGGAAGCCATACCCCATGGGACGTATTTGATGTATTCATGGAAGCACTATCATCATTTTTTTCTAGATAAAGCTTTGTCTAAAATGATGTGCTACAAGTTGGAATCACCATTGTACTGAAAGGTAATTTAACTCCCATTTCTAGTAGACAAAGGTGGTTTGATGAGGTTGATAATATTGTCTTAGAGGTTTGATAAATTTAATCTCAAAGGATGATGTCTATAATTTCAGGTTGTCTATTATCTGTTGAATCTTCATTAGACACTGTCTAGTGAAAAATAGTGTTTTGAATTTTGATCATAATTGTTAAAAATCGTTATAGCTTTTGATATTCTGAGTTTAAACCATTTTCCACTAAAAGGATGGGATTGATGTTATTTTTGGAGTCAGATTTGATTGATTTTGCTTAAATTTGGATTTTATGTGTCCAAAATATAAGGATTTGCCTTTGGATTTAGATTTATATTTTTCTTGGATTTGGATGTATGTATCCAAATTTTAGAGTCTATGATTGGGACTGAATTTTCTTACATTTTGGATTTTTGTATCTAAAATATAAGGACTTTGATTGATATTGGAGTTGATGTGACTTAAATTTGGATGTACATATCCATAAAGTATAATACCTTGGTTCAGATTTGAACTATTTTTTATTTTAGAGTATGTTAGAGCTTATTTGAATTAGTTTTGATTTTATCGTATGATTGGATTGATTGGCTTAAACTTGGATTGTGTAAACCAATATCCTGACAAGGCCTTAGATAAATTAGATTTCGATTTGATGTAGATTAGACTTGGATTTAGTGAATCCAAAGAAGTAATGTACTTTATATTTTTGACTTGATTTTTGACTTGTATTGGATATCTAATAGGGTAAAAATTAAGATTTAAGAGTAGATTGGTCTTTAATTCTGATATTTTCCACTAGATTGTAAGGTGATTATCCTAAAGGATAAGAGTTTTTTAGCTTTGGATTTTTTGGATTGGGTATGAATTTTATTTTGTAGGACACAAGTTCTAATTTCAAGTGGATTTTGATTGTGGGAAAGACTAGTTCTTTGATACTCAATGGGATTAGATTTATGTTTTTTGGGGCACAAATTTTAATTTTCAACTAGTCTATGTAAGACTGGTGTTTATATAAGGACATTTTTTTGTGAGATAGTAAACTTGACGTAACTATTTCTTATTTACAAACAATAAGTAAGAAATAATAAGTATGATATGATTTTAGATCGTTTTGGATTTTTAAAGGCTTGAAATCCAGTCGATGTAATGAAATGTTTAATGAAAATGCAAACAATTAGAATGTCCATAAAATGGGGTGGATGCAAGGCCTCTTGTCTCTCTACAAAAAAGATGCGTCTTTTGATATATCCTAGTCTTGATATACCAAATTTTTACGAGGATAGAAGGTGGTACATGGGCAAGCCCTTAGAATACCCTAAAAGAGACCTCAACCTAACCACTATCCCTCTTAGAAGAGTGAATCCACCACTCCAATGATGGGTTTTCATGACTAGGTGGTAAGGTAATGAGGGAATGTAAATGTGAATGGTGTCCTTATTTCTCCCCAACTATTTATAGGGATGACGCTACATACTTCTTCGTTATAACTTTTTAAGGCATATACTTGCAATAAATCCAATCATGATAGCTTCACCTGTAAGTGGGGGAAAAAAGTGAGAAAAGTTCCAAAAATATTTTGAGACTAGGTGTGTGCATGTATTTTTTCTTAAGCTAAGTTATATGAATAAAAACTACCACCTAAATAGTTCTATAATAAAGCTAAGTCAAAATCTAGGCACCGTCAAGATGAGAGCTAAACAAGATCAACACTAAGCATAATGCATTAACTTTGAACCAAGATAAAATTAACATGTTAAAGTATTAAAAACCTCTACTTCTCTAGATTGCCAACAAAAGAAAATGGACCTATGTAGACTCCATGGCAATCAAATTGATTGTTTTTATCTTCAAGAACCTAGGAATGGAAGTGAATAAAAGCTTGGCTATAAGACCCTTTGACTATTCCCATATGACCCAAGCACTTGGCTAGAAAATGCAAGAAAGGAGGATTAGATCTTCAAATGGTGAATTTCTCAAGAATAACAAAGAAAAGCTTATAGTCTATTTGCTATGTGCTTTACTTTTGTCTTCTCAAGGAATTTAGGTGTAAGTGTAAAGGTAGGAGGAGGGCTCTTTATATAGCCCAATGGATAAAGGAATCACTACATCCCTTTGCATGTGGGATAATATAGATGTTTAGTTAGTTGTGGATAAGGGGGGATTTAGATAGGGTTGATTTAGCTTTAGGAGGGTTTAGCTTGTCCTTTAGTGAATCATGTAGATAAAGGGGGCTCATTAATTAATCAATATGATTTAACTAATAGATGTGCAAGCTTATAGAAGATTTTAGAGGAATATTAACATGATTTAGGCCATAGAAGGGGATTAAACCAATTAAATATTGATTTATTGGTTAAATGAAAGGGGAAGCTAATTAATTAATAATAATTAATTAGTCTAGATAGAAGGAGGGATTAATTAACGAAAGGTTGTTAATTAGGGTACTCGTTGGATAGGTGACTTAATTAATTAGTGTAGTGTAATTAATTAACGACAATAGGAGAGAGGATGAGCACTTTTGATGATATGTCACCAATTCGCAAGAAATGAGATAATTAGTGTAATTTAAGTATTTAAATTACTTGGGTGTAATTATGGGTGTCTACATTTTCCCCTCTTTGGGGTGGCGTAAGTGACGCCATTTCAAAGATAATAGACGAATAAAATTTTTAAGGGGTAGAAGAAAAATTAGTAAAAGTGAGAGATGCCCCCTCGAGTGTCTATGGGGTGATGAAGGAAGACGATTGACGATCGAAAAAGGTGAGAAATAGATAGAAGAATGGGCAGGGGAAGAATGCCCCAGTGAAACAGAAGATTAGGGGTGAGAAGAAAGTGTTGTAGAAGAAATATGGAGAAGTGGAGAGAAGAACTTAGCCTCTAGCCTTTGTATTGGAACAGCTTCAGTGTCATCATATTGCTAAAATATCTACATCATCAGTCCTTATGAAAAATATAATCATACGAAAAAAGTAGAATGACATGAAAATCCATACTACGAACAATTGTCCATTGCTGAAAACATCAACTTCATGCAACATACAAAATGAAATGTAATAGGAGAAGGAAACAAGCTCATTTAACAAGGAAAACAAGTACAATTACACGTATCCAACCCAACAACAATCAAGATAGTTATACAAATGTTTTGTTATCAAGCTGAAGAGGTCCACATGTTTGTGATTGATGACAAGGGTTAAAAATGATGCCCCGAGCAAGGATACATGCAAGGGGAAATGATGGTGGACACTAGGTCCAAGTAGAAAGCTTTGTGTGTAACGAAACAACACCAGACAATAAGACGTGCCCCGGAGTACAGATGAAGCAAGCAACTAGCTTTGAAAATGGTTGTGAATCCGGTGATCTGCAATTCGTGTTGATCGGGAAGATGTGAAACAAACTAGTAGACTATGGAAAGAATACCATGCACAAGACACAAGTTTTAGCCGCAATAAGAAGGTTTCTTATTTTTGTAGGTTTTTTTATTTTTTAGGATTTTGTGGAGAATTTCACCTTGTTTTTGGATTTTTGAAGTGATATATATATTTTTTGTTTTGTGTTTTCTAAAATATGGCAGACAATAGAAGAAAATAGAAGAAATAGAATGAAGTGTCTAGATCTAATGGAAAATGCCCTAGGGGGAAGAAAGAAGAAACATGTGACAAATAATGTCCTAGTATAGTGGAAAAATTAATAAAATAATTATTTTAAAATAATTATGCACAAGAGTTTGGATAAGAAGAAAAATCACCTAGGAGCAATAAAAATTGTCCTAGTGAGAAGAAAGGGGTACTAGATGGAAAAACATGCCTCAACATGGTGAAAAATGAAAGGAAAATAATTATTTAATTAAAATAATTATTCTAGAGTGAACAAAGGAGAAAACGGTGGTCAAAACAAGCCTCCAGGTATCATGGTTGGTGAAAAATAGCTTGATATACCCCACCTAGGGGGGTAAATCACCACGACCAATTCATTTGTTACCGATCGTTGCCAATTTTTTACTGCGAGGTTCTGACAGTGACGAGGATGATGGTGAGAGCACAATATTGATTGAGATGGGAAGACACTGTCTGAGGGTACGATCGACACACATGAAATGGATTATTTGTGAGTATCCTAACCCTCTTTGTCAATTTTGTAATTAAAGCCCCTAGAAGTAGGAAACTAGGTTAGGGGTTGCGTCAGCACGCATGTGCACTAAAGGTGGCGCAGACATCCAAATGGGGGCGCATGCATCTTGGTGCATGTGTGTGTACATGTAAGCACATAAAAAACATGCCTACATGCGCACACATATGCCACACATATGCCAACACATGCACACATTACACAATAGTGCACACACAAAGGGTCCACGCACGCGTGCTCGTGTAGGTACCCAAATGATGGCGCAAGAGCCCATAAGTGGTTGCACGATGCACATGCACCCAAAGGATGGCACACACACCATGGGGTATGAACACACCCCAAAGGGCACGTAGGCGCACTAAGCAGATGGATGCTAGACAAAAAATACCAAAAATGATGGTACTTAAAAGAAAATTTAGGATTTTTTGGGTTAACCCTAAAAATGATAGGTAGAATTTAGAAGAAATGTTAGTAACTGACACATGGAATGATTTTATAGAGACACTTACCCATGCTTCAGACGCGTGAGTGTCATTCACGCATTATAGAGCTGGAGGGGAGCATGTGATTCTGAGACTGGCGTGCAATGACAATATTCCTAGAGGCAGTGGGCCTAGGCCCCATTTCTCAGATGCCTTCAATTACTTTGAATCATGGTCTTCTTACTCCATTGGTTGAGTAGTGGTACAACGAGAGCCAGTGCTTTAGGATTCCTACTAGAGAGATGACAATGACCTTGGAGGACGTGTGGCAGATTCTCCGTGTGCCTATCTTAGGCTCACTGATTGAGTATACTAGTGACCTTGGGAAGATCAGGGTGGCTGTGAGTGACCTATTCAACAGAGATGATATACCACATGATGGTATGGTAAGTTGCATTTCAAGAGTGCATAGCGGATTTGACACTGTACCGGGGTCCATTATATGTGGTGTCACTGATTAGTGGGTTTTTACTCACTGATAAGACTGGGACATCCTTCCCTAGGGTTCTGATGACCTTAGTGCATGGAATATTTAGTGGTGAGCATTATTTATGGGGCCAAAGCATACTAGCACATCTATACTAGGATCTACATTTGATTACCTACCACCATCAGAAGACAGTGGGGCTTGCCTCTCTATTACAGATTTGGTCATGGGACCACATAGCTATCGGGCACCCTGTAGACACACTACATGTCTGAGCCCCATAGGAGCCATCCTATATGGCATGGGTTTCAGTAGGTGATGACATACGAGGTCACCTAGATAGTTTATACAAATATCAATGAGAGTTCGATGAGTTGCTAGACAAGGATATCATATAGAGACCCTACAGGTAGATACAGTGGCTAAAGGATGTAGTAGAGCTCAACGTTTTTACAGTGGAGCATTTCCTTCTTGGTAGTCACAACTATATCATTGAGTTATACAAGGTAGACAAATGTCAGAAACAACTAGGCATGGTACAGGGGGTTCCACAACTAGACTTGTGGTATTCCTGTTGAGATTCTAAGAGGCCGACTATGGGGTCGTGTATACAGGTGACCCGAGCTAGGGCCAGATTTTTATAGGTGGTTCCACAGGTATGGGATCCAACTCAATAGGTTAGAGATAGATGCACCACCACAAAATACATGGCTTGGTATACTAAAGTTTTACCATAGTGCTTGAAAATCCTAGATGTAGGCCTGGGTAGCAGGTACTTGGCCACCAAGAGAGCTTCGTCATGGTGGTGACAAGAGGGAGGATGCAACATCCCGTGATCTAGCTAATCCATTTGATGGGATACCAAATGATGAGTAGGGTACAGTATAGGTACATGGATAGAGGCCACAGGGATCATTATAGGTACCTGCACAATTTCCCAGCTTAGATTATGAGAGTAGGGGTCAATTCTTTTAGAGCGGCACAGGGACAGGCCCCAGTGGTACATCCAGTGGCACAAACAACCATCTTGTAACAGTAGCTATAGTAGGCACTAGCAGAGAGAGACCAAGCCAAAACAGAGAGATACTAGGCCCAAGCCTAGACTTTAGTAGTGGTAGAAGAGTGGGATCAGGCTTAGGATCAGGTTGGCTACGGAGATGATAGTGTTGTTCACTTTTAGTAAATATGACAAATGGCCTCACAGATGGCTTAGGTGACAAGGCTATATTAGCAGAAATAGGCCCAGTTGTAGCCTACGATACTGGAATAAGACAAGCTGAGAGTAGAGCGTGTAGTGGGCCAATCTGAGATTTCCCAAGCATCAGTAGAGATAACATCCTTCTGACACACAGATGAAATAGTAGTGACAGCCCGGACTCATAGAGATTTAGCTATAGCAGAGGGAAAAACATATTGCTATAGATCGTTATATTTTGAGGTAGTTCCGGTTGAGTGTTGGGCACCTTCCTATAGCCAGCAGTCGAGTAGAGGGACTAGGTAAGAGATGCCTGAAGCCTCAGTGGAGCAGCCACGGGGAAATTTAGGGAGACCAAGTGATGCTCACGCTATGCCACCACCACGAGATAGACCAACCACCTCATCTGAGGGCTCAAGTCAGGCTTGATGATTGTATTGACACATATGCCTCTTGATGAAGGCTATGAGTAGTTTGTGCTTGATGTACAACATTCTTTATTGTATATAATTTTTTGATACATGCCTCTGATGAAGGCCTTTTTGATGTACCGTAGTTTTGACACATACCTCTTATGAAGGCCTTTTTGATGTACCACAATTTTGACACATGCCTCTAATGAAGGCCTTTTTGATGTACTATAGTTTTGACACATGCCTCTAATGAAGGAAATTTTATTCATTGATCGAGGTATATCATCCCTTTGTATGCCACAGATGAAGGAATTTTTGATGTATAACAACGATGTATATCCATTTTTGATACAGATATACCACACACATGTATATATATGGACATTGTTGACATGTCACATGTGTTTATGAGATGTTGGACATTGTTCATTATTTTTGATGGAGGATATGGATATATAGATGTGTTTATGATGTTAGCTGATTTGATTTCACATGTATATGTATCCTAATTTGTTGATGTATCACATGTGTTTTGATTTCTAGATGATAGATCTTGTAGAGTATATCAAATGTATTTTCTCATGTGATGTGCCAGGCTTAGTGGATGAGATGATATGATGATATGGGTGTGGGGGGGATAGATTTTTATATTTACGATCCCTCTTGCCCCATTTGATGATACGATATGTGATGACTAGCTTAGCATTCATGTATGATGTATACTTAGCTATTTCTTGATATATGATGTATAGATGATGTTAGATGTGATGATATTGATAGTGTTGGTACCCAGATTTAATCTCCTTCATAACTCGAGCAACATCATTTATTTTGCAAGACACTCAGAGGAAGATAAATGATTTATATTTCATTTTGTAGCTGGGGAAGCAATTTATCTTACTTGTTAGCACTCAGGTTTTCAAGAAGTGGGTAGCACCTTGAAAGGATTTTGATCTAATCCTCACTATTTTAGGTTGTGCCTTTTAACCAAGGTAAGAGAACCTATATTACAGCCTCTGTTTTGTGAAGGAGGTGGAGATATCCTTATACTGTGCATATTGTATGGAGATGGCCTTGGGAAAACATGATCAATTTTCCATTATTCAAACTCAAAAAAGCTATCACTACAAAATGATGGAAATACTTTCAAGACAAGGCTGAGGCTGCTAGAGACATGGTATGATCCTGATTTGCTTTGTGCATTTCTGTAAATGAATTGTGTTCCTTTTGTTGACACATAATGTAATGTAGGGGTAGTATGGGGTAGGATTAGTTATTATGAATGAAATTTTGGTTGGAGATTTTAGACAAGACTAACCAGAATTTGCCAAATTCTGTAAGGACCTTTGTAAGAAATTTGTAACACCTAAAAAATAGAATGCTTCAAAGGGGTTAAGGTAATCCTTCAACCAAGATATGTGTACCAAATGAAGGCCCAGATTTGCACTCTTCCACACAATATTTGACAACCTACCAGAAAATATTGAAGTAGATGAACCAACAAAGTATCCAGAAATCTTTATTTTATCATGACCTAAGGTGCACCCAAAGGTTTACAAAAAATCTCAGAATTCAAGGAAGGTAAAGTGATTTTAAATCTATTTATCTCTTTATCAGATAAAATATCTTTTGAATGTGAGATTGTAGATGCCACTAAACTATCAACAAGAAATGAGATCATGTATGATCAAGAGATATTTTAAACACAAGAATGCAATAAGAGCAAGAAACACAAATTGAAAACATTCTGAAAGATAAGTGCATGTAAATTTTTCCAAGAGACAACACAAAATAATCTAGAATGACCAAATTTATCAGCAGGGGAATGTCATAAGAACCATCTCAGAGCTTGTTGATGGATTTACAACTGAAACCAACTCAACATGATACAAATCTGATTCAAAAAGGAATTAGAAATGGTTCTCAGGTGATTTATCAGAGAATGGGCTTCTTCCCAGATTTTCCCATGAATTTCTAAGTTTCTCCGACATTTTGCATGACTCAAAACATGCATTATATAAATTTTAATTACATTTTATCCTTCTTTCCCAAGAAAATAATATGCCCAACATCAATTTTGTTACAAAATTCCAACATGGTTCGTAGATAGGGACATTTAACAAATTTGCAACAAAAGTTTCCAGGTGCTTCTAAAATGGTGAATCATTACAAATCCTTCATCATTATCCATTTTGGAGCCACATTTTTCATTCTCCAAGCATGCAGACCCATTTTATTTCATCATTTCATCCTTATTATTCTAAAATTTTATTTTGCAACTTTATAATTTAATATTTCACATTTTGCATAGGCCCGAGTAAAAATTAATTTCAAAAACACCTTAAATTTGTAAATTACTCCCTAAAACCACTCACATTGGTCTTTTTAGGCACAAACAACATGAATTCACTAAAGATTCGATGAAAAATGATGCAAAATTCATATTTCCACACTTCCTGGAGCAAAAATGGTGGCCAAAAATGAAAATGTATAGTTACCCTTGATCTGCTCTTTTTCCTTCAATATAGGCCCTCCATGTGTCAAAATATGATTGGGAATGAATTCGGGCTCACTTATTGACTTTTTAACTTTTTTGGAAAAATGGAAAAAAATGACTTTTTTCTCCGCCCCTCTGCCCTTGAAATTTGGTGATGACACATGGCATATGGTGGGTCCCATTGAAATCATGGCTCCATTCTATGCATTCTGACCCTTTTTTGGAGTTGGGAAAAATTTCACTTTTTTTCCCACGGGCCCGCACCTCCACCTCGGTCCTTGACATGTGTCATGCTCTCTTTCGCTAAAATTCCACGGGCTTATTTCATGTTTTAACCCCTTTTTTCGTTAAGGGAAAATTTTCCATTTTTCTTACACGGGCCCGTGCCTCCAGTTCCTTCCTTGCCATGTGTCAGTTTCTAGTTCGTCATGGAGCCATGCCTTAAATTTTCATTCTAAGTCTTTTTTGCAAAAGGGAAAAAATTTCCTTTTGCCTCCGTCGGCCTACCGACCCGCTCTGCCCTCGCCACATGTCCATCATGGATTGGAGTAGAGATGCATCCCATTTGTTAACTTTGATCCATTTGAATTTAAAACTTCAAAGTGACCCCAAAATCTACCCCCATTCTACCTTTTCAAGGCCACGTTTCCACCTATGATTAGCTACGAGGTTGCGCTTCAAAATTTTACTTTAACATTTTCTGCCTCCAAAGGCAAAAAACATCAAAAATCTTCACCATCCGCATCCCCTCTGCCCTTGATTTATGCCACGTGTCGTCCTCTAATTGGAGTGGGGTAGCATTTCATTTTTTAACCTTAGAAAATAGAGCTAAAAAATCTCTAAGTCCTCCATCGGCCCACTCCTCCATTTTTGGTTTTTTGAGGACATGTGTCCACTTGTGATTGGATGCGAAGCTTCAAACCTTTTTGTGACTTTAAATTTTTACAAAATAAAGTCTAAAAAATCTAAGGGAATCTTACCACCCACTATCACTCAGCCAATTAGAACCCATGACATTACCAATGCATGTTGAGGAAGAATTTGATGGGAAAATGATGCCTGTTTGGGCGTCAAAATACAGAAAATGCCAGGGATGCCCTAGAAATTGATTTTTTCGCCAAGGATGGAATTTTTTTTGAATTGGAACCAGACAAAACATGATTCCAAGCATTTCTCAACCTTGGAATTAGATTTTCAAATACATATAGTTATAAAACGATAATTTTTTCCTTTTTCATGATCGGGCAAAAGGGAAGAAACAACAGAGCCCGCAGATTTGGAAAAATTAGGGCATAGAACATGGAAAACTTGGGTGTTTCTTCACAAATGAGGCATGGAAAATGATTTTCAAATGGCCTAGGGCATGGAAATAGAAAAAAAAATTTCATCCCAGCCATTCAAACTGTAAAAATGTTTTAGGAAATGTAGAGTGAAAGGAAAATTAGGGAAAAAGTATTGCAAGATCAAAATGGACACCAACATCAGCTCAAACTCGGGGACGAGCACTCCCAGTAAGTGTCACAAGAACAAAACGTAGACCATGTGCCAAAATAATCCATTGGGAAAAGGAGTCATGAGCCAAAATCACAAAAAACCAGATGAGAACCCGACAAAAATGACTGCCACACAACAAGGCAAACCACAAATCGACAAAACACCAAAAATAGAGAAAAAGCCAAGCACTATACACTGTACAAGTTGTGCATACCTCAAATTTTGGGATTAATCCAAGAAATGCTTCAGATGCCTACCATTAATAGGTAGTTAAAGCAATTCCCCATCTAAATATTTGAGAAAAAAGGTATTCTCACCAATTCTAATATCAATAGAGTAAGGGCCCATCCATAATGCATCAAATTTTCCATGTTCTCCCTTATCTTCGTTTCAACTTCTCTCTAAATTTGACATGCCTCTAGTGGGACACTCTTTTCTCTTCATCTAGCTCCACAATTTGATTAATCCTTGTATCATATGGACTAACCTCTTGATCCTCAAGGTGTTGAAAAAACTAAAATGAGGATAATTGTACATGTAAGGGCAGAAGATCTTGAGTTCCATACACCAACTCAAATGGGATCTTACTAGTAGCTCTCTTGGTAGTGATTCTATCAACTCAAACTAAAAATTTTAGTTGTTTACCCCATTTTCTCTTGTTCGACTTCAAGGTCCTCCTAATGATCTTCAATAAGTTCTTATTACTGGACTCAACTTGTCCATTCCCTTGGGGGTTATAGTTTGAAGAATAAGTCAGATTGGTTCCATACTCCTTGCACATTGCCATCAAAGGTTTAGCTCTAAAACACATGGCATTATCAGCAACAATCTTGACTAGCACACCAAATCTGCATATGATATTATTCAACAAGAAGTCCATAACAACTTGGTGTGTTGCTTTCTTGGTGGGGATTGCCTCTACCCACTTGGTGAAGTAATCTATGGCTATAAGGATCCATTTATGTCTAACTCTAGAAGGGTCTGAAATCTCACCAATGAAGTCCATCCCCCACTGTTTAAAAGGATATTCAATTGATACAGGCTACAAAGGAAGGGAGCCTGAAGCTTTCATTCTTCTAGAGAAATGCTAACAGCTGGCACATTTTCTGATCAACATGGTTACATCTTTGAAGAGAGTAGGCCACCAATAACCAGCCCTAAAAAATTTGTGTGCTGTAACCCTTCCAACAAAGTGTCCTCCACAAAATCCCCCATGGAAATCATCAATCACTTTAGGAGCTTCATCTTCAAGGACACACTTTAAGAGGACACCTTCATAGTTCTCTTCCAAGCCAACCCAAAGTTAGTGATGATGTATTTTTGAGAATCCAGCTTGAGGAATCTTTTCTGATTTTTATTTAAATGATCAAGACATCATAGGTGTCTGAGGTAAAAGATTATATCTTTGTATTACTTAGAATTTACCAATTTCTCAAGAACATCTGCCCTTTTTTCCTCTACTTCATTCACTTCCATAGTCTACAAGTTGCTCTTAGCCATGAGCTTAGCAAGAACTAAAACTCTTACCAAATTTGTGGTTTGGATGTCCATATCATACTACTACAGTTTTTTAACCCATCTACATCTTTTACTTGAGATCTCCATCTCTGATAAGATGTCTTTTACCATGGTGTGGGGAACATAAACAATAACATTTGAACTTAGGATATAAGGCTTGAAAACCTTTGTTGCTTTCACCAAGGCAAATGCTTGTTTTTCCATGATTTTGAAATTTAACTTAGCAGCTTGTAAAGCCTTGCTAAAGAAGGCAATAGGCCTCTCAGCCTCATCTTCATCCTTTTGGAGAAAAATAGATGCAATAGAATTTTCAAAAGCAAAGGAGAAGATTTGGAAAGGCTTCTTGCAATTCGGAGCTTCCAAGACAGGTGCTTGTTTAAGTGCCTCTTTGATTCCTTCAAAATCCTAAATAGCAGTCTCCTCCCACTTGATAACTTGACATTTATTTAACATGCATGTGATAGGAAGAGTCAACTCAGAAAAATTGGACCCAAAACTTCTAATGAAGTTGATCTGCCCAAAGAAAGATTGGATGCCCTTCTTCGTTCTTGGAATTGGCACCTTGCTAATTGCTTCTATTCTCTTAGGGTCAATCATGACACCAGCTTTTGAAACAATATGACTGAGTAGCCTCATTTTTTACACCCCAAAGTGACACTTCTTTCGCTTGAGGGAGATTCCAAATTCTCTACATTTGATCAAAATTCTTTCCAAATGCAGTAAGTGATCTTTTCTTCTCTTTGAAAATACTGTCACATCATCTTGATAAACTATAATGAAGTCATTTATATAACCAGCAAAAGCAACATCCATTTCTCTTTGAAAGGTAGCTCCAACATTCATGAGACCAAAAGGCATTCTCACATAAACATATGTTCCCCAAGGAGTGGTAAAGGAAGTTTTAAATCTTTCTGACTCCTTGACGACAACCTTATTGTAGCTAGAGAAACCATCCAAGGTGGAAAACAATTCAGATCCAGTCACTAACTGCAGCATGTTCTCCATGTTTGGCAAAGGATAATTTTCTTTCAATGAAGATCTATTCAGATTTCTAAAGTCTACACAAAGTCTGATATCTCCATTCTTCTTTTTGACTGGCACAAGGTTTGCAACCCAAGATTAATACCTTTTGGGCTGAATGATCCCTCCCTCCTTTAGCTTCTTCAATTCATCTCGCATTTTCATGGAGAGGAGTGGATTAATTAGAATTTTCTTCTATCTGAATGGTTTTGCATTTTTCTCAAGAGGGATCTCATGCTGAAACAAGTCCTCTCTATATGCTTTCAGCTCTAAATATGACCAGGTAAGGCAGTCTTGATATTGTTTCAACAATTGAAGATAGGACTATTTTTCTTCCTTATTTAAACTACTGCCCAACCAAAATTTTCTTGGTTTTTCCTTTGTTCCCAAGTCATGCTCTTCCACATCCCTTGAGGTAGACGTGTTTCTATTGATGATGTAATCGACATTGTTAAAATTAGACTCAAGAGAAACAATACCTCTAGGACTGGTGTTAGTTTTCAATTGGATAATATATTTTCCAAACAAAGTCTCTCTTCCTTCAGTCACACACACCATTGGTTCCAAATCAATATGATGATCTACAAACTCACCCTGATTTCATAGGAACCTTTACACTTGAGCATCATAATTAAACACTTGCCAATATTTGATGTTGTCAGGGATACCTGGCCTAGTTAACACTTCAACATTGTAATCAAAATAAGGTGAAATGGTGCAAACCCCAAATCTTGACCCCAACACTACCAAATTTTCAACAATAGCATTCAAACTTCTGTCATGGTGCACAATATTGAAGGAATCAAACATCTCAATTAGATCCCAAACTACATGACAATTTTCTTATCTATTTGACAACTAGCTCTGAATCTCCCTTTGTAATGATGTCCTTGACACCATACTTCCATACAATTCTCAAAACCAACAACAAGGATTCATACTCAGCAATGTTGTTAGTACATTCAAAATTAAGCTTGAAGGAAAAGATAAATTCTTTCAAGCTAGGAGAAATCAAAATTACACCAGCACCATTTCCAAATTTGGAGCAAGCTCCATCAAATAACAAGGTCCAAGGAGAAAATACTTGTTCAAGGCACTTTGACTGATCCATTTTGTGTTCCTTACCATAAAAAAACCAATAAAATTATCAACATCAACATCAACAAATAATACTTCATAAGAAACATTGTTTGGATCCTCAATTAGATGCAACATCTTCTTTTCTGCATAGAGCTTAACAAGGCTTCCCTAAATGGGAATGGTGGAAAAATACATATCCATTTAGACACTCCCATCTACACTTGCAACCCACTTTCTTGACAATAACATACCCCATTTAGCAGGGCAATCAACAATCACGACATCCAATTTTAAATTCCTCGTGGGATAAGATGCAAGTTGCAAAACCAAACCCTTCACACAACCAACAACTGACACTTCTCTTGAGTCCATGGTAGTGCATTTTCCATAGGCTGCTATCACTTTGATATCCAACTCATTCATGACTTCTAGAGGCATGACATTACATGATGCACCAGAATCAAACATACAATTGTGAAGTAGCCTATCCTTTATGATCAAAGTTGTATGGATTAACATTCAATTGGGAATCAACCAAGGATGTCCCAAAATATACCTTAGGTGTCTCTTGAATATCCTCTATGCTGGTGGTGTTTCAATGTCTATAATGATCTGAGGAGGAACTTCAACAACATTTACATTTCTACCTAGAGTAGTCTTCTCTTCTTTCAACCCCAAGTACTCAAATTGTCTCTTCTTATGCTCAGGAATTCTAAGCAACTCAATGATTATAACACTCAATTTGATTTGGCTCAATATTTGGGTTATGTCATAGGGAACACTCTTTGGCAAATCAAAATTGGAAGGGAGACAAGAAGATTCATTTGATGGCAAGGGATTATTGGCAGCTTGGGCAAGAGGAGGACTGTAATTTTTGCTTGGGATAGTAGAGCTTTTGGCAAGTGTTTCTCTCCTAGGATCTTATATTGGAATGCTTGTGAGCAAGGGTGTTTTAGGTTTGGCTTGAGGCCCAACTCCTTTAAAAACATTGCTTCTAGTGTTATATTCTTTCTCTTGAGCTACGATAAAATTCATAATTTTTTTTCTATCTTCCTCCAAAGGAATACCACCATCATACTTCTTAATCATCAAAGCTCTTGAGTATTCAAAATAATTGTTAGGAATTTCAAAAGCTTGCACTACATCAAATTCAAGAGTATGAGGGGGAAGAAAGACTTCTACCCATTTGATGCAATCCCAAAAAGTTACAGATGTTCTTGCACTTATCACTTCAGTATATGTTGCTCCTCCTTGTGAGCTTGAAGAACATCCCACCATGAAAATATCATCATCAGTACCATCATCATTATTAGCTTCACCTTCTTTCTAGTCCACTTCACATGGAGGATGGGGTAGAAAACACCTAACACACCAATAAATATCAACAACTTATTCAACAGCAACAACCCTAATAGTTAGGGCATCAAGTAACACTCTTCCTTCACGTGATTAAGGATGTCTATTTTCAAACTCCATGGGTCCTTTTCCTCTATCATCTACCCTTTGATCACCTCTAGGATGATTGACAAATCTGTCATGGTTTTGTGCTCTTGGCTGACCTTGTGATGTTTTCCCAATTCCCTTCTCAGCTCTTGCTAACTTGTATGAGATTTCTTTGACAGCCCCTACCAAAGTTTTCATAACCTCCTCTAAATCAACACCCTTGCTAGCTTGAGGTTTTTCAGGGTTTGTCAACTTTACACCATCTCTCTTGAGAGGTTTCCCAATTTATTTTATATTGTTTTCAATTTGAAGTGCCACAATGAAAGCTTGTCTTAGATTGGTAGGGTTCTTATCTCTTAGGTAATAGGCTGCCTTTTTATCAAATGCATATGTATATTTGATTAAACAAGACTCATCACAAGGCCTCATATTAACAAGAATCCTTCTCAAAGTTTTGCTAAACCTTGTGTTAAAGTCATGGACTGATTCATTGGGGTTCTTCTTGATATTTTAAAACTTAGACAAGAGAAATATAGGATCAGTCTTATCACCATATTGTAACCTAAATGCATTCTTCATCTCATTCCAAGAATCAATTGAATTATTAGGCAGAGCCTTGTACCAATCCCTAGCATCCTATTCTAGTGTATGAATGAAAAATTTAATATACACATCTTTAAACTCTATCTAAGAATATTCCATCATGTTAACAAAAATTTTGAGATGCTGATCACTAGTTATTGCATTGTTACCATGGAATTTTGGCAATATATTTCTAACACATTTTGGGATAGCATTTGGGTAACCATCCATTCCTCTAAAGTCTATAGGACCAAAGGTGTTAACAAAAAATGGAGGTCTAGGCTGAGCCATATTGTTTGGTGGAGGTGATCTTGGGGGTGACACAAGCTGATGAGGAGTGCAAGGTCTTTGGGGCTCAAGAATATGGTTCACAAGACTGGTATTCTCTAAGTGCTAATTTTTTTTGGAAATTTTTATTTGAATTGAAACACAGAGGTGTAGATTGGAGAAGGAACTTATTCGGTATAATAGAAGGACCTTCACTAGCTGAGGCAAACAAGTTTATGAGAGGATTTATTGAATCAGAATCACTTGAAGAAGAGTGATAATCCTATACCAAAGGCTGATCTGTCTCACAATGGATATATCTTTTCTTGATGTCTGACCTTTAACAACCTTCCAAACTCTTCTCCCTTCTAACTCTGAGTTTCTTGAATCTGTAACCAACTTCTTAGTAGAGTCCCTAATGAAGAGAGATCTTCTTCCTTCAAGTTTTTCAAAGATTAGAAACATAAAAATAAACGACAAAAAGGTTAAGACACTGGTATTTATGAAGATCATAACAACATGGAGTTTCCACTAAGGAATTTCACCCTAGTGCAAACGCACTAAAATACTCTGTCAAATATCTATCAGCATTGAGAACCTTGCAAAAATTTATAGATCAGACCTTCCTTTTCTTGAATTTATCAACCACGAATGCAAATGAAGTTCAAAAATTGCTAGAAACTGATAAAATTGTAGGAAAAACTTATATCTTCACTTAATCCTTGCAAGTCTGATTATAAAATGATGCTTCAACAATGTATTTGCATAATTTGTAAGCTAATTTAGTAGGGTTTGATACGCATTCAAATATCTCAAATATGTATGCACATAGATAAGATTGAACTAAGAGAGTATCAAACTTAGAACTCTACTCTTCATTCCAATCTTACAAATCTGATTAGAAGATGTCACTCAAATTTTCTAATTACACATAAATCACACAAGAAGTATTACTAGGGATCTGAAATACTGAATAATGTCCCCGATAATGGCGCTAGAAAGGTGTTGTTGATGGGCTAAATAGACATGGAATGGAAAATGAATCGACAAATCATCCTCAATAGTGTAAATTATTTCCCAAGAATTCAAAACAAGTCCTTGGCAATGGCACCATTTTGGTGTTGGTACCCAGATTTAATCTCCTTCACAACTCGAGCAGCATCATTGATTTTGCAAGACACTCAGAGGTAGAAAAATGATTTATATGTCATTTTGTAGCTGGGGAAGCAATTTATTTGACTTGTTAGCACTCAGGCTTTGAAGAGGTGGGTAGCACCTTGAAAGGATTTTGATCTAATCCTGACTATTTTAGGTTGTGCCTTTCAACCAAGGTAAGAGAACCTATATTACAACCTCTGTTTTGAGAAGGAGGTGGAGATATCCTTATACTGTGCATATTATATGGAGAAAACATGATCAATTTTCCATTATTCAAACTCAACAAAGCTGTCACTACTAAATGACGGAAATGCTTTCAAGACAAGGCTGAGGCTGCTGGAGACATGGTATGATCCTGATTTGCTTTGTGCATTTCTATATATGAATTGTGTTCCTTTTGTTGACACACAATGTAATGCAGGGGTAGTATGGGGTAGGATTAGTTATTCTGAATGAAATTTTTGCTGGAGATTTTAGACAAGACTAACCAGAATTTGCCAAATTCTATAAGGACCTTTGCAAGAAATTTGTAACACCTAAACAACAGAATGCTTCAAAGGGGTTAAGGTAATCCTTCAAGCAGGATATGTGTACCAAATGAAGGCCCAGATCTACATTCTTCCACACAATATTTGACAACCTACCACAATATCTTGAAGTAGATGAACCAACAAAGTATCCAGAAATATTTATTTTATCATGACCTAAGGTGCACCCAAAGGTTTACAAACAATCTTAGAATTCAAGGTAAAGTGATTTTAAATCTATTTATCTCTTTATTAGATGAAATATCTTCTAAATGTGATACTATATATTCCACTAAACTATCAACAAGAAATGAGACCATGTGTGATCAAGAGAGATTTTAAACACAAGAATGCAACAGGAGCAAGAAACACAAATTGAAAACATTTTGAAAGATAAGTGCATGCAAATTTTGCCAAGAGACAACACAAAATAATCTAGAATGACCAAATTTATCAGTAGGGGAATGTCATAAGAACAATCTCAGAGCTTGTTGATGGATTTACAACTGAAACCAACTCAACATGATACAAATCAGATGCAAAAAGGAATTAGAAATGGTTCTCAGGTGATTTATCAGAGAATGGGCTTCTTCCTAGATTTTCCCATTAATTTCTAAGTTTCTCCGACCTTTTGCATGTCTCAAAATATGCATTATATAACTTTCAATTACATTTGATCCTTATTTCCCAAGAAAAGAATATGCGCAACATCAACTTTGTTACAAAATTCCAACATGATTCATAGATAGAGACATTAACAAATTTACAACAAAAGTTGCCAGGTGTTTCTAAAATGGAAAATCATTATAAATCCTTCATCATTATCCATTTTGGAGGCACGTTTTTAATTCTTCAAGCATTTATACCCTTTTCATTTCATCATTTCATCCTTATTATTCCAAAATTTGATTCTACAACTTTATAATTTGATATTTCACGTTTTGCATGAGCCTGAGTAAAAATTTATTTCAAAAACACCTCAAATCTATAAATTAATCCCTAAAACCACTTGCAATTGTCTTTATAGACACAAACAACATGAATTCACCAAAGATTTGATGAAAAGTGATGCAAAATTTAGATTTCCACACTTCTTGGAGCAAAAATGGTGGCCAAAAATGAAAATGTACAGTTACCCTTGATCTGCTCTTTCTCCTTCAATTTAGGCTCTCCACATGTCAAAATATGATTGGGAATGAATTTGGGCTCACTTATTGACTTTTTAACTTTTTTGGAAAAATGGAAAAAATTGACTTTTTTCTCCGCCCCTCCGCCCTTGAAATTTGGTGGTGACACCTGGCATATGGTGGGTCCCATTGAAATTACAGCTCCATTCTGCGCATTCTGACCCTTTTTTGGAGTTTTGGAAAATTTAAATTTTTTCCCTATGGGACCACACCTCCGCCTCGTTCCTTGACACGTGTCATGCTCTCTATCGCTAAAATTCCGCGGGGTTATTTCATGTTTTAACCCCTTTTTGCGCCAAGGGAAAATTTTCCATTTTTCTTCCACGGGCCTGCGCCTCTGGTTCCTTCGTTGCCACATGTCAGTCCCTAGTTTTTTGCAGAGCCACACATCAAATTTTCATTCTAAGTCTTTTTGCAAAAGGGAAAAAATTTCCTTTTGCCTCCGCTGGCCCGCTAACCCGCTCTGCCCTCACCACGTGTCCATCGCTGATTGGAGTGGAGATGCATCCCATTTGTTAACTTTGATCCATTTGAAGTTAAAAATTTAAAGTGACCCCAAAATTTTCCCCCCATTCTACCTTTTCAAGGCCACATGTCCACCTATGATTGGCCACGGGGTTGCGCTTCAAAATTTTAATTTAACATTTTTTGCCTCCAAAGGCAAAAAACTTCAAAAACCTTCGCCATCCGCATCCCCTTTGCCCTTGATTTCTTCCACGTGTCCTCCTTTGATTGGAGTGGGGCTGCATCTCATTTTTTAACTTTAGAAAATAGAGCTGAAAAATCTCTAAGTCCTCCATCAGCCCACTCCTCCATTTTTTGTTTTTTGAGGACACGTGTCCACCTGTGATTGGCTGTGGAGCTTCGAACTTTTTTGTGACTTTAAAATTTTTGCAAAATAAAATCTAAAAACACTAAAGGGATTTTTCCACCCATAATCCCTCGACCAATTAGAACCCACCACATTGCCAATGCATGCTGAGGAAGAATTTGATGGGCAAATGACGCCCATTTGGGCGTCAAAATATAGAAAATGCCAGGAATGCCCTAGAAATTGATTTTTTTGCCAAGGATGGAATTTTTTTTGAATTGGAACTAGAAAAAACATGATTATGAGCATTTCTCAACCTTGGAATTGGATTTTCAAATACATATAGGTATAAAATGATAATTTTTGCCTTTTTCATTATCGAGCAAAAGGGAAGAAATGACAGAGCCCGCAGATTTGGAAAAATTAAGGCATAAAACATAGAAAACTTGGGTGTTTCTTCACAAATGAGGCATGGCAAATGATTTTCAAATGGCCTAGAGCATGGAAATAGAATTTTTTTTTTCATCCCATCCATTCAAACTGTAAAAATGTTTTAGGAAATGTAGAGTGAAAGGAAAATTAGGGCAAAAGCATTGCAAGATCAAAATGGACACCAACAGATAGAAATATGATGATGTGATAACAAAATGATGCACATGAAACAATAAAACACAATCAAATGCTAACAAAGAACATAATGAACCAATACAACAATGTATCATGACTCACTAGCATGCAAAAACAAACTTTAATATGCACAAGTAAGAATAAATCTAATCTAATCAAGAAAAGATGAATCCTAACAAAACATGCCCAAGCAAGAAACAATACAAATGCACAAACATGAAGCAAATATACAAGCAATCAAGCAAAGAAAGAAACAAGACAATGCAAGTAAACTAAAGTAAATGTTTTTGCAAGATATGTTTTGTGAAACAATTTTCTATTATTTAGAGTTTGTGAACCAATTTTCTATTGTTTAGGGTTTTTGACATTTTTGAATGTTTTTGCGTTTTTCTAACATTTTTGAATGTTTTTGCGAAAAAATTTTCTATTGTTTTTGTGTTTTGTGAAACAATTTTCTATTGTTTTTGTGTTTTTCTAATATTTTTGAATGTTTTTGCGAAACAATTTTCTATTGTTTTTGTGTTTTGTGAAATAATTTTCTATTGTTTTTGTGTTTTGTGAAACAATTTTCTATTGTTAGTGTATTTTTTTTAACAATTTTCTAGAGCTATGCATAGGTAACCAAGAAAGCATGTATGCCCCTAACATTAGATGGGGAATATACAAGGGCAAATGCCACACACTTATATACAAGAAGATGAAGTCACAGAAGTGCCCCCAACATAAGATGGGGAATAAACAAATACCATGCCCTTCATAGACGAACAAAAGGAGACAAATATGGATCAAGGCTTGACAAAATTGGGCTCACAGGGAATCTCAGAGGTAGAACTAGCCCTAGGCTAAGTAAAAGTACCCTCTAGATGTAAGATGCTTGTGAACAACGAATCCTCCCAAGGATCTAGAAATCGGTTTTCACCGAAGGACATATCCAAAGTTCCACAATTGCGTGGTTTTCACTTATGGATGACTTTTTTTCTCTTTTTCTTTTTCTCTTTTTTGATTTTTTTTTTGTATTTTGATAATTTTACCATGTTTTTGATTTTGTTGTTTCTAATTTTGGTGCCATGTTTAAGCATAGAACCGCTTAAGGTGCATGTCATTCATGGGCTTGTGGATCTCATCACCATTGGGGTGAGTAATTTTGTATGCTCTTGTGCCATAATTGGCCACGATAACATAAAGTCCTAACTAATGCTATTTAAACTTTCCTATCTTTTCTCGTTCTACCCTTGTTTCAAATTGATTATCCTTCATGACCAAATCACCAACCTCAAACTGATGAGGTATGATTATTTTGTTGTAATTTTTGGATACTCTTTTATGATACACTTTGAGGTGATTAAGGGAACAAATGTGCTTCTCATCTAGGAGCTCTAGCTCTACCAGTCTAGCCACTCGGTAATCTTCATTTTTATCCAGATAATCCCTAAGAGAAATTCTTATGGAAGGAAGCTCCATTTCTAATGGGATGATAGATTTTGTTCCAAATACCAAGGAATATGGCATTGCACCCGTAGAAGTGTGAATAGAGGTCTTGTAAGCCCAAAGAGTTGGGTGGATTTGTAAATGCCAATTATGGCCTATCTTACTTACCATCTTCTCCATGATTCACACCAAAGTCTTATAAGTGGGCTTAGCCTATCCATTGCCTTGGGGATAATATGGTGTAGACCATTTTAACCTTATTTGGAACTGATGAGAGAGATGCTTTACCATTTTATTCTTGAATGAATTTCCATTATCAGTAACAATGGTTGCAGGAATGCCATACTGGAAAATGATATGATTCATGATGAATTTCGAAATCTGAGATCCTATTACATTGGTTAAAGGGATGGCATCCTCCCACTTGGTAAAGTATTTAGTAGCCGTAATGATGTGGGTATTGCCATCAGATGAAGTAGGGGTAAGTTTCCATATTAAATCAAGTCCCCATTTAGAAAATGGCCATGGGGTGGTGATGGGTTACAATGGCTGTGATGGAGCATGGATGAAATTTCCATACTTCTGATAAAGTACACACTTCCTTACATAGTTGCAACAGTCAGTTTCCATGGTATGACAATAGTAGCCTACTCTTAACAGTTTCTTGGCTAAAACCATTCCGTTATTATGTGCTCCACACAACCCTTCATGCACCTCTTTAATTGTTTGGACCAAATTTGTCATATCGAGACAACGTAATGGATTCCCATCGTAGCCATGATGATAAAGTGTACCTCCTAAAAGGGTATAACATGCTATTTGGTCAATCAGGCATTATTTATCAGAACGTGAGATGTTGGGAGGGAATGTGTTGTCTTTGAGATAGGTAAAGATGGGATCATACTATGGGAAATTGGGACCAACAACATCACAAGCTAGAAAATATTATGACATGTCATACATAGGCTGGCATAGATTTTCCACAAAGAATGGCATGTCATTACTTTTTGGTGGAATGCAGAGCATAGAACCCACTGTCGCCATAGCATCTGTAGATCTGTTTTGTGCTCTTGGAATTTTTTCAAATGTGATGCGCATGAAATACTCTTTCATATTTTCTACCAGCTTCTTGTAAGGTATGAGTTTCTCATCCTTAACCTTGCATTCATCATTAACTTTCTTGATAATTAATTGAGAATCACCCATAATATTAACATGATGAATGTCCCATTTGTTGGTGAGATTCATCCCTATGATAAGTGCCTCATACTATGCGATATTGTTCATGCAAGGAAAAATAAGACAAAAATCCTGAGGTATGGGGTCACTAGAAGGAGTAATGAGGACCACACCTGTGTCTGAACCATGAAAAGTAAAAGACCCATCAAAGTGTATCTGCCACATGACAGATTATTCAATGTATAATAATGAGGCATATGGAATATCCAGATTCAAAGGTTTAGTGCCTTACAAAGGTGCTTCTACTAATTGATTAGCAAATACCTGTCCTTTAACTGACTTTTGATGCACAAAATCAATGTAAAATTAACTTAGTAGAATGATCCAATTACCCATTCTACCAGTGAGTGTGGGTTTAGAAATCAAGTATTTGAGCGGGTCAACTTTGGATATAAGCTTGGTCTTAGTATTCACTAAATAATGGCGAAGTTTTTGAAAGGTAAAAAGTATAGCCAAACAAGCTTTTTAAATTTGGGGATAGTTGAGCTCATAAGCGACGAGAGTGTGACTGAAGTAGTGTAACATCCCCATTTTAAGATACTAGAGCAAGGGAATTTTTTTTTATACAACGTTCCCTGTTATGAATTATATAATTCAAACACACGTTCAAGTTTTAATAATTGTTCTCTGTCCAACTAATGTAATTTGGATCACACAATTTCTTTTTAAAACCAATGTTCTTTGTTCACATACTTATAATAGGGAACACACATTCAATGCCATTCAATCATATAACAGATACCATATGCTGCTGTAAATGACTTGAAGAACTACAGATCTCCCATTTCATGGCTCAGAGTTTCAGAGATCTCTCATTTCATGACTCGGTGACTTACCGATCCTTCATGTTAATCCGTGCATTGTATAATGAATATACAGGGTTCTCTTACCGTTTCTGGTTATTGAAGTGATCTGTTTAAGAAGCCTATCTGAATATCTATTACTGATATTCATCTGACATCCTGCATCTTAAACTAGGTGATTAGGACAATGCAACCAACACTTGCGACACTTTGGCCAAAGATTTTCACATGCTTTGCATTATCATATTCCTAGATGTGGTACACATCATTGGAATACATCCTTCACCCCACTTCGTCTGTTATCTAGAATGGTCTTTCCAGGTCTCTTCCAGTCCTTCCGTTTAAGGTCAAGCTCTAATCCCCAACTAGCAATATGAATGAGTATAGGAAGTTACTCATGGTAACTAAAGATACACAGACATATGGCGTCGTCCCTAGACGACTCCATGTGTCTAGTTACCTTTAGTCCTTCAGAGTCACTCCATATACATGATCACATTCCTATCCCCAGACAAGAACTTAGTATCCAACTTATGTAAACTTGATGAATTAATTTAGGAGGACATTGTAATATGTTAGCCATAACATTGTGTCGTTATGAAGGCCCTGCCTTCATGAAAACGCCATATTGTAGCTGACATATGTCAATGTCCTATGGAATCCTCTCATCGAGAGTACACATCCAGCTCAAGTGTGACTTGGTTATAATCTTAATATTTAATATCTACTTTCAGCAGCCATGCTGATCCTTAAACCTCATTCTCGTTACAGTTGTATGTAGCTAAGAGAGACTTAATCTATCTTCTAGCTTAATATGCATCTCCTCCTTCATACCGAAGGGTTGCATATTCTATTCTTGGTTCCTTTCTTAATCTTCGAACTAATCAGTCCATCATTGATAAACTTAATAAGTTTAACCTATTAAACTTAACCAAGTTTTTCCACAACTGTAAACAAATTCAGAATTCCATCTTATTAGATGTCATTTAAACAAGGTCTAATTTTTAAATGAACTTATTCATTTGTTCTACTTAACCCTACTTAGTTAAGGTCCGTTACAATAGATATGTTTTCCCATATCTATATTTTCTGAATTTAAACACTCGAGGCTATTAATAGAGTCCGAATACAAGGTTTGGCTGCTCCTAAGTTATTTGATATTCCTTAGCTTTCAAGCTAATCTTGAATACCTTTTAATTAGGAGATCATGCTTACCTAAATCCTTTTTAATGTCAATTTAAAATTCATCTTAACCCAAGTATGAACTAATTGTACATTTCAACGTAAAGGTTACATTCAGGTAAGAATAGATGTTATTTCATTTAAAATTCATCCATTAACATTGGATAATTCCAAATCAAGGAATAATGTTATATTCTCAAACTTATTCAACAATATCAAACTGATATAGTCATTAAAAATATCACACTTTTACTTGTATTCATCCACCAGTTTTACAATCTATACATTTGCCAATCCAAACGACTGGACTTTGTTTATATCAAACAACATTACAACTTATAAAGATAGAAGGATGTAATTCTTCCTTTCTCATTTCCTTGTAGGGAAGTAATAGCTATCAAAACAGTCCATCTTCAGTTAATCAAAAGAAGTATCAGAAAACAGCCATGTCTTCGTTTGTAATCAAGTTCCATCTGCAAAATTACTTGCATGGGTCAGTTCATTGAACTGAGCATATTAAGCACTTGTCATTAAAATGAGGTGCTTTTTATTAACTGTCTCAATAAAAGAACCCTGCTTTTATGAAACATTAAATGAACATCATCCTAGAATTAAGTACCGAAAAGAATAAACAGCATAACAACTCAATCATAAAATTACCATCCCAATCAGATAAGGATTACTGCCCTCTTTCCCAAATAATTATTACAAGAAGTAATTTCCTTCAAACAGTTCCAGATTACAAACATCTGTAAGAACTAAAACACAATTATGCAAACTGCTGTTCTAACATAAATGCTATCAATTCCATTCCCTTGCATTAGTTAGAGAAATAATCACAATTAAATTTTTAAATAAGACTTCCAGCAGAACCATTCGCTTTCCTTTCATACTACCCATCTAATTTCAACAATCAAATGCTGAAGGAAAAAGTAAACAGTAATTAAATGTAGATGTTTAAAGCAAGGTAGTACAAAATTCATTTCATAACAGTTACAAATTTACCAACGGTATGAAAGAAGAAATGAACACCAATTCAAATTATCCATCCACACTATTTTTCTTTTCTCATAGCGGTACTAAGAATTTAATCCAAAAGTGATACCAATCAATGGTAACAATTCATAGGGAAATAAATAAAATCATTAATTGAATACAAGGAAGAAGAATCATATTACCTTTTGGCACTGTTTAACCAAATATCTGCTTATTTAGCACAGACATGATCCAACAATATGATTCATTCCGCATAATATAATTCCCTTTAAAATAAATCACTTCTACAGACATTTATGTCTTTTTAACATATAAAGTGTACAACAACCACAATAAGTCACATTTTCATCCTAATAATGAGAGAATTCACCTTCCAACAGCAAGAAACAAATCCATTCATATTCTGCTTTTAATGAAAATGATGAAAGGCCCACAATCCTTAAAATTATATATATATATATATATATATATATATATATATATGCGTGCGTGTGTGTGTGTGTGTGTGTGCGTGTGTGTGTGTGTGTATCCTTGAGTTCATCAAGACTCAATATAATTTGCATGCTCTACTTAGTCTATTATATAGACTAATTTTCTGTTCCTCATCAGATTAAAAAAAAAAAAAACTTCCTTCCAAACAGTCCTAAATGAATACCAAGAACCAGCAGGTAGAATACCATATCAAATTAGTACAGCAAGTAAGATGCTACTATCACCTTATTGTCCTAGGGAAACCATATTTTATGCAATGAAAAATATCAAGGAATTATAACTCGCATAATAGTCTATCAACATCATCACAATTTTGTTTTTCCCAAACGTTTCCACACACTAAACTCAGAAATACATTATTCACATAACAATACCTTAATCAATGCAAACCCACATAAGGTAATAGATGCGCAAGCAAGGTACAGTCAACAATATCAAACAACAAGCCAAATCTCATTTGCTTCATTCATTTGCATAGAAATATTTAACCATGTTCGTTTTCATGATGACAGTTCAACCAGACATACAAAAAATCTCATCCTTTCATTTTCACAAGAATGCTCAGAACGCACAAGTGATATTCACTTAGCTAATATATTTATTAGCACATTCCATAATGGTAATAAAACGAATACCCAACACTGTCAAAACGAACCACACAGCAAGGACAATTTATTCAACTTACTCATTATGCAAAGAATGCTCAAGTCGCGTACGGAAAAAGAAAACATCTCAACTCGAAATCATCTCAACATAACAACCGAATCAAATAACCAAAACCCCCATCATAAGAGTAGGGTTGTTTTCATGAGACTATTAAGCAAAAGAAAACAGTTTAAGGAGAAGGGCTTAACATGCCTCTTTTTTTTTTTGCGATTTGAAGAAAACCGTGCCCACTGGAGTTGTTTCTCTCCATGGCATCCTCGGCTAGGCTTTCCAGCCAGTCCCCTAACTTCCACAGGCTCGAAAAATAGTCTCGCTTCTCTAAGAACATAGATAATAACCAAATTACAATAGGTTTGATAGAACCATGGAAGAACAAAATGCAGAGAAACTCAAAACCCAATGCACACAACAACAAACAAACTTCCTTCCCAAAACTCTTTCCAAGGCAAGTTGGTCGCTAAGACCAATGCCATTGAATGCATTCCTTTTTCCTTTTTCCTCATGCCATCGCCGACTCAAGTTGGTGAGTTTC
Source organism: Taxus chinensis (assembly GCA_019776745.2). NCBI lineage: Eukaryota > Viridiplantae > Streptophyta > Pinopsida > Cupressales > Taxaceae > Taxus > Taxus chinensis. Next base: position 551,410,180 of record CM034149.1, read on the forward strand.
TAATTTCAAATTTTGCTTGCAATCATAGTTTAGGCTCATAACTAGTTGGATACCTCCAACTTTTCCATGTTCCCTCCAATTTTGGTGCTGCAACCTGTAAGGACGCCATTCATTGTCCTAATAAATTTCCAACCTTCCCTCCTTATCCTTTCCTTCCACATGGGTCCATGCGTCCCCTTCCTTAGGTTAGGATTAGTTTAGGATTTTAATAGTCCATATCTAGGTCATTCGCCTAGTTCGTAGATTAATAGAATTTATATCTATTTTCACCCTTATAAAATATAAAATCCATATAGGATAGTAGTTAGGGTATAAGATAAAACTTAGGGGTAGGTTAGGGTTTAATCCCCTAATATTTAATTAATTAGTTTCCAATCAAGTCTTTCCACCTGACAGTCATATTCAACACTATACAGGACATTTCGTCCCATGTTCCACATACCTGTGCCACTCGCATCCAGGCCTTTATCGCCTTACGCGGTCTAGTGTTACAACAGAGTGTGGTTTGAGAATCGAACCTTTTTCATTGGCATCTATGTGCCAGATTTTTATACCTGTAATCAGGTGCTGCAACATTTATATCAACCTTCAGTCTGGTTTAGAAGTAAATTGACAAAGCGATCACAAGAAGGCCACAACATACCTTGGATCAATGGAATTGATTCAAGGTGTGTTGTCAACCAATGAATAGAGTTCATCAAGCATAAGACAAGTCTGTTATCTCATCAGCAATCACACAAGCAATAATAAATTCTATCCTAAGTAAACAAATTACAACAAACAAGGGTCCAGATTAACAACACATTCCTTTCAGATCAAGATATATCTTAACATGTTTATAATCATTTCAGTAGTTACAATATTATGAAAAGTAATTACCATGATAACTTACAAAAAAAATCAAGGTGTTACAAGTAGTACACCACTTTTTCTTTTTGACCAAGGTCATATTAGTCGAGTAGCACACCAATAACAAATTGAGTAGTAGAGATACAAAGGAGTGGCTCCCCAGGAGTTGGAGGCATGAGGACATGAATATTTTTCAAGTATTATTTAAGCAAGGTGAAGGCCTGCAGTTGCTCTGGTCCCTAGATGAAGGAAACACCCTTTTTAAGCAGGTGGGTGAAATAATGACACTTATCGGCAAGCTGGGAGATGAAGTGGTGAATAGCCTATATTTTCCCTGTAAGATGCGTAGTTGCTTAATGTTTTTAGGAGGAGGCATCTCAGTAATAGCAGATAATTTAGTAGGGTCTACCTCAATTCCCCTTCTTGATATAATGAAACCTAGCAATTTTTCTGATAGCACACCAAATACACATTTCTTTGGGTTGAGTCAGACCTTGTACTCTCGTAGGTGCTTAAAGATACACTGCAAAATAATAGGGTGATCCTCGCTTGTCTTATATTTTCTGAGGAGGTCATCCACATAGTATTCCATGATATCATGGATCATATCATGGAAAATTACCATCATTTCCCTCTGATAGGTAGCTCCTACTTTTTTGAGACCTAATGGCATTACCTGATAATAGAAGGCACCTAAGGAGTTGTAAAATATGTCTTGTGTTGATCTTCATTGGCTATCTTAATTTGGTTGTAACCTAAAAATCCATCCATAAGAGATATCATCTCATATCCTGCTATTGAATCTACAATCATATCAATATTTGGTAGTGGAAAATCATCCTTAGGGTAGGCCTTATTAATGTCTCTAAAATCTGTGCAGATTCTGATCCTGATAGGATTTTTCTGGACATGGATGATGTTGGATATCCATTTAGAGTAATTAATGGGCTGAATGAATCCCACCGTAAGAAATCTTTATAATTCCTATTTAACCAGGAGGGCCAGCCTTGGGTGCATCTTTATGAGCTTTTGCTTAATAGGCTTAGCGTCTACATGTACAATTAAGTTGTGCATGACCAAAGTTGGATCTAAGCTTGGTATATCCTTATAGGACCATGTGAATACATCTATAAAATTTCGTAGTAGCATGGTGAATGTTTTTTTGTTCCCGTGCTGAGAGTGAAGCTCCCAATTTGACTATTTTTGGGTCCTCTTCTGTGCCAATGTTTACATTGATAGTTTCTTCTACTAGTAACTTTGACAAGTTCTCCATATGCATAGGATTGAGAGGAAGGCTGATATCTTTGTCTGAGGATGTCTCCACAAGATTTTCATCCTTGGCGTGGTCACTTTTATTGTCCTTTGATTTTTGCACCTGTTTATTTGCCAGTGCCTCAAAGAGGTTTTCACTTTGTGACTTGGACTTTGATTTTTACCGAGGCTTTGCGTTAGAAATTTTGCCTTCACTTTTTATTAAGTTTTGCTAACCATGAAGCTTAGCCTCCTCTCCGAAGTAGGCGCATGTATCCAAGTCAATATAGAAGCCTTTTTTGTGGTCTCTAATGGGAATTTTATCCCAAATTCCCATGAACTCTGCGATAGCTTCATCATTCTCAAATAGATCTAGTGACATATGATGTTGTTGGTCCCATTTAACAAGGGAAGGGTAGATGAGGTCAACTGTAGGTTCTGTAGGGGTTATGGTTAGGACAGTGGTATTCATGAATAGGTTTGTGGAGGCAAGATCCTCATATTGGCTACAATGGGAATCTGCATCGCTGTCTAGATAGTTAGAGCTATCCTCACGTTCAGAGAAGGTAGCATCTTGATCATTGGGATGTGCCCCATAATGGAGAATTCAAATGCCATATATTTCTATTTTAAAATGTGGGATAGGTATTGGTTCTCGTTGTCGTTACTTATTCCTTCCACATCCTATGCCCTTGTAGCCCATGGAGTACATCATTCTACTAGATTTCTCATATCCAGGGGTTTGATAGCAAGTTGGCTGAGTATCCTCTGGGACCCAAGTTGTAGGTGGATCCAACAATTTTTCTTTAGCCAACAAGCCTCCAAGTAAAAATGAACCAATAGTTTTCTCATTCCTAGGTTGTCTGAAATGATAGTTGGGTCGACCTCTAGTCTTAGGTGACAATGAGAGGTCTGAAACTATGAGGGAATGTTACACATTATATTCTCCACATCTGTATTCTAGGACCTTTATCTCCCATGAATCAAAAGAAGAAGTTGATGTAGAGGCACCATGGGAACAAGAACTGAGAGAATCCAAATCTACTCAAGACTCCATGACTTCAGATTGGAGAGGAACAACTATATTGGTAGAGGGCCACACATAGGTACCCTTACGTGCAAAACTATTGAGAGCTCTACAGTGAGTGAAGGGCTCTAAATCTCCTTGTATTGTGATAGTGTGTTCCTTGTGCTTCAGTTTAATGCATTGATGGACCATTGATGGCACACCATGCATGGCATGAATCCATGGTTGGCCTAGAAGCATATTGTGTGGAAGTTCTAAGTCCCGAACATGAAACTTTGTGTGATGACAAGTGGGACCAACTTCCATGGGCACATGATTGTGCCTATTGAATCCCTTTCTGTGTTGTCATAAGTGGTTATAGTAATGATGTTTGACTCAAGGTCTACTTCAGTATGTCCCAGCTACTTAACCAACTTCAACATGCATATATTCAACCTTGACCCGTTGTCCACAAGCACCCATTTGATCTTCTTACGGGTAACAAATACCTTAATATACAAAGGGAGATTATGTGTTGGATTTTCAGTAGGGATTTCCCTATGACTGAAGGAAATGTGTTCTGTTGGTACAATGTTTGCTAATACGGCCTGAAGATGTGTAGGATCTACTTCTATTGATACTCCTGATCCCTGAAGAGTTTGGCACAAAATGTCTTTATGTATATTTGATATCTTAAGAAGATCCAAGATTGAAATCTTAGCAGATGTTTTCTCAAGCTTCTCTAAGAGGTCATACCTAACATTTTGTGGGGTTCATGGAGAGGGTTCATGAATCATGAGGCAGGCACACCTTGTTACTGTGGCGTAATACTTTACCTTGATTTAGATGGTGTTCACATGGTCACTAGGAGAGTGAATACATCCAATAAGTGAATCAATATGATTTTTGTCTCTCTTGGTATATAAATAACTCGCTACTTTATAACTCTGGGATGACTCTCCTTGATTTGGCCTTGACTCTTCTAATTTACCATGTTTGGGGAATGGCTCTTTATATATCCTCATATTTTTGTTGGGAGTCTAAGTCTTCTCTAGGTTGTCCACCTTTATCTCCCTATTGTCGATGAGGTCTTAGATATAGTGATGAATTCATAGACCTTTTTCTATTTTATGTCCCTTGACATGATGTAATTCACAATAGTCATGCTCCTTATACCATGATGGTTTTGGAGCACTGTCATCAAAGGGTTGTGTCATGGGATAAATCACCATGTGAGCTACATCCAATTGTTTTAATATAACCAAAAAAGGTTCATTGAGAGGAGTGAACATTATTTTCTTTGGTGGTGGCTGAATAGGTCCTTTAGTTAGTTTAAAAGTTTGACCAGTTTGAACCATTTGTACATGTTTGAAATATATGATCCCATCTCCCACCACGTTTTTGTTTTTTTTAAAATATCTTTGGATTCTCTATAGGTTTAACACTTTGATTATCCTTAGATTGTGACTTAAGTGTTCCTTTGGAAATAAGGGCCTTCTCTATTTGAACCCCTTTTTCAACGACCTCCTCAAAAGTGTGAACACAATACATTTGAAGGTGGAAAGTGATGTCTGGATTTAGGTTGGGCACAAAGATACTTACCAATTGTTTTTCAAGGAAAGTGCAAGTGAAGTGACTGGCTATCCCTCTCCACCATTGTAGGAAGCTAGAAAAAGTCTAGTTAGGATGTTTTTTGGTGCCACATAAGTCTACCATGGTGATATCACTTTCTATATTGTATGAGAAGTGACACACAAACCTCTTTGCCAATTCTGGCCATGTAAAAATAGACCCCCAAGCTAAACGAGTAAACCAATCCAAGGCTTGACCTCCTAGAATCTTGGGAAATAGTTGTATCAGATAATTATCACTATAGGACACCTCTTGACATGCCGTATAAAAATCCTTGACATGATTTTGTGGGTCTCCCTTTCCTCTATATTTTCCAAATTTCGGTATGTCGAATTTTTTAGGGAAAGGTTGAAGTGTCATAGCTTTGTCAAAAGAATGGGGGCATATTTCTTCATATTGATATTTTCCAATGATCCCCACATTTCTCTCTTGAAGACTTGTGAGTATTGCTTTCATAGATTGTACTTCTTATGTGAGAAATTGTTCTTTAGTAGGAGAAGCAAGGATATATACACGATGATACTTTGTATTGTCTTCTTCTTGATTTTCCCTTTGAAGTTCATTGATTTTGACCTTAGGCCTTGGATTTCAGACATTATTTATGCATTCCTTTTGTATATGAGAGGTTAGTAAGGCTGATTGTTGGCTAAGGTTGTTAGTTTGTTTTTTAATGTTGACCTATTCTTCCAAAGGTTCCTCTTCTTCTTCATATTGTGGAGGTTCTTCAACATTCTCGTGTCCTGACCTGATTTTACTTGGAACTTTAATAAAGGGTATTCTATGTCCCACTACATTTTCATTTCCCATGTTGGAGGTAGAAGCATGTCCATGTGTTAAAATATCCTCCATATTGATAAGAGGTCTCTCCTCTTCATGGACGTTATTTGTAGGTGGGATTGTTTCATTTTCAGTGGGCATTTTGGCCTCCAATTCTACAACTCATGCTAGTACCCTATCCTTGTTTCTAAAAACGAACTCATCTAATAAGGTGGGGTCAAATTCAAAATCTGCATGTGGGGATTCCAATTCGTCACCACTATGATCCACCATGTCTTCTATCTCTTTTTCTGCAGAAAATAAAGGCCCTAGATCATGACCAATAAAAGGGTTTGACCCTTGTTTATTTGAGGCTTCCCAAGCTTGCGCTTGTTGTGCCTTATATGTTTGCTTCTTGAGCCCTAATCGTGTTTTAGGATCCATGATGTGTAATATTTTCACTAAGGTAAGTTGTAAACATGTTCAAAAATTTGTGACCACACCTAAGTGAAATGTAAAATGAATGTCAAGAATTGAATGAGTATAAATGTTAGAATACCAATGTGATAGAGTGATAAATCAATAGTGACACAATGTTTGGTACCTAAGCCTATCAAATGAATGAAGTACTTTCTAGACTGTGCTTTAAAAAGTAGTTGGTGTCACAAGATAATTAACAAGATGTCCTCACTTATGCCAAGTTCAAGGGAATGAACAAGACATAAGTAAATACAAGAAGTTAATGTGACCTCCTAATTAGGTGTACTAGAAGCAAGCTCAAATTAAATTAATACCTATATCCCAAAAAGTGCCAGTACAATTTATGAGTGACACAAAAATGTCACCAATATATGTTAACCAAACTTTAAGAGAAAGTAAGGTATTGATATCAAGATGATGTTGATATAACACGCACAAGTGGTAACACGTATCACTCTTCAAAATTCAGATAGTAATAGAGTCAAACAAAAAGCTTAAAGTATAAATAAGAATTGTTAAAATGTGTATAACAAAACCTTACAATATATATATTTAAGTCAAGTTTACAAGAAACAAGACGTAAATGCCAAAATTATAGTGATACGATATAAAAAATGTAACCTTTCTAAGGAAGTTCAAGATGATGAACCATGCCTAACTACGATGACAATACTGACATGGGTATCAAGATCTCAAAGGACACCAATGATATGAATATACCTCCACACACTTTAGACGTTTAACTTACCCAGCTACAAACATGGATGGGCGTAAACGGACAAAAAAGTGGCAGAAAAAATCAATTGGTAACTAAAAGGTAGTCACCCTTCTTTTGATCAACAAAGTGTCAAAAGAATGTGGAGGAAGTAGATCAAAATGGGGATGAAAAATGTTGGATTTACTTTGGCATATTTTCACCTCGCCTTAAGGCAAGTGAAAAACTAAAAAAAAGTAACGCTTCCCACGTTTCGTGATGAATGATGGCTCACAACTCAACACCGTTTTGAAATGGTCAAAGTGGGCTCATGTCCAAAGAATATCTTCCTAGGTGGTTCTCTCTTCCTAGGTGTTACAAAGCTGTCTTAAGTGAGTGCAATTTACCCAAATAGTCACCTTGACTATCTTGGGAGTATCTCAGATTTACTTTACCCCCTTCAAGCACAAAGGGAAACTAGTGCATCCACATGTGCTCTCCCTAGGGTTTCCATACAGAAAAATTGTAACGCTAACTCACAAGGTAATACTAGTCAAGTAGGTAGTGCGGAGCACTTCCCATTTCATCCACAAGGTTCCCTCTTGCGTGGAATACTTTGGGGTTCCTGGTACCACCCCCATTGTTGTAGCTTAAGGTGTTATGCCAAAGGGGTTATGTTCCAGTTGAGCGGATAGGGATGTACCCTTTTTTGAAACCTGTAATACAGTGTTTTGAATATGTTGTTCTTTTTATCTTGTTTAATTTTGATGTGGTTTGCTTGAACACCTTTTGGCAACCTGTACAACAATTGTATTAGTACTTTGACTTTGTTTCGATTCCACCTTTCTTTGACAAGTGTGTGTTTTGGTCCTGCACAACAAGTTTAGTGAATTTCCATAAAAAGAGTAAACATCATTTCTGATTCTCAAGATCATCCAAGGATGCAAGAGAAGAGCATACGTGACGTTTCCAAAATCCAAGAAGATGCCAAATGGAAAAACACTTAATTCAAACACACCAAGTTAACTCATTCCAATTCAGATATTCCTAACAATTTCAAAGCATCAAAAATACCTAAGAATCATGTTTCTGATTCCCAAGATCGCCCCAAGGGACACGAGGGAAGAGCATACGTGACCTTATTCTTATAAGAAAGCATGAAAACTCTATCTAGTCTAGCAAAAGCATGTAAACATACCTTGCAAAAATAGGCATAATTAGATAAAACCTGCAAAGAAGTTAGCACCTTAACACCTTAATCTCAAGAAAACTGAAATACACCTATGCGCCCTGGTTTAGGTGTGTGCATGTGGGTTAGGGTGGATGCACCCCTCTATGTTTTCTGACTTACAGTGCACCTGCGCCACCAAGGAAGGCATGTGCACTAGGATCAGGGCATGTGCACCAGGGAGGTAAACAACAGTATTAGGATCCGATAGAGTGCCTATGCCACCAGAGAGGTGCCTGCACCAAGGTTAGGGTGTGTGTGCCACAACCGATAAAAAATAGTGTCATTATTCTGATAGAGTACCTGTGCCACTAGAGAGACGCCTGCACTTGGGTTAGTGTGTATGTGCCGGTCTGACAATGTTTTCCCGTTGCAGTGAAGGTACAATATGAAATAACACCTAAACCTGGGTTAGTGCACCTGCACCCTGGTTAGGGTATGTGCGTCAGGGGTTAGTGCATGTGCGCCAGGGTTAGGAAAATAGACATTCAAGCTTTGACAGTGCGCCTGTGCCACCGAGAGGTACCTGTGCCAGAATAAGTGTGCTTGTGCCAGGATAAGTGTGCATGTGCCCCTGATTAGTGTGCCTGTGCCACTCCTGCAACCAAAGTATGGCAAAAAACACAAAAAAGCTCACAATACTTCAAATTTTAACAAGTTAGCTTGAAATTGGCAACAACCCATTAAAATGATAGCTATAAATGAGAACCTACACATATAATACTAGTAAAAATCCCAAGAAATTGAACATTATTTACTATATGTGCATATCAAAGGTTAGCAAAAAACAATAGAATTCAAGCTAAAAAATGCTAAGGGACTAAGGATCCATCCCACTGGGCGTGCCAAATGTGTGCGTGTATTTTTTCTTAAGCTAAGTTAGATGAATAAGAACTACCACCTAAATAGTTCTATAACAAAGCTAAGTCAAAATCTAGGCACCATCAAGATGAGAGCTAAATAAGATCAACACTAAGCATAATGCATTAACTTTGAACCAAGATCAAATTAACATGCTAAAGTATTCAAAACCTCTACTTCTCTAGATTACCAACAAAAGAAAATGGACCTATGTAGACTCCATGGCAATCAAATTGATTGTTTTGATCTTCAAGGACCTAGGAATGGGAGCTCATCAAATCTTGGCTACAAGACCCCTTTGACTATTCCCATATGACCCAAGCACTTGGCTAGAAAATGCAAGAAAGGAGGCTTAGCTCTTCAAATGGTGAATTTCTCAAGAATAAAAAAGAAAAGCTTATAGTCTATTTGCTATGTGCTTTGCTTTTGTCTTCTCAAGGAATTTAGGTATAAGTGTAAAGGTAGGAGGAGGGCTCTTTATATAGCCCAATGGATAAAGGAAATCACTACATCCCTTTGCATGTGGGATAATAGGGATGTTGAGTTAGTTGTGGATAAGGGGGGGTTTAGATAGGGTTGAGTTAACTTTAGGAGGGTTTATCTTGTCCTTTAGTGACTCATGTGGATAAAGGGGGCTCATTAATTAATCAAGATGATTTAATTAATAGATGTGCAAGCTTATAGAAGATTTTAGATGAATATTAACATGATTTAGGCTATATAAGGGGATTAAATCAATTAAATATTAATTTATTGGTTAAATGAAAGGGGAAGCTAATTAATTAATAATAATTAATTACTCTAGATAGAAGGAGGGATTAATTAACAGAAGGTCATTAATTAGGGTACTTGTTGGATAGGCGACTTAATTAATTAGCGTAGTGTAATTAATTAACGATGATAGGAGAGAGGATGAGCTCTTTTGATGATATGTTGCCAATTTGTAGGAAAGGAGATAATTAGTGCAATTTAAGTATTTAAATTTCTCAGGCGTAATTATGGGTGTCTACACTAGGTATCAAATGCAATGTAATGCAGTATGATTTATTACATGGTAGGTAAGTACACATCATTGATGTAGCTAAGTGGTGATGAAATCCACATCGCTAATTATAAATACAATGTATGAAGTGATTAAAGGAAGGTTCTTTCCAACTTTGAAATGCGTAAAAGAATTGCATAATTGATACGGGTAAGTGCACTTAAACTAGATTTTTAGCAATTTTTTGTTTTCTTTGACCAATGAAACATGTATGTCAATATGTTAGTATTTTTTTTGCTTTATTTTTTATAATATTTTCTGATTTATAGAGGTCCTACACACAAATGATTAAGAAATTTTCCTACAAAACCAAGTGATTTAAATACACAAAAAGTAACTTCTACCATTTTTGATTCTCAAGTTCACCAAAATGGTACAAGATAATAACATACACGGTTTGGTTGCAAATGGTTATATTATTAAGAAATTTTAATTTATTTTGATTCTCAAGATCATCCTAAGGACACGAGAGAAGAGTATACATGATGTTGATTGTAAAACAATTAAGAAGAGGATTAGTAAAATAGTGAAGAAAAGGACCTCAACCAATTTTGATTCTCAAGATCATATTAAGGAAACGAGAGAAGAGAATAAACAATCATGGATAAAAAACTAGAGTGAAGAAAAAGTAAATAATGATGAATTAAAACTCTAAATATCTGCTAGTTTATAAACAAACTTGTAGAACAAAGTTAAAACTGCATAAAAAAAACACATAAATAAAATATAAAATTATGGAATTTAAGTAAAATAAGTAAGACTTACACATAACAAAAATGCACATGATGAGCATGTTAGTGAACCAAAATATAACACAAATGCACTTGAAATGAACTGTAGTGCACCTATTTGCAACAAAAACTCACCTCTTGAAAATGGTGGGAAACCTAGTTTTACACAAACGTAACTCATTTGACGTAAAAACATATCTATACAAAAAGTGAAAAATAGAGTTAAAAATATTCTAGCGTAAATAAATATAATGCAAACGCACCCTGTTTTATGGAAACACAAACACTGTGATGCAAACAGATGAAGTTTGAATGCTAGCACACTGAATGTAACGATAGCACATGGAACTTGACACACAGATAAATTATTTGATGGAAATGCACAAATTCAAATGCTAGAGTAAATCATGAGTTACATTAACACAAGAAAAATGATGGAGATGAATGTCACATGTACTTAGACAAAAACATGAAAATATGATTAAAAACTTTTGATTTTTGTGAATTGATCTAAAATTTGAGAATGAAAACACCTCCAAATTGGATAGTAACCTGTAAATACTAACAAGAACATGAAAACAATGTTGATATTATTTAAAGATGATTAAAAATATGAAAATTTGTGGGGAGTCCCAACAGACATGTTAGAAATGTATACAAAGAAATAATAGAAAATAGAAAGAAACTAACACAAAACTACAAACCTGATCCTTCCTTTGTATCTCCTCGCAACCTCAGATGAGACTGCTAAAGATTAGAATGAAGCATTGAGATTGTTGAATCTCAATGATAAAATATATGTGGATTCTCGACAGATGTTTTGAATGTATGTAGATTTAAATTATGAGAAAAGTGATTGAATGATTGAATTTGATTGATAGATTCGTGATCAATTGGACATCCTAATGACATGTAAAATGGAATGAAAATTTGACATAATAACGATACAAATTTCAAAGCTTCCAAAGATGAAAAATGGAGAGGAATGAAATATTATTTATATTTGAGGGAAGAAAATCCTAAATCCTTGCTTTGTGTCATTTATTTGTTAAATCAAAAGCTAATTAAAACATGATTGGAGAGATTTGTTTGAGTTTCCAAATTGATTGGAAATACAAACAAGTGTTTTGAGCTTGATTGAGTGAGTTATCATTAAGTTGGAAAAGGTAACATGTATTTTGAATATTTTTAGCTTTTGCATTGAAATATATTTTTTATTAATGATACAAGGTTTTTTGACTAGGACCCTACCCAGGTACAATAAGGCCATAATCAAAATATATCATGAAATCTCAGAAAAATAAATATTAGTACAAAATAGGATCACATCAAAGGTACAAAAAAATAATAATCCAACCACAACTAAACCACAGCAAAACTACAACATAACCATAACATAACCATGAAAAAAATCATAGCAAGAGACTAATTGGACCACAATGAAGAAAAACCCCAACATAACTTATTTCATGACTTTTAGGAAGGTCTTCTTGATGTTATCCAATTTTTTTTTGATGTCCTTGATGTTATTATTTTTCTTGGATTTTTCTTTTCACTCGACTTCCTAAAAATGATGGGTTATGAGGGTGAGGAGGTCTATATTTCTCTTAAGGATAGACAAGATGTCACACTACTCGGCTCTAATATTTTTTGGTTATTTTAAATTTTAGAAATCCTGTTACTAATATCTGATAATAGGATGTCATCATTTTTACCATTGTTAATAGAAATTTTGTAACCTCTAATCTTATCTTTCAGGTCTCTACTCTCTTTTCTAAGCTAGTTGATCATGGCACTATGCATTTCAACTTCGGTCCTAAGATTCAAAACAATAGATTTAGGAAGATCCACTTTCTTTTTACCAATGGCTAGAAGACTCAAAGTTGCCTCACCTTCACCTTGGGGAGGTAGAGAGGAAGGGGGGTTAATACAAAGGTTTTCCTTGACCTTTTTGCATTAAAATATTAAATTCATGTCTTTTGTTTTATTCACCCAAAATAGTGACGTGAGTTTTAAATTTGGGGATATTTACTTTAATATTGGAATGCCATGATTTATGGGATATGTTTAGTTAACTCATATGCATGATTTTATTTAATATAAACATGTCCTCTTGCATATATTTAATTATTTTATCTTTAATTGATTTGTTTTGTAGTTAACTTGAGATGTTAATTAGTGAAGTGAAAGTGGATAAAAGGTGAGGCGGAAATGGATATGTGTAGGATTTATTTTATTATTTTATTATGAAATTAATGAATAAAATTAGATAATGGGATAGGGGATGAATAATAAGAGTGATATGATTAATTAATGGATCATAGGATTGGGATATGAGTGTAATAAGGTTCATAGTATGAACTTATAATCATTCAAGACCATGTGTGAGTGATAGGAATGATAGAAGTGTATTCGAGAAAATGTCATAAAATGCCATTAAAGGTCATAAAATAGTGAGATATATCAAAAGTGGTCAAAATGCAATGTGTAGTAGTTACAGGATGGTTTCAGAGATTTAAAATGTGTAATACGATATTTTAGGGTGTCCATGTAAATTTTTTTAAAATTATATTTAAAAAAAATATTTATAGGCTCTTAGAGATACATTGATAGTTAAAAAATTCATGTATTACAAAGACTTGTAAAAATGAAGTTTGGGTGTTTGGATATATTGAAAAATTACTTATCTCTCTTCCAAGATCTCTTGAAATGTTTATGTTAAAAAAATGGTGAAATAAGCATCCTTAAGTGTTGAAATTTACAAAGCAAGTTAGTTGTTGAAATAAGATGATACATTCCACTTGTATTGTGTGGAAAATCAAATTTGGTAATTTACTCTTTGACACTATTAGTTTTGACAATGCACTCTTGCTAAAATAAACAAAACAATTCCATTCCCACTCAGCACATTCTAAGGTTTCTTATCTAGCTTGTTTATCCTTGCAAACTGTCATGTCATCAAAAATTGAGAGTACAATGCATAAAATCCATAGACAAACATCAATTAATAAGTAGAAAACCTCAGATTGCATGTTTCCCATCCATGGACAAGGCCATATGGTTTCGTTAGGATTTTATATTTGGTCATGGCTAACTTGTATGGGTTTACACTAACATGTCCTTCAACTTTTCTTGTAGATTAATATTATTTTTTGGGTCTTGTACTCCCTGTGGGTTGGGTTTTATTTGATAAATCACCTACAAAACCCTATATAAGTAAGTAAACACTACCTCATTTTCTAACTTGAGAAATAATATGGCACTACATTGATACAATCACTTCCTACACTAGAAAAATGCACTCAAGGATCCCTAAATCTCTCAAAATCACACCAATAGTCATTAGGGAAACAATATCTATAGGTTTGAAGTTTCCTACCAAGTCAAGCCATCAATATCTCTCATCTATAATCACTCAAACATCCATTCTAAAAATATTTTAGTAAGAGAAAAACTCAACTCAAGCATTGCCAAAGAGGTTTCCAAATCTCGTTGCATTTATTTAGATATCACATGCTAGGTGGACAATGATGTGTAATTTAAGGTCTCTTTGGAGTAGTTAAAATTTCATAGGTGGATAGAGGTTCCCATAACCCAAATAATGTTTATTTTGTAGAAATTCCCATCTAGGGATATGGTTTGAGATCATGTTTAAAATATTTAGATAACTTTGTAACATGAATGACAACTAGGGTTTGATACTGACAGGAAGATTTATGTAGGTAAACTATTGAGAAATTACAAAGCTAGAAATCAAGCAGGTCCAATAGCATAATAAAAGGTCAAGACCATATAGACAGTCCTAGGAGAAGTGTACAGTCATTCCTCGGGTCATTTTCCAGTCATAATGTCCATAATAAAGCATCTTTAGGTTCAAATCTCTCAATGTTAGTACTCCATCCTCCCATAAATTCCAATAATTATCTATAATCAGATAAGTGCACTCATTCCTTTATGTATTCAAGTTTGTGTCATATCTTCAAACATTACAAGAATTGTTATGATATTGTAGACAAAATTTATGCACTTGGGTACATTTATAGGTCCTAAAGCATACCAATGTATACATGATCCTTAATCAAGAAAACTAGTGGTTGAAAACTCCTTTTGAACTTTTGGTTGCTGTTATCTCTTGCACTTTACTGTATCTAAGATTGACTAATCATCCTTTTGACTTTACACATCTTACAATTATGTTGACACTTGACTAATTTACCTTTTAATTTCCTTGGACACTAGTGCCCAGTTAGCACAGAAGTGCCTAAGCGCCCTTGTCCCTCCTAGGCGCTCATGTCCCTCTCTTTCTTTTTCTTAATATTTTGAGTCCCTTTCACTTCTTAGTAACCTTTTAGTACTTTGGGTCGGTCTTTTAGTTATCAAATATTAAATTCAAATAAGGGAGTCATATATATACTAAGTTACTTCTTTCAAATAAGGGGCCAATTAATATAAGCATTATCTATCACTGCCTAATCTTGCACAAAGGTATAAGAGAACTATAAAGTACATATATAACACATGTATACAAGGGTCAAGGGATGCATTAGTTTGCATATATTTCATATGAGGAGAGTTCATTCTATTTCATCACACACATTTTACATATTCATTATAATATAGATCTATCCCACTATCATCGTGTAACTTGCACAAGGGAAACCCATGACACACATGCACACACATGGAGAATGAGATGTAGTACAACAATCGGTCGTAAGTTCACTCTTCAGGTGACCACTGGGGTTAGTTCAAATCCAAATTATTCATCCTTTTTTATTATATTTGATATGGTTTGTGGGCATGTGTAGGTAGTCATTTGTGTTGCAAGTTATAGGTGTGACCAATAAACTAATAGTGAAACCAGAGTGATAAAGATAAAATAACAAAATATATCTCCAGACCCATAAAAACTAGGTTTTTAGCATGTGTGAAGACATAGGCACCCAAATCACTCATTAGAACTTGAGGTGCTCTTACCCTCTTATGAGCACTTATGTCCCATATATTCTTGGGTTTCTGAACCCTTCGTGATCCATTTTGACACTATTTCTAGCCTATTCTAGCAGATACATAGTCACTATCACTCTCATGTTACAAAAAATCAACTAACTCATCATCCCTATCTTGTTTGCTTATGGTTTTACATCTTTGAATGCTTATTTCTTGTATGTTATTTTACTTAATCATCTAAATATCATTTGTTACACTAAGTTACTATGAATTTAGATTTGATTGAAATTATATTAAATCATTTAGTAAACCTCAACTTGTGATCAACCAATTGGATCCTTATTTTCCCAATTCTATTAGATTTATCTTTCCCTAATCCCAAACCTAGTTGTATAAAGGTTCATATTTCAATCTATTGTCTATCATACATCTGATTTACATAGTTATTCCTAGGGTTTCATCCTTAGTCCTATCCTCTGCATCACTTTCTAGGGATTTTATTACACAAATTACCTTTTATTTCATATCATGGCCCCTAAAGTTCCTCAAGTCTCCTTGTATCAATTACCTCAAAAGCACCCACTTTACAAATATGCTCTCACAAAATCCATACACATAATCCACCTCCCTCGTGACATGCCAACTTTACAAGATAGTATAATTTTCAACCATATCTTTGACTCCCTATTATTCTTGATAACACAACCAATCAATCCATATTTGAGTAAATTCAAGATTTAAAACCTTTTTTAAAAATAAATTTCAAGCTATGAAAACCATGATTAAATCCCTCACATTTGAAATCCAACATCTCAAGGATGTTTCTCATGCCCATGCTAGTTCTACTTCCACACCTCAACCTAATCCCATGTCTACCATATGTGTTCATACAAGCGAGGTCAATGTATTACCACAACAAGCACCTCTCAAGTTTGATTAAGATTCTAGGAAACATGATATTCTCTCTGAGATCCTCAATCATGAGTTAATCACCACACCACCTACTCATTACTACCATCCTTATTAGATTACAAAATATAAAGGTCACCCATTTTTCAATTATCATATAATTATTTGATATCGTGACAACGATTCAATGAATAATCGATAAACTTAAGCATAGGGGATTTATTTATTTTTCTACACAAAATTTTGCTACACACTCATCTCTAATTACCAAACCCCAATGGGTTCCAAAATTTTGTCCTTCTATGTCTAGTAAGCATCACACAATAGTCACTCCTATTCCTTCTCCAGTAAAGCAAGAGTTACCTCAAGCCCCATCTAAGGCTAAACCACCAAAGGAAGAATAAATAATTCCCTCATCACAAGATGAGATCCCTCACTAACCTCCTAAAATTAAACTTATAATTCCTCCTTTCGATCAAGATAATGCCTATGTCGATAACTGGGACCCAAAAGAAGATTACAATGTCGATGAACCATTTGATATGTTAGATGAGAATTTTCACACTTTAGATTTCAATCCTAGTAATGTTTTTGACTCTGATTTTGATGCTGGTCATACCCCTAATTCTACCTAGCATTGTGACAACCATAAATTTTCTCATGATACATTTCCACATCTGCCACCATGGCATGGTCTCTCTTCCATCATCAGATAGATATCCATAACTTACACACTTGGAGGCATATAATTTCACCCCCTCCCACCATACTTTCATGTTCTAATCAACAATTTCCTATCCATACTACTCACATACACACCTATACCTTACTTTTGTTTTACACTTCAAGTCAATCTTTCTAGCAGTAATTTATCTTATCTACACTATGAACACACCTTACTACACCTATTCATGCTTATGGACCCCCTTTCCAATCCTATGACACTCCATACATGTTTTTATCCTCATGATTACTTATGGATAATTCTATTCATGATACACGTACTACTCTATATATATGGTATACATCCTATCATTCACTATACATACTCTGGTTATTATTTCTCATAATGATCACATCTAATGTATACCAACTCCTGATATACACACTTAGGGGCATCATAATTCATCCCTCCTCATTTTATTCTTATACAATTACTTCTTCCTATATATACAACACAATGTTGTTACTACATACTCTACCTCGCTACCCAATGACACACTCTTGTTCTATGGTTCGTACTTGACTGTTGAGGGTGCAATTCCTAAATGAACCTCACGTCACACACATCCACTAGGGGGAAACATAGATCCCATCATTTTCATATATTTTATATCATAACACACCATCATTTTCACACATCATCTACACATCATGGTTATATATACTCTTGTTAGCTTATACTATTTACATGTTGAACTTTGTTTCATATGCTAGTTTGATGTTTATTATGTCATTATATTTTTCTATACAGACCTATGTAATCACATAGTTTATTGAGGTTAATGTAGGTCCTTTACAAATTCTTACACAATGCATGATGCTCGACACCGTTCTTTATCAGTCCCACCGAGGCTACTGGGGACATCTACCTTTCTTACTCTCCTACTACACATCACATGTCCAATTGTTACAATATTTACTACTTCTTGTCACTATCACTTAATTTTCACTAATCTATATATTCTTTGACATACTATTTGTATCTTTAAAATGCTAATGGGTGCTTCATGTGTAGTTGTTTCCTTTGAGGATTCTATACAACCATGATTATCTCTTATTGCTTGTTGACTATTGTTTGCTATTGGTTGCGGGATATGACCTATGTCATTCTTGATCATTGTATTATTATGGTTGTTTCATCCCTCATTTTCTTGTGACATTGTGAGCAATGTCCCATGTATGTAACCCACTTTCATGGTCCCTTTTATCTTCATAGTTGTTTTCTACACTATATTTTATTACATCCTATCTCTTTTACACTAACACTTGTTTGTTAGTCTATCTTGTTTGCATGTGCCTTAGTTTCTACCGTGCACATCCACAATCCCTTACATGTATCTAATCCAAAATATGCATATCACTCTCTAGTCCTCTCATTTGGGCCACATCCTCTTACATTTTTCACATGCACACCAAATGAGGGGGACAATTATTGGGTGAACAAATCACCCTCATAGTAGCACAAAAATATAAAACAGAACAACAAAATACATAATTGGAAAAATATAGGTTAGTCCAGAATCTAACTTGGACCAAAAACATAGAGTAGACACTAGCACCCAATATCAGATAGGAATGGTGAGAGCTTGTGTCCCACCTGATTGCTTATGTCCTAGGGGATTTTTTTTTTTCATTTCAATATTGTTTCTAACAAGTTATAGTATAAATCTATAGTATCAGACACTTATCTTTAGCTACAGAATTCAGTCAATTGAGTTACAACTTGGTTACATATATGGTTACAAATCGGCTTCATATATGGTGTCAATCTATAGTGGAACTTATCATTTGAGAAGCATAAGGGAAGGAGAGAAAAATATACCTCTCTCCCCAAAAATCTTCCCTTGGCATGAGATCACCCAAAAAACACACCCTTGATGTGAGATCACCCAAAATCCTCACTCTTAGCATGATATTGCCAAAAAACCTCATCCTTGGCGTTAGATAACCCAAAAATCTCACTCTTGGCACGAGATCGCCCATAAACCTCATCCTTGGTGGCAAGATGCTTAAATCCATGGCTTGATGCTTTCTTGGTTGGGAATTAATCACTCCCAACCACATCATCTCAAGATAAACAAGACAATTTTCTATCCTATAATATCTCACACATAAGGTGCACTCTTTCCTTAGCTACTACTTTTACACACTTTTTTACTTACTTATACATATGTTACTCTAATTTTTCATAGACAATACTTTGAGTACTCTCTTTCTCTTCTTTTGTAGGTCCATCCTTACAAGAAACAAGAAGATACCCACATCTACAAGAAAAAGCTCCTAAAACACACTACTATTCATAAAATTCACCCATAGGGTCAACCTCCATATCCTAGTTACCATGTTTCACATTGCAATCACTTCATGTTTCACATAGATACTTGTCCACTTGGCACACTATCATCTACACTCCTCTTCGGTTTACAAGGTACACATATTCTATCTCCTTTATTCTATAGAGTATTTACTCAATATCATAAAGTGGGGGAAATGTAAACACACAATCTATGCACTTGGGTACATTATAAGTGTGAAAGCATACTATTGTATACATGATTCCTAAGCAAGAAAACTAGTTGTTGGAAACATTTTTTGAATTTTGGTTGCTGTTATATCTTGAAATTTACTATCTATGATCTTGACTAAGCTTCCTTTTGACTTTACACATCTTACAGTTCTATGGGAACTTGACGTATCTACCTTTTAATGTCCTCTGACACTAGCACCAATTTCGGACAGAAGTACCTAGACACTCCTGTCCCTCTCTTTTTTCTTCTTACTCTTTTGAGTCCCTTTCACTTCTCGGTCACCTTGTGGTACTTTGGGTCATATTTTCACTTGTCAATTATGAAATTCAAATAAGAGAGTCATATATATACTTAGTTACTTCTTTCAAATAAGGGGCCAAACAATATAATAATTATCTATCACCAGCTAAGCTTGCACAAAGGCACAAGAGCACTATAAAGTACATATATAACACATCTATACAAGGGTCAAGGGATGCATTTTTTTGCATACACTGCATAGGAAGGGAGTTCATTCAATTCCATCACACACATTTTTCATATTCAGGACATTATAAATCTAGCCTGCTATCATCGTGCAACTTGCACAAGGGAAACCTAGGACACAAATACACACACATGGAGAACTATGTGGAGTATGAGATGTAGTACAATGCTCGATCGTAAGTCCACTCTTCAGGTGACTGCCATGGTTAGTTTGAATCCACATTCTGCATCCTTTTTTATTGTATTTGATGTGGTTTATGGGCATGTGTAGATAGTCATTTTTTTGCATGTTATAGGTGTGACCAAAAAACTAATAATGAAACTAGAGTGACAAAGAGAGAATAACAACAATGATCTTTTGACCTATAATTTGAGCATCGGATTAGACACAAGAACCCAGATCAGTCATTAGTGCCCATGACACTCTTGCCCTTATGTGGGTGATTCTATCCCATACATTCTTGGATTTCTAAACCCTCGGCGAGCCATGTTGACACTATTTCCAACTTATTCTAGTAGATAAACAATCATGATCACTCTTAGGTTGCACATAATAAACTGAGTCATCATCCTTTTCTCATTTTCTTACGCTTTTAGATCTTTGATTGCTTATTTATTACACATTATTGTACTTAATCATCTGAATATCATTTCTTACAATAAGTTACTTTGAATTTATATTTAATTGAAATTAGATTAAATAAAATAATATACAATTAATGTTGGAAGTTAATTAATAAGAATAACCCCTTGTATCTCCCCTCACATCCCTTAGTGTAGCTAATTCAGTAATATATTAGATTATTCATAATCTAACAAGGGTGTAAACATTTTGGTGAACCCAATTTGGACTTGATTTGTTCATTGGCCCTAGGTTAATCTTGTATGATTCTTCTCCTAGGATTAATTATTTTCTTTCTAGTTGCAACAATGGTTTCTTCTCCTGATCAAATCATCTCATTCCATGAATATTTAAAGCAACACTCCATCTAAAAAGATGCACTCCTTAATCTTTTACATCTATTCA
Source organism: Taxus chinensis (assembly GCA_019776745.2). Classification (NCBI taxonomy): domain Eukaryota; kingdom Viridiplantae; phylum Streptophyta; class Pinopsida; order Cupressales; family Taxaceae; genus Taxus; species Taxus chinensis. The sequence continues at coordinate 551,431,333 of CM034149.1, forward strand.
TCAAAATATATATCTTCCTACATTGATGGAAATATAGGAACAACTCCTCCCCCCACCAGTTAATAGTGGGATTCCCCTATATATGTAAGTATTTGTAAACATAAATGTGGTCAAGCATGTTCTCATTTACACAACATTAAACATCAATATTTTTAGCTTATTTTTTTATGTTAGAAGAAAAATCAACCAAGATCAGGGGGGAGAGGGAATCAATCCTTATAAAAACTTCAAATTAGTAATCAAATATGAAATTCAAAAACTCATTCAAATTCAATCACAATCTCCACTTATTCAATATTGTATGCGTGCATACCATAAACCATCAATGAAATATTTAACCATGAAAGCAAATAAACACCATTATAACATAAGATATAAATGGGAAACCATCAAAGGGGAATAAAAAACACTAAAAAAAATCTTATATTGATATGTTTATGAATTTAGTGAGGCACCAACCCCTAGTTTAGTAGAGCACCAACCATACATGGAGCACCAACCCCTAATTTTGTGAAGCACTAACTCCACAAGGAGGCTACAAATTCCCAAGATGATCAAGCACCCAATAAACCACCTTATTATGTGTATAAATTTTATTTTTTTCTATCACAACTGATGGATATTTAATTTCTAGCTTGCATTTCTTCAATCAAACCCTAGGTGATCACATTTCACAAAACAAGCTCTTGAAACCCTCTAAAAATCATCAAACTCTTGCTCTCACGTCATTTAATTTTTCTCAACCTAAAACACAATTTATTCAGTACAAAATAATGATAAAACACCCATAATCACACTTCACATAGGTCGCTCCACATGCAAACACTCTAACCTAGTTCTAAAAAGCACACAAAAACATGCTTTTATGTGCTTCTCCACCTTTCAAACTTAGGCCCAAAATTTTCCCTCCATTTAGTTCAACCCATACATAAAGGAAAAATTTCAAATTTTAAATACAATAGCTACAAGTGATCCAATTAGGGCAGCCTAGCTAAAACTCCCATTACATATCTCAAAAATGGCTCAAAACCCCATGGGCACAATCTTAAAATTGCCCTAACATTAGTACCATAATTTTTCATGAAAAATTACCCTTACATATGAATAAAATATCATAAAAAATTCATACATGGTCACAATTAATATTAACCAATCAAATTATTTCATTTACTGGGCCTAGTTCCCTTTACAATTCTCAAAACAGCTGTTTCCTGCACCCTTCATCACCCTGATAAACTTCATATGATCACCAAATCACTTATAATATCAAACCATGCCATGTGACCAATTAATAGAAATTTTAACATTTAGAACACTTATATGAAATTTATAAGTTATGAAACATCCTTATATTCAAACCACAACTACTATTTTCCTTCACCAAAACAACCTACCAAAAACAATGTTTCCAATGGTTAGCTCATAAAATCATTTATACATTAATTCAAAAAATATAAATGGATTAATTATAATTAAAATTCATCAATATTCACATTACAGGTGATATTAAGCATCACCCAATCCATCTCATGCTTCAAACAACATAAAACTTTCACCAAAACACATGTTGTCTTGAACTGCCAAAAATATTCTTACTCAAAGAATTACCTATAAACCCTATCAAATGACCTCATCATGATATAAAAATATATATAAATGGAAATATATCTGAATTCAATTTCCAACACAACTTGAATCACTCAAAAATCCACTTGTAGCTCAAGTTATGTTCATTTTATTGAACCCTACTATTTGAAACCCCAAAATTGCCCTTTGACTAGTTAACCTGTTTGGACCTCAAAACACTATGAACATTCATGAAATTTTCCTGAAACCTCCATGTAAATCAATGAAAAACTCCAATGCATCATGCAACATCATTTTTTCATGCTACTCCTTTGGACCATCTTGTCCTAAAACATTATTCTCCAGAAATATTCTATTTTTAGGTGGGGCCCACTCATCCATGACCTCAACCATACATTTATGGAAATACTGAAAAGTCCTATACAACATAAAATCATAATTTTGATGAAAAAATCAAATCTGGGTCACTATACTTCACTTTCTGCCAACTGCTCCTAGCTAGGGTTTAACTAGGGTTTTATACCACTTTACCTTCTTAACATTCGTTTCATAAAAAATGTGATGATCAAATGACCTGATTATTTTTTTAAACATTTTTAAAATCACATATAAGTTCCCTGAAATCCACAAGGTCCCATGGAAAGCACATTTTTCACAACGAGCATCTGAAGTTGCACTTCGAGCTGGATTTTGCCTTGTTTTTCACCATGTCTCACAAAATCAGTCATATCTAGAAAAATACACATCATGGGAATCTGAAATTTTTCTGAGATCATCATGACTCATCCCTCTAACATCTCCAATCATAATGAATTTCAATTATATAGCTCAATCTTTCCATCCTATCTCTATTTTTATAGCATCCACCTTAGATTCTCATTATAGAAGCTAGGGTCAACTGAAATAATGCAATAACTGACATAAAACCTCTGAAAATTACCCAAAAAATACCTCATATTCCATTATATACCTTAATTAATGCTTCCATGAGCTCATTTAGCTCCAAACCACACTGTCACACCTTCAAGCAACTATACCTGCTCCCAATGAACACTTATAACCAAGTGAACCACCTATACCTGCACCATACCACTACTGTGAGTGCAATCAAGCACCCTCAAATCATGCTAGAATCATTTCAACATGTTTCCCAAGCATCCAAGAATCTCATACTACCAAACTACATCTCCTAGGCACCTATATAGGTTTTAAGAGAACAATCACACATCACTGAATCCCATTGTATCAGCTCAAATACATGGAACTAGTATGTTAGCATCATATACAACATCATAGACATCATCATACAAAATTACTTTTTCATTAATGTGGTTTTACATCAATGACAACACCTATTAGGGACCATGCCAACAATCTCCCCCTTTTTCATTGATGGAAAACACCCTAAACTTCTCCCCCTTTTTACATTAACGAAAAAACATACTTATAGCTCACCTTCTTCACCTACCTCAGCTTCATACCATCATTTTTGGTTATAAACATCAACCAAAGGTCTCAAACAAGCTCCATTTCCTTGATTTTGCCCAAAATTTGAATTTTGCCTTCATTTTAGGCATGCAAGCAACAAGCTCCCCTAGAAAAAGCACTTCCAACATCTGAACATCATCAATAAACTCATGAAAGAAACATAAGATCACCTTTGCAATGGGCTACAACATCATTCAATTTCCCTAGTGCATGCAAAAACATCAATTTTTACCTATAACCTATTTTGAGCTTCAGGGTAACTTGAACATTGTAACAGTGAGATCTAACATACACTCTTGGAATCATGTCAAACAATGTTACATTCAATAACCATGCCACAAGCATTACTTCACTTTTTGACAATGATCCATCATCATCTAGGCATAAATCATTGGCAATACAAAGCATATTCCTTGCTCTTCACCAAGACCAATGTTGTGAGACCAAAACGGTATTCTTAGAGCAATTTTAACTAATTTCAACATCCACTTTAGGTCAACTCAAGATTTAATGCAACCAAATTCCACTCCCCTAGACATAAATCTCAAATACTAGCTCAAGAGCACATAACTCCTTGATACCACTGGCCTTGAAACCTCCATTTACAACTTTGTCAAGGCAAAAAACATTTTCAATCTTCCTAGTTATATTTGACTGAGATAATAAATTTTGGCTTAATTGCATAGAAGTACCTCAAAATACTTTAGACTCAGTCATAAGAAATCATTTTTAGTCCATAATAGTCACTTATAGATGAAAACATTAATACAAGGGTCAAAACATTTATAACACACTTCTTAGACGCTATAATACAATCTTAAGATCCCCCCTGTAGAACATCAATATACCATTTGCCAGAAGCATGATCCCAGGCTCCCCCTGTCTTTACGCAGTCCTCAATCTCATATTTGAGCAACAAATTTCTTGTAATGACAACATGTTTGTACATTGTTTGAAGTACTGATAATAACTTACCAATACCATAACACCATTGAGAAGGTCAAGGAATGTCTTCATATGGCTCTCAACACCTACAAATTCTTGCATAATGAGCTCAATCAAGCTCCCCCTATCCTTAAAAGCAAAAATGTACAATCTCTTACCAGTCAGACCACTGTCTTAGGACCCCTGTGGGACTATCTCAGTCTCCATTAGAGGATAAGGATCAACATGAGGACCTAAATTTGATCATTTCACCCATGAGATACACTAATCCTTGGAGAATCCATCATAAAAATATCATACAAAGGATTGAAAACATCATTATACATTCAACACAACTTTCAACACACTGATAATGCTGTAACTACAGGCTTGTAAGGTTGTTATTTTGGAGAAATGCAAGTTCTCAAATCTTGACAAGCACTAGAACCTTCTCCTTTACCATCACATTACAAACAATGGATGTAAGAGAGTACATACCTTTTTCAACATGAGAATGAGCCTTGGGAAATGTAACACACCTCTGCCACCATCCTAACTCTGCCTCTTTGACCACTCATAGACTTATAGGTCTTCATCTTCTCTTGAGAAGCACAAATAGACTCTCACTGTACTTATCAACTGAGATCAACAGTAAATGCTTCTCCAATCCACTTTGAAACACCAAATCAGTTAGAGCTATAAGAAACATGTACAAGATATGAGGAAATCAACATCACACTTACCTGAGAAACCATTACCTCTACCTCTGTACTGTATGCAACCTTTTAGCATAAGACATGATGAGGAACAATCAAAGTACCTTCACAACAAGCCTAACCATATCAAACACTTTAGAATATGCATTTGAATACATCTTTATGAATTTCAACATTTGTATGAATAACCTTTTCAAATCAAGCCTTTGAATAGACCAATTGTTAGGGTTTTTCATAAGCAAACCCTCTGTGTACTAAGAAGTAAACTATCTTCATTATTGTCATATATAACTAAGAGAAATATACATACCTTGAGCTCCAAATTTTCACATCCTCTAGCTCCACATGAGCCTATAATACTTTACAAAATTTTATCTTAAAATTCCATCATATGAGCCTTTCAAACCTGAGTTTCCATGCATACTGCTTATGAGGAATTATGTAAACACAATCAAGGGAAGTGAAGTATCAATTTTGCTTGAATTAAGCTCATTTCACTTCCAATACTAACATTATCACATTGAAAAACATCTTGAATAATGTTGAGACACCTTCTTCAATGTGTATATATATATTATCAAGACAATCACTTCTCATACCTGTAGCACTCCATTTTTGATTTGAAAATGAGCTATATTTGACCATATCATTGTCTCGTCAATCTCCTTGAGTGAAAAATGATCAAGTTAGCACTTGATCACCTTAGACCACCTTTAAATAAATTTAGAGGTCTAGACACCACTTTTATAACACATGACACAGACCCAATATGCTCAAGAAGAAGACACAAATCAAACACACATGTTGACAACTCTGACACCATAGAAGGAAATGAGTACTCAAAGACTCATAAATACCAATTTCAACTCACAAACCTACTCAAAACATCATACGCATGATAGATCCTTAGAACACATTATGGACACCTCATAAAGTTCAAAGACACAATATAGAGTTCTGAATTTATCAACAAGACACCACAGACAACATGCATACCTATTGAAGCAATATTGAGATACACTGACATCTTCAAATCATACACCAAGAGCTTAGAGACATAAATACATGCCAAATGACATGAACAAGAGGTAATTGAACATACTGAAGTACCTTAGACTAATCACAAGTCAAGAACATCACCATATAGACCAAAGGAACTCAATTATGCATGCATCTTATTAACCACCACAAAGAACATGACCACTTACATACAAGAGTCAACTCAAATGAACCAAGATGCATACTAAAGGACTCAATGAACATACCTTGACCTTGTGGAGGAGTCACACTAGGATGACTTAGATCAATAGCTCCCCCTCACTTAGATGCTTCATATGATTTGATATACCTTCAAGAAGCATAGTGAAGGTATACTTGATTCCAAGGAGACCTAAAAGAAGGTCTTGAAGAGGTCCCAAGCCTTCTTGGGAACCTGAAAAACTCCTTCATCTTCCCTTCTCTACTTTGAACACTGAGAAAATGCATATCCTTTCACTATCATCTGATACTTAAAGGATACACCATGGTCTCTCCTAGGTTCCCAAGTCCTTCTAGTACTATTTTCATGCATTCTAGTTCTTTGAACACCAAAATCTTGCACTCTAGGACTTTAGTAACTTCTCATTTGACCTGAGAAATATTGGAAGCAGTTCTTTGCCACATGTCCAACCTTGTTATAGTTGTAACACACTACTTTATTTCTTTGTTTTCATGAGTGCCTAGATGAGTCATTCATACATTCACTACAATGTGACCTACTTGATTGCATTTGAAACATACAACCTTCTTGTCATAATAATCTCTGATGTTTCTCCATGATGAGTATCTGTAGGAGCTCTCCTACACTCCTTATCCCTATGACCAAAATCATTACATGTATAACAAAAACCATTGAAAGACCTTTCATACCTTGAGGCATTAGGTTTCCTAATTTGCTTGCTTTTCTCCATGTCCTTGGCTTGAGGCTCTTTCTTTTCTTCCTTGGTGCTTGATTCTCCCACTTACTTGCATAGAATCAAGATCTATTTTCACCTCTTTGTTTCTCTTGACTTCAGATTTGAAGCCTAAACCAGTCCTATCACTAGCAACCTTTTAATTTCTCAAGAGATCATCAAGAACTTTGCTACTTTCTTCAAAATTTTGATAGGTCTTAGCCTTTCTTGTAGCATCTGTAAGTTCCTTCTTAATAATTTTTACTTCCTCTTCCTTAGATTGAAGGCTTAGAGTCATGTTACTCATATATAATTCTAGTCTTCTTACTGATTCTTCTAGTTTCTTCAGAGATTTCCCAATGTTTCCCTTCAATTTCTTGTATTTTTGTCTCATATTCCTTGACTTGAGCTACCAAATTTTTGTTGTTCTTCTCAACATGTTCAAGTTCATATTGCACACATGCTAATTCAATCCTTAAAAACATCATCTTCTCCTTCTTCTACCTTGCAAGAATCAAGTGAAATATCACCCCAAGGAAGGGATCCACCACTAGAGGATCTCATGGCCTCCTTTTTCATAAAGATAACTTCATCACCAACATCATTGTGATCATATTCAGCCTCTGAATCATATATCTCTTCTTCATTCTCAGATTCCTCCTTTTTAGTGTAGAGGATCTTTTTATTCTTGTTCATAGATTCATTCTTCTTGAACCTTTTCTTCTTCTTATCAAATTTCTGATTCTTCTTCTCATTATCACTATCATGATCATCATTCATTTTCTTATCATGTCTATGAGGACACTTGGCAGAAAAATGACCAATTTTACCACATAAAAAACATTTGAAAGGAAACTTACATTTGTACTTACCATTCCCAAGTGTCGTTCTTCTAGCAACCATAGCAAATAGCTCCTCGTCATCAAGCTCTAGAGTAGATTATTCAGATTTATCCTTCTTTTATTTCAGCCACTTTCTCCATCTTGAATGTTATCTCCTTCTTAGTAGGTTTGGAATCCATTACCCTCATCTCATAGGTTGTAACGGTGCCATGTAGCTCATCCATGTTTAGCTTAGTGACATCCTTTGCTTCCTCTATAGTTGATACTTTTGAATCAAACTTTGGATTCAAGGATCTTAATACCTTTTGGAAACTAAATTCCTCTTTTATATCTTCTCCTAACCCTTTCATACTGTTAACAATATTATCAACTCTAAGAAGATAAGCTGCAATATTCTTATCATCATTCATCTTAAGAGATTCAAACTAATTTCTAAAATTTTGAAGCTTAGTAATTCTTACCTTTAAGTCTCCTTCATAGAGCACTTGGAGTTTTTCCCATGCTTCCTTTTCAGACTTGTAATGCATCACTTTTCCCATTTCAGATTCTCTAATACGACTTAAGATTGCATTGAATTCCTTTTGAGTTGTTGGTATATTCCTTCTTCTCTTCATCAGTGAGAGTGGAAGAAGAAGGAGCAGTATAACCACTTGCAATAGGATTCCAGACATCAAACCATTGAGCCATGATATAGGAATTCATTCTCATTCTCCAAAATCTATAATTCACACCATCAAACATTGGTTCCTTTCCAATTACAGTGTTACTCGTGCCATATTGTGCTTCAAGGATCTTCCTTTCAAGTCGTCAAATTATGCAAAAGGACTCACTCTGATACCAATTGTTAGAAGCACAATGGACTGAGAGGGGGGGTGAATCAATCCTTATAAAAACTTAAAATTATATTTCAGATCTGAAACTCAAAAAATCATACAGCATTTAATCACAATGTCCACTTATTCAATACTTAATGTGTGCAGACCATAAACCATCAATGAAGCATGTAACCATGAAAGCAAAGAAACATCACAAGAACACAAGATATAAGTGGGAAACCCTCAAGGGGAAAAAACTGACAAAAACACAATATTATATTGATATGTTTATGAATTTAGTGAGGCACCAACCCCACAAGGAGCACCAACCCCTAGTTTAGTAGAGCACCAACCCTACAAGGAGCACCAACCCCTAGTTTTTTGAAGCACCAACTCCACAAAGGAGGCTACAACCACCCAAGATGATCAAGAACCCACTCAACCACCTTATGATGTGTATATGTCTGATTGTTTCTGTCACAATTTATGGAGATCTAATTTCTTGCTCGCACTTCTTAAATCAAACGCTAGGTGATCACACTTCACAAAACAAGCTCATCAAAACCTCTAAAACTCATCAAAGCTATTGATCTCATGTCCTCTATTTTTCTCAACCTGCAATACACTTTATTCAGCTCCAAATAATGCTCAAACACCTGAAATCGCACTTCACCTAGGTCGCTCCACATGCACACACTCAACTAGTTCCAAAAAGCACCCAAAAACATGATTTTATACAATTCTCCACATTTCAAACTTAGGCACAAAAATTTTACTTCCATTTGGTTTGAACCATACATCAAGGAAACATTTAAATTTTAAATACAATAGTCTACAAGTGACCCAATTAGGCCATCCTAGCTAAAACCCTCATTACATATGCCAAAAATGGCTCAAAACCCCATGGGAACATTATTAACAATGTACCTTACATTATTACCATACTTTTTCAACCCAAAACCCCTTAATGATTAAAATATCACAAAAAATTCATACAAGGTCACAATTAATATCAACCAATCAAATTATTTCATTTACCATTTCCCTTTAATTCTCAAAACAATTGTTTCCTACACCCTTCATCACGCTGGAAACTTCATAAGGACACCAATTCACTTCAAAAAGATAAAATTATTCCATGTGAACCCTTCAAATGGACATTTTAGAGCATGTTGAACACTTCTAATAAAGTTATAAATTCATGAAACATCCTTCTCTTCAAACCACAATATACTTTTGCCTTCACCAAATCAACCTGCCAAAAAATTATTTCCAAAGGTTATCTCATAAAATAATTTATACATTCATTAAATACCTTTAAATTTATTCATTTAAAGTAAAATTCATCCCTTATCACATTAAAGGTGATAGTAAGCATCACCCAATCCATCTCATGCTTCAAACAACATAAAAATTTCACCAGAACACATGTTGTCTTGAACTGCCAACAATATTCTTGCTCAAAGAATGCCCTGGAAACCCTATTAAATGACCTCATCATGAAACAAGACATATGTCACTAGAAATATCTCTGAATCCTCTTTCCAACATAGATTTAATCACTTCAAAAATCCACATTTACCTCAAGTTACTAAACCTTATTATCTGAGACCCCAAGACTACCCTTTGACTAGTCAACATGTTTGGACCTTAAAACACCATGTACCTTCATGAAATTTTCCTAAAAACTCCATGGAAATCAATAAAAACTCAAAATTGTCATGAAACATTCATTTTCCATTCTATTCCTTTGGACCATCTTGTCCTAAAACATTATTCTCCAAAAAATTCTATTTTTAGGTGGGGCCACCCATGACCATGGCCTCAACCATAAATTTATAGAAATATTAGAGATTCATCTACAACATCCAATAATAATTTTTGATTAAACAATCAAAATTGGGTCACTATACTTCACTTTCTGCCAACTGTTCCTAGCTAGGGTTTAACTAGGGTTTTAGACCTCTTTTCCTTCTTAAAATTTGTTCATAAAAATGTGATGATAAAATAACATGATTATTTTTGTGAAACATTATAAAATAATCTTATAATCATACCTTAAATACATAAAGTCCCATATAAAGTAAACTATTCACAACGAACATCTGAAGTTGCACTTCGAGCTGGAAATACACTTGATTTTGACCCCGTCTCACAAAATCAATCATATATGACAAAATACACATCATGGGCACCTAAAAAATTTTCTCATAAAACTATGACACATCCATATAACATATCTAATCATCATAGTGCCAAAGCAATACTTCAATCTCTCCATCCTATCTCATTTTCATAGCTTCACCTTAGGGATTCTCATTGTAGAAGCTAGAGTCAACTAAAATAATGCAATAACTGAACCAAAAACCTATTGAAATGACCCAAAATACCTCATATTCCATGATACACCTGAATTCATGATTTTATGAGCTCTTATAGCTCCAAACCACACTATCACACTTCCAAGCTGTCATGCCTACTCCGAATGAGCACCTATAACATAGTGAACCAATTGTACCTATAGCATGCAACTACTGTGAGCTCCAAAGCACCCTCAAAAGAGGAGATCCAATATGCCAACATACTTCCCAAGGATCCAAAAAGTTTCTACTACCAAGCCACATCACCTGGGCACCTGTAGAGGCTTGCAATAGTAAGCACACCTCACTGAATCTCACTGTATCATTTTAAACATATCTAAAACAATATGTTAGAATCATATACATCATCATGAAATCATAATAAAACATTCAATTTTTCATTAATGTGGTTTTTAATCAATGAAAGCATATATTAGGCCTATATGGAAACATTTTATCCATGATTTAGGCATCTTTGTCTAAGATCTTTCTCCTTATAATTGTACCATTCATAGAACTGATGATATCCCTTGTCAAATTTTTGGTTCTACTATCATTCCAATCACTATTGGCCCTAAAAACTTTGAAACTCTCTATTATGTCATACTTGATGATCCTAACTATAAAATCCTCCTTGTGCACCCCCAGTTACATACTATAACCATTACCTTAGCATTTAATGGTTTGAAATTTTTTCATCAAGGATATAATTATCTTCGTAAATTAGACCCTTAAAATTTTAAATTATATGCTTCTCCACATAGGCATCTAATTATGCTCATATCCATTCTCTTCTTGTTGTCCCACCTAGATGAAAATTCACATATTTATCTTATGCTCCACACATTATGTTGAATTGTTTACTTGCATGAAACCTTGTGTCTTTCCCTCCATTACTCGAGATTATTACAATTTATCATTATAGTAAGAACTTATATCCTCATGTTAATTGTAACTATTAGAGATGCATTGGGAACTGTACACACCCAAAATTGCATGTGCTACATTGTCGAAAAATGGTTACAAAAGTGCCCGATGATGATTGACGTCCTTTCAAAAGGTGTTTGAGTTCCTAAAGCCATTCAAAGTGTATATTTGTATCCTAGACATCCTTACTTATATTTTCCACACTTTCTTCCAACTTCCCTCTTGTTTCTGTGTATGTTTTGGCCTTTTGTGTTAGGACCACCTGTAACACCCTGAACTGTTGTTACTTTCTCCTGAGCATTCAAGTGTTGATATATGATTTCTCCTATTTAAGGACATGTTCCTTTGGTTTTGGGAAGTCATACTTGATTTGGATTATGTATTTTTTTCTCATAAGATCTTTAATTGAATCAAAATATTCTTAAACTCTTTTTTTTCTTTCATCCTTCGCATTTGAGTACAATCTGATTCCTAGAAGATTGTGGATTTCTCCACCTTTATGACTCAACCTTGTATCAGTTACATTGATCCAAGGAATGTTTTAATTTTATTCAGGATGAAAAAATTGTATTAACATTTTGTGAGTTATTAAGTTTGATTGAACTTTGAATGTTCAAGTTCTTTTAAAACTCCTCCTTATATATAAAAATATATATGTATGTATGTCCATAGAGGATAGTTTTGTTGGATTCTGGAGGTTAACTCTGGTTGATCATTATAATCAAAATCTGGTTTCAGTCATTATGGCATCAGAAAGGACCTGGATCTTAAGCTAGGTAAGATGTGTAAGTTTTCTATCTAAAGCTTAATTACTTAATGCAAATCAGAATCTGAACCCGGAATGTGTTATTTTGTTTGAATTCTATTATTGATTAATCCTATCTAGGGGACCTAGACTAGAATCAGTAATATTAGTTTTAACCTAAACTATAACCTAATGTTGCAAGGTTATTTAATCTAACCTAGTCCTAAACTATGTGCTTAATACTCTTAAGGGTTAACTAAACCTATCACTAAGGAGGGTGACTAATGTTATATCCTATGGAATTAAGACTAAGTCTACCTATGATCTAACCTTAGTCACTAATCTATCCTAAACTAATGCTATGAAGGGGGACCTAAGGAGGGTCGTAAGTCTTGGGAGATGGTTTCCATGGCATTTAAGGAAACGATAAGGATGAAGGACAGGGAGTGTTGCCAGGGTTAGCGGAGGTTAAATTTGTTAAAAGGGTATTACGTGGCAACATCTCTAAGAATGGGAACTTTTGTTTATTTTGTTTTAGCATTCGCCAACTTTGGCAGTTAGTGGCAATGGAGAATAGGTAGGAGAATAAAATTTAATGCAATTAATATGCATAGGGTCTCGAGAGAAGATTGCTTGGGAAGGCATGCAAGTGGAATTTTGCTTGGTTGTCTTATTTTTCATGCATTCTGTTTTTCACTCTGCATGAGCACTGGCACTTCGAACGAACCGTCTACTCTTCGTTGCATGGAAATTTTGAAAGTTTCAAATTTACTTCTCTATCATGGGGAGTATATAAGGCATGGAGGTAACAATATTTTGTTGTTTAATCTTTCGTGGAAGAAGAAGAGAAGGGGCGAGTGCATTCAGAAGTCTTCTTCAACTTTTTAGTGACACTATCAGGCATGATAGGCCCTAAATATTAAAAATATTGCTTTCCTTTAAATGTTTTCATTAGAACAACTCTTTTTAGATAATGTATACACATTTCAGCTCTGCTGGTAATAATGATTTGGGTTTTATGTTGATTTGGGGATTCTGGGTAGTATTTGGATCCTGGATGAAACCTGCTTCAATATTCTTGTTTCCATGCTTTTAATCTAATATGGAATTTTTCTATCTGTTTGGAGGTGTTGTAAATTTTATTTATCTGACTGGGGTATTTGATTAATAACTAGCTCCATGAAAGGATGCGTGCTTAATGATTACGTGTTTGAAAACACCACTGTAATTATTTGTTGTTTCAAGTAGGATTGGATTAATTGATTGTTTTCTTCACTGTATGAACTCTAACTATTATCGGTCCATGTTCAGGGAAGTAAGTAATGGATTTTGTGGTTGGAATGTTAGTTTATTCATTGAAACTCAACTGTTTTAGTTGCGTGAGTTGGAAATGTTGTATGGAGTCTAGGCCTGCACTTTTTATTTCAAAGGAGTTTGAATGTTCTTATGATTGCAGGTTCTATGAGTAAGGAAGTATATGGTTAAACTTTTGTTTTTGTGATTTAACACAGATATATTCAAGAGGAAATGTACTTGGATGAACTCTGTTTCCCTGGAAATTTGTGGTTGATCTTAGATCTGCATGAATGGAAATTATGTTTAATGTTGGTTAAGATAGGAGTGTGTTTGATGTTACCCAGAGGTGATTTTGAAATATGTATTTAGAATTTTATTATTAACTCTGTACAAGAATTTTTTGTTTGGTATCTTGGAATGATATAATGACCTATCAGTACAATGGTTGGAATAATTTAGTTTCGATCCATTGGTAATTAATGGTAATGGTAAAGTCACCCTAACTCTTACACTAAATGGTTCGAGTAATGGATGAAATGTAGACTGTTTACTTTAGAGCAGGTTTGTGGTCTGAGATTTGATCGTTTATAACATTTCATGTAAAGAAAATGTTAATGAATTTTGTTTAAAGTATAGTTGTAAAACTGTAAGGATCCTTTGGAAAATTCTTAAGGTGGCTCTACCTGACCTGAGCTATTGGTTAAACTTAAGTGTTGTATTACTTGTCTTCTTCTTCCCTGATTGGGCTAGAGAATGTATATTACTTCTTGGAAGTTAGTATAGTTCTGAACTTGGTTAAAATAGAGTTATGATTTTCTCTGTTCCTTCCTCTAAGTTATGAAGGAAAGTTGTTATAGGATTTCAAAATACAAAGGTATTTATACTCTCTCTCTTGGAATAATAGTGAGCTCTTCTATAGATTTCTATAAGGAACTCTACAGTATGCATATGAGATGACAAGACTGTTAAAATTAAGTGGAAAGAATGGTAATTGGTGAGATCTTAACTTAGAAGACTTCTTTCCTTTATTAGCAATATTAGTATCTTGATTTAGAACTCAGTTTGTTATCTTCTTGTATAAATATAGCCTTGTAGTTAATGTTTTGCATACTTATCAATGAATAAAATTTGATATAATAGAGCTAAAGGAATTTTTCTAGATGAACTTGCATGAGGCAGTAATCTATTCTTTGCTCAAATTGCTTTTATACGAACCTATTGGATGCATACCTTAAAAAGGATTCATTCTTTTAATTGGAGTGATTAAAACATGATTGACACTATTCTCGGCTTTGCGGATGGTTAGTTACTTAAGATACAGAATGTACTTTCTTCTTTTCTTGTATTAAACAAATCATTTGAAGTAGGCTAAGTTGAAATTATGCCTGTGATTTGAGTTACGATATAAAGTCATTGGAAAAAGGAATAACTAGTGTGAATCATGATTTTGGATTTGATGGTATGGATGTCATTTAAATAGGGTTGTTTAATGAAAACAATTGGTGGAATGCAATTGTTTTAAGGATTAGTGATTATCATGCTCAGTTCACTGAACTGACCCATGCTAGCAATTTTTACAGATGGTCATCGTAAAGTGGTAAAGGCAGAAAAAATCTGATATGATGCAATGAATGTTTTAATCTGGTTCTTATGAAGAATTCTAACTTGTTTTCCAAATTATATTATGGATGAAAGTTACTTCTTTTGTTGAAGGCTATTGTATTAAAGTATGCCAAAGTGCATAGATTGTAATTATACAGATTTAGAAATAAATGAAACAGAGAGATATTACTTATGTGGATTGTGTTACTTATTTGTTGGATTGATCTTCCTATTACTTGTATGAATGAGTGTGCATTCCTATTGTTCTATGTAACAGAGTCTAGATGGATTCCCTAAGTAAGCCTTATTTAATTATGTGGCTGAATACTACATATTTCTGGTTAGTAATTCTTATATCTTATGATAATGGTTAAATTGTAAATTAGACCATTGCATTATTAGGGAAAGTTGAGAGTGAACTGTGACCTAAAATGTAACTACAATTGGAAGAAAATCCTAATACTCTCTTAATGTTATAATAAATCACTACGACTTAATGGTATTAAGTCTGATATGTTTCAGTATTTAAGGTTTTTACATACCCTTGCTGGATTAGTTATTTTTCTAATGGGGAAACTTAAGGGTTATAGTCCTATTTTGTGGATACAAGGTTGCTAGGTACCAATCGACAACTTAGAAACAATCTTAAATCTAATTAAAAAAAAACCCTTTTGTGAAACTGAACCTAATTGCAAAAGGTAACTCAAGGAGTGTTGGACTTAGGATTAGGGAAGGCTACCTAATGAGGTGGGCCTATAATCCAAATATAACTTAACATAAGTAAATTATCAGAGGTATGTACATCTTTCTGAGGCTGTTCCGTAGGATGTTGACACATGTCAACTGCAAGGTTGTACGTTCGAGAATATTAGGATCTTCTCGAGGATACAACAATGCAGATGACATATGGCAACACCCTTTTGCATTGATCATTAAGAATTACACACTGTGACTTGATAAAGATTTCCCTCCGAGACTGGTTAGGATCATAGACAGGTTATGAGGTAGCCCTTTGAGACTCTGGGTATCTTGACATACGGGGTTAACATTGGTTGACCCAGTATGTCAACTTACCCCTATTCTTCAAGAGCATCCTTTTAACGTGAATTATGATATTAACCCGATCCAGAGTGAAAATTGAGGAAAAGAGGGACTAACTTAGGTCAGCATAAGACATTCTATATAACATTAGAGTGGGGTGAAGAACGTATTCCAGATTGACGAGTATGCCGTCAAGGAATAAGTAATATGAACAATATGTTTCAAACCTTTGGCCAAAGTATCACAAGCTACTGATTGTGTTGTCCTATGTCACCTAGTCTAAGGATCATGATGCCAATGAATAATAGTAACAATTATTTAGATATGTTCCTTGGATAGAGCACTTAGAACCCAGAATAGGGAAGAGAACCATGAGAATGAAGTGTTCATTTGGAAACTTCAATCTCAAAGTTACGCATGAATAGATTGGTAGTTCACTGAGTCATGGAATGAATAGATCGGTGGTATACCGAGTCATTACAGCTGCATATGGTTATCTGTTATAAGAATGATTGTTATGATATGTGCATTCTAAATTATGTATTTAGAGCATGAAAACATTAATCAAATTTCTTGTTCTAAGGCATTAAAATGAGGATGTTACACCACCGCCTTGCCTAGGTGGAGGTTCTAAAACCACTTCCCAGGCATGGGTGGTAGTTCTCAAACTACTTCCCAGGCTTGGGTGGTGTTCTTGAGACCATATCCCTTCTCTGGGAGGTGGTCATACATGATTTTTAAAGAAATCTTCATGCATGGTTTTAACACATGATGCTTCACTTAACTTGAATTCTAGGGTGTGTTTGTGAACCAAATTGCCTAAAATTAGTCTTGATTGCTTGGTATTCATTCCCTCTTCTATTTTCAAATATATTTAATTAGTTTAAACTATGTCTTCACCCAATGATTTGGCACTCCAAGGTTTCCTTGTGCATGAAGGCACATCCCAGCCAATTCCTATATAATCAATGCTTATATTTAATCAAAAGGATTGAGAATTTTGTGTATCTTACATAGTATTACTGCTACAATTTTGCTGGAAATTACATATCCAAGATCTATTCACTTATGCTATCCCTCTTCCACTTGCATTGTAACCAGAATACCTTCAATATGCCATTGCTCAAGAGCCTTTTCATGCTGTTGCCTTTGCATTCCCAATTCCTTGGAATTATATGGACACATAAAGAAGGAAAGGATAAACCGAGGGGACAAATCATCACATAGCTAGATTTACCTCTGTTATGTGAATTATAGGTGGAATTTTTTTTTTGATTTCCTTCATTCCTATTTATCATTGTTACAACATATCAAATAGGGTAGAAATTAATTTCCTTTCATTTTCAAGTAATTATTTAACTTCCAAGAGGGTTTAAATCATTAATAGTAGCTCCCGGTGATAGATCCTATTCTTCCCATCCCTATGAATCTGAAGGAGAGAATATTTGTAAGAGGTTGTCTACATATCATAGATCATTTGGTAAATTTCTTGTTTTAAGTTAGTTTAGTTTCAATACACTCAGCACGGGTGAATAACCACAGCAGGTTGTCTCACTTATTTAGTTTTAGTGTAGAAATATTTTAATTATTTAGAATAGAAGCAAATTGTTGTTTATGATTGTAATATTTTAGTTTTTTGTGATTTGTTTAGATTAGTTTACCTTTCAGCACTAACATAGATTGTTAGTTTCATCTTAGTTAATTTGGACATTAAAACTAGTTAAACATTAAGATTGAGTTAGACAAACCATAGGTAATTTATGCTACCTATTCATAGCCTCTAAATTTCCCCTTTTCCAACTCAACTACCAGGAGATCATACTACTAGATCTTAGCCACTGATCCCCCTGTATTTAGCCACACACATTCAAAATCATCTTCTCTAGCATGACCTTGAGAGGTCGAGTGCGGCTGAAGGTTACATGTCAATTTTCATCCATACAAATTGGTGAACCTGACGTGAAGTATTAATTACTTCTTGTTTCATTTTATTTCATTGCTATTACCTCACCTCTCCATTTCTTCCCCTATTTTGGTAGGTATTTTCTACTTTCTAAAATATGTCTGGAAGAGAGTTTGGTGGGCCATTTGGTTCTGATAGATGTTACACCAACATTCAACCATAATAGTTCCCTTATCTTTTGAGGTGAGGTGACAATTACAAAAACAACGTCCAAACCTCCCCTAGTTACACTTCAAACCCCATTAGCTATGTAAGGATGGAGGAGGTTGATCAACCGTTAAACATGCAATACGGTCAACCTAATGCAAATCAGGTTGTTATCACAAATAGAACAGGGTCTTACCATAGAGTCTTTTTGAGACCTCACATTGCCATGTAATCAACAAAATATGATACATTTACACAAGTAACTAATCCTCTTTGTTAGATAGAGGAGTCTTTAGATATAATGAATGCCACAACCTATGAGATTTTAAATGCCTATCCTAAGATTGTTACTTTTGAGGAAGACAAGAATTAACACTGGACAATTCATGATAGGGTATCATGAGCCTGTTCAATCAAACCTTACGCCATAGGCACCCCAAAAAGGGAAACAATCCTCTCCCAACAATATAATTTCTCCTTTAGTAAGGAGGATTAAAGAACTAGAAAGGGCCCATACTTAACAACCAATACATGTAGTAGGGTAGAACACAAGGTATCCATTTGATAGAAAAGGATACATCCCTTCCAATGGGAAACCAATGCAATATCTTGTACAACAGGATTCTCCAATTCATTCAAATCTAGGTGATATTATCACATGATTAGAAACACTAGGGATGGGTCCTCATCCTTCTCAAGCTTATCCTACGCAAGGGCTAGCTAGAAGTGCATTCTCGAATGTTGTAACAACATGCAATGCAACATTCCCTAGTTTTACACCCACTAGTCCATATCTTGATATTATCCCACCTTACATGAAAATGTATTCAAAAAAATCATAGATGGACCCATACGCCATTCCCTCTCCCTACATGCCATATCAAGGGAATCCATACATTCCCGTTAAAGCTTATAATGTAGTTTATCCAACTCCTCCTCCACCTCCTCATCAAGGATCTTCAATGGTGGAATCTTACGTAATGGGTACATATAATGAGTACTTAAAGGAGCCTCTTGACTTCATCATACGTGGTGTCATTATTCCATTCCCATTTCTATATCTTCAAAAATTTAAGGGAGAAGGAGACCTGAATGCTCATATCAAGGCCTACACTATTGCTATCAGGGAATTTCTTCCTTGGGATGCTGCAATGGATAAGATATTTCTAAAGACTCTTGAAGGAATCACATTGGATTGGTATTACCGTATTCCAAAAGCTTCTATACACTCCTTTAAATAGTTTGTTTTTGAGTTCATCAAAGAATTTGACATGAACAAGTTGTTGCGTACAAGGATTAAGGAGTTCCTATATATTAGACAGAAGAAAAATGAATTCACTGCCCATTTCATCCAACGATGGTGCCAAGTTCTCTATTCCTCTGCAAGTGCACCAAACATGGACCAAATGGAACTTTGTGATCTTTTCCTTCACTCACTCAATTAAGAGATTAGGGAGGAAGTCTAAAAGTTTCCTTTTTATAATTATGAGGAAGTATTGGAAGGTACGCTTCAGATTCACCAAGCCACTATAGACAGTGAGCATACGATCTATGGTCCTAATGGAAAATTTGTATCCCCAAATCAAAATAATGTAAATTTTAAAAAAAAAGTGCCAAAAACCAAGGACCTAAGGGTGTGAATCACAATCATGGTGCTACCATGAATAGTGCTACAGATCAAGCTAAAAACACTAGTTTTACGAGAAAAATTAACACTAAAAACAATAACAATAACAACAAATCAGGAAATTAAAGAGGCCCTAACATTGTGTCATTTGTCAACATAGTTAATGTAATCTATCTATCTCAATATAAAAATAAAACCCAATGCCCAAACCAATATCAAAACTGTGGACAAGGGGCAACAAATCATGGTTTTAACAACCAATTTTAGGACTACAACCGAGGTTATAACCAAAAAAAGAAAGAAAATTATCAAAGGACAAGATATTACAACCCTAACATATATTGTGGCTTCCATAAGGTTTGAGGTCATGACGATAGGAATTTCTGTGATTGTAACAAGTTTTTGCAAAGACTTCTTGAAAAACAAAGGCAAATTTTTATAGACATGTTCCTAGCAAAACCTGAAACAAACTTGCAACATAGTCATATTGAACCCATCACACCTCAAATTGTGAACCCTAAACATCATGGGGATTCCAAAGTGAATCCTCATAATATAAAAAAGGTAATTCCTATAGGAAATAATGACCATGAAGACTCAACTTCAGACAACTCTCTGGTTGCTCCTAACCTTGGTTCAAACAATAATACAAAAAACTTGGGGTTAGTTGAGCTAGAGGTCGAGCCTGAAATTAATGCAAAAACTAAGAAAAAGGAGTACATTTCACAAACCCTAACCACTCTTTTATTTCCATAGGATGACATTCCTACAATATCAAAAGTAGTAGGAGCTTATGATTTAATATCAGATTTGAACAAGACCTTTTCTCACATTTTATTTCTAGATTTGCGGAAGAATTCACCTGTGCATTATTCTTCATTGATTAATGCATTAGGTATTGACCATATTATTAATGTTATCCCACCTCCTAGTGCTCAAATCAATCATACTAACTTTGAAATACATCCTCTGGGACAAAATGATAGGTATACTAGTTTTTGTTAAGATAGACAAAATGCCATATGACGTTGAAATTACCTGAAGAGGCGATCCTACCTTATTTTTACAAGTATGGGTTTTAAAAATTGCATTAATAGAGCCATGATTGACAATGGGGCTGTTGTAAATGTGATTCCCTTCTCTTTCTTGCAGAAGTTGGGATATGAAGAGATAAATTGTTCCTCTACAAGAAACACATTAGGGGGGTATGATAGTCTCAAAGAGACCTCAATTAGAACCATAGTTCTTCCAGTCACACTTGGTCCAAAAACCATCTTGATGAAGTTTTATATTATCAGTAGGGAAATAAGTTATAACCTTATCCTTGGGAGACCCTGGATTCATCGAATAAAGGCTATCCCTTCTATCCTGTTCTAGGAGATTAGATTCCTCCATCTAGGGAAGCTCTTCCTCACTCAGGCTGATCTTAAGCCCTTTGATATACACTTAGAAAACCTCAAGAAGTAGAAAGGAGTCCATACAGAGTATGAAATTCTTGTGAATCAATTGAAAAAACCACCTCCATCAAAAGAGTTAGTCTTGATCACCCTGGGAATGCCAAAGGTTGAAGTCATTGACCCAAAAACATTTGAAGTGGAAAAGAAAAGATAAGGGTAAATTAATATATGTGGAAATAGTGTCCATTAAAATCACAACAAAAATTATGAAACTCTTAGAGAGTGATGATCTGATCTTCCTCCCATTTGAAACACAAAGGATGTGTAGTCATATCGGTTTAATATCTCTTCCCTTGGATAGCCTAGGTCTACGTGTAACCATGATATAATTAACAAAAAAAGAAGGGAAATTTGATATTGAAATGATGCCCATCAAAACCATCTTTGAGGGTTGTTATATTCTAAACCCCAGTTTCAACCCATGTGTGTCTGAAACTAAGTTTTTCATATCCATGGGGCAAGGCTTCATCATTCAAAAAGGGTCAACATTAATCACAACGCTCTACATAGGAAATAGTGCTGAGCAACATAGTCATGATCACACATACACCATGTCTCAAGAATGTGACAAAAGGTGCACAAACACCTCTTTCAGACAAATGATTTTAATGATTGGACATATACACTTCTAGGAAAGGGTTGTAAGTTTAAACCTAAAATGCTTGGCCCTTGTCAAGAGAACATAAATTTTGAGGATCATGGTTCTCTTTTGTGTACTTTTAGGGGTGAAGAATTCAATATTTTTCAACTTTATTCAACTTAGCCATCATGACATGTAGTTTCACCTGTATTTCCATATGTACATTACTACATCCACGTTGCATTTCCATCTACTAGTTCATTTCATCAAATTTATGATCAAGGGTCTTATTCTTATAGTAACTCCTAAAAACTTCTAAAAACATTAGCAAAACATTTAAATCATGTCTCTTCAAATATTCACGGTGTCATCAATTGTTTCCAAATCATTTCATCAATCCAAGCAAGATACGACAAAGCTTTGATAGTAACCATACCAAGGCCTGCATACTTGGTTCTACTTATAGTTTTTTCTAGATTAGGTGTCTTTGCCTATAGTCTGTTCTAGAAGCTTCATGGTGTCACATCTATCCCACATACATATATTTGGAAATAAGAACATTCTAGACATTTTTCCTAGATAAATAAGTCAAATGTAAATCCATAGAAAACTTTTATTTTACACATTTCTTTGCCCTACCAACCTTCGGTGTTGAGCGTGCATCTCTTACTAGTGATGTAGGGTTGGGAAAGGAGAGAAGTGCTCTTACTCACCTATGCCTTATCCATGGTGATGTAAACTCCACTTTTTGTCACTTCATCTCTAGATTTTTTTAACTTTATGCAGCTGATTTAAATACCCATATATTTAAATCTACATAAACATTAATGTTATCCATTTCTAATAATTGTCATGAACTTTGTGCAGCTGTATGAGAGAATGCTGAACCTACTCATTCTCCCTCAATGCTCTATGAGAGCCATACATAAAATGTAACCCTTTGGTTCCCCTTTAATAGGATATGATATATAAGTGAAAACCCCTAAGTGTGTACTTGGGTTCCACCTATGAAATCCACAGGCATCTCACATCTTAGATAATGGTGAAATCTCGACAGTGTAATCAACAGCTTACACCACTTTTCACAAAGTTTTTGAGTCATGTATGCCATGCTCGATTCTTTTACGACACACTCACCATTGGAATCTTTTCATCTCACCTTATTCACTTGTTCAGTTATATGGATTCAAAAATGTTAATGTTGTAAATAGCTACAAGCCTTGAATGAGGCACAAACAAGTTTAACCTACAGGAAGACGTACCTCTATGTCATCCTGTGATTCCTATGGGAAGAAAGTTTTCTCATAACAATTCACCTTGTTACTCACCCACATATCTACCTGTAGTCATCATAGGTTGATATAGGGGTGCGTAACCAAGAGGTCGAACATGTCTTGTAACTCTATCTAGGTTTGTACTTAAGACAACACCATACTACAATCCAGTCTCTTGGTGAGACAACTCATTACAAATGCTAAATGACAATATACTAATGGTGACAATCATCACAATAGGGATACGACTGTGTAGTATATGCAGTGAGTTCACCCACATAGAATTCTATATTGGTGCATGGTGTTTAATGTTTTCAAGGTAATCATTATAGAATAACCCAGGACTTACAACACCTTCTCCACGAATGGGTCGTACCTAAGGTTATTATTGAGTTGATCCCAGGATCCCCAATCTCTATAACATTTTAATTACCTTTCAATATCTCATACCCATGTTAACCATTGATGGAAACAATACAATTAATGTCAATGACTATTATTACAGTTTCAAAAACCATCCAGGCTTTAACGTTTAGGCTAATGCTCCTTATTTCATATTCTAGGGATATGTACTTAGATGAAGCTAATTATTTAGGTATGATTAATTCCTTGAATTAAGTGCCATAGACTATCAATGCTAATCCTCTTTTTAGTTTAAGCACATCACTTTTCTTAATTGCAGTTCAGTAAAGAGCGTTCCTTTATTTTACTATCTCCAAAAAGTAAGATAAATTTGAGGTATCCTATATGATATATTTTTATGAACCACTTACCCAATTATCTTTCCTTGTCATATTATTTTAAAAGATGACTCTCTAATCCTCTTTAGAGATAATTACGATATTGGTTAGGGATGAGATTTTAATACTATGTTCTTTTTAAATTAGTACACATGTTCCCATTTTACTCCCATTGCATCTGACATGTTTATGTGCTCATAATGATGCATCATGGGAAAACCCCTAAATGAAAACATTTCATCTCATTGAGAAAAATATTTCATAACCCAATTTATCACAATTATGTAATTCCCGAATAGTGGAACCATACTCAATACATTTTCATATTATATTACCATAAGCCCTTCCTCTTATTGCTTCTGTGTGTCATCCATGCATAGGAGTTAATGTTGATTTCACTTAGAAAACAATATTACATTTTCATATCTTTGTTATGAGCTAGAATAACTTGAGTTTATAAAACAGTCATAGCACAGAAGTACATGATTATCATAACCTTATCATGGTTTCATGGTAATCGAGCTGCTTACTTAGCACCTGCCATTAAGATTAGACAGTCATATTTCTAGATATATTTGACTGGTTGAGTACACCCTATACAAAACCTTTGGAGAACATAATACAACTTTACAAGGGGGTTGATAAATTGCATTTTATAATGAGGCAGTTATCCATTAGCAACCTTAACTATTTCCAAGTATGCTTAACGTATGATTTGTTAGATCATGATATTCTTAGGAAACAGTCAACTCATAATTCCTTATATGTTCCCTAGCGTTCACACATATGTTGTGTGCTAGTAATTACTATGTATTTAAGAATAACACTTAATACAATAGTGACAAAGATACTAATAACCTATCTTGATAAATTTTTGGTTCTTAACTCATCATTTGCCAATCAATCACTTATAAGACAATATATTGCAACAGAAAATATTTCTTAATTTCATTCAAGAGATAAGTACAATTCATGTCTATAAGCATGATCAAAGTCTTTCATTTTAATGAATAATATAGAGACATTAAATAATAAGGCCTTTCCCAATTCTAAGTAGAAGTACTTCATATAAGAACAATCCAGTTAGTCAT
Organism: Taxus chinensis; assembly: GCA_019776745.2. Classification (NCBI taxonomy): domain Eukaryota; kingdom Viridiplantae; phylum Streptophyta; class Pinopsida; order Cupressales; family Taxaceae; genus Taxus; species Taxus chinensis. The sequence goes on from CM034149.1 coordinate 551,456,486, forward strand.
ATCTTTAACTTTCCTCAATTAGAATAATATACAAAACTAAATACTTTACTCTTTCTCCATAGCATTTATCTACAAAATTATTAGCATGAGTTAGTTCACAAGAACTGAGCATGATAAGCCTCAACTCATCATAACAACATAATCTTCTTAATTATTTCATAAAAAGAACTCATATTATTTTTATGAATCATTATTGCAGAACTTAAGAAGATAAAAATTCTTTCTATAATATGTCAAAAGCAAGCACTTTCATGAGCTAAGAAAGAAATCAGTTTCAAACTTAAATTTCAATAAAACTATTTCAGTCACTTAGAATAGCCACCTAAATTATAAGGTACTTGATAATCATAAGTGATAAAAAGACTACTGATAAGAGTATCAAGATTCCACTCATGAAATCCCATACTTGCATAAATGGAATCATTTTTACTCAATGATTAAGTAACTATAAATATAAAAATAATCACATTCAAGCAATCTCTCAAATATTATTACAGATCCAACAAGGATTTCATACACCCATAAGGTCTACTAAGGTCCATGCAATAGTACTAAGACATTAAGCATATTTAATTAAAATTTCAATTTTAGATTTACTTTAAGGATGAGAGATAGCATTCACGACATCGTACCATTTAGCAACAGGTAAAATTCAAGTAATAGGTTACATAACCAATGCTTTCCTCAATTTAAGTATTTATTAAACATTCCAAGACTAGGAAAAAGAACATAATTTCTTTTCCTCAGATTGATTATCAACATAACAATACCGATTAATTACCAAAGCATTTCAAAAAGTTTTAATGAAAGGGAGTCATGATAATATGACTGAAATTTAACCTATTAGCCCAAATTGGGCATTCATAAATGTATGAGTTTTCTCATAAAAAAAATTCAAAAGAAAGGTTTCATTACTTCTCACTGAGTCAAGGACTCTATTATAACAATGAAAAAGTTCTACTAATCCATTCCACTGGACAAAGTTGGAGCATAACAAATTATTCATGACAAACCCAAAAGAAAATGATAAGGGAATTTTTAGATGTCATGAGAACTCCATAATCTTGAAGGAAGAACTAAATACGGTTAGACTCATGAAATTGTTCCAAATCATTTCCAAAAACCTTCTAGTAATTGTTAATAGTAGGTCATTACTAGTGACAAATAACCAACAACCTTTACTACAAATTTTTGAATCTAAGAAGAAGGTTATCAATAAAACTACAGCTAAGCATGGCCTAGAGCATAGAGATATCAAATTAAAACAATTACCAAAACCATCCTACTTGTTTAAATATCACGTTTCTAATAAAGAGAAATATTAAACTCTTTTTGACCTCAAGATCTAATGAAAAAGCTTCTATAAGGTCAGCTTAACTATAAGGATTATTTCCTTAAAACTAGTAGTAGATTGCAAGTCTTTCGATAAGATGGAGGTTCCTAGTCAAGATCGACTTTACTTTCAACCTTAGCTTTGTGTTGGAAGGGTAGCCCAGCTAAGAAGTTAATAATAATAACATTAAATAGAAAATAGCTCACAATATATCCTACAGGGTTTCCAAGGAGCATATCTATTTCTATTAATAAGGCTGGAATGAAAACAAGAATGAATACATCATATAAGATGGTCTTAATCTTATCAATAGCCATTTTTTTAAAACATAACATTGCCACCACCTGTATAGAATCCCAAAGGCATTGAATATATTGAATAAAAAAGGAGATCAGTATGAGTTGGAGTAACCAACACACAGTAAGCTTGATGTTGTGCTCACCTTGCAACATTAATGCGACAATTTGATGATAGGGAAAAACTAGAAATCCAGTCAAACACTCATACATAGTTCGAAGATTAAGTCATTAACGTTATTCTAGAATGCCCATCCAAGGGTCAAGGAGGCATATTTAATATTTTACTGCAACTGCCCTCATTATCCCCAAATAGATGTTATTATTAAATACAATTGATTAACCTTTTTATTTAACTATGGGTAAATAGTTTTGAAGGGACTATACCCTGTGAACAAAAAGACTCAAAATCCAGATCTACTAGGCATAGATAATACCTCCAATAAAACCGATACGATTTCATAGGAATAGATTTCTTTAAAAAGAATCAAACCCAATTCCGTAAATATAATGTTTACCAGAAAAGGGAAGTCATTAACAACAAAACCTCTCAAACATCGACTTCCAGTATTTCACATTATCTTTCTAATTTTATATAATCAAGGAGAAATGGGTAACCATTAAAACAAGGTTTTCTACAGTTTAATTCCTCGCAACATTGAAATAAGAAATCAAAACACAGGAAATTTCAAGCTAAAACTTAATGATGAATACAACTGCAACCCTTATTCATCCCATGAAATACGTTGTCTCATCACAATAATAAATCACATTGAAACCAAAAATAATTACTTTGTTTCAAAACAACATTCATCACACTCAAAGATCAAAAAAAATCTACAGAAGTAAAGATTAAATCAATTTCACATCACCAAGGATTAAGAATACAAATTTCAATCTAGGTAAAGTTCTATTTTTGAAATGACTAAATAGAGCAAGAGATTATGACAATTTCAAAGTGTATCATGCCTATTACTCCAGTATTTCTTTCCTTGCAATGTTCTCATGATTTTTCAGAAATCCCCAATCCTTTGAAATGAATTCCTTCATCCAATAGATTACAATGATTCCTCACTATTTATTGAGTCTGGGAACTTGATGTACAATCAACTCCACTGATGCTTTCCTCATGCAAACTCACAATAACTTACAGTTCAATTTTTGCATGCAGAGCTTCTGCGAGTTTCTAGCCATGAAATGAATTGATACCCAAAAAACACCTTAATTTCCCCAATCCTTCCTCCCATTACCCAAGGAAAGTGAGAGTTTATTACACATTGAATGCCATTAATGTAGTGGTTGAAGGAGCTTGCCAAATTTTTTTACAAACCAACTATTCTTTAAATTTAGCAAAGTCGCACTTCATGCCATACAAGGCTATTTAAATTTAGCTAAGCCATATTATTTCCCTCAACTTGGTCAGTGGATCAATAAATAAACAATAAAGAATTCAGTACAATATATTAGCGGTGGGGTGTCCAACTCACCACTTGATTTAATTTCGAAACTTTAGATTGTATATAGTTTTTAAAAAACCAATTAAAAACTTATGCAAATAGCAATTTCAGATGCTCATCTCTTTTTTGTATAAGGACTCAATCAAATAATTGCATTTATACATCCTTTCCAGATAGCCAGAGTTGCATCAACTCTAAATTCACAAGTAAGAAGTTCTCACGTTAGGTTAAGAACCATGCTATAAGATTAGATTGTCCCTTCCTTGATTACACAAAGTTAATAAATCTCCCGAAGTAGTTATTTTTCTACTTCAGACTTATCAAGTTCCCTTTTTGTAATATATATAGATATATATATATATATATATATATATATATATGTATGTATGTATGTATATATAATAGTTAATATGTTAGCATAGATCACATAAGTTGCTTATGCAAGCCTTATGGAAATTAATTCTCTTAATTCAAATAATTAAGTTATTGACTAACAAATGTAGTCATTCACCCAAGAAAATATGACCATGCTAGTATTAGCCATAAGGTGACGTAAAATACTGAATGGTCAACTCAAAATCAATTCTAATTCGAAATAAAATATTATTCAAGTTCCAATTTTGGTCGTTAAGTGAACTATCCAGCTGTAAAAGCCTTAACATAGTTAAAAAACTATTATGCTCGCAATTTACTAGAGATAAACGGTAACATAATAAATCACTTTCAAGGCTTATATTTACACCAAGTATTTAATGAAATAGTACATTACAAACATCTTAATGTCACCTTAGTGAAAACAATTTATCATTAAGATAGACCCCGGATTAGCTGGGTTCACATCAAGTTTCCATCTAATTTTTGATACACAAAGGTGCTAACAAAAAAGGATAAAACCATTTTTCCTATCATCCCTTTAAAGACATAAATGAAAGTATGGGACATTACAGGTGATGAACCCATACTTCCTACTAGTAGCATGGGGTAAGGTGTAGGGAGTCTGTTTGAAAAACTTGAAATTTAGAAACAATTCATTCAAATGCTATGAAATCATAAATCAAAACAAAGTGAGTTAGATGTCCAAAATTCCAAAAGATTTTAAAATCTCAAAACCGGATTTTGTCAACCAAGTGGTCATCTACGAATCTAAGTCTAGATAAACTGGAAATCATTTCACATTTAAAACTATGAAGAAAAATTGATTAGAATGAGTTTGTAGTGTCTCAATTTGGTTTTTCCAAATCCTTGTCTTTCTCTCATCATTACCATTCAAAACATTTCTATAACTTGTGCCCCTTCTAGCTCTTTGTATTGAGCCCTCACATCTTACTAGTTGTGTGGAGTTAGGAGTGGGGAAAGTTCATTCACTTATCATATCACTCTTTCGCCACATTTTGCGAAAACAATATGAAGTATGAAAAATTACTTAGAGAAACTAAAGTTCAACATTACAAAGTGATCGCATTATCATATATCATTATTACAAAAAAATAGATCATTCTGTTAGTATTCATATCCACTACATACATTCTGAAAAGCATATAAAAATGGAAGCTCTAAACATCTAGAGTACACATGTGAAGTGAGCAAAGAGGAAGTAAACTAAGATACAATGAATTACCGAACTAAAAATAAGATTCTGTATATATCATAATAAATCAAGTTTGTATACAATGTCATAACACACTAGGCGTGGTCAAAATGCTCACAATGAGCCTGAAATATAAAAAAAATCATATAAACGCCTGAAAAATGGCATCTAAGCAATAAAGGCACTCTTCCTATCTACCTCTTTGAGGCCCCTTAAGACCGTTCTAGTTACAAATTTCTTAGGAGTTCTTCTCAAAAGCAGTCAAACAGCAAAGGGCCAAGCCTAACATAAAATACCATTCCTAAATCCATTCCAATTCAAACATACTCAGAAATGAAAAAGTCACTGTGGGTCTAGAGCTTTACAGAAAAATTTACCAAATCAATACCTATGAATGAATTGGAAAATGAGTTTGTTTTGATATTTATATGTTGTTATAACTTTGTTTTAAGTGCATTTGTTCACAAAGTTGTAGCGTTGGTACAGGTATATTTCTATATCCCCACACAAATGGTAAGTCCTCTTGTTGTTTTAATTTAGTATTTATTTTTTGATATTTCATCTATCTACACTTGAGTCTTGTTTTTCAATTTTTAGGTAGCGGGAGTTTGGACAGAAATATTCCAACACATGGGGTGTTTCAAGTATGAATTCTAACTCCCCATTTCAGGAGCTCTATACTCAAACTCTACGTTTTACACCTTTTCATGGCTAAGATGCTTCTTCGAGAGGGAAATATGTATGCACCCAAAATTACATGTGCTACATTGTCAAAAAATAGTTACAAAAGTCCAAAATGATGATTCACATTCTTTAAGAGGGTGTTTGAGTTCTTAAACCCATTCAAAGTGTATATTTGTAGCCTAGACATCCTTACTTAGCTTTCACACACTTTCTTCCAACTTCCTACTCATTTTTTTGCATGTTTTGGCCTTCAGTGTCAGGACCACCACACTACCTGGGCAGAAGTTCTGAAACCGCCTCCCAGGCTTGGGCGGTGGTCCTGAGACCACCTCCCAAGCTTGGGTGGCAGTCTGAGATTGCCTTCTTTTGTAGGGAGGTGATCCTACACAATTTATTTGAGAACTCTTCATACTTAGTTTTAACATGTGACACTTCACTTAACTTGACTTCTAGGGAGTGTTTGTGAATCAAATTCACTAAAAATAGTCCTGATTGCTTGGTATTCCTTCCCTCTTCTATTTTTAAATATATTTAATTAGTTTAAACTGCCTCTTTACCCAATGATTTGGAACTCCAAGGTTTCCTTGTGCATGAAAGAAAATCCCAACCAATTCCTATATAATCAATGCTTGTATTCAAGAAAAAGGCTTAATAATTTTGTGTATCTTGCATAGTATTGCTACCACAATCCTGATAGAAATTCCATAGCCAAGATCTGTTCACTTGTGTTATTTGTCTTCCACTTGCATCACAACCAGACTTCCTTCAAGATGTCATTTCTCAAGCGCATTCTCCTACTCCTGCCTTTGTATTCCCAATTCCTTGGACTCATATGGACACATAAAGATGGAAAGGATAAACTGAGGGGAAAAGTGATCACATAGATATATTTACCTCTTTTCTGTGAATTCTAGGTTGATTTTTTTGTTTGATTTCCTTCATTCTTATAATTTATCATTGTTACATCATATCAAATAGAGTAGAAATCATTTTCCTTTCATTTTCAAGTAATTAGTTAACTTCCAAGAGGGTTTAAATCATTAATAGAAGCCCCCAGTGATGGACCCTCTTCTTCCCATCCATGTGGATCTAAAGGAGAGAATATCTATAGGAGGTTGTCTACATATTATAGATCATTTGGTAAAGTTCTTATTTTAAGTTAGTTTAGTTTCAATTCACTCAGCATAGGTGAATAACCACACCGGGTTATCTTGCTTGTTTAGTTTTAGTTTAGAAACATTTTAATTATTTAGAATAGAAGAAAATTGTTGTTTGTGATTGTAATATTTCAGTTTTTGTGATTTGTTTAGATTAGTTTCCCTTTTAGAAGTAAAATAGATTGTTAGTTTATCTTGGTTAATTTATAAATTGCAAACTAGTTTGAAATTGAGATTCAGTTAGACAAACCATATGGCATTTATGATACCCATTTATAGCCTCTAAATTTCCCCTTTACCAACTCAGCTAATAGGAGATCACACTACCAGATCTTATTCACTGATCCCCTTGTAGGTAGCCATACACATTCAACATCGGCTACTCTATAAAAACTAAATGGGTCGAGTGTGGTTGAAGGTTGCATGTCGATTTTCATCCATATAAGAACCATACCAATTGATGTGCTAACCTATTCCATGTCATACAAGATCTTATCGCTGCATAATATTTTTAGTGGGATAACCTTGCTGTAGCCACCAAGAGATCTAATCTTAGTGCATAATCGATTCAATCTCAAAAGCTGATCCCTCAAGTTTTTATTCAAACTTCACCACCTGTAGCCATATCTACTATACCACTCATATTGGGAGCATCTCATATTCCACTTCAAAATTTCACCATGATTATGGATTTCAAATATGTTACTTATAAAATTTGATACTTACCTCCAATGATAATACCTCTCTTGAGTTTCACAACAACATTAACACCACACTTGATACCTAACCTCCATGTTCCACCTTGGCAGTTATGTATCATATTAATACACATCCTCTTGTAGACACCAAAATTAGGTCACATTCCCCTTTGGTTCCTCGATAAATAAACACTTTCATCACATTCACCTAGCCATGGCCCCCTTCACCCCACTATAATATTAATTTAATTATTTAAATTAAATTAATTCATTATCCTCACCATATTTACTGTTTAAATCTCCTAATTTGGATAATGCCCACATACCCACCTCACCTAGACACCTCATCAAACCACCTCACCCTAAGACCTATTCTTATTAAGTTGTCATAACTAATTAAGACTTACCCAAACCCTAAAAATAAATGCCTACATTCCCTCTAACCACATTCCCACATGCTTAAAAGAAGCTTCCATCCTAATCCATAGTGCCAACACACAAGATCCTAGAAAATAAAGGGGATCTAACTAGTTTAGTAAACCTAGAAAATCCAACCATAAATGACACTGGTTACCCTTAACCGATGCCGATTAATTCAGAACCACCATCGGTCACCTTTTAACCCATAAAAAAACCTCATTTTTGAGGTTGGCATATTTCTAAGAGATATCACATCTTTTGAGAAGAATTTTCAGGGAGAACACACATGCAAAGAAGGAGATCAAGTATTTTCTCTTATACAGACATACAACATTCACCCAACAACCATCCAACACTTACCCCAGCATAGATTTGATTTAATCAGGAAAGAAGGAGAGCACATGTAACCCATGTAAGAGCTCCCCAACATTTGGTGATCCTTCGCAGTATTCAACCTCTTATCAGCACCTTCATTCCTCACTCACAGACATCCAAAATAGGTTCTAAGTAAGTAGAACATTTCACTCTTTAGATTCACTTATTTCATCATTTTATTTTCATCCTTTGCTCCCCTAGCCATCCACTGACCTTATTTAATACTCACCCCTTCATATCCCTATAAAAACCTCGCTAAATCCCATCCAAACAACTTAATACCTCTTTCCAACCAGCCTAGTCCTTTGTGCAATCATAAGGGAGACCTAAAGTTCATTCTGTAATATTTCTAGTATCCCATAGTAACCGGCACTCATTCTCCCAAACTTGCGTCAGTCACCCTTAACCGGTATCAGTCTCTATATTCACCAATACAACCCAAAAACGTGACCTACCTACCTATTTCTGCATCACCCTTAATCAACTATGACCTACCTAAGACCTTTGTCAGATCTATAGAGACTCAGAACCAGTTACTTGACCTTTGGATCTTATTATAACCTAGCCTGTTAGATTAGATATTTCTTATTGTGTTTTAAATGAGATACCTAAATAATTTTAACTAAAATAGGATTTATTTTATTACCAACATTAAATTTTTTTAAACAGTGGACTGAAAGCCATCTAGGAAGTATCACACTTCCTAGATCTAGCACTCACTAGGCAGTTCACCGCATATACTATTTAACTCTTTCTGGTTGTCTTGTGTTCCATTTTAGGTAGTTCCTCCTAGCTAAAAGGAAGCTATCACAATGAGCTATGGATTCAGAAGTCATACGCGTGCAACAACCCATCGACCAACATTTCAATAGGTATTCCTCCTACACCCATTACCCTATCTGTTTCGTCATTTTCAAAGAAATGTCTAAGAATCAGGTGAAACATTTTGGCACACCCGGTGGGACCCATCCGGGGTTCCTTGCATTTTATTCATTCCTTGGAAAATTTGTGTGTTTTTTTACCTTCTGAAAAGCATACACATTAATTTTCTTCCTTGGTAACCTTATTTTTCTTTCTATTTGCTCTAAAAGAAACCTTTATTTTGGTATACTTAAAAATAACCATTTCTTCTTGTTTTCTACATTTTAGTGAAAAAACATCCCTCTCCCTCTTCATATATTTATGTCATCGGATTCTATATTTTTATGTGGGCTTAAAAATCATTGGATTTCATTATGATTTTATTCATTAGCTCACATTAATTAAGGGCAACCTATACGCTGGAAGTCATTCCCAGCTAATGGTTGACAAATGAATCGTAGAAATTACATCTCTCTCTCTCTCTCTCTGAGTCTTACCACATTGCACAAAATCAAAACAAATACATATTCTTAAACAACATCTTAGCTGGGAACACCTATCAATGATCACACTAATCTAAGGATTGGAAGGTACTCCCCAACTTGCTACTCTGTCGAGTCATATTTCAGAGCAAAGCCCACCCCAGCCATAACATACCTGAAAACTCAACTTTTATATCTCCTTCTTCGTAGGAAGCCATCCTCACTAAAAAACTCTATTCTATAGTTCATGAGTCAGTCCTTAAATAACATAAGATAAACAAACATAATAGAAAAGGAACTCTCAGAATCACATTTTTCTTAGTGTTTTTGTTTGTCTTGCATTTTAAGGTGAGAGGTCATGTTCTTCATTTTCCCAGTTTCTCCTTACATGCTCCTCATCACAGTTGGTGTATTCCAGCTTCATCTGAGTGTGCATGGACCATATTCTCATCATTCTAAACATTTTGGGTTTGATTCCACATCAAATTTTAGTTCACAACCACTTTTCTTTCATCACTGTTTCAATTTCACAGTGACCAGTGTCGAGTCCAGCGACCGTGGTCGGTTACCCTCTGACCATCATCGGTTACACCCAACCAGCATTGGTTCCTGGTCCTTTGGTTAATCTACCCAAAAGGAAATCAACACCTTCCATTTTATCACTCACCCTTGAACCTATCCAACCTATCACTATCGATACTGGAAATGAGGAGTTTGCACGACTCCTTGACCAAAACCCTACCGCCTTACAATTTTATCTTTCCTACTCATCCACTCGAGATGACTCGGGTCAAGTGATATATGACATGATCATATCTTTCCCCCTGATACTCGCTCCTACTTCTACTCTAGCCCCTGTTAACCCCACGTTGCCTACATCTAGACTTTTCAATTTAGATGAGAATAATGGAAATACACCCCAATTTGGGAGCTTTACTCTTCTATCTTAGAAAATCTCATCAAAGCTAGGGCCTATTGGTGCCCATTTTGATCCTTTGTTATTTTCCCATTTTCCCACTTTGTTTTACGTGATCTAAAGATGTTTTTCTTTGAATTTTGTGGTCTGTGAATTTCCCCATTTAGATTGGATACTTTGAAAAGCTCACAAACTTATTTTTTGCCCCATCTTAAAGGAAAAATACATGTATGCCTTACTTTGTGCCCTAGATTTCCAAATCCACGGGCCTCTATCATTTTTTCCATCTTTCCTGGCCTTTGGAGCTTGTGGTTGCCCATTTTTTGCTTATTTTCCCTCAAAAATATATCCCCATGGTTGAAAATTTCTTTAAAACACCTTCCATTTTCCTTTTGACTAAAAAACCCTTCGTTCACAAAGAAAAAATTGATTTTGGAGGTCACAGGAAAATTCTGTGTTTTTTGATGGTTATACGGGTGTCATTTTCCTGTCAAAATTAAGCTCAAACCTTCTCTTATACATGGCCGCTTCTGGCTTGATGAGATTCAATGGGTTTTCTATAAAAAATTAACGTGTTTTGGTTTTGGAATATTTCGTAACTTTCCCCTGCAACCCTGCAGGTCCCAGAGGAGGGACATGTGTCACACTCTTATTCACATGTGAGGATGGAAGGCTAGCAGGGACTTAGAAGATTTTTTTCCTTTTTGGTGAAAGGGGAAAAAAGGAAAGGAAAGGCTCGCATGTCCACTAGGCCAATTAGGGGTGGACACATGGTAGGGTGGGGTCAGAAGGGAGTGTAGACTGGTGGAAGACTTAGGTATTTTTTCCTTTTTTGGTGAAAGGGATGAAAGTTGCAAATGGGGCCGTGGGTATGCAATGGCACAAAAGGAGACATGTGGTGGGAAGAGCGGGTCGGTGCATCGGTGGAGGAAAAAGGGATTTTTTTCCCTTTTTGTAAAAAGACTTAGTGTGGAAATTTGAGGCATGGCTTCACAATGAACCAGTGACTGAAGCATGGCAAAGGAAGAAATCGGAGGCACGGGCCCACGGGGAAAAATGAGAAAATTTTACCTTGGCGAAAAAAAAGGGTTAAAACATGAAATAAGCCCATGGATTCTTAGTGATAGAGAGATGGACACATGGCAAGGACAGAGGTGGAGGTGCGGGCCTGTGGGGAAAAAAGTAAAAAATTTCCAAATTTCAAAAAAGGGTGGAAATGTGTAGAATTGAAGCGTAATTTCAATGTGACCCACCATATGCCACGTGTCAACACCAAATTTCATGGGCGGGAGGGGCTGAGAAAAAATTCAAAATTTTTACATTTTTCCAAAAATGTTAAAAAAGTCAAAAAGTGATCCAAATCCATTCCCAATCGTATTTTGACATGTGGAGGGCTCAGATTGAAGGGAAAAGGGAAAATAAATGGTAACTATACATTTTCCACTTTGGCCAGCATTTTTGCTCCAGGAAGTGTGGAAATGTGAATTTTGCATCATTTTTCATCAATTTTTTTTGCAAATTCATGTCATTTTTTCCTTCAAGGATCAATGGGATCATTTTGAAATTTTAATTTGCAGATCTAGGTCATTTTTCAAATGAATTTTTACTCGGGCTCAAGAAAATATGTGAAATATCAAATTAATAAAGTTGCAGAATCAAATTTTGAAATGATAAGGATGAAATAATGAAATGAAAGGGGTTTGCATGCTTAGAGAATGAAAAACATGCCTCCATAATGGATAATGATGAAGGATTTGTAATGATTCGCCATTTTTGAAACCCCTGGCAACTTTTGTTTGAAAATTTTGTTAAATGTCCCTATCTACGAATCATGTTGAAATTTTGTAACAAAATTGATGCCGGGCATATTCTTTTCTTGGCAAAGAAGGATCAAATGTAATTGAAAGTTATATAATGCATGTTTTAAGGCATGCAAAAGGTTGGAGAGAACTTATAATTTCATGAAAAAATCTAGGAAGAATCCCATTCTCTGAGAAACTGCCTGGAGAACCATTTCTAATTATTTTTGCATCAGATTTGTATCATGTTGAGTTGGTTTCAGTTGTAAAGCCATCAAAAAGCTCTGAGATTTTTCTTATAACATTCCCTTGCTGATAGATTTTGTCATTCTAGATTATTCTGTGTTGTCTCTTGGCAAAATTTGCATGCACTTATGTTTCAGAATGTTTTCAATTTGTGTTTCTTTCTCCAGTTGCAGTCTTATGTCTAAAATCCCTCTTGATCATACATGGTCTCATTTCTTGTTGATAGTTTAGTGGCATCTGCAATCTCACATTCAGAAGAGCTTTCATCTGATAAAGAGATAAATAGATTTAAAATCACTTTACCTTCCTTGAATTTAGAGATTGTCGTAAACCTTTGGGTGCACCTTAGGTCATGATAAAATAGAGTTTCTGGATGCTTTGTTGGGTTCATTTACTTCAATATTTTGTGGCAGGTTGTCAAAGATTGTGTGGAAGAGTGCATATTTGGGCCTCCATTTTTTACATATATCCTAGTTGAAGGAGTACCTTAACCCCTTTGAAGCATTCTGCTATTTAGGTCTTACAAATTTCTTGCAAAGGTCCTTAAAGAATTTGGCAAATTCTGGTTAATTTGGTCTAAAAATCTCCCACCAAAATTCATTCAAAATAACTAATCCTACCCCCATACTACCCTTGCATTGCATTGGGTGTCAACAATAGAATACAATCCATCTACAAAAATGCATAAAGTAAATCAGGATCATGCAATGTCTTCAATAACCCTTTCCTTGCATTGAAAATATCTCCATAATATGGGAAGTAAGTGACAACTTGTGAAAGTCAGGTTTGGAGTGTTGATCATATTTTCCAAAGGGCCCTTTCCATACTATTTACACAAATTGAGGGATATCTTCATCTCCTTCACCATTTGAGGGTTACAAAAATAGGTCCTCTTACCTTGGTTGAAAGTCACAACCTAAAATAGTTAGGACAAGATCAAGTCCTATTTGAGTGCTATCCATCTCTCCACAAATCTGAGTGCCAGTTAGATCACATCCTCGGCTTATTAAAATGACACACATAATGATCTATCTGACTTCAAGCTTCATGCCTTATCTTTGATGCTACTCAGACTGCAAGGGAGAAAAAATTTGGGGTACCAAAAGGGGCCATCACTCTTCTGCCAATAAAACCACACACTGATTTTGACCTTGCTCGCCCCATGCCCACATGGTATAAAGAACACAAATTTTGTAACTATCATCGAGGTAAAGGGTCATAGTGACAGAAACTGCATCACTTTAAAAAATGGTGTCGAAGAAATTATCAAGAAAGGTGAGTTAACCATGGATAATCCTAACGCACCTGCCAATCAAAACCTACATATCTTCAAGAAACCCTTTCCTAATCATGCCCCTTCATCTGATCAAACTGGTGAGACCTCAACTCATGATATCCATACCTGCGAGGTCCACACTATTTTCAACAACATATCCATCACTTGCCAATTACCTCATATTCCTTCCATAGAGGAAATTCTAGCTTGAAATCCTCCTTATGCATTAGAACCTACCTCATCTATTCCTCCACCCACATAGGAACACCTTTCACCTCCTCCCTCACCTGTGGAGGAGCCTTCTGCTAATATCGAGACCATTTGTCCTTTGGCTTCTCCACCTAGGGAACCATCACCCATAGTACTTCCTCAGTCCATGGAGGAGCACCCATCATCTCCTCCACCCACAGAGGAACACCCATCATATCCTCCACCTACAGAGGAACACTAGAATTTCTCCTCCACCTATCACAGATCTAGTAGAGATACCTTTGCCTCTAGGAAAACATTCTACATTAATCTACCCAAGATCCCACAAACCTACTTTTGGCTCTCTTACCCACAAAATCCAAAGCCAGAAGAAATTCCCTGTCTATAAGACACATTTTAAAGGAATAGCCATTGGGTCCTCATCAACTTAACCTACAGACGTGCCATTCTCACGCTTAGCCGATCACTTAGATTATGTGGATAGATCCTTACTATGGGGGCATCTTCTACTTCCAGTTTCAATGCAAATGCAGATATCACTTGCTGACACTTCCACTATCTACCACAAAAATATTTTGACTAATCGAATTGAATGCAACTGACTTTACCACAACTTCTTCCACGACACCCATCATATTTCAACATACACCCTTACCCATAGCCCAACATACATCTAAATCCAAACCCACACCTACAACATCTTCCTCGACTAAACCTATTACTACCTTAGGAGTCTCCCCAACCACCAACCTTGCTCATCCACCTATCAAACTGGATTTAGCTACATCCTCCAAAGTCAACACCACACATACTTTGACACCCAAATAGAAGAACCAAGCCCATAGAACACATACCCTGGCTACGCCTATCATACCTACATCACCTTCACCCTTTCCATCTGTCTTAGGACCTCAACCTCCTAGTGTAATTAAGAAACCTCCACCCATCAATAAACCAAAAACACAACAACCCACTCCTTCCTCACAAACCTCTAACATACCCAGGTGCTCGACATGGCTTACACCCGCACCTGTAGCATCATTACCACCCATACCTCCAATACCCTCTGTAACTTCTTCACTACCCACTACACTTTATTCTCTTTCCCTCACACCCCCTACACGACCCACGTCATCTATGTTTACAACACCTCCGTTATCCCCATGGGTAACTCACCCTCTTCCCCTATCTATTTTCCTTCTCGATCTCATGTGCTTGTATCACCTTTACCTAAGAAGGTGCAACCCAAAGACAAAAATCTGCTACCCTTCAATAAGGTAGTCAACACAACTATAAACCCTCCTGCCCACTCATCTATCATACCCCCACCCAAGCAAACATTACTAACACCCAAGACCACTCTAACACCCAAAACCATAACTCAACCCACTCCCCCTCCTGCAAGGATCGTTCCTCAATAATCAACCACACCTACACCTAAACCCACTTTCACTTCCCATTGTGATCCACTAGCAGGGTCCTATGCAAAAATCTTAACCAACCTCCTTGAGACTTCTGTCATCACATTACCACCACTCAGACCTTATGACCCCCTCAAACCCAAGCCAAAAGGGTTTGATGACACTAAAATTTGTGCCTATCATCGTGTGCCAGGGCATGATGTGGAGAACTACAAGGCTTTAAAAACCATCCTTATCCAGTTGTGTCCTCCTGAAGCCAACTTTGATGATGAAGACCTTCTTGATGAGGATCCTACTTCACCAATGTCCATTCCCAAAATCCTTCCCTCACTGCCTACTCAACAACCACGACCTCCACCCACTCAACTCTTAGAGCCACCCCCAAGATTTGAAATTAACATGGTTCACATCAGAGAACTTGCTACACCATTACCTAAATGTCGTTATGCCCATCTCACCTTACAAGGTTTTTCTCCCCCAGTAGGTTTTTTCCCATCATGTCTTTATACCACTCATCCTACACCTTCTCCATTTTCCAACTCCCCTCAGATCAACATGATCCACGTTACTACCCATGCTTAGAAGGATAAAGGCAACGAAAAAGAAACCAACCCACCAACCAATCCTATACCCAACATACCATCTACACCCACACCTAAAATGACTATCTGCGGCCCCACATTACCTATTTATAATTGGGCCACACATCGCACCATGCTGAAAAAAATACACCAATCCCCCCTCAATGTCCCTATATGACCTCATCCAAACCTCAGAATCCCATTGTCAAGCTCTCATGGAGGTCCTGCAATCTATTGAGGTTTTACCCAATGACCCTACACTCATAGCCTCCATTATCACACCCTATGATGTAGACTATCTCACCAAATTGCCACCTTTATCCACACCTCATGCTTCTCACCAAGTAGCCTCCCTTAGTTTCTCAGAGGAAGAGATTGAACCACACCAAACTGATGATCCTAACCTGACCCTCTTCATCTCTATCCACTTTGATGATATATGTGTATGATGTGTAATGATCAATGGGAGTGCTAGCATTAATATCATTTCATCCCATGCATTTGATCAAATGTGCATACCTGACAATTGCATGCATAAACATCCCGTCATGTTGCATTCATTCAACAATACTATCACCTCTACACTAGGAACTGTCATCCTCCATGTTTGCGTGGGCCCCCGTACTATTCCAGAGCTATTTTATGTCTTGGAGGGGGAATTTCAATATATCCTGTTGCGTGACAGACCCTGGATTCATGTCATGGGTTGTGTTCCTTCCACATTTCATCATTGTGTAAAGTTTGAGCATGAAGGGAAACCATATACTATTCCAGCCGATCCATCACCTTTCAAAACATGCAACATGCTCTACCAACCCAATGATGTGCTCATACCCATTAAAGCATCTACAACCACTACCTTTTCACCTACAACTCCACTCACCAGTGCCGCCACTACCTCGACTGCACCTACATCCTCCTTTCCTACTGCTGCCACAACATCCGCGGATGACCCATCAGGCTCCCAATCCATTAGATCTACCTCCGCGTCGACCATCGACACATCATCTATTCTAGCTACCCCTATACCAACCACCGATCCCTTGGAAGGCATTTTTTAATGCCTCACTCTAGGAGAATATTGAGTATATAGTGTCAACACATTCCTTACTCCACAAGAGTATGAAAGTTTTCACTAGCACCCTCACTGTGATCACCGCATAGTAGAATGCCTCCTTTATGGTCCTCCTCATCTCCGTACTAGTCTCACCTATGGGGGAATTGGCTACTACCACTTACACACTTGAACCACCGTCACAAACCCAATAATTTTTTGGTGACTTCTAGTCTCTCACCAATCTTTGTTTCACCCACACCTTCCTACACCAATGTGCATGGAAGGGTTTTAGTATTGGATTTTATGAGCAAGGCCACCATACTATCATTCCATGTACCACCCGTAAACATAACAACCATAGTGGTATCCGCTTTGTTGAACCACTAACTGAGCAAGCCTGAATTGAACCCATTGAGAACAAGCCTACATTGAACCCATTGAGAACATCAACCCTTCTCTGCCTTCTTCACCTGCTCTGCCTTCATCACCATCTTTGTGGACAGAGTCGATGGATCATGAATCTATCGCTCCTAATTTTTTTTTTCATAAACACCATTTCCTTGTTGCCTTTGAATTATCAATGCGAGGGCGAGGACCCTTCCTTTCCTCCCTTCTTGTATCCTGAAATGATCGATGATGATACAACTTCAATTAACATTGTTCAATGTCAAGATGTTGAATCTATACTCACCTAACTTGGTGTAGAAGACTCATATATTCATCGGTCGTTACCTTCTAAGACATAAACCATGTTGAATGAGTTGACTATCGAGATCAACATTCATACTCAGGACGACCCGAAAATCCTAAATATTGTTCAATCTTTAGATGTTGTTGAACATGAAGCCATCAATTCTTTTCTTAAAGATCATAACCACGCTTTCTCTTGGTCTTACGCAGACATGTTTAGTATTGACCCCACCATAGTGGTCCAAAATATCATAACTGTTCCCATTGCCAAACCCATCAAACAAAAGCTGAGGAAAATACACCCTCACATTTCCCTTCTCGTTAAATAAGAACATCAACGCCTTCTTTTTGTTTCCTTCATATTACCCATTTATTATCCTCATTGGATTTCTAACATTTTCCCTATCACTAAGGCTACATGGGGACTCCACAATTGCATGAACTTCTATGACCTTAACCTTGCCTTCCCAAAAGATGACTTCCCTCTTCCCGATATTGAGCAACTGGTTAACCTTACCGTGGGTCACGAGATGCTATCACTCATGGATGGCTTCTCAAGTTATAAAAAAATCTTTCTTTCCCCAGAGGATCAACACAAAACCTCCTTCATCACCCCTTGGGGGACATTCTACTACTGAGTCATTCCTTTCAGCCTTAAAAATGTTGGTGCTACATATCAGCAGGCTATGACTTATATCCTCCATGACATCATGCATTGTATATTAGAAGATTATGTGGATGACCTCCTCGTCAAATATAAATGCTGCTCAGAGCACCTCACCATCCTAAAAACCATTTTTGACCACCTCATTAATTGCGTTCACCTTCAGCCAAAGAAGTGTGTCTTCACGGTTCTCTCAGGAAAGCTCCTAGGATTTATCATTTCCCTACGTAACCTATAAGGTAAGTTACAATATATTCACCGTTTCATTTCACAATTATTTGATCAATTTCAACCATTTCATCATCTGCTCAAGAAGGATGTCTCCTTTAAATGGGATGATGACTACCACAAATCTTTTGAGGCCTTAAAAAAATACCTTCTCCAAACACCCATACTCATTACACCTAAAGATGATCAACCTTTCTAACTATACATCTCAGATACCGATCACTCTTTGGGAGCCATGCTCACTCATCATGAAGAACAACACAAGGAGCAAGTAGTTTATTACATAAGCCATACTCTTTTGGACTATGAAACTTGATACACCCATCCCAAAAAACTTTTCTTAGCCTTAGTTTTCATTTCCACAAAACTCTGCCATTACCTACTCAACCACAAAACCTATGTTGTGACCAACACCGACCCCTTACACTTCATGTATGCCAAACCTTATCAAAATCAGCATGCCGCATGATGGCTTATGATTTTGGTTGACCTTGACCTTCAATTAATTCACCAAAATTACATCAAGGGCCAAGCCATCACTGACCAATCAGCCAACGCACCTATTTCTGGGGATCAACCCTCTAATTTTGACTTTCTAGATGAGTCCATTGATACCCTCTCCCTAGGCAAACCTGCTTACCAAATGACGCTCTTCTTTGATGGTTACAAGTGTCAGTGTGGAGGTGGGGTTGGTGTTATCCTCATTCCTCTTAATGGTGAACCCATTCCTTTATCTTTCAAACTCGATTTTGATTGTACAAATAATATTGCCGAATACAAAGCACTCGTATTAGGTCTCTAAGCTGCCTATACCCTCGATGTCAAAATAATCAAAATTTTTGGTGATTCCCAATTGGTCATAAACCAAGTCAATGGTATATACCAATTTTGTAATGAGATACTTCAAAAGTATTAACATCATGTAGACATACTTTTGACCACCTTTGACCATTATGCCCTTCAAATCGTCCCTCGTTCAACCAAAATATTTACAGATACCATGGCTTGCTTGGCCTCTCAAATACCTACTTCACTCACTGATTCCAAAATCTTTTTCACCATACAACATCTCCAATCACCATCCTATTTACCTCATGATGTTTACTCTATCTGAACTACTACCCCTGATCAAGGTGACCTTTGGTATAAATAATACTCTGAATATATTTCTCTCTCCATCTTACCTCCTGATCTCACCCGTAATGAACAACGAGCCTTCCTTACAAAGGTTTGTCGTTACGTGTTCATGGGGGGCCTTCTCTATAAGCATGGATTTGATGGTATTATCTTACGATGCCTCACGAGTTCTGAAATTCCTTATACCATTAAGGAAGTTCATGATGGCATATGTGGAGGTCACTTCAGTGGCCTTGTTGTTGCTAAGAGTATTCTTCACCTAGGATATTACTGTCTGACCCTTAACCATGATTGTTGTGACTAAGTCAAACATTGTGTAAAATTCCAACAACACGCCAAAATTCATCATACACCCAGTCACGCCTTACAAGTTTCCCGTGACCTTTGGCCCTTCTCTCAATGGGGTTTGGATCTTATCAGAGAGATTAACCCCCATTCTTCCCAACGACATCAATGGATCATCACCACTACTGAATACTACAAAAAATGGGTTGAAGCCATACCACTCATCACCATGAAAGCTAAGAAAATATGTGAGTTCATCAATCACCACATCATTTTTTGCTTTGGTGTTCCTCATCACCTCATCACTAAAAATGGAAAACAATTTAAAAAAACATTTCAAAAATTTTGTGACACCTTCGACATTTAGCTAAGTTTCTCATCACCTTATTACCCACAAAATAATGGCCAAGTAGAATCTACTAACAAAACCTTAAACAAAATTCTCATGAAAGTGGTTGATGATACTGGGAAGGACTAACATACACACATTCCTTTTGCCCTGTAGGCATACCACACTAGTTTCCATACTTCCACTTCTGCCACACCATTTTATGTGGTCTACGGTACAGAGGCTATTCTCCCTCTTGAAGTCCAAATTCCCTCACTTCGCATTTATCTCCATGACATGCTCAATGATTATGAATTTCATCAAGACTGTTTAACACAACTAGAGTTATTAGATGAACATCGTCTTAATTCTCTTGACCATCTCCATGTTTACCAAAAACGTATCAAACATGCCTATGACAAACATGTCCATGAATGAACCTTCCAAGTTAGTGACCTTGTCCTCAAAGAAAATAAACATGTAACCAAAGTAGAAAAAAGTAAACGGGGTAAATTTTCTCCTAATTGGCTTGGATCATACATTGTAACTCATACTTACAGATCACGTGCTTATAGTTTATCTTCCCTCGATGGTGAATCTGAGCCTGAGCCCCTTAATGCCTTACATATTCAACCATTCTACTGTTGAATTTTAGTCCTACATCACTTTTTCCCCCTTTCCATGCTCGTCCCTTGAGCGCTATCCACTTCTTACAGCTCAACAATGATTAAAAAATGAATCATGTGAGTACATGTCACTTGTTATCTTCTCTTGAATATGTGTACCACAACGCTACACATAACATGATTCTCATGGATACTTTTTGTCTACCTTTAGATGAGATCCCATGGTAATTTCACCCTACTATCTAAATAAGAATCCTTTTCCTCACCTTGGTCTTGTCCATGACTTCAAAGCCCCACATGGGACCCAAATCCTTGAGTCAAACTTCTAATAAAAGATGACTCCCTCAAAAGGACATCTTCCTCTCAGAAAATCATTGCTATAAATAGAATGCTCCCTCGAAGGAAAACTATGTAAATCATTTCAAAACAAAAAATGAGAGAATTTGAAGCTTCCCGCATCGATCAGCTTCATGAAGAACTCAAGTAGTTAATTTAATCATCCCATATAGACTTCCTGCATCGATCAATCTATCTCAAATACAAGTAAAAAAAAAAGACTTTTAGTCATGGAATTTCCCACTGTGACCTCAGATCTCTTTCCCACAAAGCATGCTACCACATATCATATAAAAATCACCCACCTTTCACCCCTCTCACCATTCATACTCCCATTTCCTACTGCCTCAAGGGACCTCTTGGGAACCATGACATTTTGGTGATCATGTGACTAATTTTCACCCTTCGAACAATCAATCAACAATTCCTTTAGGGAATCATGTTTATCACCTACTCCAAGGCATGATCTACTCGATATGATCCTAACCAATCAGGTGGCTTTATTGCCCCCTTGTATCTTTTAACCGTCTTTATTTATGTTTTGATTACCTTATACAGGACTTGCTCCTCGACATGTACCTTTAGGGTAATATTCTTCTTCTGCCACAATCAACATCACCTACATGAATTTGCCTATAACCCACCCACACATAACAGACCTAAACCCAAAACATGCCTAAAACCTACCAACTCATTTTCATACCTCCTCATATTCTTCCCTAGTTTATGGGAGAACTACATCGGCCTGAGGTCCCTTTTCGGTGGGACTATGTAGGCAGCACTCCAAGGGCATGGGGCCTTTGGAGGTTAGCTCGGTCACTCTCTACCCTAACTAATTCATCTTTCATATTTCTCAAATCACATTCTACCCTACTTAGTTTTCTTTTTATATCTAAAAGTGGAAATTAAACCAAACAAATAACAAGTTGCTTAACATTTTTATCATCATCACAACATTCATTTATTACAACTTCCATTTGTCTATTATCATCATGCATATATTATAAAACATCTTCAACATGACCCATATCATCATTCATTGTACAAATTAATGAATCAAAACTTCGACTAATTTAAACACAACCATGCCTAAACCAACCTAACTCAATAATGCCTAAAACCTAACTCGATCCTTGCCTAACCATACCTGACTCAACCATGCCTATGACCTAACTGAATCCATGCCTAATAAAACCTGATGCGAATGATGCCTAAAACCTAACTCGATCCATGCCCAAGACCTGACTTGATCCATGCCTAAACCAACCCGACTCGATCCATGCCTAACTAAACCTGACTCGATCCATGCCTAAACCAACCTGACTCGAACCATGCCTAAGACCTGACTCAATCCATGAATAACCAAACCTGAATTGATCCATGCGTAAGACTTGACTCCATCATGCCTAGCTCACCTAATTTTTGTCTATATCACAACAAAAAATTAAAAATCTCATCAAAACACCAACAAATCAAGCATCTCATGTATCTCATCATATAAATAAATATGTGTGTCTTAATAAAATATGCACGAATATCCCATCATGTTTATCTCAAAAAAATCTTCAGCATGCAAGTCAATACTCAATACAAAATGTCATCGGCACGCAGGCCGGTATATGCTCAAAATATACAAAAAATCTCATACATCTTCACTCTCTTCAACACGCAGGCTGGTATGTGATCAAAAATATATCCTCTATAACAATATCTTGGCACACAGGCCGATATATATCAATAACTCAAAACTCTATCAAAAATTAGGAGCCATATATTAGGCACCCTCTCGGTGGACATCCTCCATATTGGTATCGCATGTCCCCTTAGCCTCCTCGTCCCCTATCTAGAAACCTACTAACATCTCCCCACCAGTTATAGGTGGTGACGGGGTCCTTGCTAGCGCATCACCTGGAGCTGGTCTCCCTGAGCTGGTGGCCTCTCCCTGATCCTGTCTTAGAGCTTGATGGACCCTTGTTCTCTCTACACTGTGAGTGTGGGATCTCATCCTCTCACTCGAGGCCTAATGTGCCCGGTACTCTCCATAGGATAGGAAGTCTATCCCGACGGCCATCAATTGATCCTGGTAGTATTTGGCCTTACCTAGGGCATCCCATAACCTAGATATGAGCATGGTCTATGGTGGTCCCATAGGCCTCGGCCCCTGTACCTATCCTATGGGACCCTATCCCACCCCTACCTATGAATTGGTACCCTGTCCTAGTGCCTATGGTGGTGCTATCGGCACCTGCCCCTGTTCCTATATCTGGGCCTGTAAGGCCCTAATCTATGCTTGTGTTGTGGTCAACTAGCCCTGCAATCTTATCACCTATTTTTGTAGGGCAGCCACCTAACCTTCATCTCCATCTCTATCTCCATCCCCACACTGGGCCAACTGGGCCTGAAGACTTGCCACCTATGCATGTAACTCAGCCACTTCCACCTCTGAGCTAGCAAGCTATGTCTGCACCATACCCAATTGGGTAATCAGAGTTGCCACCTGCCCCTGTAGGGAATCCCTCTGCACCATGATGGTGGCTGGATTCAGCTGCCCTGGCCTGGGTGGTATTGCTCGTAAAAGAACCGCCCACCACTATCTATATCTGTCTGTGACCTCAACATCATCAATTTGTTGGTCTACTGCCTGCTCCTCCTACCCTGTGGGAAATATCGGTTGTGGTAGAGGTAAGGGTCTACCCACATCATCTCTCCTATACTATGAGAAGGGTAGAGGTATGGCCTGTAGTAGCCCAAACTACCTCCTACCTTTGTTAGCCAAGATAATCTCGTGCTCCCTGGCATCATGACCCTGTATCCATCTCAGTAGCTTGAGGTCAGCTAGCTCATCACGCATATTCCTATATGATGGGAAGTTGACATATGGCCTCTAAATGGTGACTACCCCAGATAACCCCTTATATAGTCATCTGTAATAGGCCACATCATGTGTGGGCCTGTTTGATCTCTGCTCTCCAATAGTAGGCACCCATCACCTATACCCCACTCGTATAAAGCCTGGCATAAAGGCATCTACTTGGGGCATACCCACTGGATGCACACAGACAATGTGCTCATATGCCCAGCAATGAAGTAAAAAGGTACAACACAGGCTAAAGCTGTGCAACTGTGCATATGCCCATAACTCCCTGTATAACTGCACCAGGAATGCTGGTGCCCAGGAAAATCAAGTCTGATCTATCATCATGTCATGGAGTACGCCCATCAACGATCGGGGAACACACCCACCCTCTACATCTCGTAGTGCAAAGCAACACAGTGCCTCCATCAATAGAACTACTAGCCTCGTCTCCTCTAGACGGGCTAGGTACATCTTCCCATAGCTCAAGATAGCGCTATGGAATGTCATCTCGACCATCCCCTCTCCAAACACCATTAGAATCAACTCCTCTGAGGCCTTGGAGGAGATTAAATAAACCTGTGTACCTAATATGGGTAGCCATAGAATCCTGAACATGTCCTCCAGGGTAATTGTAATCTCACCCATTGGTAGGTGGAACGTGTTGGTCATGGAATCCCATCTATCGATGAGAGCAACCATTAGACTTAGCTACTAGACTACATGCCAGTAGAGTCAAACTCCACTCAGGCCCACCTCCTCCACATGCCGCAACTCCTCAGAGGTCACTGCACCATGAACTATCACAAGTAGGGGTGGAACCCTATCCCGTATATGTAGCTGATCTCTCCCCTGCATCCAAGACAAAAAAAAAATTAATCTACATTTATCATACCCATACTCACCCACTCTTATTTTCCCGCACCCTATTTTACCCTTATCCATCTCAACCACCCAACCTGTGGCACCTTTGGCCCCTTGCTCTCCAAAACCTAACTAGTGCCAATTTTCTTTAACGTCCCCTGTCACCCCTAAACTCACATCAGTCACCCATTTCGTGACCGATACCAGTTTAACCCTATCGGTGCCGGCTAAAATCGACTGATGCCAGTCACTGTCACAGTGAAAAATAGCGACCCCCAAACCATACAATCTCATAAAATTACCACCCCTGACATTTCTAATCACCCAACATCACCTACAACTCCCCTACACCTCATCCCCTCCCATCTTCTCCCACTTATCTCTCTCCCCACTCCTATTTTACCCAATTTACCCTTCCATTACCAAATTTTATTTTCACCCCACCAAAAACAAAAACCAAAAACCCAATTTTCCAAATCACCTAATCTATCTACTGAAACATAACATGAGTTAGACACTTACCTCATCATGTTGCCATCGTTGTGGTGGCACATCTGGCCATTACACCGGTGGCTTGCTTGATCCCTTTCTGGCCTCTGCCATCACCAACTCAGCTCCCTATGAATCTAACCAATCAAATCACACACACTGATCCCATTGACCCACCTCTCACCAACCAATCACCCCTATCTCAGCTCGCCAACTCAACTTGCCATTCCGTCTGGACACTTTTCCCTTCTCTCTCTCTCTCTCTTGTGTCATTTTCTCAATTCACTAGATGACAAATGAATAACAAAAAACAAAGTTTTTTTGTTTTTATAATAAACCCAACCTAACTGACACCAATTTTTCCTTCATTGGCATTGGTCTTGTGCCCTACCTTACTGTGGTTGGTTACACTCTACCGGAATTAGCAACCCTTGACCGGAATCGGTCACCCTATCTTACACATTGCCCTAAATTTTACCCTATTACCCTCTCTTGCGTAGGGCGATGCTCCTGCGTAATTTTTCGATAACTCTTCATACTTGGTTTTAACATGTGATGCTTCACTTAACTTGACTTCTAGGGTGTGTTTGTGAATCAAATTGCCTAAAAATAGTCCTGATTGCTTGGTATTCCTTCCCTCTTCTATTTTTAAATATATTTAATTAGTTTAAACCACCTCTTTACCCAATGATTTCAAACTCCAAGGTTTCCTTGTGCATGAAAGAAAATCCCAACCAATTCCTATATAATCAATTCTTGTATTCAAGCAAAAGGCCTAAGAATTTTGTGTATCTTACATAGTATTGCTACCAAAATCTTGATAGAAATTACATAGCCAAGCTCTGTTATCTTGTGCTATTTGTATTCCAATTACATCACAACCAGACTTCCTTCAAGCTGTCATTTGTCAAGTGCATTCTCCTACTCCTGCCTTTGTATCCCTAATTCCTTGAATTCATATGGACACACAGAGATGGAAAGGATAAAATGAGGGGACAAGTGATCACATAGATGGATTTACCTCTTTTTTGTGAATTCTAGGTTGATTTTTTTGTTTGATTTCCTTCATTCCTATAATTTATCATTGTTACATCATATCAAATAGAGTAGAAATCATTTTCCTTTCATTTTCAAGCAATTAGTTAACTTCCAAGAGGGTTTAAATCATTAATAGTAGCCCCCACTGACAGACCCTCTTCTTCCCATCCATGTGGATCTAAAGGAGAGAATATCATGTACGAGGTTTTCTACATATCATATATCATTTGGTAAAGTTCTTGTTTTAAGTTAGTTTAGTTTCAATTGTCACTCAACATAGGTGAATAACCACACCGGGTTATCTTGCTTGTTTAGTTTTAGTGTAGAAACATTTTAATTATTTAGAAGAAAATTGTTGTTTGTTATTATAATATTTCATTTTTTGTGATTTTTTTACTCATTAGTTTCCCTTTCAGCAGTAAAATAGATTTTTATTTTATCTTAGTTAATTTGGAAACTGCAAACTAGTTTAACATTGAGATTCAGTTAGACAAACCATATGGAATTTATGCTACCCATTTATAGCCTCTAAATTTCCCCTTTACCAACTCATCTACCAGGAGATCACACTACCAGATCTTAGTCACCGATCCCCTTATAGCTAGCCATACACATTCAATATCGGCTACTCCACACAAACTTAGGGGGTTGAGTGTAGTTGAAGGTTGTATGTCGATTTTCAT
Source organism: Taxus chinensis (assembly GCA_019776745.2). Taxonomy (NCBI): domain Eukaryota; kingdom Viridiplantae; phylum Streptophyta; class Pinopsida; order Cupressales; family Taxaceae; genus Taxus; species Taxus chinensis. Next base: position 551,483,565 of record CM034149.1, read on the forward strand.
CCATATAGGAACCATACAAATTGATGTGCTAAACTATTCCATGTCATACAATATCTTATCGCTGCATAATATTTTTAGTGGGATAACCTTGTCGTAGGCACTAAGAGATCTACTCTTAGTGCATAATTGATTCAATCTCAAAAACTGATCCCTCAAGTTTTTATTCAAACTTCACCTCATGTAGCCATATCTACTATACCACTCATATTGGGAGCATCTCATATTCTGCTTCAAAATTTCACCATGATTATAGCTTTCAAATACGTTACTTATAAAATTTGATACTTACCTCCAATGATAATACCTCTCTTGAGTTTCACAACAACATTAACACCACACTCGATACCTAACCTCCACATTCCACCTTGGTAGTTATGTATCATATTAATACACATCCTCTTGTAGACACACAAATTAGGTCACATTACCCTTTGGTTCCTCAACAAATAAAAATTTTCATCACATTCACCTAGCCATGGCCCCCTTCACCCCACTATAATATTAATTTAATTATTTAAATTAAATTAATTCATTATCCTCACCATATCTATTATTTAAATTTCCTAATTTGGATAATACCCACATAGTCACCTCACCTAGACATCTCATCAAGCCACCACACCCTAAGACCTATTCTCAGTAAGTTTCCATAACTAACTAAGACTTACCTAAACCTCTAAAAATAAATACCTACATTCCCTCTAACCACATTCCCACATGCTTAAAAGAAGCTTCTATCCTAATCCACGGCGTAAACGACACGAGATCCCAGAAAATCAAGGTGATCTACCTAGTTAAGTAAACCTAGGAAATCCCCACCATTAACCGATGCTGGTTACCCTTAACCGCTGCACTGGTTAAGCCGGGAACCACCATGTCGGTCACCTTTTAACCACCAAAACAACCTTATTTTCGAGGTTGGAAAAAGGTTGGCAGATTCCTGAGAGCTAACACATCTTTTGAGGACAAGTTTCCGTGAGAACACACATGCAAGGAAGGAGATCGAGCATTTTCTCTTACACAGACATCCAGCATTCACCCGACAACCATCCAGTAACTCACCCCAGCACAAATTTGATCCAATTAAGCAAGAAGGAGAGCACATACATCCCATGCAAGAGCTCCCCAATGTTTGGTGATCCTCCACAACATTCAACCTCTTATCAACACCTTCATTCCTCACTCACAGACATCCAGAACCAGAGTTCCAAGTAAGTGAGAACATTTTACTCTTCTGGTTCAATTCATTTAATCATTGTATCTTCATCCTTTGTTCTCCCTAGGAACCCACTTGACCTCCTTTAATACTCACCCCTCCATATCCCCATTAAACCCTCGCCAAACCCCATCCAAACAGCCTAATACCTCACTCCACACCAACCTAGTTCTTTGTGCAATCATAAGGGAGATCCTAAAGCTCATTCTGTGACATTCCCAATATCCCATAGTAACCGGAACTAGTTCTCCCCAACCAGTCGTCAGTTCACCCTTAACCGGGCATCGGTCTCTGTATTTACCTATACAACCCAGAATATTGACCTACCCACCTATCCCCGCATCACCCTTAATCACCTAGTGACTTGCCTAAGACCTCTGTCAGACCTGCAGAGACCCAGAACTAGTTACTTGACCTTCAGATCTTATCTTAACCTAGCTTGTTAGATTAGATCTTTCTTATTGTGTTTTGAATGAGATACCTAAATCATTTTAATTACAATAGGATTTACTTCATTACCATCATTAAATTATTGTAAGTACAGTGGAGTGACAGCCATCTAGGAAGTATCACACTTCCTGGATCTAGCACATGTTAGGCAGTTCACTACACATATTCTTTAACTTTTATTTAGTGGTCTTGTGTTCCATTTCAAGTATTTCCTCCTAGCCTAAAGGAATCTCTCACGATCAACTGTGGATTCAGAAGTCATACACACACAACAACGCTTTCAACCAACATTTCAACAGGTATTCCTCCTATGCCCATTACCCTATCTATTTTTTCATTTTCAAAGAAACGTCTACGAATCAAGTGAAACATTTTGGCACACCCGGTGGAACCCATCCAGGGTTCCTTGCATTTTATTCATTCCTAGGAAAATTTGTGTCCTTGTTTCCCTTTGAAAAGCATACACATTAATTTTCTTCCTTGGTAACCTTCTTTTTCTTTCTATTTAATCTAAAAGAAACCTTTCTTTTCTTGTACTTAAAAAGAACCATTTCTTCTTGTTTTATGCATTTTAGTGAAAAATCATCCCTCTCCCTTTTCATCTATTTGTGTCATCAAATTCCATATTTTGATTTGGGTTTAAAAATCATTGCATTTCATTCTGATTTTCTGCATTATCTCACATTATTTGAGGGCAACCTATACACTGGAAGTCATTCCTAGCTGATGGTTTAAAAATGAATCATAGAAAGAACATCTCTCTCTCTCTCCATCTGAGTCTTACCACATTACACAAATTCAAAACAAATACATATTCTTAAACAATATCTTTCCTGGGAACACCTATCAACGATCGCACTGATTTGAGGATTGGCAGGTACTCCCTTGCTCGCTGCTCTATCAAGTCATACTTTAGAGTGATGCCCACCCCCGCCATAACATAACAGAAACTTCACCTTTTAGATCTCCTTCTTTGTAGGAATCCATCCTCACCAAAAAACTCTATTCTACAATTCATGAGTCAGTCCTTGAATATCATAAGCTAAACAAACATAATAGAAAAGGCACTCTCAGGATCACATTTTTCTTAGTGTTCTTTCTTGGCTTGCATTTTGAGGTGAGAGGTCACGTTCTTCACTTTTCTGGTTTCTCCTTACATGCTCCTCATCACAGTTGGTGTATTACAGCTTCATCTGAGTGTGCATGGACCATATTCTCATCATTCTTAGCATCCCAGGTTTGATTGCACATTAGATTTTAATTCACAACCAATTTTCTTTCACCACTGTTTCAATTTCACAATGACCAGTGTTGGTTCAACAACTGTCATCAGTTACCCTTTGATAGTCATCGGTTACATCCAGCCGGTGTCGGTTCCCGGTCCTTTTGGTCAATGTACCCAAAAGGAAATTTATTCATCTTATTCAACTATTTAGAGTCTCTGTCATTATCATCATTCTCATTGACATGGTAAATCTCATTAGTGTTCGGCATAACTGACAAATTTGGCCTTATACCTTGATTTTGATAAACTGTCCACTTTCCACAGTGACCAACTGCAGTTACCTGTGACCAGCATCAGTTTACCCTAACTGGTATCAGTTAGCCTGTGTCAGTTTCTAGCTGCCATTTTAGCCCCAATTCACCTACCACCACCTATTTATCCTACATGTGTTGTATTTCTGTGGCACTTACAGAAAGTAGTCTTACCATGTTAGTACCTATTCACATGGTACTGACGTGTTGACAAGTAAGCACCCTCGTATTCCACGCCAGTTGTCAACCACTCCCACCTATTCCTTTAACACCTTCCATTTTATCAACTGCCATGGAACCTATCTAACCTATCACTATCGCTACCGGAGATAAGGAGTTCACATGTCTCCTTGACCAAAACTATACCGCCTTAAAGTTTTATCTTTCCCACTCATCCATTCGAGATGCCTCAGGTCAATTTATATACGACATGCCCATATATATCCCCCTAACACTTGCTCCTACTTCTACTCCAGCCCTTGTTAACCTCGTGTTTCCTACATCTACCTTACCCCCATTCATTTCGCAGCTAGGTCTTATACCCGCTATGACTGTCATGTCTACTACATCCGTTGCACCCGCAACATCCACCATACCTTCGAAAACCACAAAAAACAAACCTAATCTACCCCTATTGTCTTGCATATACCTGTAGCTACACAACCACCCCCAATGTCGGTGACCCCTACCCCTTTTCAAAACGTGGTCCTTTCTATTCCATAATCATTGGCCCCCATTACCACTAGGGTTACCATGACCCTTCCATGTTCATATATGTACTATTAGTAGCCTCCTATTTCATCTATTATTCACTCTGGGTATGTACCCCCTATTTCACTACCTTCTTCCTAATCTACCTACATGGAAGCACCATATACTGGAATGCCACCCTTTGTACACGCACAACACCAACCCGCTTACACTACAAGAGGCACTCAACCATCACAACTCACCAATGACCTAATCAAATTAATAATGGATAAGATGTAGACATTGGAGGCATCAGTTTCTGGCTCCCACAACACTCTCACCTATGATGAGATTTGTAATAAGCCTATCTACCCATCCATTCCTACCTATCCATACCCCATGCATTGGGAAATTTCTAAATTCAACTATTTCAATAGCAAGGAAGACCCATAACAACATTTATTATCTTTCAAACATGGGTGCTACCTAATCGTCCATGATGATGCTTTACTCTTGAGGACCTTTCCCATGTCTCTGACTGGACCGATGTTAGCTTGGTATAGTGGGTTACTTAGACACTCTATATTTTCATTTAATCAGGTAGCCCAAGCCTTCTTGGATCACTTCTCCATCAATATCATTAAGAAGGTTACCATGACTAACCTATACTCCATGCGTCAGTATGATGAAGAATCTATCATAGATTTTGGTGCTCATTGGCGTAGCCTAATTAATCAACTCACATTCCAACTACCGCAAACTGAACTCATTGTGCTCTTCACGCGGGCTTGTGCTAGACATATCTCACCGACCGTGTAGGTCCAAAATTTTCAAACCTTCGAAAAAGAAATCACCATGGCACGAAAGCTAGAGATTTAGGCCATTGAAGATAAGAAAATCCAATTACACAATAATAATTCAAAATTCAATTCAAATGATACCTCTTCTTCTTCCAAACCACAAAACAATTATTCAAAAGCTAAGGGCACCACTAATGCAGTGGTACTCAAATCTGGCCTTGCTCATCTATAAAATTAGGCTAGCCCCTCATCTAATCCCTCAAACATCCAAAATTTTCAATTCAGATGAGAACAATAGTAATACAGCCCAATTGGGGAGCCTTACTTTATGTCTTAGAAAATCTCATCAAAGCTGGGGCCGTAACCCTTCTAGCTATAAAACCACACAATGGTTTTGACCCTGCTCACCCCATGTCCACATGGTATAAAGAACATGAATTTTGTAACTATCATTGAGTAAAGGGTCATAGTGATATCAATTGTATCACTTTAAAAAACACTGTCCAAGAAATGCTCAAGAAAGACAAGTTAACAATGGATAATCCTAATACACCTACCAATCAAAATCTACATATCTTCAAGAAACCCTTTCCCAATCATGTCCCTTTATCTGATCAAACTAGCGAGACCTCAATTCACGATAGCCATACCCGCAAGGTCCATGATATTTTCAACGACACACCCATTTCTTCCTAATTACTTCATATTCCTTCCATAGAGGAAATTTTAGCTCGAAATCCTCCTTCTGCATTGGAACCTACCTCACCTATTCCTCCACCCACAGAGGAACACCTTTCACCTCCTTCCTCACATGTGGAGGGGCCTTATACTAATATCGAGACCATTTCACCTTTGGATTCTCCACCTAGGGAACCGTCACCCACAGTACTTCTTCAGTCCATGGAGGAGCACCCATCATATCATCCACCCACAAAGGAGTACCCATCATCTCCTCCACATATCACAGATCTAGTAGAGATACCTTTTCCGCTAGGTGAACATTCTCCATCAGTTACCCAATAACCCAAGCTCTCTTACAAATAGAATTCAAAGATAGTAAATTCCCTTTCTCTAAGACACTTGTTACGGGAATAGCCATTGGGTCCTCATCAACTTCACCTATAGATGTGCCATTCTCACACTTAACCGATCACTTAGATTATGTGGATAGATCCTTACCATGGGGGCATCTTCTGCTTCTTGTTTCAACACAAATGTAGATGTCACTTGTTGACACTTCCACTATCTACCCAAAAATATTTCGACCAATTGAATCGAACGCAACCTCCTTTACGACAACTTCTTCCATGAAACCCATCACAGTTCAACATACACCCTTACCCATAGCCCAACATACATCTAAATCCAAACCCACACCTACAACATCTTCCTCAACTAAACCTATTACTACCTTAGCGGTCACCCCAACCACCAGCCTTACTCATCCACCTATCAAAATGGATTTAGCTACATCCTCCAAAGTCAACATCACACCTACTCTGACACCCAGACAGAAGAACCAAGCCCATAGAACACATACCCCAGTTGCACCTATCATACCTGCATCACCTTCACCCTTTCCATCCGTCTTAGGACCTCAACCTCCCAGTGCGGTTAAGAAACCTCCACCTGTCAATAAACCAAAAACATAATAGACCACTCCTTCCTCACAAACATTTAACATACCCAAGTGCCCAACATGGCTTATACCTGCACCTGCAACATCTTTACCACCCATACCTCCAATACCCTCCACAACTTCTTCACTACCCACTACACTTCATTCTTCATCCCTCACACCCCCTGCACGAACCGCGTCATCTACCTTCATAGCACCTTTGTTATCCCTGTGGGTAACTCACCATCTTCCCCCATCCAATTTTACTTCTAGATCTCATGTGCCCATATCACCTTTACCTAAGAAGGTGCAACCTAAAGACAAATATCCTCTACCCTCCAATAAGGTAGTCAACACAACCATCAACCCTCCTACCCACTCATCTACCATACCCCCACCCAAGCAAAACACGACCAACACCCAAGATCACTCCAACACCTAAAACCATAACTCAACCCACTCCCCCTCCTACAAGGACCATTCCTCAACAATTAGCCGCACCTACACCCAAACCCACTTTCACTTCCCATTGCGATGCACTAGCAGGGTCCTATGCCAAAATCTTAACCAACCTCATTAAGACTTCTATCATCACATTACCACCACTCATACCTTTTAACCCCCTTAAACCCTAGCCAAAAGGGTTTTATAACACTAAAAATTGTGTCTACCATCGTGTGCTAGGTCACGATGTGGAGAACTAAAAGGCTTTGAAAACTGTCCTTATCCAGTTGTGTCCTCCTGAAGCCAACGTTGACAATGCGAACTTCTTGATGAGGACCCTGCTTCACCAATGCCCATTCCCACAGTCCTTCCCTCACTGCCTACTCAAAAAACATGATCTCCACCCCCTCAACTCTTAGAGCCACATCCAAGATTTGAAATTAACATAGTTCACACAAGAGAACTTTCTACACCATTACCTAAATGTCGTTGCACCTAGCTCACCTCACAAGGATTTTCTCCCCCGATAGGTTTTTCCCGTCATGTTGTTATACCACTCATCCTACACCTTCTCCATTTTCCAAATCCCCTCAGATCAACATGATACACATTACTACCTGTGCTTAGAAGGACAAAGGAAAGGAAAAGGCAACTAACCCACCAACCAATCCTATACCAACATACCATCTACACCGACACCTAAAATCACTATCCACGGCCCCACATACCCTATTTGTAATGGGGTCACACATCACACCATGATCAAATAACTACACCAATCCCCCCTCAAAATGTCCCTATATGCACAAATTTTCACTCAAATTGTTCTCATCCATTGGTCCCTATCCAATTACTTTATAACACATCTACAACCATCAAGCACAATAATATGGTCCATCATACATCCCTCCACATCACTCATAATACTACTAGCTCTATAGGATGATCTCCCTTTGACACATGACATTACCATTTCCTTGATCATCACACCATGATCCCATTCTTTATTAATATACAATCTTCATGGCTTCATATTTTACAACCTGTATGTTGGCCAAATATGTGTCTGAATATCTTGCACTCCTAAATCATCTATTTGACAAAGGTGTTGAGGAAACGAGTAGGAAACACACATATACCGACACATAAGAGGTAGAACTAAAGGGGCTATAGTGAGCACTAGGGTCTCATATCTAGAGGGAAGTAATCCATACACTAAGTCAACCTAGGGTTTCAAAGGCCCGCGATCAAGATAGAGGGAAGAAACCTACTGAGATATCGATGGTTTAGTGTGGATAGGTATGGATAAAAAATAAACATGTATAATAAGACTAAAATGAAAGTGGTGATATCTAAGGAGCTGATATGAGTAAGAGTACTATGCTAACGAACATCCAAACATGTGTAATGCTAAGCTAATATATCACAATGAAGAAGGAAATGAACTTACCTATACAAAATGAAAATAAATGGTTAGAGAACTCACCTTATACTTATAGTGTGGTCACTGATGCATCTATCTCTCTAGAGAAGTAGAAAACTGAGACATAATTGCTATTAGGTGGAGAAGGGGAACACCTCTCTTGTCATAAACTCATATAGGTGACCTAATAGTGAAAATAACCAACCAAGAAGAAGAGTATCTAGTACAATCCAATAAAGATGCAAGGTGAACCAAGAGCTAGTTGAGAATATGAAAATAGGGCGTAAAATATTAGAGCTAATGGTAGTAAAAAATATTTTGGATTCATTTTCTTATGAGTGTCAATTGATTGGAAAGTATATATAGGATGCCATCTCTTTCAGGTGATGATGTTTCCTACGAGGAAATATAACACTGACATTATTGCCCATGGGTGATGGTGTCAACCTTAGGTTCTAAAAATAGGTAAGGTGTCTTAAAAATTTAAAATAGTGTGTCATATATCATGAACGTGGATAGAAAATGTGCCATGTGATTAGATACAAACAAGAAACTATGAATGTAATGTATATGAGACATAGGAAGATAAGGGTACCTAGTTCAAGGAAAACTAAGGCTAAGACAAAATAGTGAAACTCTCTCTGTGTACTATCTTGAACTCATAATGGTTACATGAATAAACATTCCCCATTCTTGATAGGCCCCTTAAGGTACCCACTCTAGAAATAGATACATCAGTGACCCTTATTTGCACAAAGGAAATTATTAGTAATAAGTATGAAAGATGAAAAGTGAAAAATTAGGTGTATACATATGCCCCAATCGTTGATCACCACATGTGACAATAGAAAAACATGGGATGGTCAATGGAAAAAGGTAGTCCTTAACATCGATACTGGAAGTAAGTATGTAAATAATTTTTGAAAGGTATAGATGAAATGAAATATACCCACCAATGCATACCTGATAGTGTCGCTCATCTGTCATGCACAGGTGCAATGCTACAAGAATCCTGAAGAAGAAAAAATGAAAGGAAACACTAAATATTATCAGTAAAATAAGACAAAATCACCCAACTAGGAGTCCATGGAATGTATGTCTTATTGCATTGTTGATATTTCATGATGATGATATGATGGTGTCATAGTGTCATAGTGATATAGCCAAGCGACAGGTACTGACACTTAAAAGTGAAAAAAACCACATGGTAGAAGCTACAAAGATAATTTTTCATAAACTCAAAGGTGTAAATAAAGAGAAGATGGATGATTAACCCCAAGGGTGGATGATAACACTAAAAATCACAAAAAAACATATGGTACATGCTATAATGATAAGGTTAAAGCATAAATCTAAGCAAGTCCAGGAGCCTAAGCGAGGATATGCATAATACCACGGGTGATCCAATAGAAAAGACCAAGGTGTAAAAAACCAACCTATTGATAATGATGTTAGAGAAGGTTGATGAAGTAGTGAATTTGAAAGGAAAATATGAGATATAGTAGTTGAGTAGCAAAACTCCTGAGTTCCTTCCTGCGTGAGACTTTTTTAGGAATTAAGCATTTGTTAGTTCTTTAAAGATGCGACTCTCATTGGTTTGAAGATAATATGTGTTAGGACATGATATCTTTGATTAGGTAAGGACCCCACTATTTATGAGTGTATTTTCCTTCTTTGTCATGTGTATAATCAAGATTAAGGATAAAGTCACCCACATTGATATTACATGGATGAATGAGCTTATTATGTTATTTGGAAAGGCATTGTTTATGCTTCTGATTATGAGTGTAATATTTTTCATGTCATTATTATAATAGGTTGAGATCATGGAGGCACGTTTCATGGAGTTCCTCTTCTGGATGATTCCATAAAGGGAGATGAAAAGTGAAGGAGTTCTACCTTGAGTGGAAGGACTACCTAGACTCCATAGGTAAGAGAGAATGGGGCTGCCCTAGTGGCCATATGGACATTGGTGCGGTATGCCCATAATGTAAGATATAACTTCATATGCCAATCTTTGTGTGATTCATGGATTGTCTTTTGTAGGATCTTATTGAGATTTGTTTCATAGAATCATCTTGTCCATTAAAATGTGCATGATATGGTGTTGAGAATCAATGTTTTATTTTGATCTTAGCATAAAATTACTTCATTTCTTTGCATTTTAAACTCCCACAATTTTCAGATATGATTGTATGGGGAATTCCAATGTGGTAAATGATTTGGTTGAGGACAAATTTGAATGTAGTAAGGCCATACATGTTAGTGAGATGCATGGCTTCAACCTACTTAGTAAAGTATTCCATGAATGTGATGATGAATACATGACCATACCAAGATCAAGGTAGTTTCCCAATGTAATCTAATCCCCATATAATGAAGGGTCAGGGTGTTGTGATAGATTGCATCTCAATCGAAGGGGAATGTATCAAATCATCTTGATATTAGCAAGGTTGGTATTTTTTATTAAAGGCATGAGCATCAAATTGTAATGTTGGTGAAAAGTAACCCATACGTAGGAACTTGTGTGTAATAACATGACCACTATAATGGCCACCACAAGTACCCCAATGCACTTCTTCTAAAATAAGGGGGGCCTCATCTTGGTTTACACATCAGAGTAGGGTACCTTTGAAGTTACGATAGTATAAAACATCATCTTTAAGTATGTATTTAAGAGACTTTTTATGTATTCATAGCCGCATTTAGGGGTCAGTACCATTTGGGTAAGTCTGTTGTTGTATAAATTGGTGGATGAAAATATACCAAGGGTCTTGTGTAGGGATGTGCGGCTTAATTTGATAGTCATCCTGGATGTTAGGAGGAGGTGAACTAGCTGGATTTTGACAAATTTGTATAAGACTATTCTCATGAGAATCGTCATGTGACTTAAATTGAGTGATATATGTGGCCAAAAAATCAGCCAAGAAATTTTGTTTGTGGGGGATATATTCAATGGTAAATGAGGTGAATAGTGGTGTTAATTCCTAAACTAGGTCATCATAAGATTTAAGATTTTAAATGCGACATTGGTATGCACCACTAACCTGTCAAAACACCAGCTGAGAATCCCCCATGACATGAAGATAAGAGATACCCTTTGCTAAGGAAACTTTTATACCTAAGATAAGGGCCTCATATTCCGACATGTTGTTGGTGATCTCAAATTTGAAGCAATAGGAGAGAGGGAAGGCCTAGTCAGAGGGATCAATAAGTACACAACTTTCCCCAAATCCTTGGAGGAACTTTTCCCCATCAAATTATAACATCCATGTAACCTCATGGAGATCAATGGTGACGTCCTCTTCGCCGATTGTAGCTGTTGGGTTATTTTTTAGGTGGGGGAAGCACTTCATTTCTAGCGTCATAGGATTACACCTCAAGACTGACTATGAATCTATAGTAGTCTTTTATGGAGATAACATTGTTTATTGCCTTAATGAGGATGATGTCCTCATTGGGTAATGTGTCATGAATAGGTTGAAGAGTGAAGATGGGGGTGTTATCCAATTAGTATGCTATGAATTGGCATTTTACCACCCGTTGTATGATGATACAAAGGTCAAATTCCATAAGAAGATCCATCCATTTTCCAATGCGATCTATGGGAAGGATGGCATGCAAGAATAAATTCCATAGGGGATTCTTATGGATAATGACATATGTGGTTGAATATAACATATAATTACATAGCTTTATAGTTACATAGTATATGGCCAAGCAGGCTCACTCAATAGATGTTTATCATGCTTCATTGTTTGTTAAGGCTCAACTAATATAATAGATGACGTGCTCCTTGCCATTTTTTATTTTTGTGCTAACATTACCCCAATAGACACTGGAGTGGAAGAGGTATATAGTTATATAGGTTGATATCGAAGGAGGCTATAATGTTGTGTAGACACAAAATCTATGCACTTGGGTACATTTCTAGTTCCTAAAGCATATTATGTATACATGATTCCTAAGAAATAAAACTAGTGGTTGACATATCCTTTTTGCCTTTTGGTTGCTTTATCTCTTTCACTTTATTAGAATTACACATCTTACAATTCTTCTGAAACTTTAATGTTTTAACTTTTAATGGCCTCAGACCTAGTGCCCAGTTAGGATGGAAGTGCCTAGGTTCTCCTATCCATCCATTTATTCTTCTTACTCTTTTGGGTCCTTTTCACTTCATGGTCACCTTTTATCACTTTGGGTCAGCCTTTCATTTGTCAATTATGAAATTCAAACATGGGAATCATATATATACTTATTTAATTCTCTCAAATAAGGGGCCAAACACTATAAGTATTATCTATCAACACCTAAGCATGCATAAAGGCACAACAACACTACAAAGCATACATCTTGCACATTTATACAAGGGAAAAGGACTGCATTAATATTCATACATTGTATATGAGGGGAGGTTATTCTATTCCATCTCACATTTTGGATACTTGGGACAAATTTAGATCTATCCCGCTGTCATCATGTAAATTACACAAGGGAAACCTAGGGTATGAGACTAAGATACACACAAATACAAAGAAATACATGGAGTCTAAGATTTTGTGCAACACTTGGTCATAAGTTCACTCTTCAAGTGACTGTTGGGGTCATTTTGACTCCACATTCTACATATTTTTTATTAGGTTTGTGGGCATGTGCAGGTAGTTATTTATTTTGTAGGTTACAAGTGCGACCAAAAATCTAACAAAGAAACCAAATTGACAAAGAGTGAGAAACAACAAAGGCCTTCTGACCTAGAAAAGACCAAATTCCAAGTATATGAGAAGACAAAAGTAACCAAATCAGTCACTAGTGCCTCGGGTGCTCATGTCCTCCTTTGAGAAATCCTATCTTGTATAGTCCAAGGGTTCTGAACCCTCATCGATCCTTTCTGACATTGTTCCTAGCTAGATCCAACAATCACACTGGAATACACTAATTCATATTTCTCCCTTCATTTACTAAGGGTTTTACATTGTTGAATACTTAGTGCTTGCACATTACTATACTTAATTACCTAAATATAATTTATTAAAGTAGTTACTATGAAATAAGATTTAAGTATAAATTAGATTAAATCATTTAGTGAACCCATTTGGTCAAACCAAACCTTGCTTCAAGGCCTTCTTTTTATGCCCATCACCTGTAGTAATCATTTTAGTCATTTTGAGCACATTGATCTTCCACCATCTTCCCGTAATCTCTTTAAACTGATGGATAACTCTGATAACCCCATGATTAACTCAATCTTCATTCCTCTTGAAAACATTGAAGATTCTGAGAGTGAACACTCATATGATGAGGACACTAATGTTGATAAAAAATAAATTGAAATGCTCACTTACATCCATTTTAATTTAAATGCAATCACCCCATGCATATTTCACACGTCCTAAATGCTCTAATCTATGCCAAAAATTATTGAGATGATACCGCACTTCCCCTTATGGTTTCCTCTTCGGTCATCATGACTTCTACCCAGCCTTCCAGCATTCCTATTTCTATTACTATAACCATAACTCCTCTCATTCCTCCTAATACTTCCCATACACAACCTGACTCCTCTTAAGGAACTCATGGCCTCACCTCATTATACCATGATTTACAAACCCAAATTCTCCAATTATAACAAGACTCTTCATACTCATCTCCATCTTTAGATTCCTCAATCCTCCTTTATATCCCTTTTTCACCTGTCATCTCATCTTATCTACTGCCTCCTAACTTATTCATGCCTAAGCTTCGTATCTTCAATGGCCATGATGACCCTCAGAAACACCTTCACTCTATTTACATTTCATGTCTTGACTATGCTGATGACCTTCCACTATCGGAAAAACTGTTTCCTTGAATATTACATGATTATGTTATGTGTTTGTTCTAAAATCTACCTATCCATTTAGTAACATATTTCACATATCTAGATGATGCATTCCTTTCTCATTTTTTTATGAATATCGATACCAAGATATCCTTTGCAAAACTATCTAAAATAAAACAAGGATCTGATGAACATCTTGTAGACTATGTTTTGTGTTATAAGAATAACCTTGCCAAATGACCAATGTTCTAGAGTTGACTCAGAATTGTAAAATATATTCATTCAAATAATTTTGAATCCACTCTTAGAGGTGTCTGTTAGTGCAAAATCACAGCACCCCTGGATGTTGATCAGATTTTTAGGTTGATCACTCTAGCATCCATTGTGATTGCACAACATTGAATCCTTTCTCCAAGTGTGGGGACTTGTAAAATGAGAGAAGAATCTCCATATTAGAGACTATTTTCTGAAAATCCTCTGATTAGATCTAGTCTTTATGCAATTGTAGAGGTTCAAATCCTAATTTTACCTTAATTTGTAAGTAGACAGGGTAAGAAATGCAGAAAATGAAACTAACCTAATGATGGTGATGCACCAAAGGAGTGGTGAACATTTTTTGCTCATACAAATAGGCACAAATCCATGAAATGCAACACAAAAAACATACACAAGCTGATAAGATGCAATAAGAGATCTGAAAATGAAATAAAAACAATACAAACAGAGGACTGAAAACATTCACAAAGTTTGCACTGTCATTTCCATATAAAATCCCTTGCATTACACCATCAAAGAGGTATAAACCTATTACAATCCTTGAAAAAGGCTTGATACTTACAAAATTCACTTGTTTTTAGGTGAAAGAAGAAGTCTGATGTTCAAAAAAGTGTTCCCCCTGAAGAAATGAGCCAAATCTGGCTTTTACAGTGCATGGGTCAAACCCAGGAGAGAAAAAACATACAAAAACGTGGGAGCCCATTCCTCATTGACTACAAATGCATTAAATCAGCATGGGGGACCTTACAATCCCATACCCTGTCATTTTTGACCAAATTGGAGGAGAATGCGACCCATTCTATATTAAATTTGGTTGTTGAAATGTCATTTCTGGCCATGGACACGTACCAGAGCCGTTTTTGAATTTTCTCTCCAAACTGAACCAAAATTAGAAATTGACCATGGAATCATGTATATAAATTCAACAGATTTCCAATGATATAAAGAACATGAAAATCCGAGTTCTAGATCAAAAGATATGATCGTTTGAAGATTTAGGGCAAAAACGGCCCAAAACGGATCGGCGGGAAATTTTTCAAATTTTACCTCTTGTTTGTCTTTGGAAATTTTTAAAAAAAATTCCTGTGCTCTGCTGGTTGGACGCCACATGGCAAGCATTGATTGGATGAGCAATTCTCTCTCCTCCGCCTCCCATGGGTTTCCCTTTGAAATTTTGACGTTTTTTATAATTTTGAAAAAAAAATTCACTTTCCCCCCGCGCCCCGCCACTTGGGACACGTGGCGTGATCTGGTTGGAGGATAGGGGCGCAGGGTCATCCTTGTCTTTTAATTTTTTGGCCCAAGACTTTTGTCAAATTTTCCTAAGTCTTTCCCTGGCTCCCAACTCCCCCCGCCTTAGGACACGTGTCCTGTGTCTATTGGCTCGGGTCGACCCTTCAAACCTTGCCCTTTGAAATTTTTGGCCAACACTTAGGAAATTCTTCAAGTCATTTTCCCCCTGACACGTGGCATTTCCTGATTCATCTGTGGGCCTCCTTGTCTTTTTTCGGCCACTTCACCTTTTCGCGTCCCACACGTACTTTTGGCTCGGATGTCCCAAACGAAAGTCCTCCGTTTCGGCCGAACCAGCCGGTTCGCGTCCTCCGCGTACTCTTGTCCCAGCTGTCCTGGACTACTTGGGAAAAAAATCTCCGAACCACCCAAAATGGACTGACTTGTATTATGATACCGGTTGATCTGCATCCTCCGCGTACTCTTGTCCCGGATGTCCCAGAAAAACTTGGCAATTTTTTCCACTTTCAGCCGGTTTGCCCTTTCGCGTCCCACGCGTCCCAACATCCCAATTGTTGTGTGGACCACTTGGCGGCTTTTCATCCGATTCGCGCCCCGATGTTTCAACTGTCCTAGCTGCTGCGAGGACTAGGACTTAGCTGATTTTCATGATTTTGGGCCTTGAATCAATCTACTTGCTCGGGACAGAATAATCTGATGCATGTTATCAATATTACCCTGGAGGGTGAATATTGGATAACAATTTGGTGACTCTGCAGGGTCACCTACCTACTAGGTAGAAGATACCAGTTGCATGAAGCAGTCCATTGGGCATGAAGTCATCAAATATTCTATTTAGAACCCCAAATGACTTAGAATGTGTAAGGAGGAAGATGGAATATCACCTGATGGGAGCAAGGACTGCAAAACATCTCCATGGACAGCAAGCTGTGTCAAAGCACTTAGGGAAAACAAAACAAACCTACAGCAAAACAATGTGCACAAGCACTTGGAGGAATGAAAGTCTAATCTAATATTTACAAGGTGGTAATTTTTCCTCTAGAAGCAATGCTTGAGATAGATTCCATTTACTGGAATCTGCAGTTCTTCACCATCCAATGAGGCTAATTGGAAAGCATTGCTGTTCTTGCACTTCGTGACCATGTATGGGCCACTCCAAATGGCATCAAATGTTGAATTCCTTCCCAGTTTTGCACTAACAGTGTCATTTTTGATACTTCTCCTTATTTTGATCATTGTGTCACATGCTCAAATTGCATGAAATAAAACTGCTATCTATGAGAAAATTGAAATATTATGATACTTCTTCCACTTCATCTTCTAACAAGTTTCAAGCCAAATATGCATTAAAACCATCCACTAAGCCCATTAAATATAAAATTACCATCATAGTTGTTTATGTACCAACCAAGATTCAATTGCAATCCACAAGGCACACTTTTACTAAGCTACCTTACACACCTTGGTTCCTATTACCACAACTCATTGAAAGTAATCTAATTACTCTCTCTCCACCACTCAATCTAGATCCTTCTCAACCACATGGAAAAAATTATTATGAAAATTTAAATTGTGATTATCACTAATGAATTGGGTATTCTGCTAATCACTATTTTAAGCTCAAAAATCTAATTTAAGATCTTATCGATAACAATGCAATCGAGCTTCCTTCTAGATCCGTCTACTTATAAACCGGTCAATGATACTCAAAAGCTTAAAATATTCAATGACCCATTACCTAATCATGAAAAGCTAGATATTGATTCCTCTTCCAATCACACATATCACATGGTGCCTCCCCCCGCATCGACATCACTTAATTTTTTTGTTGTTAGTGTGGATACCCCAACACCAATTATTACATTCTAAGATCGTGACTACAATGATACATTTTATTTTGATTCACTGCATATTGATGCTTCCATTGGTGCACATAAAGTCAATAATACTATGGTTTATCCCTTGTCCCTTTCCAATGCATGCTATTTGGCACTCTTACTAGCAATCAAATTTCTAATCTCTCACATTAAATTTCCAATCCCCAATTCTTGCGGACATATCGTCCTCCATGTTACTGTTGGGTCCCTTACCATACCAATGTTGTTCCTTTTTATATCTGAAATCAAGCATTGTGACATGGTCTCAAATCTACCTTGGCTTAAGGATGCCCAAGATATCCCTTCCATGCTCCATTTATTCATTAAGTTCATTTATAACACATAAGTTGTCACCATTAAATGTATTCTACCACACATGCCATTACTCATCCTATCCACCCCTCTACTTCATCTCCAGTCATGGCATCTAGGTCTCCATCACATCCCAAGTATATATCTATCTCTACACCTATCTCTCCCATTCACACATGACCTACATCATGACATCGTCACCCTCACTAGTCCATTAGTCCATTCCTTCAGCCTAAGTCCCCTACCTGGGTAGCCCATTCCTATAGGTGTTCTCCACCTCCTTTACCACATAGGTCTACCTCACATACACATATTTATTTTCCTACACCACCAGTCCTAGACCATGATAACATGCCTTATCCTTATTGGATACACGATAAGGGGCTCTTGCTCTTCCCTATCACCAAATAGATTTCCATCTTCTGCATACTTGGTGGAATTGCATTCCCCCCTCCATCACTATTTTCTATCTTTATCATCTACTCATAGCTTATCTATTACACTTCATGCTATATACTTCATGATAAATATTTACTAGCATCTAATCTCAATCACATACAATACCTTTGCTACTTGATGACACAATCATGTTCCATGACTACTAAGGGAATTAAATGAATATTACTCACACACTTGGGGGGAATTACACTTTCTACCCACCTCCATCACTATTGTATGTCTCTATCATCTACTCATAACTTATTTTATATACTTAACGCTCTATACTTCATGGTAAATATTTCCTAAAATTTAATTTCAATCACATACAATACCGTCACTACCCAATGAAACACTCTTATTACACGGTTCACACTTGACTGTTGAGGGAAAAATTCTCTAATGAACATCTTGAATATCATAACACACCATAAATTTCACAAAACATCTGCACATATTGGTTGTATTTACTCTTCTTAACTTATATTATTTACATGTTGCACTTTGTTTCCTATGTTAGTGTTAATGTAAAATTACATCCCCCCTGATTGCTTATGATTCATGTGTGAGATAATTAGTGTAACCTACATAACATGGGATTATCCTATAGTGTGGGATGTTGCAAGTAGAATAATGCTCCAGAGAAAGTTGACTTCTTCTCCTAACCTAGTACCAACTTCCCCAAAGTGTAGAGAATGGCAGGGTAAACTAACCCTATCCTAATAATTTCAAAGGAGATAATGATAGAAATATGAATAGAATAAAACTATTGTAAGTGAAGGTGATGCACCAAGAAAGGGTGAAACAATCCAAGTGAGTGAAAGATAGAGAGAAAAAAGAGTAGGATAGGGATGGTAGAAGTGCCACAGTCCAAAAAAATATTCAATTCACTATATTCATAAGGCACAACAAACTACAAACCATGCAAAGAGATAAATACATGTACACTATACTTGCAAATATAATGGAAGGTAAAAGATGTAATTCCATACAAGCTAGGGTGAAAATGGCCACAAAACATGAATTTTATTTCTTAGAAACATACACAATCCATTATAACATAAGCATAAGGAAAAATCCTTTACAATAAGCACAAATTCGAGGCCTTTAGCTCACAAAAGCTCTGGAATTTTTTTGACAGAGTTCATTTTCTCTCCAGAAAATATCCCTCAAAATGAGGTGGATTTTACAATATATATGGAGTTTTCGTCACCAACCGACAGGATGCATTAATTTCTTATATGGAGGTATGGGCGACCATACTGGTTCTCTTTCCAATGGTATTTTTCTTACACAGTGAACATAGGTGCCATACCTCATCAAACCGGTTGATGAGCTACCTTGTACGATGTAATTAATGCCTAATTTGTAGAAGAAATTCCTTGTTGACACTTGACATGAACCACCAACTGACGCTTGACAATAATAGGAGGAGTCACCAACTATAAAGGAATGAGTTGTCACAGGAAAATAAGAAATGATGTTGCATGACAATGAGGGAAGGTTGATGTGCGTCAAGATGGAATGATGATGTGTGACATGAAGACATGATGTTGTCGCAGGACAAGTGGGAGACAGATGATGCACCTTAGCAAAGGGTGGTTGACACATGACTAGAAAATTGTTGTCACGCGTCAAGAAGGTTGTTGACATGCTACTGGGGAATGGTTGAAATGAATTAGTAAAATGGTTGTCGTGTGTCAAGAAGTAGTGGTTTTCGAGCAAAAAGAAGAAGAAGTTGACGTGTGGTTGATGCGCGACAAGAAGTATAACTCAAAACCTTCACCATAGCTAGCCAACTTGTCATGAGTTAAGACCAATTGCTGATTAAATAATTATAAGTAAGACACTACTTGATCGATCAACTGCCAATGGCCTTGAACTATTTTGTTATCCATTTTGCAGAGGTGTAGAATATGGATAACAATTAGTTGGATACGTACTATGTCATTATATTTTTCTATACATGCATACATGTTCATGTGGTATCTTGAAGTGAATGTAGGACTTTTAAAAATTCTTATACAATGCTTGATGCTCGACATAGTTCTTTACAAGTCCCAACGAGGCTCATGGGGGCATCTACCTTTGCTACTCTCATACTCTAGACATTACAAGTCCTATCGTTACAATCTTTACTTTTTATTGCCACTATTACTTACTTTTAGATGATCTATACATGATTTGATACTACTTATCTTTCTAACAGGATAACAGGTGCTTCATGTGTAGAATTTACCTTACATGATTCTATACAACCATGATTATCTATTACTTCTTATTTTCTATTATATGCAAATGTTTGTAAGATATGCCTGTAGACACAAAAATTGGGTCACACTCCCCTTGGTCCCTTGTCGATGAACAAAATTAAACACATTCACCTAACCATGACCCTTATACCCTACATTAACATTAATTTAATTATTTACAATTAAATTAATGCCCATACTCACCCCATTAATTAATTTAGTTACTTTAATTAAATAGATGGACACCTCACCTAGACACCTCACCATAGACCTATTAATAGCATGTTTCCATAAATGAATAAGACTTGGTTCAACCCTAAAAATCAAGGCCTATTATTCCTCTAACCACCTTCCCACTCATAAAAACATAACGTCCATCCTGATGCACAAATAAATGAACAAACCTGACCCAAATGATGGGAGATTTGCAATTTTTAGTAAACCTAGGGAATCACACCTTAACTAACACCGGTCATCCCTAAACTGACACCGGTCAACCAGGAACCATTGTTGGTTACCATTTATTCACCTTAGCAACCTTATTTTTGGGTTGGGACATTATGGGATTAAGGAGATGAGGAGAGAACTCCATGCAAGTACAACTAGAGCCTTTTCATACTTACAGACATCCATAGCCAACACCAGGATAGATCTAGAAGTATTGCACTCATGGTGACATTCCATGAAGCATCACTACTACACTAAGCTCCATCCCACCAACCAATCATCACCACCACATAGCCATTGGACCTATAACACCAGTAAGTACACTTTGTGCCTGCATCATCCATTTTCACTTTAGTTTATTAGGTTCTTCCATTGCTATCATTAGTTTCCACTTACACCCTCATTCCCTGACCATTTTAATTTCCTGTAAACCCAACCATTTCTCTACCCATGCCATCAAATAACCTATACCAAACCTCTGCATGCTTCTGAGTGCTCCTAAGATCCCTATACACCTTGTTTGGCCCTCTACTCTCTCTTCCTAACCTCATCTCAAGCCCCATTAGAAAATCTTATTGAAACTTATTATCCAACCTCTACCAATGCAGGTTACGTATAACCATCATTGTTTCTTCCTAACCGTGATTGATCATACCTCGACTAACACCGGTCTTTGTTTTTTCCAATACTGTGTAAACCAGTAACCACCCACCTATCAAAAACAACCAAAACACCTCACCCAACCCTGCTAAGGCCCTGTCTGTGACCTGCAGACCACATGACCAACCTACAACCTGACCTGAAGAACTTGACCCACATAGTTTTAGTATTTAATTAGATCGATGCTGATAGTGATATGAGGTACCCAAATCGGAATGCTAGCACTAGATTTGTTTATGTACACATTTCAGTTATTTCATATTTGTTTTATAAAAATAGTGGATTGACAACCTTCTAGGGAGTATCAAACTTCCCAGATCAAGCATATGCTTAGTAGTCCACTGTCATATATTGTTTAAACGGTTCTTCAGTGGTCTTGTTTTCTATTTCAGGTAGTTCCTCCTAGCCAAAAGGAATCTCTCACAGTCAGCATCAGATCAAGAAGTTAGAATGTGCACATTAACCTCCAAACAAACACAACAGGTATTCCAACTCGGCTCTTACCCTTATCTATTTCCTCCCAATAACGTAAATAAAATGGTGAAACATTTTAGCACACATGGTGCGACCCATTTGGGGTTCTTTGCATTTTTCTTCATTCATAGGAAAATATGGTATGCTTGTTTATTTTATAAACTTCTTCACACTAAATTTCTTTCCTTGGTAACTCTCTCTTCTTCTAATTGTCTAAAACAACATCTATTTTCTGGTGCTTAAAACAAACCATTTCTTCCTTCTTGCATTCACATAAGAGTGAAAGAGAACATTCGTACCTATTCATCATTTGCTTCATCGAATGTAATTTTTTGATTTGGGTTTAAAATGAGTTGAATTTCCCCCTTGTATGCTGCATTTAGCTCACATTAAAATGAGTGCAACCTATATGCTAGAAGTCATGCCCAGCTGACGGTTGATAGAAAGAATTGTTGAAAATAAGTCTCTTTCTTCTTCTTCTACCAAACTATACAAAATTGAAAAATACACATCTTCTTAAACAACATCTCACCTGGAAGAAGCTGTCAACGATCACACAATCACTTCTATCCAATCATTACCTTAGAGGATGGCCCAGCCCTGCCATAGCATAACCTGAAACCTCTCCTTTTAGATCTCCTTCGTAGGAAACCTTCCTCACTAAAAAAATCTACTCTAAATTCATGATTAAATCTAAATAGCATAAGCTCAACACATTAAAATCACTTGTTGGATACATGTTTTTAGCATTTGATTGACATGTGTTTTGAGGTGTAAGGATACGTTTCTCCATTTTCCTTTCTTTTTCCTTGCACACTCCACAATCACAATTGGAGTATTCTGAATTCTTCTAAGTGTTCAGGACCTCATCATATCATCTCAAGAGTTTTGGGTTGATCATTCATCTGATCTCAATCCAAAACAATCTATTTTCCTATATTATTCAAATTTTCCCAGTAACCAACATCGGTTTACCTACCAGCGTAGGTTTACACCTCTCCGTCATCAGTTTTACCTAATCATTGTTGGTTCTCTGTCCTTTTGGTTAATTTACACAAAGGACACCTATTTCATCTTCTTCACTATTTAGAGCTTCCTTCAATCTTTGTACTCTCTGTATTCTTATAAACAGTCATCATACAACTTACCTATTTTACATTCATTAGTTTTTTACCTTATTTGGTAAAACTATTCTTTTCTCACTGTAACCAACCTCAGTTACTCTTAAACCATCATCGGTCATTGTTAACTGGTGTTGGTTACCCTGCACTGATTCTCAACTGATACATTTCTCAAATCCACCTACAAATACATGTTTTTCTCTTCCTAATACTTTTTGTGTCATCTGTAGGATATAGCCTCACTTGATATATATTCATTCACATGGTGTTGACTCATAACCAAGCTAACGCTCTTATATTCCATGCTATTCATCAACCACTCCCACCTAGTCCTTCACCACCTTCTATCCTATCACCCATGGATCCAACCTTCCCTACCACCATTGCTACAGGCGATGAGGAGTTCACACGAATCCTCGATCATAATCCCGTAACCTTTTAATTCTCCCTTTCCCACTCTTCCACCTATGATTCCTCAGGTCAATTGATATATGGAATGACCATATCCATCTCTCCTACCATTATCCCCACTTCTGGATCAGACCCTACTAATGTGGTGTTATCTTCACCTGATTTACCCTAAGTGGTTTCACAGTTAGGCCCCATACCCGCTATGACAGCTGCATCTGTAACATCAGTCACACTTGTGGTATCTGTTATTCCTTTATTGACCACCCAGACCATAACCCCATCTGCACCCATTATCTCATAGATACAAATTATGTCACAACTGCTAGTGGTGTTCGTGACCCCTACCCCATTCCAGAATATTTTCCTCTCCATCCCGCAGTCTCTACCCCTAATCACTACTTGAGTCACTGTGACTACCCCACCTATATATACATATTGTATACAACCCCCTATTTTGTCCAACATTCATTCTGGATATATGCCCTCTATGTCGGCCCCCTATTCTCAACCTTCCTATTCGGCATCACCATACACTGAAATGCCACCCACATCACATGGTCAATAACAACCCTCTTAAGCCACATGAGGTTCCCTTCCATCAGAACCTACCATTGAACTCATCAAATTAATTATGGAAAGGATGCAAACACTGGAAGCATCAATTTCCGGATCACACAATTCTATCACCTACGATGAAATTTGTAATTAGCCAATTCATCCATCCATTCCTATTCTCCCATACCCTGTACATTGGAAAATCCCAAAATTTAACTACTTTAATAGTAAAGAATACCCGCAACAACATTTGTGGTTTTTCAAACATGGGTGTTATGTGATTGCCCATGATGATGTTTTACTCCTATGAACCTTTGCGATGTCCCTCACAAGACTTGGATTAGAATGGTACAGCGGGCTACCCAGACATTCCATCTACTTGTTTAATCAAGTATCCCAAGCCTTCTTAGACCACTTATTAATCAACATTGTCAAGAAATTCACCATGAATGATCTTTACTCTACATGATAGTATGACGACGAGTCTATCGCTGACTTTTTCACTCATTAGCACAACCTAATTCACCAACCCACATTTTAATTACCTAAAACTGAGCTCATAGAGTTTTTTACCTGGGATTGCTCTAGACACATTTTTCCAACCTTATAGGTGCAGAAATTCCGCACCTTTGACAAGGCATTCACCATGGCACAAAAATTGGAGATTTGTGCTCTCAATGAAAAGAAAATCTAGCTACATAACAAGAACATCACATTCAAATCAAATGATGCTTCTTCATCTTTGAAACCTTAGAACAACTATTCAAAACCTAAAGGATCTGCCAATGCCGTAGGTCTCAAGGTTGGACCCTCTCACCCATCAAACCAAGATAAACCTTCTTCTAATCTCTCTCCCCTCCAAGCTTTCCACTTCAGACGAGAACAAAAAAAGTATAACCCAATAAGGGAACCTTATTCTTCTATTTTGGAAAATCTTATTAAGGCTGGTGCTATTACCCTTCCACCTATAAAACCACACACTAGTATTGTCCCTGATTGCCCAATGCCCGCATGGTATTAAAAAATGAATTTTTTAACTATCATAGTGTAAAAGGTCACATCGGCAGTAACTGCATCACCTTAAAGAATATCATCCAAGAAATGTTAGACAATGAAGATCTAGTCTTGGATAACCCAAACGAACTTGCTAACCAAAACCTACATATCTTCAAGAAACCATTCGCTAATGATGCCCCATCTTCTAACCAAACTGGTGACACTTAAACCAATGATAGCAATGTCTGGGAGGTCCATGCTATTTTTGATGACATACCAGTTACTTTGAAATTGCCCTTGTTCCTTCCATAGAAGAAATATTAGCCTGAGCTCCCCTACCTACATAGGAACCTACTTCATCTACTCCTCCACCCACAGAGGAACCCCCTTATTTTTATCCTTCACCCGTGGAAGAGCCCATAAATAGCATTCCACCTTTGGCCCCTCAAATTACCAAGCAATCGTCAGTAGCACCTCTCCCACTCAAAGGGGACACATGTCCACTCTCTACACCATCACATGGAGAGTCCACCTCATCTAGCCCATCATCTCCTCTACCCATAGAGGATCTTATAGAAAGACCATTTCCTTTAGATGACCATTCTCCATCAGACCTCCAAGATCTTGTTAATCTTCTTTTGGATCTCTTACCCATAGAGTCTAAAGCTAGCCATTTCCCTATTTCTCAAAGACATTTTACGGAGATTTCTACTCGATCCACATCAAATCTACTTATGGTGGTACCATTTTCATGCTTGGATGATCGCCTAGACTATGTTGATAGAGCCTTAATTTGGGGACATCTTCTACTTCCTGCTTCAACCCAAATATAATTGTCACTTACCGACACCTCCATAATCTATTCAAAAGTGTTTCAAGAAACCAAACTAAACACAACTATGGCTATTGGAACACCTTCCATATCATCACCTACAATCCAACACACACCTCTGCTCACAACCCACCAAACACCTACACCTAAATACGTACCCACGCCTATATCATATCCCTTGAATAAACCCATGACTACCTTAGGTGTCATGTCGACATCACACCTTACTCACCCACCCATCATATTAGATTTAGCCGCATCTTCTAAGAACAACACTAAACTTCTTCTGAACCCTAAAAGGAAGCCCCAACCTTCTAGGCCTCATACACCAACCTCACCTACCACACCATTATCACCTTCAAGCCTTCTGTTAATCCTAGAACCTTACCCCTTAACCCTAGACAAAAAACCTATTTCCACTGGTAAACCAAGAACGTAACATCTCACCTCCTCATCACGGCCCTTTAACATACCCAAGTGATCCACACAACCCCCACCATCACCTGTGACCTTCTTACCACCCATACCACCACTACCTTACATAACCTCTTCACTACCCATGACACTCTCATCTCTCACACTCACTCCTCTACCCAACCTCCAACAACCACCTCCACCGCAACTCGGTTGTTCCCATGGGTAACCCATTGTCTGTCACCATCTACTTTTCCCTCTACATCTTGTACTCCCATATCACCTTTACCCAAGAGGATGCAACCTAAAGATAAGAATCCACTACCCTCCAATAAAGTAGTCAAACCAACCAAACCTCCCATCTCTAGCTCTTCTACCCCTCCTTTATCCAAACATATGCCTGCAAGACCTAAGACTACTTTGCATACCAAACTAGTGGACCAAACCATTCCCCATCCTGTAAAGCTTCTTCCTCCACAATCAAACACACCTATACCCAAACTCACACTCACCTCCCATTGCGATCTATTATCAGGATCCTACACTAATATTTTAACCAATATCTTAGAAACTTCCGTCATTACGTTATCACCACTTCTACCTTACGATCCTCTCAAACCCAAACCCGCAGAGTTTGATAGGAACAATATTTGTGCCTATCATCATGTGCAAGGACATGATGTTAAAAATTATAAGGCCTTGAAGACAATTCTTATCCAAAATTTTCCTCCTGAGCACAATTTCAATGAAAAAATCATCTGGATGAGGACCCCATTCCACCTTCACTAATCTCCCTAATTTTTCATCCATTACCTGCTCAATAACCAGTACCTCCACCCTCGCAACTATTTTATCCACATCTAAAATTCAAAATTAACATGGTCCATATTACCACCCACACTTAGAAAGACAAGGGAAAAGAAAAGGTAGCTATCCCATCAACCAACTATGTACCCAACATACCATCTACACCCACACCCAAAGTCACCATTCGAGGTCATGCATATCCTATTTTTGATAGGGTTAAAAATCGAACAATGCTAAAACAATTACACAAATCCTCCCTCAAAATGTCTTTATATGACCTCATATAAAATTTTGAGTCACATCATCAAGTCCTCATGGAGATTCTTAAATCTATTGAGGTTATACCAAATGACCCCACACCCGTAGCCTCTATCATTACCCCTCATCACGTAGCCTCTTTCACTAAGTATTCATTTTCCTCTACACCTCCATTTACTTGCCAAGTATTTGCCCTTAACTTTTTGGATGAAGAGATCGCTCCCTTCTAGTCTGAGGACCCCGATCTGGCTCTTTTCATCTCCATCCATATTGATAATATATGCATACGACATGTTATGATCGATGGTGGTGCTAGTATTAAAATTCTCTTCCCATGTATACAACCAAATGCACATACCTTCTAATTGCATGCATGGTAACCTAGTTATGTTGCGCTCCTTTAATGACGTCATGACCTCTATCCTGGGTACCATTATTCTCCATGTCTACATAGGTCCCTGTAGTGTTTCAAAACTATTCTACGTCCTAGAAGGAGAGTTCCAATATAACTTTTTACTCGGCCAATCTTGGATTTGCACCATGGGTTTTGTCCCTTCAACTTTACATCACTACCACAAATTTGAACACGAGGGACATCACTACACCATTCTGGATGAGCCATCACCTTTCAAGACCTGTAACATGTTGTATCAGCCCAACGATGTACTTTTCCTAGTTAAGGCATCTTCCATTACCCCTTCTTCACCTTCATCCATAAGCTCCTCCACCAAGACTGCTACCCCCTCTCACACATCTAACCCTACTATCCCTACCACCACTGCAGCCTCTACCACTAACTCACCTACTTCCCCAACATATAGCAATTTGTCTTTCCCCGCTACCCACATATCAAACACTAATACCTTAGAGGGTGTCTTTCAACGCCTCACTTTGGGGGATTACCGCCTATACAACATCGACATGTTCCTCACTTCACAAGAGTATGGAAACCTATGTTAGCACCCTAGTTACGACTACCATGTAGGTGTAACACCCTTGACAGTTGTTATTTCCCTCCTTTACATTTCAAGTGTTGCCATGTGATTTTCCTTATAAAGATATCTTCTTTTGATTTTATGAGATCATGCTTGATATGGATAAATCATCTTCTATTCTTAAGATCCTTTGACTAAATTGGAATGGATTCCTTGAATTCATTTTTCATTTATTGTAGGTTAGTTGCAATCTAGTTTAAGAATTGTAAACTTATCTATTAATCTGACTCATCCAAGGAATGTTTTAAATCTGCTCTATGAACGAATGGTAAATCGACATTCCATGAATTAAAAGATGTATGACTGAACTATGATTGATTACAAGTTCTTTGATTGTTGTGTGAACATGTTTCTATTAAGTCATATGTTGTGTTTGGATATTTTCAGTTCGATTATGGTAGGAAAATGCTGATGCAAACAAACTATGGCCTGTTCATGACATAGGGAACATTCTGGTTCCTAAAACTAAAGGGACTGTCCTATGGAATCCTAAGCTAGGTAAGAATATACATATTTAATACCTAGCTATGTTAATTAATTAAAATCCTAACCTAAGCTTTGTGCTAAAGGGGTTATGGAGAGGTTTCTAGGTTATTGAAATTATCCTAAAACCCAATGCTTAATGGTTGTGTGATGATCTAACCTAATGCCTAAAAACTATTGTGTTGGAATTAATCTAACCTATGTGGAAACTACTTAAGGTGGTGATTTATTGATTGGGTTATGTCTTAAGGTTATATATCCTAAGCTAGCCTAAGATCTAACCTAAGCAATTATGTCTACCCTAAACTAATGGGCAAGAAGGGGGAATTGGTGGTCGTATGTATCATAAGCGATGGTTCCAAGGCATTTAAGTTGTTGATAAGGTTTTTAAAAGCACACATACCACCAATTGTGATAGGGGCTAGTTGACTTGGTGGAGGCTTATGTGGAAACTTCACTAAAATGGAATTCCTTGTTAGATTTGATTTAGCATTCACTAAAATTGGAAGGCGGTGGAAAAGAAGGATAGGTGGGAAAATAGGAATTAATGGAATTTATTATTTTCGTTTTTTGTGCTTGAACCATTTTGGAAAGCATGTAAATGGGTTTGTATGGGGTCATTTCACTTTGCATGTTTCACAATTTTCACTCTACATGCTCTCTAGTTTTTCGAACCAGCAAATTAAATTGCACTTAATGGCTATTCTTGAGATTTTTGACCTATTTTCAGTTCGTGGGATATATAAGAGGTAGTGTGGAAAAAGAAGGTGGTTGTTTGATCATTCGTGGAGAAGAGGAGAAGTTGTGAGCTCAGTTGGACGTTCTCTTTGATTTGATAGAAGCGTTATCAAGCATGATAGGCTCTAATATTTAAGATCTCTTGCTTTCTTATAAATGTTTCATTAAAACGATTATTCTCTTTTGAGATTCTTGGATTGCTTATCTTATCTGGTTATTTTCTTGTTGGGTTTATTAAATCTTGTGATATTGGTTTTGAATCCTTGGTAAATGATGTTATTTTTGGAAACTTACCATGTATAGTTATTAAAAAAGAGAATACATGAAAAAACTTATTGTTGTAAATAAGCTTTTTCATTATGGAATGAGTAATGGAAGTATTCTGTTTAGAAAACCTTTTTTGCTATTTGGGTTTGGTTCAGAGTTTTTTGGGAACCTTGGGTTCCGTATGATCTTGTTGGATTTTTTTATTTTGTTTGATCATGAGCTTGTGGTGAGATTGTGTTTTAAATAGAGCTTGTTTTTGATCTCGTATTTGGTTTGGAACTTGGTTCTGGTTTTGAGTTTGTTAAGAACTATTGATAGAAGTTCTTGTTATCTGAACTGTGTTGGTATGTTGGATATCCTTAGACTGTTGTTGAAGCCTATATATAGCTTGATGCTTGTGTATTAGTTCCTTATGATAATCTGAACTGTTACTCTTAGTTCATAATGTACATGGTAATTGTATGTTATTACTCATTTTTGCGCTCAAAATTTGGTGAGAAACTTGAGTTCCATTTGGGGATAATATTGGACTTCCCATTTTCATATGAATTGTGTTGGAGCCTTTAGTTGTTCTAAGCCAGTGTTGAAATCTTGGGTAACTCAGACTATTGTTGAAGTTGTATGTGGCTCTGTACCCGTGTTTTATACTTTTTTAGGAGGTTTGGAATTGTTATTGAAAATTGATGATTTGCACAGCACTTGTGTTTTGTTACTTGTGTAGTCTAAAACTATTGCTGAGACTTTGTGTTGACTCTTTTTTGGTATTTTGAGTTGGGTTTTATTTGTTTTAAACATTTAAAACTGACAACTCTTTCGTTGAACCATTGATCAAGGAAAACGAGGAAAATAGTTAGTTGAGTTGTTGGATAAACTCTTAAAATATCAACTGAAATCATCTTTGTTTGATGAATGGGTTTAGTAATTCTTTTCTGTGAACTGTTTCGTCTTGTCATTTTATTGAGGGTATTCTTTTCCCCTCTGTTTCGTGGAAACTTGCATCTTCAGATGTTTTAAAATAAGATCAAGGTTTCATTTAAAAGATGAGCTTAATTAATTTAGTACTCTTAAATTGTTATGAAAATATTGTCTCTGTTTGAATAATTTTTTGTATTACAATACTTATTGAATAAGGAACTGATTACTCTTTTGTAATGCAATAATGAAACTTGACAATGGGATTTTTGTCTGAGTTTTTTGATACTTCTGACCATGTTTAAATTATTGATCGGTTATTTTTATATTTCTTGTTGGGTATATTTAATACACCTTGTGTCATTATAAAATAAAGGAATGTGATTCCTTTAGAACAGACTGTGTTTTAGGACTGCTAATTGTATTTCATTCTGAGTAGGGAATTGAAACTCGTGTTCATTAAAAGTAAAGAAGTGTAAAGAATATGGAAGTGTGCTTATTATTACTATATAGATCATTGGTTGAACTTCTGTTTTGATTCTCCTTTGAAATGAAGTTTTCTTTATGAGTTTTTTGATCTTCCTTTACCCAATAATTTGTAGAAATGACGTTGGAAGAAATTATTTTATTTGGTTTTTATTGAGCCAGAAATGCCAGATTGTTTGGCAGACTGTTGTTTGACATGACTTTACTTGTTGGTCTGAGATGAGTAAGTTTGTCTCTTGCACTCTATCTTTTTAAGAATTCTCATTGGATGAGCTCGAGTAGAGATTATCTCCTGTATGAGTCTACTTTGATTTTTTGAACGTTGTTTCAAATCTTCAAAAGTTAACTTCTATATATGGAAATAGATTTAAACTTGTAGGTAGACCGATTGATCCTCTATTCCTTCTTGGATTAAATGGAAATTCTATTCAGATGAATATATTAAATGTTAAGTTTTAAGGTAGTTGTCTTTTGAAAGAAACAATTAAATCACATTTTGAATCTGTTCTATTTCTCGGATGTGTTGGGTTTGGGCATGGTTGTATTGGTTCTTCTTCTTTTGTTTAGCAGTTAGATGAGTCATCCTAATCTGAACCATACTTTAAACTCTTCCTTTACCCTGAAAAAAAGATAAATTTTGTTTTCTTTTATGAAAGATTGGGAACAATGAGATGTTATGATATGTTGTGTTGGTGCAAATTCTGAGTTTACACATTTTGCCTTAATTTTATATATCCATTTTGGTCAAAACATTTTATTTACTCCAATGGGTGATCTGTAACTTGTTCTATCCAATTGAATACCTTCAAACATGCCTAAGTTGTTACTATTTTCCCTTGATCTAAAACAAAATCCATGTTTTCTCCCTATTTGTGCCCTAGTTTCCTCATTTTTACAGGTTGTATCATTTCTCCTTTGTCAAATCGTGAATGAAATTGAAATTGATCAAATCCTAAATTTGAGCAAGTATTTCCCCAATCCCAAGGTCACAAATGATGTCAAAAAATGATTCAGTTGGTTTAAGATCACAAAATTTGCCCTCCTTGTCAAAAATTTCAATTTCTAGGGGATCTTCTGCATTTTTGACTTATTGACGGTCATACGGGTGTATTCTACCTGTCAATTTCATCATCACAACATTATGCTAACGTGGTAGGATCTTATTGACTCAAGGATGTGCAGGAAAATGTTATAACTTGTCTTTTTTGACTTTTAGCAAAAGGAAAATTTTTCTCCGCGGCCCCGCATTTTCCTTGTATGCCTACGTGGCATAATTCGATTGGTCAGATGGACAGATGGGTGGTAGGGGTCACTTAAATTTTTTTCTTCAACTTTTGAAAATTTCTCAATGTCAATTTTTGAATCTAAGGGCCCGCGCCCAATGGGAAGGTGACACATGGGACAGGGAGATCAAGTAGAGAGGTGAAGAGTTGGAAAAAATTGAAATTTTTGGCTTCAAAATACCAAAGGAAATATTCAGCTGGAAATCCCTCACCAAATTTCCGGTGGACACGTGTCCAGACGAATCAGCATGGGAGGGCGGGGGGTTTGAATATTTTGAATTTTTTTAATCTCAAAATGTCAAAGTATAAATTTGGCCCGAGATCCCCGCAATGACTAGGAAGGAGACACATGTCCGGGAGGAGAAATGGGAATAGGGGCTGAAGGAAAATTTTATGGATTTTTGCCTTTATGTTTGCAGAGTGAAAATTGAAAGGTGAGCCCATGCCCAATGAAAATAGGACATGTATCCTAAATTTGGCGGAGGTTTGGAGCGTGGAAAGGAAGTTGAAAATTTTACAAAATTTTAGCGAAGAATCTCGAAGTGAAAAATTGATCCATGGAAAATTTAGATGTGTGCCCCCGCATCTAATTAGGGGGTGACACATGGCATTTTTCAAATGTCAAAAAAGAGAGCTCAAGCCCGCATGGAGTTTTGATACTTATGGAGGTTTAAAGGAAAAAATGGAAGGGTTAGCTTCGCGGTGAATAGGAGAGCGACACGTGGTAGGGAGAGAGCGGGTGTTTGGGCCCGCGAGGTTTTCGGAGAAAATTTTCCTTTTCTCAAAAAAGGAGAAAAATTCATCATTTTGGTCCGTGGTTTTAAGTAGGGCCTACAGGTGGACATGTGGCATGTCTAGGGGGCTCGCGGGGAAAATTTTCAAAATTTTCCCGAAGTCAAAAATTTTTTAAAATGAATTTTTGAAGGCAGGGGTCCAGTCCAATGGTATTTGGGAACGTGTCCCACCTCATCCAAAGACAAAAAGGGAGAATATTCGAGATCTCATCTGACATGTGGAGGGCAAAAATTTAAAGTTGATTTTAAATCAACAGTTGCTAAGTGTTTTCATTCCTTTCCACCATTGGAGCTCCAAGATGCTTGGAATCATCATTTTTGCACCAAATCACATGAAATTTTATATGATTTCACATCCCCCTAGCCTTCTGAGTGTGATGGAACCATTATTTTGAGCTAATTTGATGGCTTGTGATGTTTTTTGATGAAATTTTTCCCTAGGCCCGTGAAAAAATTTGAAAGGTAAAAAATTAAAGTTACAGGGTTAAAAGTGATGAAGTAAAAGGTGAAAAATGATTGAAAAAGCATGCTGGCATGTCTGAATACCAAAAACATGACCCTAGGATGGATAAGGATTTGAATCCATGTAATATTTTAAAATAGTTGTGCATCTCTGGCATTTTGCGAGTTGTTTTACATTTTGATGTCATTTTCATGAAACGGATAAGAGTTTTGTAACAAATTTGATCCCTTGAGCATATTATTTGCTTGGGATGCAAGGATCCAAGTTGGAATAGGGTAT
Organism: Taxus chinensis; assembly: GCA_019776745.2. Classification (NCBI taxonomy): domain Eukaryota; kingdom Viridiplantae; phylum Streptophyta; class Pinopsida; order Cupressales; family Taxaceae; genus Taxus; species Taxus chinensis. The sequence continues at coordinate 551,517,644 of CM034149.1, forward strand.
ATTATGTAATTTGGAGGCATTTTGTAAAGTCTGTTGAAAATTTTGGAGAAAGAGATAAGAATTTTCACAAGGAAAACTGGAAGAAGTCCATTTTATTTTGGAAAACTACTTGATAGCCATTTTTGATTCCTATTTGCATCAAATGTTCATCATGTTGAGTTGGTTTCAGCTGTAAAGCCATCAGAAAGCTTTGAGATTGTCTTAATAACATTCCCTTGCTGGTGTATTTGATCAAAATTTATGGATTGACTGGTTTTATCTCTTGGAAAAGCTTGCATACACTTGTATTTCAGTATGTTTTCAATTTGTTTTTCATGCTCATGTTGCAATCTTGTGTTTGGGATATTTATTTGTCATACATGGTCTCATTTATTGTAGAGGGTTTGAAGGCATCTATAATTTCCCATTTAGAAGAGCATTCATTTGAGTGAAGATAAACAAATTTAAATTCATCTTACCTTCCTTGTAAATTGAGGGTGTTTGTAAACCTTTGGGTGTACCTTAGGTCATGATCTAACAAGGGTTTCTAAATGCTTCATTGATATTTTTCTTCAAGCCTTTGTGGCAGGTTATCAAATTTTTTGTGGAATAGTGTAGATTTGGGCATCTATGTGTGTTATCCTAGTTGAAAGAGCACTTCAAATTCATTGAAAAATCTCTGCTATTTAGGTGTTGTTATTCATTTACAAAGTTTCCCAAAGAAGGTGATGATTTCTAGTTACTCTTGTCTCAACATCTCTCATCAGAATTTCATTTTAAACTAACTCATCCTACCTATACTACCCCTGCATTTGTGTTGTGTGTCCACAAAGGAACTCAATCCTTTCACTAAAATGCACAAAGTTGATCAAGGTTTTATCATGTCTTTAGTAGCCCTAGCCTTGTTTTGAGAACATTTCCATCATTTAGTAGTGACAACTCCTTTGAGTTTGGATAATGGATACTTGATCATGTTTTCATAAGGCCTCTTTCATGTCATAATGCAAAACACAATGATATCTCCATCTCCTTACCATATAGGGGTTGCAATATAGGTTCTCTTACCTTGGTTGATAGGCACAACCTAAAATAGTGAGGGTTATATCAAAACCCTTATGAAGGTGCTATCCACTCCCTCAAATCTTGAAAGCAAACAAGCAGATAGGTGTGCTTCCTAGCTATAAATGACATACAAACCATCTATCTATCCTTGAGTGTCTTGTGCAAGTTCATGATGCTGTTTAGGTTGTGAAGGAGATTAAATCTAGATACCAACACCTGAGTGGCACTGTTTCTGGGGAGTTTCTTTGATTTCTTGGTGATTTTGAAGTATTTGAAAGGTTTGAGCATTTGTGTGATCAAGTATTTGAGCTGTTACATTCTTTAGATATCGTTTCATACTTCAGATCTGGATGTTTTGGGTCAAAATATTTCAAACTCAGCCTGCTCTTCACATTTACTTGTAGTTTGTATGATTTAGATACATTGTTTTTGGTTGAATCAAGAAAAAGAAGATTTGATTTGTAAATCCTTGCAAAGTTTTCAGTCATAGCATACATTTGACAGAATATTTTAGTGCTTTCTTGCATAGCTAAGGTGGAAATCCTTAGTGGCGACTCCATGCTATTGGGATCTTGAAATACCAGTTGTCTTACACATTTCTATCAAGCTGGAGGGAAGGAAATCTATCTTCACCAAGGAATCTTCTAATAAGTTTCTTACCGAATCAAGAAGCTCAAAACTAGAAGGAACAAAAGTGTGGAAAGTGGTTGGTGATTTGGTTGTAAGGAAAGAAATCACCATAGTTGAATTTGAAGGAGAGCAACCTGTTATTGAAGACTATAATTCCTCTTCAATTAGATATAATTCAGACAATTTTCTTGTTGATTTTCATTCTCCATCAGGTGAGGGACCTTCTTGTGTATTTAAAAAACTTACTCCTAGATCTGCTTCCATGGTTTCTAAGTTTGCTAAATTTTATCAAGAGAGAGAGCCTTTGGGGGGTTGTCATTTTAGAGATCACTCATCTATTCCAATCAGACTCATTACTACTCCTAATCAGCTTGTTTCACCTCCAAGATCACCCCACCAAATAATATTTCTCAACCTATACCTCCATTTGTTGTTAACGCCTGTGGTCCTATAAATTTTGGAGGAATGGATGGTTATCCAAATACTGCCCCACAAGATGTGAGAAATAGGTTACCAAAATTCCAAGGTAACAATGCTATTACTAGAGATCAGCTTCTCAAACTCTTTGTTAACATGATGGAAGACTTTGAGATAGAATTTGAGGATGTGTATATCAAGTTATTTATCCATACACTTGAGGAAGATGTAAGGGATTGGTACAAAGCTCTGCTTGATAACTCTATTGATTCATGGACTGAGATGAGTAATGCATTCAGATTACAATATGGAGACAAAATAGATATGAGATTCCTTCTATCCGAGTTTGAGAACATCAAGAAGAACCCTAATGATATTGTTCATGATTTTAATACAAGATTTAATAAAACATTGAGAAGGATGCCTATCATTTTGAGGCATTGTGATGAATCTTTCTTGATCAAGTATGCAGATGCATTTGATAAAAAGGCAGCCTATTACTTGAGAGACAAAAATCCTACAAACTTGAGACAAGCTTTCACCATGGCACTCCAAATTGAAAATAATATTAAAGATATTGGTAAACCACTTAAGATGGATGGTGTGAAGCTAATAAACCCTGAGAAGCCTCAAGCTAGTAAGGGTGCTGATTTAGAAGATGTTGTCAAGACTTTGGCAGGGGTTGTCAAAGAAATTTCTTACAAGTTAGCCCAGACTGAGAAAGGAATTGGGAAAAGTTCACAAGGACAACAAAGAACTCAAAACCATGATAGATTTGGAAATCATCCTAGGGGTGATCAAAGACAAGATGATAGAGGTAAAGGACTTGTTGGATTTGTAAATAGACAACCCCAAGCATGTGAAAATAGAGTGGTGCCTGACCCTTTGACTGAAAAAGTAGTTGTTGTTCAAGAAATTGCTGATATGGATTGGTGTGATAGATTTTTTCTTCCTCATCCTCCATGTGAAATGGACCAGCAAGTTATTGAAGATGATAATGAAGATGAAATGGATGATGAAATTTGTATGATGGGTGGCTCTTCAGGCTCACAACAAGTAGCAACATCAACATATGTGATAAGTGCAAGGACTACTGTAGCCTTTTGGGATTGCATAAAGAGGGTACCATTTCTTTCTCTTCCTCAAACTCATGATGTAGATGTAGTTCAAGCCTTTGAAATTCATAATAATGACTTTGAATATCTAAGGGATTTAATGATCAAGAAGTATGATGGTGGTATTCCTTTAGAGGAAGATAGATAGTTGTTAATGAATGTTGTGGTTGGTCAAGAGAAAGAGTACAATACTAGAAGTGAAGTTGTTAGAGGAGCTGGTCCTCAAGCCAAGACCAAGACACCCTTTCTCACAAGCATTCCTAAAGAAAATCCTAGAAAAGAAACAATTTCCAAGAACCCTGTTGTCCCATGCAAGAATATCAATCCTCTTCATGCCTAGGCTGCCAAGAACAATTCTTCATCTGATGAACCTTCTTGTTTCTCTTCCAATGTTGTCTTACCAAAGAATGTTTCATATGATATAGCCCAGGTTTTGAGCCAAATTAAAGTGAGTGTTCCCATCATTGAATTGCTTAGAATTCCTGAGCATAAGAAGAGAGCATTTGAGTACTTGGGGTTAAAAGAAGAAAAGAGTATACCCCAAGCAAAAATGTAAATGTTGTTGAGAATCCTCTTCAAAGCATTGCTAGCATTGCAACACCACCACCAATGGAAGATTTTGGAGAGGCACCTGAAGTGTATTTGGGGACATCCTTGGTTGATTCCCAATTGAATGTTGATCCATTCTTCACAACTTTGCTCATAAAAGATAGGTTGCTTCACAATTGCATGTTCTGATTCCATTGCATCATGTAATGTCATGCCTCTAGAAGTCATGAATGAGTTGGCTATCAAAGTGACAGTAGCATATGGGAAGTGTACAACCATGGATTCAAGGGAAGTGCTGAGTTGTTGGATGTGTGAAGGGGTATAGTAGTACAACTTGTAGCCTATCCAGGATAAGAATTTAAAACTTGATGTTGTAATTGTTGACTGCCTTGCCAAATGGGGTATGCTTTTGTTGAGGAAGTGCGCTGCAAGTGTTGGTGGTAGTTTTCAAATGGACATGTACTTTCACCACCATTCCCATTGAGGGCAGCCTTGTCAAACTCTATGGTGAGAAGAAGATGTTACACTTGATTGAAGATCCCAACAATGCTTCTTATGAAGTGTTGTTTTGTTGATATAGATGTTGACAACTTCATTGGTTTTGTTGATGGAAAAGAGAATAAGATAGAAAAATTAGAGTGCCTTGGTATGGTAGGTTCTCAATGGAAATTACTATTTTATGGAGCTTGTCTCCAAAGTTGGAAATGGTACTGGTATAGTGTTGGTTTCTCCCAGTTTGGAAGAGTTCCCTTTCTCCTTCAATCTCAATTTTGAATGCACTAACAACATTTCTGAATATGAGGCATTATTATTGGGATTAAGGATTACATGGAAATATGGAGTGAATGATATTGTCACCAAGGGGGATTCAGAGACTGGTTGTCAAGCAAGTAATAAAGTTATATGCCACAAAAAATCAGCGTATGAAACAATATAAGAATGATGTTTGGGACTTGATTAAAATGTTTGATTCCTTTAACATTATTTACCATGATAGAAGTCTTAATGATCACTGCTGATAAGCTGGCTGTCCTTGGTTTTAGATTTGACATTTGCACCATTTCACCTTTTTGTGAATATAACATTGATGTGCTAACAAGGCCAGCTATCCCGTGATAATGTGAAGCATTGGCAGATTTTTGATGATGATGCACAAGTGTTGAGATTCTTACAATGCCAAGGTGAGTTTGATGGTCAAAATATTGATTAGGAACCAATGGTATGCATGAATGAAGGTAGAGAAACTTTGTTTGATAAGGATGTTATACGATTGAAAACAAATATCGTTCCTAAAGGTCTTGTTGCACTTGAATCCAATTTTAGCAATGCTGATTGCATCATAAATAGAAAGATGATCTACTTCAAGGGATGTGGAAGAGCACAACTTGGGAACTAAGGATAAACCAAGGAATATCTGGTTGGGCAACCATCTCATCAAAGAGGAAAAACAGTCCTATGCCCAACTTTTAAAGAAGTATCAAGACTACCTTGCACTGGTCTTATTCAGAGCTGAAGGCATATAGAGAATATTTATTTCAGCATGATATTCCCCTTGAGGCCAAGACATAATTCATTTAGACAAAAACAAAGGCCTATTAACCCATTGATTTTCCATGAAAATGCAAGAAGAGTTGAAGAAATTGAGAGATGGTGGCATCATTCAGCCTACTAGTTACTCTTCTTGGGTTGCCAACCTTGTGCCAGTTAGAAAGAAGAATGGGGATATCAAAAATTTGTGTGGATATAAAGAATCTAAACAAAGCATCTATGAAGGACAACTATCCTTTACCAAACATGGAAAATATGTTACAGCTTGTAACAGGGTCAGAAGATGCTTTCTACTTTGGATGGTTTCTCCGGATACAATCAAGTAGTTGTCAAAGAATCAGAAATAATTAAGACAACCTTCACTACTCCTTGGGGGACTTATGTTTTTGTAAGGATGCCTTTTGGATTGATGAATGCTAGTGATACTTTTCAAAGGGAAATGGATGTTTCCTTTTCTGGTTATATCAATGAGTTTTTTGTAGTTTACCAAGATGATGTGACTATTTTTTCAAGGTAGCGAGAAGACCATTTGCAACACCTAGAGAAGATGCTAATCAGATGTAGAGAGTATGGAATTTCACTTAATCCAAAGAAGTGTCATTTTGGCATGCAAAAGGCCAAGTTGCTGGGACATATTGTGTCCAAAGAAGGTGTTATGATAGACCCTGAGAGAGTGGAAGTGATCAACAAGGTTCCTATTCCAAGAACCAAGAAAGGTATTCAATCTATCTTTGGCCAAATCAATTTCATTAGAAGGTTTGTTTCTAATTTTTCTAAGCTAACTCTCCCAATAACATACATGCTAAGAAAGGATTAAGTTATTAAGTGGGAAGAGGCTGCCATCCAAGTTTTTGAAGGAATAAAGGATGCACTCAAGCATGCACCTATTTTGGAAGCTCCAAACTATAAGAGGCCTTTCCAAATCTTTTCTTTTACATCTGAATTTACTATTGCTTCAGTTTTGTTACAAAAGGATGAGAATGGAGCTGAGAGGAATATAACTTTCTTTAGCAAGGATTTACAAGCAGTTGAATTGAAGTATACAATTATGGAGAAACAAGTGTTTGCTTTGGTAAAGGCAACAAAGACTTTTAGACCTTACATTTTGAGTTCAAAGGTTGTTGCCTATGTTCCTCATACAATGGTTAAAGATATCTTATATGACATGGATATATCAAGCAAGAGATGTAGGCGGGGTTAACAAACTTCAAGAATATGATATGGATATCCAAACAACAAAGCTGGTAAGAGGTTTGGGTCTTGCCAAGTTCATGGCTGAGAGTAATTTACAAAATGTAGAAGTGAATCAGCTAGAGGAAGAAAGGGCAGGTCTACTTAACAAATTGATGAATTCTGAATGGTACACAGATGTAGTTTTCTACCTCAAGCATCTATGTTGTCCTAATTACTTGAAATTTTTTTAGAAAAGATCCCTCAAGCTGGCTTCTTAGAAATATATCCTAACAGACCTTGGGCTGGCTTGGAAGAACTCTGAAGGTGTCCTCTTGAAATGCATAACTGAAGATGAAGCTCCCAAGTTGATTACTAATTTCCATGGGGGAGTTTGTGGAGGACATTTTTCTGGTAGAGTGACAGCACACAAGATTTTAGGAGCTGGTTATTGGTGGCATACTCTTTTTAAAGATGTAACCCAGCTAGTTAGAAGATGTGATAGTTGCCAATGCTTCTCAGGAAGATTAAAAGCTTCAGGTTCCCTTCCATTGCAGCCCGTATCAATTGAGGCTCCTTTCAAACAATGGGGAATGGACTTCATAGGTGAGATCTCAAATCCTTCTAGTGCTGATTACAAATGGATCCTTGTAACAACTGATTATTTTACAAAATGGGTTGAAGCAATTCCATCTAGAAAAGCAACACACCAAGTGGTGATGGATTTCTTGCTGAATCATATCATATGTAGGTTTGGAGTTCCAGTTAAGATTGTATCTGATAATGCTATGTGTTTTATAGCCAAGCCTTTGATGGTAATGTGTAATGAATATGGGTAAATATGACTTAGTCTTCAAATTACAATCCACAAGGGAATGTGCAAGCTAAGTCAAGTAACAAGAACTTGCTCAAGATTATTCAGACTTTGGAGATCAACAAGAAGAACTAGGGAGAGCAATTGAAGTTTGTAGTTTGAGATAGATAGAATAACTCCTAAAAGAGCAACTGGTAAGAGTCCATTTGAGTTGGTCTATGGAACACAAGCATTACTACCCTTACATTTGCAATTATCCACATTTCAGTTTGCCCAGTAGTTAGAAGATCAAGAACATGGCCCATATGAATCAAGAATCAATCAGATCATTGAGTTGGATGAAGAAAGGAGAGCTTCTCACCAAAGGCATGTCAGATTTAGGGAGAAATTGAAGAAGTTGTTTGATAAGAAGGTCACCCCTAGAGCTTTTAGTGTTGGAGATCTAGTTTTGCTGTGGGATAGTAGGCATGAAGACAAGGGAAAGCATGGAAAGTTTGATGCTCTATGGATGGGCCGTTATGCCATTGATATCAGGATTGGAGAAAATACATTTTTTCTCAAGGATTCAGATGGGGATTTTTTGGAGCTACCTATTAATGGTAGACATTTAAAACATTTCTTGGATTAAATCCCCATGTGAGGTATGCACAAGTTGTACATTTTGTATAGCCCTTGTTTTTGTTTTGTCTTTGCTTTGTTCTTGCTATTTTTGGCTTGTGGTTTACCTTTTTGTCCTTGGAAAACATTGTTGGTCTAGTTTTCTTGGTCCTTTTTGGTGAAAATTATGGTGTTTTTGGGCTGCTCTACATTTTTAGAATCCTTGCCCAATGGATTTTTGGCACTTGGTCTACATTGTCATCTTGTGGTACTCGCTGGGAGTGCCCATCCCTAAGCAGGAGTCAATGTTGGTGCAAATTCTGAGTTTGCACATTTTTCCTTAATTTCCTATATCCATTTTGGTCAAAATGTTTTATTTTCTCCAATGGGTGACCTACAACTTGTTCTATCTAGTTGAATACCTTCGAAAATGCCTAAGTTATCATTTTACCTTGATCTGAAACAAAATCCATGTTTTCTCCCTATTTGTGCCCTAGTTTCCTCATTTTTATGGGTTATATCATTTCTCCTTTGTCAAATCATGAATGAACTCGAAATTGATCAAATCCTAAATTTGAGCAAGTATTTCCCCAATCCCAAGGTCGCAAATGATGTCAAAAAATGATTCAGTTGGTTTAAGATCACGAATTCTGCCCTCCTTGTCAAAAATTTTGATTTCTAGGGAATATTCTACATTTTTGACATATTGACAGTCATACGGGTGTATTCTACCCATCAATTTCATCATCACAACATTATGCTAACATGGCAGGCTCCTATTGGCCCTAGGATGTGCAGGAAAATGTTATAACTTGTCTTTTTTGACTTTTAGCAAAAGGAAAATTTTTCTTTGTGGCCCCAAATTTGTCTAGTATGCCTACGTGGCATAATTCGATTGGTCAGATGGACCAACGCGGGTGGCATGGGGGGTCACTTAAAATTTTTTTCTTCAATTTTTGAAAATTTCTCAATGTCAATTTTTGATCCGAGAGGTGAAGAGTTGGAAAAATTTGAATTTTTTGGCTTTAAAATGCCAAAGGAAATATTCAGCCCAAAATCCCTCACCCAATTGCAGGTGGACACATGTCTAGATGAATCAGCATGGGAGGGCAGGGGGTTTGAAAATTTTAAAGTTTTTTAATCTCAAAATGTCAAAGTACAAATTTGGCCTGAGAGCCCTGTCCAACGAGTAGGGAGGAGACACGTGTCCGGGAGGAGAAATGGGAATAGGGGTTGAAGGAAAATTTTATGGATTTTTGCCTTTAAGGAAGAATTTTTGCAAGGTGAAAATTGAAAGGTGAGCCCGCACCCAATGAAAACTGGACATGTATCCTAAATTTGGCGGAGGTTTGGAGCGTGGAAAGAAAGTTGAAAATTTTACAAAATTTTAGTGAAGAATCTCGAAGTAAAAAATTGATCCGTGGAAAATTTGGATGTGTGCCCCCACATCCAATCAGGGGGTGACACGTGGCATGGTTTTCAAATGTCAAAAAAGAGAGCTCATTTTTGGCCTGCATGGATTTTTGATTCTTGCGGAGGTTTGAAGGAAAAAATAGAAGGGTTGGCTTCACGGCGAATAGGAGAGCGACACGTGGCAGTTAAAAATGGGAGAGAGCGGGTGTTCGTGCCCTTGGGGTTTTCGGAGAAAATTTTTATTTCTCAAAAAAGGAAAAAAAGTCATCATTTTGGCTCATGGTTTTTGGTAGGGCCTATACGAGGACACGTGGCATGTCCAAGGGGCTCACGGGGAAAATTTTCAAAATTTTCCCGAAGTCAAAAAAGGTTTAAAATGCATTTTTGAAGGAAAGGGTCCAGTCCAATGGTATTTGGGCTTGTGTCCCCTCTCATCCAAAGACAAAAATGGAGAATATTTGAGATCTCATCTGACACGTGGAGGACAGAAATTTAAAGTTGATTTTAAATCAACGGTTGCTGAGTGTTTTCATTCCTTGCTACCATTAGAGCTTCAAGATGATTGGAATCATCATTTTTACACCAAATCACATGAAATTTTATATGATTTCACATCCCCTCATCCTTCTAAGTGCAATAGAACCATTCTTTTGAGCTAATTTGATGGCTTGTGATGTTTTTTGATGAAATTTTTCCCTAGGACCATGTAAAAAATGTGAAAGGTAAAAAATTAAAGTTACATGGTTAAAAGTGATGAAGTAAAAGGTGAAAAATGATTGCAAAAGCATGTTGGCATGTCTGAATGCAAAAAACATGACCCTGGGATGGATAAGGATCTGAATCCATGCAATATTTTAAAATAGTTGTGCATCTCTGGCATTTTGCAAGATGTTTTACAAATTGATGTCATTTTCATGAAATGGATAAGAGTTTTGTAACAAATTTGATCCCTTGAGCATATTATTTCCTTGGGATGCAAGGATCCAAGTTGGCATAGGGTATATGATGTAATTTGGAGGCATTTTGTAAAGTCAGTTGAGAATTTTGGAAATAGAGAGAAAATTTTTCACAAGGAAAATTGGAAGAAGTCCATTTTCTTTTGGAAAATTACCTGAGAGCCATTTTTGATTCCTGTTTGCATCAAATGTTTATCATGTTGAGTTGGTTTCAGCTATAAAGCCATCAAAAAGCTTTGAGATTGTCTTAATAACATTCACTTACTAGTGTATTTGATCAAAATTTATGGATTGACTGGTTTTATCTCTTGGCAAAGCTTGCATACACTTGTATTTCAGTATGTTTTCAATTTGTGTTTCATGATCAAGTTGCAATCTTGTGTTTGGGATATTTATTGGTCATACATGGTCTCATTTCTTGTAGAGGGTTTGAAGGCATCTACAATTTCCCATTAAGAAGAGCACTCATTTGAGTGAAGATAAACAGGTTTAAATTCATCTTACCTTCCTTGTAAATTGAGGGTGTTTGTAAACCTTTGGGTGTACCTTAGGTCATGATCTAACAAGGGTTTCTAAATGCTTCATTGATATTTTTCTTCAAGCCTTTGTGGCAGGTTATCAAATTTTGTGTGGAATAGTGCAGATTTGGGCATCTATGTGTGTTATCCTAGTTGAAAGAGCACTTCAAATTCATTGAAAAATCTCTGCTATTTAGGTGTTGTTATTCATTTACAAAGTTTCCCAAAGAAGGTGATGATTTCTAGTTACTCTTGTCTCAACATCTCTCATCAGAATTTCATTTTAAACTAACTCATCCTACCTATACTACCCCTGCATTTGTGTTGTGTGTCCACAAAGGAACTCAATCCTTTCACTAAAATGCACAAAGTTGATCAAGGTTTTATCATGTCTTTAGTAGCCCTAGCCTTGTTTTGAGAACATTTCCATCATTTAGTAGTGACAACTCCTTTGAGTTTGGATAATGGATACTTGATCATGTTTTCACAAGGCCTCTTTCATGTCATAATGTAAAACACAATGATATCTCCATCTCCTTACCATATAGGGGTTGCAATATAGGTTCTCTTACCTTGGTTGATAGGCACAACCTAAAATAGTAAGGGTTATATCAAAACCCTTATGAAGGTTCTATCCACTCCCTCAAATCTTGAAAGAAAACAAGCATATAGGTGTGCTCCTCAGCTACAAATGACATACAAACCATCTATCTATCCTTGAGTGTCTTGTGCAAGTTCATGATGCTGTTCAGGTTGTGAAGGAGATTAAATCTGGATACCAACATGTTGTTTTCCTAAGGATAATTGATAGAATCAATTAGACTCTAATTTGTAAGGATGGCATGGTGGATTATATTTCATCCTTTTCTTGGAAGTGAAATCAATTGTTTAAAATGTACTTCCTTTCCGTTGATTTTGATATATTGATTATATGATGTAATAATTATCTCATTAAAGTAGAGTTGTTTTAATGGAACAATTATTAGAATGCACTTCTTTTTAAGGCTTAGTGCTTATCATGTTCAGTTCATTGAACTGACCCATGCTAGCAATTTTTGCAGATGGACTTGGTAAGTGAAAAGGAAGGCATAAACTTATGTGATCATTGGCTGATTTAAGTCTGATTTTTGTGAAGAACTCTAAATCATTCTTAAGATTGTATTAAAAAATAAAAAGTAGTATTCTTTTGTAATGAAGGTGGTTGTCTTGTAGCATACCAAAATGTATAAGTTTTAGAGATGAATTAAATGTTGAGAATTTATTTATAGTGGGTGTGTATATTATCTTGTACTTTCATTACATAGATGGAATCCTATCTTGTTGATATTCTCCATATTATTTATATTCTTAATAGAGTATTCTTAGATAAGTTTGACAGTGGAAATTGGACTAATTTCCCTAAATAGGATGTAACTACTTAAGTTGTAGAATTTGATGTCATAACTAAACAATTCAATATAGTAATATTATATGGAATGAACATTTAGTAATAACTATTGAATTTTAATGATTTTTAGGGGTGCTAGGACCTAGCACTTGATCATGTAAAGGAAGATTCTTTCTCTCTCTTAAGAATGCAAATAAAATGGAAGATGTGATTCCTAATTATTATATTTTGTTAATAAAGTCTACTTAGTTACAACCTAGATGGTTGTTACACTTCCTTGAATGGTTAAGTCACAATAAATGGAACTTATGATGTTGATATCCTGTTATGGTTGATGGCTCGTTAAGTCTAGTAAATAACATTAAAGGAAATATTATGCTATGAAAGTTCTTTAACAACCAATTGAATCTATTGTAGAGAAGAACTTTAAGAGTGTTGGATTAGGGTTAGGCAAGGTTGCTGAAATTTGTTTTTAATAATCCAAATTAATTAAATTTATAATAAAATCCTTGAGGTATATAAATCTTGATGAGGCTGTTTTGTAGGATGCTGGCACATGCCAATTACAGGGTTGTACCTTCGAGAAGATTAGGATCTTCTTGAGGATACAATGATGTAATTGACATGTGGCAATACCCTTCTGCATTGATCATCTAGATCTAAACACTTGGGACTTGATCTTAGTTTCTCTCTAGTTCTGGTTAGTAACATGTCTAAGATATGGGGTAGCCCCCTAAGACTCAGGATACCTTGGCACATGGGGTTGACTTAGGTTAACCCAATATGCCAACTTACCCTAAGTCTTAGTGAGCCTCCCCTTATCATAACGTATGTTGTTAACTCAAACTAGGGTTAAACCTTGGGCAAGTGGACTAACAAAATTCAGTCAAGGACATTCTAGATAACAATAGAGTGGGGTGAAGGATGTATTCTAGATTGACGAGTATGTCGTCAAGGAATAGTAATAAAAACAGTATGTTAGAAATCTTTGGCTAAAGTATCACAAGATGCTAGTTGCATTGTCCTATGTCACCTAGTCTAAGGTTCATGATGCAGATGAATATTAGTAAAAAATATTCAGATAGGTTCCTTAGAAAGATCACTCAATACCCTGAACAGGGAGAGAGAACCAAGTATACGTAGTATACGGAAAAGTATTCAATACTTAATGTTAAACATGAATAGATCGGTAGTATACCGCGTGATGAAATGAATAGATCAACAACACACTGAGTCATTATAGTTTCATATGCTTATTTGTTATATGAATGGTTGATAAATAATGTGTGTTCTAAATTATGAATTTAGAACAGATAACATTGTTTTAATTTTTTCTCCTTGTTTTTATAGTCTTAAAATGGGAATGTTACAGTAGGTGAGGTTTTTCCTTATGGTCATACCCACCTTCGCACTAATATAACGTATGGGGGAATTGATATCGCCACTTATAAACCTGAACCTCCATCCCAAACAAAACCATTTTCATCCGACCTACACTTTCCTTTACCGGTGCATGTGGAAAGGTTTTGGCTTCGGATTTTATGAACATGGCCACCACACTATCAACTCTTGTACCACCCGTAAGAAAAATGACCGTACTGACATTGGTTTTGACACACCACCTCCTAAGAAGGCCCATGTTGACCTCATTGATGAAGAAAAACCTTCCCCACCTCATTCACTCATGACACCATCTTCACCCACAGAGTCCATAGATCCTGAATCTATTCCTCCTAACTTTTTTTTGTAAACAACATTTTTTTGAGACCCCCGAGCTATCAATGCAATGGCGAGGATCCCTCTTCTCTCCCATTACTGTATCCTACCATGATCAATGACAATACACCTTCTATTAATGTCATTCAATGTTAGGATGATGAGTCTATCCTCACCTACCAAGGTGTGGAAGATTCTTATATTCACCAGTCATTACCTTTTGAGACACAAACCAGTTTAAATGAATCTACCATTGAAATAAACATCAACACTTAGGAAGACCCACACATTCTAAAGAAAGGATAATATTGAGATGCTATTGAAAAAGAAGCTTTTAATTCTTTCCTTCAGGACCATAGCAATTCTTTTTCCTGGTCCTATGTCGATATGCCCAGTATTGACCCAAAAATCATGGTACACAACATTGTATCCATTCCTGATGCCAAACCCATCAAACAAAAGTTGTGGAAAATAAATCCTTGCATTGCTATTCAGGTAAAAGAATAGCTTCATCACCTTCTCTTTGTTTCCTTCATCTTACCCATTGACTATCCAAACATCGTACCGAACACTTGCCCATCCTTAAGGTCATCTTTGACCGCCTCATGAAGTATTGTGTTCATCTTCAACCAAATAAGTACGTCTTTGTAGTACTTTCAAGAAAACTCTTGGGTTTCATCATTTCTTTGCATGGCATAGAAGTCAATCCTATTAAAGTCAAGGATATTCTGGAAAGTCCACCTACTAATCTCCGTAAACTTTAAATCCTACAAGGTAAGTTACAATCCATTCGTCATTTTATCTCATAGCTCTCTGACTGCGGTAAACCATTTCATTATATTCTCAAGAAAGCCATCTCATTCAAATGGGATGATGAATGTCATAAAGCCTTTGAAGCCTTAAAACAATACCTTCTTCAACCACCAGTGCTCACTCCTCCTAAAGATGACCAACACTTTTTTCTATATATTTCTGCCACTAACCATTCTTTAGGTGTCATGCTCACTCATCGTGATGACCAACACTAAGAGAAAGAAGTTTATTACATAATTTGTACCCTTCTATACTAGGAAACTAGATATACCCTTGCCAAATAACTCTACCTAGCCTTAGTTTTCGTTTCCACCAAACTCCACCATTACCTACTCAACCACAAAACCTTTGTTATTACTAATACTGACCCCTTACACTATATTTACATGAAACCATATCAACATTAGCATGTCGCGGGTTGGCTTATGCTTCTTTCCCACCTTGACCTCAAATTCATTCATAAAAGGTGCATAAAGGGCCATACTATTGCTGATTAACTAGCCGACGTAACTATTTCTAAGAATCAACCATCTAGAACTTTGATTTCCCAGACGAGTCTATAACTACCCTTTCCCTGGATGAACCCACTTACAAAATGACACTCTTCTTCGATGGCTCCAAGTGTCAGCATGGGGGTGGGGCTAGTTTTATCCTTATTCCTATTGATGGTGAACCTATACCTTTGTCTTTCAAACTTGATTTTTATCATACAAACAATATTGTTGAATACAAAGAACTCGTATTGGGTCTCCAAGGTGCTTATGCCTTAGATGTTAAGTCCATTAATATCTTTGGTGATTCTCAATTGGTTATATACTAAGTCAACAATATATACCAGTGTCATAATGAGATACTTCAAAAGTATAAACATCACGTAGATATACTTTTGACCACCTTTAACTGTTACGAACTTCGAACCACCCCACAATCTACCAATAAATTCATGGATACCATGGCCTGCTTGGCTTCTCAGATACCTACTTCACCCGCTGACTCTAAAATATTTATCAAAATAAAAAGGCTACAATCACCCTCATATTTACCTTATGAAGTCTACTCCATCGGAACCATTTCACCTGACCCACGTGACATTTGGTATAAGCAATATGTAGACTATCTTTCCCTTTCCATTCTACCCACCAACTTCACTCATAATGGTCAACGTGCCTTTCTTAAAAGCATCTCTCATTATTTCATCATGGGTGGTCTCATTTATAAATGCATCTTCGATGGTATTCTCTTACATTTCCTTACAAGTTCTAAAATTCCGTGCACCATTATGGAAGTCTACAATTGAATTTATGGGGGCCACTTTAGTGGTTTAGCTGTCACAAAAGGCATCCATCACCTGGGCTATTATTGGCCAACCTTAAACTGTGATTGTTGTTAGTATGTCAAAAATTGTGTGAAATCCCAGCAACATACAAATCTCCATCACACACCTAGTCATGCCTTGTAGGTCGCACGAGACCTTTGGCCTTTCTCTCAATAGGGTTTGGATCTTGTCGATGAGATCAATCCCCATTCTTCACAATTCCACCAATGGATCATAACCGCTACTAAATATTACAATAAATGGGTTGAGGCCATTCCCCTCATTTCTAAAAAAGCCAAGAAAATATGTGAATTGATCAACCATAACATCATTTTTTGCTTTGGTGTTCTTCACCGCCTCATCACTGATAATGGAAAGTAATTTAAAAAACAAAACCTTATGCAATATATGCAATGCTTTTGGCATCCAACTTAGTTTCTCATCACCTTCTTACCTATAAACCAACAACCAAGATTAATCGATCAATGAAACCTTATTGAATCCGGAACTGATTACTCTTTTGTAATGCAATAATGAAACCTGACAATGGGATTTATGTCTGAGTTTGTTGATACTTCTGCTCATGTTTAAATTATTGATCGTTTATTTTTCTATTTCTTGTTGGGTATAGTTAGTACACCTTGTGTCGTTATAAAATAAAGGAATGTGATTCCTTTAGAACAGACTGTGTTATAGGACTGCTAATTGTATTTCATTTTGAGTAGGGAATTGAAACTTGTGTTCATTAAAAGTAAAGAAGTGTAAAGAATATGGTAGTGTGCTTATTCTTACTGTATGGATCATTGGTTGAACTTCTGTTTTGATTCTCCTTTGAAATGAAGTTTTCTTTATGAGTTGTTTAATCTTCCTTTACCCAATCATTTGTAGAAATGATGTTGGAAGAAATTATTTTATTCAGTTTTATTGAGTCGAAAATGCCAGATTGTTTGGAAAACTGTTGTTTGACATGATGTTACTTGTTGGTTTGATATGAGTAAGTTTGTATCTTACACTCTATCTTTTTAAGAATTCTCCTTGGATGAGCTCGAGTAGAGATTATCTCCTGTATGAGTCTACTTTGATTTTTGAACGTTGTTTTAGATCTTTAAAAGTTAACTTCTATATGTGGAAATATATTTAAACTTGTAGGTAGACCGATTGATCCTCTATTCCTTCTTGGATTAAATGGAAATTCTATTCAGATGAATATCTTAAATGTTAAGTTTTAAGGTAGTTGTCTTCTGAAAGAAACCGTTAAATCATGTTTTGAATATGTTCTATTTCTTGGATGTGTTGGGTTTGGGCATAGCTGTATTGGTTCTTTTTCTTTTGTTTAGGAGTTAGATGAGTCCTCCTAATCTGAACCATACTTTAAACTCTTCCTTTAGCTTGAAGCAAAGATAAATTTTGTTTTATTTTATGAAAGATTGGGAACAATGAGATGTTATGATATGTTGTTTACCTAAGGATAATTGATAGAATCAATTAGACTCTAATTTGTAAGGCTGACATGGTGGATTATATTTTTTCCTTTTCTTGGAAGTGAAATCAATTGTTTAAAATGTACTTCCTTTCCGTTGCTTTTGATATATTGATTATATGATGTAATAATTGTCTCATTAAAGACGCGTTTTTTTAATGAAATAATTATTGGAATGCAATTCTTTTTAAGGCTTAGTGCTTATCATTCTCAGTTCATTGAACTAACCCATGCTAGCAATTTTTACAGATGGACTTCGTAAGTGAAAAGGAAGGCATAAACTTATGTGATCATTGGCTGATTTAAGTCTGATTTTTGTGAAGAACTCTAAATCATTCTTAAGATTGTATTGAAAAAGAAAAAGTAGTATTATTTTGTAATGAAGGTGGTTTTCTTGTAGCATACCTAAATGTATAAGTTTTAGAGATGAATTAAATGTTGATAATTTATTTATAGTGGGTGTGTATATTATCTTGTACTTTCATTACATAGATGGAATCCTATCTTATTGATATTCTCCGTATTATTTATGTGATTAAGAGAGTATTCTTAGATAAGTTTGACAGTGGGAATTGGAATAATTTCCCTAAATAGGATGCAACTACTTAAGTTGCAGAATTTGATGTCATAACTAAACAATTCAATATAATAATATTATATGGAATGAACATTAAATAATAACTATTGAATTTGTAATGAATCTTAGGGGTGCTAGGACCTAAAACTTGATCATGTAAAGGAAGATTCTTCCTCTATCTTAAGAATGAAAATAAAATGGAAGAGGTGATTCCTAATTATTAGATTTCATTAATAAAGTCTACTTAGTTACAACCTAGATGGTTATTACACTTCCTTGATTGGTTAAATCACAAAAAATGGAACTTATGATGTTGATATCTTGTTATGGTTGACGGCTTGTTAAGTCCAGTAAATAACATTAAAGGAAATCTTAAGTTATGAAAGTTATTTAACAACCAATTGAATATGTTGTAGAGAATAACTTCAGGAGTGTTGGATTAGGGTTAGGCAAGGTTGCTGAAATTTGTTTTTAATAATCCAAATTAATTAAATTTATAATAAACTCCTTGAGGTATATAAATCTCGATGAGGCTATTCTATAGGATGCTGGCACATGCCAACTACAGGGCTGTACCTTTGAGAAGATTAGGATCTTCTTGAGGATACAACGATGTAGTTGACATGTGGCAACACCCTGCTGCATTGATCATCTAGATCTACACACTTGGGACTTGATCTTAGTTTCTCTCTAGTTCTGGTTAGTAACATGTCTAGGATATGGGGTAGCCCAATAAGACTCATGATACCTTAACACATGGGGTTGACTTAGGTTGACCCAGTATGCCAACTTACCCTAAGTCTTAGTGAGCCTCCCCCTATCATAACGTATGTTGTTAACTCGAAATCTAGTTAAACCTTGGGAAAGTGGACTAACGAAAGTTAGTAAAGGAAATTCTAGATAAAAATAGAATGGGGTGAAGGACATATTCCATATTGATGAGTATTCCATCAAGGAATAGTAATAAAAATAGAATGTTAGAAATCTTTGGCCAAAGTATCACAAGCTGCTAGTTGCATTGTACTATGTCACCTAGTCTAAGGTTCATGATGCAGTTGAATATTAGTAACAAATATTCAGATAGGTTCCTTAGATAGATCACTCAATACCCTAAACAAGGAGAGAGAACCAAGTATACGTAGTATACACAAAAGTATTCAATACTTAATGTTAAACATGAATAGATCGGTAGTATATCGAGTCATGAAATGAATAGATCGATAGCACACCGAGTCATTATAGATGCATATGCTTATATGTTATATGAATGGATGATAAATAATGTGTGTTCTAAATTATGAACTTAGAACAAAGAACATTGTTTTAAATTTTTTTTCCTTGTTTCTAAAGTCTTAAAATGGGAATGTTACAGTGGGCGAGGTTTTTCCTTATGGTTGTCCCCACCTTTGCACTAATATAACATATGGGGGATTTGATATCACCACTTATAAACCTAAACCTCCATTTGAAACCCAACCATTTTCATCTGACCTACACTTTCCTTTATTGGTGTGTGTGGAAAGGTTTTGGCTTCAGATTTTATGAATAGGGCCGCCGCACTATCATCTCTTATACCACCACCTCCCAAGAAGGCCCACGTTGACCTCATTCATGAAGAAAAACCTTCCCCACCTCATTCACCCCATGACACCATCTTCACCCACAGAGTCCATAGATCTTGAATCTATTCCTCCTAACTTTTATTTTGTAAACAACATTTCTCTGGCACCCCTGACCTATCAACGCAATGGAAAGGATCCCTCTTCTCTCCTATTCCTATATCCTACCATGATCGATGACAATACACCTTCTATTAATGTCATTCGATGTTAGGATGATGATTCTATCCTCACCTACCTAGGTGTGGAAGATTCTAATATTCACCAATTGTTACCTTCTGAGATGCAAACCATTTTAAATGAATCTACCATTGAAATAAACATTAACACTTAGGACGAACCACACATTCTAAAGATAGGATAATATTTAGATGTTACTGAACAGGAAGCTTTTACTTCTTTCCTTCAGAACCATAGCAATGCTTTTAAACTTGTCTTATGACGATATGCCCGGTATCGACCCAAAAATCATGGTACACAACATTGTAGCCATTCCTGATGCCAAACCCATCAAATAAAAGTTGTGGAAAATACATCCTCACATTGCTATTTAGGTAAAAGAATAGCTTCATCACCTTCTCTTAGTTTCCTTCATCTTACCCATTGACTATCCAAACATCGAACCAAACACCTACCCATCCTTAAGGTCATCTTTGATTGCCTCATCAAGTATTGTGTTAATCTTAAACCAAAGAAGTACATCTTTGTATTACTTTCAAGAAAACTCTTGGATTTCATCATTTCTTTGCATGGCATAGAAAAACTCTACCTAGCCTTAGTTTTTGTTGCCTCCAAACTCTTCCATTACCTACTCAACCAAAAAACATTTGTTATTACTAATACCAACCCCTTACACTATATTTACAGCAAACCCTATCAACATTAGGCGTGTCACGCGTT
This sequence comes from Taxus chinensis, assembly GCA_019776745.2. NCBI lineage: Eukaryota > Viridiplantae > Streptophyta > Pinopsida > Cupressales > Taxaceae > Taxus > Taxus chinensis. Next base: position 551,538,219 of record CM034149.1, read on the forward strand.
GGCTTATGATTCTTTCCCAGCTTGACCTCAAATTCATTCATCAAAAGTACATCAAGGGCCAGAATATTACTGATCAACTAGCTGACATAACTATTTATAAGAATCAAACCATCTAGAACTTTGATTTCCCAGACGAGTTTATAACTACCCTTTCCCTAGATGAACCCACTTACAAAATGACACTCTTCTTTGATGAATCCAAGTTTCAGTGTGGGGGTGGGGATGGTTTTAACCTTATTCCTCTTGATGGTGAACCTATGCCTTTGTCTTTCAAAACTCAATTTTTATTGTACAAACAATATTGTTGAATACAAAGAACTCGTATTGGGTCTCCAAGCTGTTTATGCCTTAGATGTTAAGTCCATTAATATCTTCGGTGATTCTCAATTGGTTGTAAACTAAGTCAACAATATATACCAGTGTCATAATGAGATACTTCAAAATTATAAACATCATGTAGATATACTTTTGACCACCTTTGACTGTTACAAACTTCCAACCACCCCACGACCTACCAATAAATTCACGGATACCATGGCCTGCTTGGCTTCTCAGATACTTTCTTTGCCCACTGAATCTTAAATATTTGTCACAATAAAAAGGCTAAAATCACCCTTATATTTTACCTCATGAAGTCTACTCTGTCGAAACCATTTCACTTGACCCATGTGACCTTTGGTATAAGCAATATGTAGACTATTTTTTCCCTTTCCATTCTACCCACCAAATTCACGCATAATGGACAACGTGCCTTTCTTAAAAGCATCTCTCATTATGTCATCATGGGTGGTCTCATTTATAAATGCATCTTTGATGGTATTCTCTTACATTGCCTTACAAGTTCTAAAATTCCGTGCACCATTATGGAAGTCTACGATTGAATTTACGGGGGCCACTTTAGTGGTTTAGCTATCACAAAAGGCATCCATCACCTAGGCTATTATTGGCCAACCTTAAACTATGATTGTTGTTAGTATGTCAAAAATTGTGTGAAAATCCCAGCAACATACAAATCTCCATCACACACCTAGTCATGCCTTGTAGGTCACACGAGACCTTTGGCCTTTCTCTCAATAGGGTTTGGATCTTGTCGATGAGATCAATCCCCATTCTTCACAATTTCACCAATGGATCATAACTGCTACTAAATATTACACTAAATGGGTTGAGGCCATTCCCCTCATTTCTACAAAAGCCAAGAAAATATGTGAATTGATCAACCATAACATCATTTTTTGCTTTGGTGTTCTTCACCGCCTCATCACTGATAATGGAAAGTAATTTAAAAAACAAAACCCTATGCAATATATGCAATGCTTTTGGCATCCAACTTAGTTTCTCATCACCTTATTACCTGTAAACCAACCAGCCAAGATTAATCGACCAATGAAACCTTGAACAAAATTCTTATGAAAGTAGTCAACACTACTAGGAAGGATTGACATACACACATTCCTTTCACCTTGTGGGATTATCACACTAGTAGTTTCACTTTGAATATTGCCACACACCCTTTCCTCTGGTCTACGATACCAAGGCTGTTTTACCTCTCGAAGTCCAAATTCCATCTCTTCGCATCTTGTTACAAGAAATGTTCAACAACAATGACTTTCTCCAAGATTGTTTAGTGCAACTTGAGTTATTAGATGAAATCCATCTCAATTCTCTTGATCATCTCCAAATCTACCAAAAATGTATCAAACATGTGTATAAAAAACGTGTTCATGAATGAATCTTTCAGGTCAATGACCTTGTCTTGAAAGAAAATCAACATGTAACCAAAGAAGAGAAAATAAGTAGGGAAAATTTTCTCCTAATTAGCTTGAACCCTATATTGTTACCCATGCTTATGGATCAGGTACTTATTGTTTATCTTCCCTTGAAGGTAAACCCAAACCTAAGCCCCTCAATGCCTTGCATCTTTGACCATTTTCTTATTGACATCAAGTTCTATATAAATTTCTATTAGTTGATCGCTCACCCCCCTTGAGCACTTTCCACCTTCCATATTACCCATTTTGAGGATCCACAACTAAACAAGAATCATGTGATTACCCGTCACCTTTCAGCCTTGTCTTCAATATGAGTACCACGGCTCTAGTCATCACATGATTCTCATGGATAATTTTTGTCTTCTCCAATGTGGAATCCCATGGTCATTCATAACTTAAAACCACCTCTTTCATAATTAATCTTTGTGTGCTATGGTCTTGTCTTCTACACAAGAACCTAATCTTCCTCTATAGTCTTGTCCATGACTTAAATGTCCAAAAACAAAAAGGGATATAACTCCTTGAGTGAAACTTCCAACAAAAGATGACTCCCTCAAAAGGGACATCTCTTCACTCTATTTCCACCACTATAAGTAGACTTCTCCCTTGAAGGAAAACTATATAAAGTCATTGCAAAAAAAAAAAACAATAAAAATACCTCAAGGAGATAATATAATCATCCCATATACACTTCTTACATTGACTATTCTATTAAAAATAAAAAAATATTACAAAAATGAAGAAAAGGATGAAATTTTCATCATGGACTTGCCTATTTTTGATCCTAGGTTTCTTGCTAAGAATAACATGTTGTCATACACTAAGTTGCACTAAACCACCCACTCTCACCTCATTTCCTTTTCATACTAATTTCCTCTTTACTCAAGGAACTTGCCGCAACCGTGACATATCGTGATTATGTGACTTTCTTCACCCTTAGAATAGTTCATTATGTAAGGATTTTAGGATCTTACGTTTATAAGCCCATCTGGGGTATGGTAGACTCATTAGGGTCCTTATTAATTAAGTATATCTTTTTTCACCTCTTACCATTCACATTCCTCATTATTATTGAATATCCTATACAGGACCAGATCATCAACACCTACATTTAAAACAACTCATCCATGTCTATAACCTAAACTTTGCCATGCCTATGACCTAAACTTTGCCATGCCTATGACCTAAAATTAACCATGCCTATGACCTACATTCAACCATGGCTATGACCTAAAATCAACCATGCCTATGACCTACATTCAGCCATGCCTAACACCTACCAACCCATTCCCCCACTTCATCATAATCTTCTCTAACTTATGGGAGAACTACATCGGCTTGAGTTCCCTTTTTCACTGGGACTATGTAGGCAACACTCCAAGGGCATGGGGCCCTTGGAGGTTAGCTCAACAAATCTTTACCTTAACCAATTTCCCCCTTTGAATTTCCTATTCATATTCTACCTTAGTTAGTTTCCATTTTATATCCATAACTGGAAATTAAACCACACAAGCATCAATTAATACACATTTTTACCACATCATCAAATCATGCATTTATCATTTTCACATTTCCACTACAGCACATATTTGGAAATTTAGACCATAACATGCATATTCATCCCCATTTTTCCCCTATGTTACCAACAACTTGGACAATAAATCAAACCTAAACCAACCTGACTCAATCATTCCTAAACCAACCTAACTCCATCATGCCTACAACCTGACTCTAACACACCTAACTGATCTTACTCAACCATGCCTATACGACCTTAAATCAATCATGCCTACTTCACCTAGTTTCCATCACATACACACATAATAATGGAAACTAAAACAAATACACCATCAATGCTATAAATATCATCATCTATAAATCGTAAAGTTTGTGTATACATACATATGTACATAGATACAAATAAATACAAACATCTCAAATCACTCAGATACATCCTCACTATATTTGGCACGTAGGTCGGTGTATGATCAAAAATATCAAAAACTCTCATGTACATCCTTGCTCTCTTCTGCATACAGGCCGGTTGTTTCACCTGATTCTAGAGTGTTTCTTTGAATGATGACAAAATAGATAAGGGTAAAGGGCTAGGAGGAATACCTGTTAAGATGCTGGTTATAGGTTGTTATGTGCGTATGACTTCTGGTTCCACATCTAATCGTGAGAGCTTCCTTTTTCTTTGAGGAGCTACCTGAAATGGAAAACAAGACCACCAAATAACAATTAAACAGTATATGTAGTGGATTGCCTAGTGTGTGCTAGATCTGGGAAGTGTAATAATTCTTAGATGGCTGTTAATCCACTGTTTAAAACAACTCAATGCTAACAATAAAGGAAATCCTACTGTAGTTATAATGATTTAGGTATCTCATTCATCTACAATAAGAAAATTTGTTCACAACAGAATAAGCTATGATTGAATTTGAAGGTTAAGTTCTTGGTTAGGGTACTGGTACTGGTCAGGGTAAGGTTCTGGGCTATTTTGGGTATTTGCTAGAGGTTTTAAGCTATGTTCTTGGTCTCTAGTAAAAATCACAAAGACCGACATCGGTCTGGTATGATCGATGCTAGTTTAGGTTAACCCGTGACGGTTGTGGATAACCGGCATCGGTATGGTCGGGGTACAGGAAACTCAATAAAAACTTGGCAAGGTGATAGATTTGAGGCTAGGTGGAAATGGAAGGGCAATGGTCAGATTCGTGTGGGTCCCAGGTATGCACATGAATGATTAAAATATGGATATGGATAGTTCAAGGGTGTGGGTAAAGGGATGGTCAAGTTTTCATCGAGGTAAAATGGTGGGGAATGGGAATGGGAGCAGAAAATAACGATAGAAGTAAAAGGATCTAATCAAATGATAATGAACCAGTGTAGGTTAACAAAACTTATTATTTGTACTAGTTTGATGTCTGGTTGGAAATGGTGGGTAATCTAATGGAAGGAACTTGGTGTGGTGCAGACACTTCCCTAGATGATCCTGTGAAGTTAAGTGGCTCTATGGTTGCTTTTGGTGCTGGCTATGGATGCTCTGATGCATTACAGATGCTAGTTCTAGTTGCATGCATCTCTGGTTTCGTCACTTGTTCTTAGAAGATGTATCAACCTCTCTAAAATGTGCTAACTTCTAAATAAGGTTTTTTTGGGGGTTAAATGGTAACCGACGGTGGTTCTAGGTTGACCGGTGGTGGTTTAGGGTGATCAACGTTGGTTAGGGTGGGATTTCCTAGGTTTTCTAAAATGGGCAGATCCTTTCGATTTTCTAGGATCTCATTTTTTTGGCTCCATGGATTAGAATGGAAGATTCCATTTTCAAATGTGGTTAGAGAGAATGTAGGCTTTGAATTTGAGGGTTTGGGTAGGTCTTAGTTAGTTATGGTAACTTACTAAGAATATGTCTTAGGGTGAGGTGGCTAGATGAGGTGTCTACGTGAGGTGGATATGTGGGAACTATCCCAATTAGGATATTTAAATAATAAATATTGTGAGGATAATGAATTAATTTAATTAAATTAATATTAGAGTGGGATGAAAGGGGCCATGACTAGGTGAATGTGTTCAAGGTGTTTATTTAACAAGGGAACAAGGGGAGTGTGACCTAATTTTAGTGTCTAGATTTTTCCCCTTTTTGTTGCATAGCTTGTATTGGTAAGCAACGGTGACAAAAATAAGATGTGGTTACCTCATGTGTGGGTGAAGGTGATCCCCCTCAAACCAAGAACTGATGAGGTAAAAGGTGGAATCAGGGAGTGGTTTGATAAAAGGTGAACGTGATGATGAAGAAGTGGGGTAACGGGTAAAAAGGGAAAAGGTCTACTTAGGTAATCTAGGTAATGGGTCAGGGTCAAAGGTAGTTTCAGTCATATGCATGCACATGTATAAACTGTAGCACATGACCGGGTTAAAGAGTAGGAAAACTCTACATTGTCTAAGGTTGATAGGTGTAGTCATTTTTACTCCCATCACAAAAGGAAGGAATCCCATGCATGCCGGCCTATCATCCAACAAAATTTGACCGCTCACCCAAGGCACGCATGGGTACCAAGTCCCTCTTTTATGTGAGTTTAATGGGAAAAATCATCTATGATTAGTGTAAGAGTTTTTATGAGGGAGGTTGGAACATAATAGAACCATAGGGCTTAGAACGGCCTTTAGATCCTTGCAGTCACTTCAGACTAAGTGTTTTAACAAGATCCAGAACATGAATTATGATAGAAATAATTATATAAGCATTCATTCATAGCATGAAAGGAAAGACAACTTATAAGAGATAAATATGCATTAGAACCATTGATATTCCCATATATATTATATTGGTAACCCCATTACATTAATTGATTCATTATAGAGTGTCACAGAGAGCAGACCGCAGTCATGCATATTACTGGACTTTTGTAACCAAGCTATTAAAAGAAAAATTACAAGTCCATGCCCAAGAAATTATCTCTTGAATCAATTATCCACTAATAGAGTCTTCACAGCAATTCTACAGAGCTCCGCCCATACTATATCTAAAACTCACCATGTATATAAAACTCCTAGTGTCTCTCTTTTAATCCATAGGTGATTATATTTATAATTCTCCTTTACTACCAACTCACCTTCTAGCGCCCTCAGATCTAGTGCCAAGTGTCAAATGTGGTCCTTCATGTGAGCATGCTTCTTCAGGCCTGAGCTTTCCAGTTTATCTCATGATGTTCTTCTAGAAGATTCCAAGGCATGCCCCTATCGGGGCCAACCTGTCACCAGGTTGGCATCTTATCCATGTGCAACCGATCATGATTTTCACATGTTCTACCATGGGCACTCAAATTTACTAAGTCCCTAACCTCATTTCATGTGCTCCGCGTGCTATGTGCTTCCTTAAACTTTTCTTTTGTGTAATTTCTCCTTGCATGCCTTTTCATAATTGGGACCTTGTGTGCCTAAGCACCTTCATACTTGGCCAATATTCCAGGGGTCCATCATCACCCCCAAATTATGCCTATTCTCCATCCTCGAAAACATTTTACTTGACCAAGATGCATGTTGTCTAGGGACTCAATGAATAGTCCTTACCACTTTACAAAGAATAAGGAATGAAAGAATTGGGGAAAGAATGAAGAATGGGGGGGGAGAATCAATTCAGCAAGCTAGGGAATATCTTTTCACAAATCTACCTCTAGCTTATTCCACTCTTTGACCTCACCCTGTGCCTTCTAGTAGAGGTCACCCACCAGGGTGCTCACTTCATCAAAACTCAGGCAATTCCCTGGGTGCCCAAAGTGTCCATGATCTATTCTGTCTCTTTGCCCAAGTCCTTGAGTTTATCCATCCTGCTAGTAATTTGGGGGTATAGTTCCTTTAGCTGGGCCTTAATTGAGATCCTTAAAGCCTCAATTGCCTCTAATTTCTTCTCTACTTCAGCCAAAACCTTGTCCCTCTCCGCCCTGTTCCCCCTTATTATTTTCTTGGAACTCTTTTAACTCTACTTCAAGTGTGGTGACCAAGGAGCTTGCCACCTTTTCTCTGTCTATGCATGTATCATACACAGCTTCCACAGATTGGGCAGTAACCTTAACCTCTGTGAGTACTTGGCTATACTCAACAACAAGCACTACCAATTTCAATCTGTCTTCCTCTTTCAAGTGCACAACCACTTATTCTATATATTTTAGGGCTAAGGATCATCTCTCCATAGTGAGGACAAGTGTTAGATATTCTAGACACTCTAAGAGGGATGAGTACTTCTATGTGGGTGGTGCTGATTCTGGGTGCTTCAAAAGGATGGTGCCTTTGATAGATTCCATTTTCTTGTACACTTCCTACATCTTTACCTTCTCTTCCTTTAACTCGCACCTTAAACTATGTGCTGATCAGTTCTTCCTGTTTCAAGCTCTTGGCCTTTTCCACCAGTTCTTCTTCCTTCTTCCCTAACTTCCCCTCCAGCACTCTGATCCTATCGTTGCACATGAATAATCTAGCCTTGGTCTCAACAGTAACCTTGTTAAGTACATTGCAAACTTGCTCGTCTAAGAGTTCCTAAGCATTCGCTAAGGTATTGATCCCCTTAGATTTTGGCAATGTTACAAGTGCCCCTGACATACTTTGAAGTTAGGATCATCAATATGGGACTCAAACGCCCAAGAGAGCATCTTCTTGGTTTTGGAGTATGCACCATCCTTTTTAAAAATATCCCATGGCTAAGATCCTTTTTGTGGGTACAATTATTTGGAATCACATACGTAACACCTTCTTTGTGTCATCAACATAGCCCATTACTTGTCTCTGTTCTGCATCAAGAGTTCTTCTACCCTAGTGTTCACCTTTGGGGAAGTTTACTTTTAGAGTGGGACCTCCTAGGTTATCATGCTATTTTTTTATGTTCTCCTCCTTCCCTTCCTTCAGCAATATGTCCCACGTTGTACTCCAACTCTTCATCTACTAGGACTTCAAGCATTTTCTGTGCTTCTCTTTCCACCACCATCAGTGATATGCTCCTTTGTAAATCTTATGGCTCCCTAATTTTCCTTGGAAACCTCCTCTTCCCCCTTCATGTCTTTGGTATCTTCCTCATCATGTACACCCTTGCACCGTGTGAAGATGAACTTCTACTTCCCATCTCCACTCTCCTACTCTAATTCATAGACCACTAAACACATGTGGCTCTTGGTCTTTGTCTGCATCTTCTTCCTTGCCGACATCTTCCTAACTCTAATCTTCTCTTTCTCCTAAGTATTTTTCCAAGCTATCAGTTTCCTCTAAGTCAGCTTCCTTATCCACCCTCTGCTTTTTCCTGAGTGGTGGCCCCTACAGGGGATTCAGCCATATCTTCTTCCTCATGAAACCCTTCCATGGTGATGGGTTCCCTAGGTGCCTCTACCTCTAGCATCTTTTCCTTCACCGGAGACTTCTTTCTCTATATGTAGGTGCTTGGCTTAGCACTTGTTGTTAGCATGCTCACTATCTGAGTAGTTGGCACACTTGGTGATTTTTCCTCTCTTCCCCTCTTCTTGGGTACGGGCTTCTTTCTCTCCAAGGGATCCTCAGGTATGGAGAGTTCATTCTCTAGATACGCACCCTTATTGAACTTTGGCCTTATTCGAAGGTACATGCGTGCCGTGGCTCCTCCAACGATGGGTAGTGTTATCGGCCTAGTCATCTGGATCTCATGTGACATGTACTTTTCTACATATGTGTGCTTACCACTGGGGTAACTTAGCTTCTTTCTCATCTCCCTATGTTCCCCGGTCCCAGACTACCTAGCTCTAGCCTTAGCTTCTTTGACTCTTTAAACCTTTTCACTCCCACCTAGAAGTATTGGGTAGTGAACTCGAAGGGGAGCTTTCACCAAGGGCTCCATGATTTGTCTATTAGCTTGAACTTTCCCAAGTAGCAATGTTGATAAACCACAAATTCGGCTTCCCCCTCGATGGGTGATGCGAGTTGTTAAGGGATTCTCCATTCTACCTTGAACCCATTTCTCAGGTGCTTGTACCATTTCTCCAACCACACCTTATGGGGTGTTATCATACTTTTCAAACCTCTTCACGGGTGAAGGATCCTCGGCGGGGTACTCCCATACAAATTTTTCTGGTGTGTCAGACACCCCAATCTCTATGAATACAATGGTGAGTAAGATGTTGCCAAAGAGGATCCTGACCCCTTACTTCATGCACTTAATTATTTCTTCTACGATATATGCAGATAGGTTGTATACGGTGCCTTCTGTAATTTTCCTACAGACATGTAACCAAGGTTTGTTAACCTGCATCCACCTTTCCTGGCCATTCAACTTAGTCACCAGATGCCGGCCATTTTCACCACAGGGTCCTTGATGTTTAAAATGTCATAATATCAAGCCCCTTCTTGCAGGAATACTCGGTGATGGTCTCTTGAATAGCCTCCTTGTCACTAAGATCATCTTCCAAGCTATCTCCCTCACATATGAGGCCTGTAAATTGTGAAATAAGCTGGGGAGTCACATGCATCTTGTGCCCTGCAAAGTGGAAGTAATCTTCATGTACCCATGACATCAAAAATTGATACAGGAACTTTGGCTTTCCAAAATAGGGAAACTCATAGAGTTACAGAAGCCCTGCCTTCTCCATTTTTACCTTAACGTCATCATTGTATATTAACAAACCCTTTGGTGTTCATTTTCTAATGGGGTACACTAATTCCAGTGCCATTTCCTTTTCTATTATGTTTGTGCAGTGATTATAGTCACTAACATGTACACTTCTTAGGTGGGATTCCCATTCCTTCCCCATCATCACCCCATCTGGGTATTGCATCTCTGCATACCATTCTTCATTTTTATTTACTTCAGGATCTTGTTGTTTGGCCTTGGCCTTGGCCTTTCCTTTCTTAAGTGCCATGGTCGAGGTATTTTTATCACTCTTACTCTATCCTTGTTACTCTATCTTACTTCTTGTAATCCTCCGATCTTAAATCCATGATACAACTCTTCTAAACATGTTCCCTAGTTTGTTAAACCCTAACTGGGATTAAATATTCACAAGAAAATGCCTCTTCAATTCTTTCCACACTCGTGTAACCCCTTCTGGTTTGCAAACTCAAAATGGCTGTTCACACTTCAATCCCACAGATCTTCCTTCACTCAATCAAATATGAAAACCCTAGTTTATAGAACTCACTTATATCTCAAACTCCTCTATTTCACAAAGTAAGAATGAGAGTTCCTCGACTGTTTACTTATAGTTTTTCTCTTTTCTGAACATTAGATGCTACTTCACCTACCACCTTACTTTTTTTTATTTAATGTGGATTTTTCAAATAAAGCCCATCTTCAGCACCTTCACTTACACGCCCATCTTGCGCGAAAACTCCTCTAACCTTCTAGTGCACAACCAATCCAACCTGACAGGAGACTCTTACACATGCGTAACTTGTGCCAAAGGCACTTCTTCTGTCTTGATTCTTGCTCTTTCCTACCTCGTGTTGCTTTAAATGCAATTTTTCCTCCTTAGTACGTGGGATCTATAAGTATATTTACCATGGAACCAACCGTTCTTCCATCTTTCTTTGTATACCTCTTTTAACTGGGCCATTCAACACAACTTCCTTGGTACTTTAATAACATGCTCCTTTACATTTCTCCACCCCACACTTAAAACAATGTGCGGTCCTCTACGTACTCACAAATTCTCCAAAAATAGTAATAAGGTTACCAGCTCCCAAGGCGCAAAACAAAACAACAACGCGAAAGGGAAACACAAGAAAGGGAAAATATATAAAGGAAACTTCTAAACTAATTGGAAAAACTTCCTTATTTAGAAACATCTAGAAGACTTATTTATAGTAGGGCTTCAACCTACTCCCATTGAAGTGCCCAGGAAATTTCATGCCATCCAGCACTTATAACTGGCACGCGCTCGAATCAAGGATGTACGAGATTGTGTAAGGACCCAACCAATGGAATTTCAACTTCCCTGGATGGTGTAAAAACTTTAAAACATATAGTAACACCATCTGCCCAACCTAAAATTTCTTGTTTCTAATGTGGCGATCATGCCAAGCCTTTTACTTTGCCTTTTCTGCTATTTGGTTCCATCATATGAGTGATTGTGTCTCATCCAGTTTTATTAACTCATTAATCATTTCTTCCAGTGCTTGTTCATCAGATAACCCTCTTACGTGTGCTATTCATAGAGAAGGCAATATAAATTCAATCCAAAAAATAGCTTCTGTGCCAAACACCAATTGAAAATGTGTGGCTTTGTTAAACCTTTTATACATTATTTTGTAAGCCCATAATACTGTTGATACTTTATCATTCCAATCTTGTCTTCCAACATCAAAAATTTTGGTCAAGGTATGACTTAGTATCTTGTTGAATGCTTTCGTGGTTCCATTTTCTTGTGGGTGATAGGGCGTAGTCTTGTGATGAGCCACCATGAACTCTGATAATAGGATCCTCATGGTCTCATTTAGGAAATGTGTACCCCTATCACTAGTTAAACTCAACGAGCATCCATACCTCGTGATAATGCTTTCCCATAAGAACCTTGTTATTGTTGTTGCCGTGGAGTCTTTAGTCAGGGCTTCCTCTACCCACCTTGTGAGATAATCCATGCAAGTGATGACATAACGTGACCTAGTCCTATGCGTTTCTGGTGTAATAGGTCCTACAAAGTCTATCACCCACTTTTCAAAAGTCTCCGTGCTAGGAATAGGGTGTAAATGCATCTCATCTCTCCTTCCCAGTTTGCTAATGTGCTGACAATGGTCTCACGCTTTATAATAGTCTCTACAATCTTTGTAAAAAGTTTCCCACCACAAACCTACCATTAATATCTTATGCACAATGGAATCACCTGTATAATGCTCACCCGAACCTCCTCTGTGTGCTACCTCCATGATGGCTAGGCACTCATGCTCTAAGACACATCTGTGTAAAACTTCATCACGTCCCAAATTGTATAAGTCTCCACTGATTAAAATGTAGGGTGCGGCGCGTATGGCCAACTGCTTCTTTTCCAATGTCTTCATTCCTTTCGTTGCCACACCTTCCTTTAAAAATATTACAATCTCTTCCAAATCTGAAGGCGCATGCCACAACCTAAACATTTACACATCTAGCATTGCTTCCTCAATACTTTGTGCATCCTCCCCTGAATCAATTCTTGACAGATGATTAGGCCCACAGTTTCTTTTTCCAGGCTTCACTACAATGGTGAATTTGAACTCTTGAAACAACAACACCCATTGACATATTTACCCTTGTAGAACAGGCTTGTTCACTAAATATTTTAATGCCATGTGGTTAGTGTAAAAAACAAAGGGTGTTGCCAGCAGATACTATCTAAACTTGAAGAGCACATAGATCATTGACAATGCCTCACACTCGGTTGTGGTATAAGTTTTCTCTGCTGGTGTCAGCTTCTTGCTTGCAAAACATAGAGGGTGATCAACAATCCCTTCACCTGGCTATGTAAGCACTGCTCCAATGGCAGTCCCTAAGGCATCTACATGGACATGGAAGGGCTTGTCCCAAGAGGGAAAACATAAAATAGGTGTGGTGATAATCCTATCCTTTAATGTATCAAACACCCTCTACTGTACCTCTCCCCAATGGAAGGAACTTTTATGTCTAAGATGCTCCTCTAAAGGCATGAAGATCTTGGCATATCCCTTAATGAATTTTCTATAATAGCCCGTATGCCCAAGGAATCCTTGCACTATGCTCTGGCTAGTAGGCTCCCTTAACCCCAAAATAATTGTAACCTTAGCGAGATCTACTAGAAAGCCTTCCTTACATATGATATGCCCCAATAAAGTCCCAAAGGGTGTAGCAAACACACATTTCTTAATGTTGAGGGATATCCTCAATCGCCTACACCTCTCAAACATTAACCTCAAATTGTCGCAATGGTCTTTAACCAGACCATATACTATCCAATCATCCAAAAAGACCTGAAGAAAATTATGGATGAAGTCCTGGAATGATTGCACCACTATGCACGAAAAGATAGCTGACACATTCTTTAACCCAATGGGCATGACTGTATATGCAAAACTTCCCCACTCAGTGGAGAAATATGTCTTCTGCTGGTCTTTCTTTGCAATCTACACTTGGTGGTACCCTGAAAACCCATCTATAAAGGAATAGATTTCATGCCCAGTGACTCCTTCCAAAATTTCTTTAGTGAAGGGGGTCGGAAATGGATCAATGAAACAAACTATGTTTAATTCCCTATAATCCACAAAAATTCTAATCTGCCCATCCTTCTTGATGTTTATTACCATCAAACTTATCCAATCCAATTCTTCCACTGCCTCAATGATCCCAGAAGATATCATTTTGTCTATCTCCTCCTTGACCTTCACGCACAAGTTTGGATTCATCCAGTAGGGAATTTTTCTAACCGAGCATGCAACATCCTTAAGTTTTATCTTCATCTTTCCCAAGGAGTGGTGAACGCCTTTGAGCTCATGGTACTTGCACAAGAATAAACCCTCAAATTTGCACAGAAGATCAATGATATTTGATACTTCCTTCTCTATCTAGTAATCCCCAATAATACCTTCCTCAGGTTCTTCTCCAAAACCAATGTTAAATTTCTTTATTTTTATAGGCTCATGGTAGGCGCTCACGTGAGTATCTACACTGTTCACTACCTTGTGCATCCCTACAGAATGGATAACATCCAAGCTTTTTTATTCCTCTCCATCAATCACATACACCAAATTTCCCTTCTCCTTTTCCAAACACGCACACTCAAGTTGTAACTCTTCTGCTTCCTCTTCTTTAAAACTCACCTCCAATCCTAGTTCACCTAGTAATTCCAGTAGCCTATCTTCTGTCCTGAAACTATCCCCCATGGTAAGGCACTTGATACCCTGCAAGGCCTTACAACTGAAGGCTTAGTACTCTGATATTCAAAGGTTTGAATAAGGTTAGTCGTGAGCTCTTGCCAATTCCTTGTCTGGTGGTGTGTCTCCAAATGAATGTACCATGTGCATGCACAATCCTGTAGTGTAGAATACAACTTGTGCACCTAGAGGGATGGTGGAAAAGCTTCCACACCTTCCCTCTAGATCTGTTCACACTCCTGGATATGGAGAGAGGCGGGATCCTTCCTATGGTACTCCTTGATGATGGTGGGTACATTACTCCTAGAAAATCTAATAGAGAGAGAAATTCTTACCTCGTGCCACTCTAAAAGGCTCTCCTAATGTGTGGTCCACCACCAAGCTATTGTGCCAAGCAAGACATAACTTAACATCCCCCTTCATTCCTTTCCATCCTTCCACTGACCTTCCACCTCCTGTAGAAAAATCTTAGGGAAGGCTCCTCCTGAATACTTGGGCAGTTCTTTTCCTCTAAGGGGCCTAACCATACACACCTTAGTCACTGAACCTCTCAACTACCATCCTATTAATTCGTAAGTTCCATGCACCTAATTATCACATGCCATACTGGTGGTATCACTGTTATCCAAAATGTGCCCCTACTCATTTTTGTGGCTAACTCCTTGTGTTCTCGCCTCTCTTGTGCCTCAATCTCCATTTTTTTATTTTCAGGAAATCAAATCTTTTTGGATATGGTACCATTGGATAGAGCTCTCTCTCAGCTTTCTAGAAAGGTAAATTTTTCCTCCTAACTCCTCATATTTTTCAAGTTATGGCTCAGCGGAGTTTTTGTGGGAAATTTTCCCTTTGGAAACCCGTAGCCAATAGGAAGCTACCACGTGTCCCAGGAGGTGGCAGAGAAGAGAGAAAAACTTAGAATTTTTTTCAAGTTTTGGTCAAAATTTTGCAAAAGGAAAATTCTTGCCTGCGGGCCCGCTGAGCCAATCAGGACGTGACACGTGTTGGGATAGGAGGCAAAGTGAAAAAATTGACTAAGTGTTTGGTGCAGGAAATTTTTTGAAATTTGGCCCGCAGCCAATGAGGTGCTGCCACGTGTCCAAATGAGGGCGGTGGGTGTCAGAGAGAAATCATGTTTTTGGCTAAGTTTTTGCCAAAATTCCCAAAGTAAAAAATTGGCCCGCATGGACCGCAGCGAATAGGGTTACGCCACGTGTCTTCACCGATCAGGGTGGCGGAGGTAGAAATGCAAATTTTTCTAAGTGTTTTGTGAAATTTCTAAAGGGGAAAGTTTGGGGTAGAGGGCCCACGCCCAATAAAAATAGGACACGTGTCCTGTGGTCCCAGGGGAGTTTGGAGCTCGGGAAAGATTTTCAAAATTTGGCTAAGTTTCACCAAAAAATTCAAAGGGAAAGGTTTGCCACACAGCCCCTTCCATCCAATTAGGACGTGCCACATGTCCTGGAGTGGTGGGGCATGGGGGGAAAAATGAATTTTTTTCCAAAGTTAAAAATGCAAAATTTTCAAAGGTGAAATTGCGCCCCCGGGGCGCGAGCTAATCAAACCTCGCCACATGTCCATGTTGCAAAAATTTTTAAGGAAGGGCCCGTAAGAAAAATTTCAAGGATGATCCCACAGCCAATTACATCATGCCACATGGCATCCAAGTGGTGGAGCGTGGGGATTTAAAAAAAAAAATTCCAAATGCAAAAAAGAGGTAAAATTTGAATTTTTTTCCCGTCGATCCGTTTTGGGCTTGTTTTTGCCCTAAATCTTCAAATGGCCATAAATTTCGATCCAGAGCTTGGATTTTCACGTTCTTTATATCAATGGAAATCTGGTGAAATTATCTACAAGATTCCATGGTCAATTTTGAATTTTGGTTTAGTTTGGAGGGAGAAAATTTAAAAACACTTCTGGTACGCGCCCATGGATAGAACTGACGTTTCAACAACCAATTTTAATGCAAAATGGGTCGCATTCTTCTCCAGCATGGTCAAAAATGTCAGGGCATGGGTTTTTACAGACATCCATGTTGTTTTTAATGCATTTTGTTGAATGGGGAATGACTCCCACATTTTTTCACGTTTTCTCTCTCCTGGGCTCGACCCATGCACTGTAAAATCTAGATTTGGCTCATTTTTCAGAGGTTGAACACTTTTTTACATAGAAAGCTTCTGTTTTCACCTTCAGTAAGTGATTTTGGCAAGTATCAGACCTTCCAGGGATTGTAACAGGTTTTTCTGCCTCTTTGGTTTTGGAATACAAGGATTTTGATGTTGAAAATCACAATGCAGGCTCTGTGAATGCTTTCAGTCCTTTGTATGTGTTGTTTGCTTCATTTCAAACCCTTGATCACAGTTATCAACCTGTGCATGATGTTTTATGTTACAATTTTTGATTTGTGTCAATTTACATGAGCAAGAAGTGCTCACCACTCCTTTGGTGTATCACCTTTATCAGTTTAGTTTCAAATTTTGCATTTCTCATCCCTATCTCCTTGCAAATTAGGATAAAAGTAGGATCTGAACCTCTGCAATTGTGTAAATAATAGATCTAATAAGAGGAGTTTGAGGAACTAGCCTCTAATCTAGATATTCTTCTCTCATCTTGCAAATCCCAAACTTGGAGAGAGGTTTCAATGTTGTGCAATCACACTAGATGCCCTAAACATCAACTTAGAACCTTGATTTGCATCTAGGGGTGCTGCTAATTTGCAACAATAGTTTTGGCATGCCCGGTGGGACCTTAGAGGTCTCATTTTTACTGTAGCAAAGTTGATGTGCATTTGCTGTAATTTTCTTGCTTCAAAAGAGCTATAAATTACACATCTGGAAACTCCAAGGGGAAGAATCAACTGGTTTCAGCAGCGCAGGCCTAAAAACTCATGAGAAGAGTCACCACAAGGTCAAGAACTGGAGAAGAAGAAGTGTTGTTTGAATACCTGTAGTTATCTCTAAGAAGAAGGAAAAGAGGAAGAAGGATTCAAAGGTCTCCATCTCCACCAAACAAAACTCTCTCAACTCCTCCACCTGGTAGGCCTTTCATTTAGTCAACAAGGGTTTTAAGACCAATTAGAATGGCACAAAAAAACCCCTATGTCAATTTCATAGGCAGCAGCCCACTTACCCTCAATGCACAACATCCAATTCCAATTGTAGCCTTGAAGAACATTCCATACTTCACTAGAGAGAATCAGACTACTCTATGTGATCATGTTAAAGACATTGCCAACCTTTGTGCAATTCATGAAATCAATGAGATGCAAGTGGCTGTCAAATTGCTGGCATCTTCATTCAAGGGGAAAGCATTGCAATGGTTTAGAAGTCTTGCCTCAGGTTCTATTCAGAATTGGAACTAGATATGTATAGCACTTCATGAGCAATTTGGAGAGAAGGGAGACAACTTGTCTCTTTTGGAGCAGTTGACAACCATCAAGAGAGCTCCCAATGAGCAACTGACTGATTTCAACTTCAGATTTCAAAAGACTTGGGAGAGAATTCCAGTGGTAGTCAGGCCAACAGCAGAAGGTGCTTTTCTCTACTACCTCAAAGCTCTAAATTCTGATATTTCTATGTTGATTCAGTCCATGGGAGGCATAACTATCCCTATGGCTTATAACATTGCCATTAGGGCTGAAAATTGTTTGATCCAAGCTGGAAAACTAGCCCCTAGACCTCCCATGCCATTGTTTCCAAGTTTAGAGAGCTCAAACACTAATCAAGAACCTAATTTGGCTCCTTCTCCCACTCCTAGAAATCAGAGTTCAAATGAAGCTTCTACTTCATCTCCAAGTGCCCCAAATGAGCTTCAAGAAGTGACAAAGCAATTGCAAAACCTAGGAAATGAGCTGGTTACTCTCAAAAGTCAACAAGCCCAAGGTTTTAGACCTTCTTATTAGCCCCAATCTCAGCCTAACAGCAAGCCATACCAACCACAAAGACCACCTAATCCAGCTGCAAATATAAATCAAACAAGGCCTCCTGCCAATAGACCATTTCAGCCCTATAATCCTAATGCCATATCTACCTCTAAGGCATTGGTGCCAACACAAAACAACGTTACTCAGGAGTATGATTGGTGTTTTCCATGCAATGAACCTCACAACCAATCCATGTGCTTCAATGGTGCTTTGAATCAAGCATTAATGGTGACAACTACTGGTGTGGAGGGTGAGGGCAGTCAAGGAAACAACCAACAACAAGAAACATTCCAACAGCAATCAGCCCCAAATGACACCACACTTGTGAACTGATAGGCAGAGGATTTTTGTGGCATGAATCAGACAGTCTCTCAAGGTGTTGTAGCCAACACAAGGTCAAAAAGAAGGAATTTGGGTGAAGAGCAGCCATTAGATCCAACCAATCCACAATCTTCCATGGCTCCACAAATGGTTGGCAAGAAAAATCCAATTTCAAATGCACAAGGGCAGCTAAGAATAGCTCCTATACCAACTCAAATACCAGTTGTTACTGCCCACATGCAAGGAGTGAATGTGTCAACCAAGGGATAGAAAAGAGATCCTTCATCACCATTCAGTATTATTGATTAGATGAAGAAGACAAATGTAAATATATCAATGTGGGAATCCATATCTATCCCAGGCCAAAGAGATTTGCTACAAGTTGCCATGAAGGACTGGCCAACTTCGAATCAACATGTTCAGATGCAAGCGAAAGTGCTCACAAATGCTGCCTAGCCTGAGGGGAATCATGGAGGACAGCAAGGTAAAATGTTGAAGCCCCCTCCTTTCTATGTTTCATTAATCATTGGAAATCAGTTAGTACACAATTACATGATAGATTCTGGGGCAAGTAGCTCAATGATGCCCAAACAAATAGCTGATCAGCTAGGGCTCCAATATGAAACCATATCCAAAGGGGTAGTGCAGCTGGATGAGACAGCAATAACAACAGTTGGAGTGATTAGAAACTTGAGTCTTACCTTGCATGCATGTCCAAATGTTGTTGTCTTACAAGATGTATCAGTTATAGACCTTCCACCACTCTTTGCCCTATGCTTGTCAAGGGACTTCACAGCCAAGATTGGAGGATATTTGTCTGCTGATTGGTCACACATGCTGTTCAGAATGAGGTATGGAACCAAAGCTACAATCAGGTCTGAACCTATTGCAAACTTCCACATTGAGCCCTACACTCCAAGTCAGATCAATGCCAATTGTTCAGCATTTGATCAAGAAGATCACCCTAGCACTGATGAAGCTGACACCAAGGTTAGAAGCATCCCGGATCTAACTCTTGATGAATGGGAAAACAAGGTACATGCTTTTGATCCTTATCAAGAAGTAGAAGAATCTGAGCTAGGGTTCTATTACATACATGAAGAAGATCAACCCATTCCTAGCATCACCAAGCCAAACCATAAGGATGACAATGAGGTATGGCAGCTATTTTTTGATGGATCAGGGAGTAGACAAGGTGCAGGAGGTGGAGCCATGCTTGTTTCACCTCAAGGAGTAAAGTAATATTCAACTTTTAGATTTCAGTTTGCATGCTCCAATAACACTGCTGAATATGAAGCCTTGGTGCAAGGGATGCATTGGGCAATAAAGAGAGGAATAAATAACTTGCAAGTCTTTGGTGACAGTGAATTGATTGTAAATCAGGTCAAGGGACAACATGCTACCAAGAATGATCTACTCAAGTGCTACAAGAATAGGGTGTGGGACCTCATGGAATATTTTGAGGGTTTTGGCATCAAATCCATTCCTAGGAAAGAGAACCAAGCTGCTGAAAGGCTTGCAGTAGTAGGGGCAGCCTTTGACATTGTGGAAAGCATTAAACAAGACAAGGTATAACCAAACATCCATGTGATTTTGAGGCCTTCAGTGCCAGATAACAATGTAAGTTGGAAAGTGTTTGAGAATGACCAGCAAATCATCCATTTCTTGCAAGAAGAAGCTAAGTTCTCAGCTAAGAATTAAAAAAATTGGAACAACAGTATGGTGACTAAGTGGTACAGCTAAGAACTAACAAGCTGCCCAAGGGACTTATCACTTTGGAGTCCATTTTTAATCCCAATGATCAGTTTAGGAAGGAGAAAGCAAACATTCAGGTCAAGAGAGAAGATTCAGTATCCATCTTGGTGGAAGAGAAAAAACCATTGCAAATTGGAAAGATGACAACTGAACAAGAAAGGTATTAGTTCATGCAGCTGTGTCAAGAGTTCCCTGATGTGTTTTCTTAGAGCTATGAAGACTTGAAAGGTTTCAATCCCAACTTAGCTCAGCATACCATTGAATTGGATCCAAATACTAAGCATGTCAGGAAAAAACAAAGACCATTCAATCCACACATGGAGCCTCTCATGAGGAAAGAATTGAACAAGCTGATTGAGTCAAGGATCATATTCCCAATCAAGCATTCTAGTTGGGTTGCCAACTTGGTTCCAGTCAGAAAGAAGAGTGGAGAGATCAGATTGTGTGTTGACTTCAAAGACTTGAATAGAGCATCTCTCAAGGACCATTACCCACTCCCTTCCATGGAGCAAATCTTGCAAGTTGTGGTTGGCTCTGAGAGGTTTTCACTACTTGATGGATACTCAGGCTACAATCAGATTATGGTGAAGGAAGAAGACCAGTTCAAGACAGCCTTCACAACCAAATGGGGAACTTATGCATATACGAAAATGCCATTTGGGCTGTCTAACACTGGTGCTACCTTCCAAAGAGAAATGGACATGGCGTTCAAAGGTTTGATTAACAACATGGTGCTGATATACCTTGATGATATCACTATTTTTTCCAAAAATGCAACATACCACCTCTCTCATTTGAGACAAGTCTTCACAAGGTGTAGGAGATTTGGAGTGTCTTTAAATCCTAAGAAGTGTATCTTTCTTGCACATGAAGGAAATATCCTTGGCCATATTGTCTCCAAAGAAGGATTACCAATTGATCTAGAGAGGGTTGAAGCCATAAGAGCACTACCATTGCCAAGCCACAAGAAAGCCCTTCAGAGTTTCTTGGGGAGGATAAAATTTGTTCGGAGGTTTGTCCTAGATTTTGCAGCCCTTGTCAAACCTATCACCAAAATGTTAAAGAAAAGCATGGCTTTCAAGTGGACAGCAGAAGGTAAGGAGAGTTTTCAAGTAATCAAAGAATCCATCTCTCTAGCACCAACCCTCATCAACCCAGACTTCTCCAAGGATTTCATCCTCTATGCATTTGGAGGTAGTGATGCTATTTCTGCCATTTTGGTACAGTAGAACAAGGACAACGATGAGCAGCCAATTTCTTTCTTCAGCCAGAGCCTAGATGACTATGAGGTGAGGTATTCTGTTATTGAGAAGCATGTACTTGCAGTAATCAGAAGCTTGAAGAAATTCAAGCATTTAGTCTCAAACAACAAGGTCCAGTTGCTGGTCTCTCATGCTGGGGTTAAATACTTCCTCCTCAACAAGGATTTGAATGAGAAAAGGGCAGGTTGGATCACTTGTGTCATGGAGTATGACATTGAGATCAAGGTCACCAAGCTGGTAAGAGGAAGAGGGTTATGTGAGCAGCTGATTTTGGGGAAGCAAAAAGAAGTATGCAATGAAGAAGAGGCTATTTTGACAGTTCAAGACAGCCATGAGCCAAGTGGCACTCAAGAAGAAAATAATGCTATCCCCACTCCTTGCTGGACCCAAGATATAATACACTTCCTAAGCACAGGCCTATGCCCTCCGGAGATGAGCAAGACCCAAAGAAGACACTTCAGATTGCAGGCTGTCCCATATGCCATTGTTGATGGAGTTTTGTTCAAGAAAGATGTGAATGGAGTGCTACTGAGATGCATTAGCACAAATCAAATTCATAGGGTGTTGGAAGAGTTCCATGGTGGACCAGCTGGTGGTCATTTTGCACTGAGAGTGACAGCTCTAAAAATTATGAAGGCTGGTTATTATTGGCCCAAGTTTTTTAGTGATTACTTTGCATGGATCAAGAGGTGTAAGAATTGTGCATTCTTCACAGGAAAAGAGAGACTTGCTGCCCTTCCATTGCATCCAATCTCAGTTGACCAGCCATTCATGCAATGGGGTTTGGACTTCATTGGAGTCATTAATCCCAATTCAAGCCAAGGGAACAAATGGATTTTGACAGCCACAGACTACTTCACCAAATGGACTGAAGTAATAGTACTCAAAGAAGCAAATGAGTCTAACATCTTAGACTTCTATGAGGGCATAGTAACCAGATTTGGCATACCTGCTACAATAATCTTAGATAATGCATTGGCATTCATTGGATCCAAGGCGACTGAGTGGGCTGTCAAGAATGGGATCTACCTAAGTACTTCATCAAACTATTACCCTCAAGGTAATGGCTAGGTTGAGTATACAAACAAGAGCTTTTTAAGGATCATTAGGAGAACTCTTGATGAGAATCAGAGGTCTTGGCATACCAAACTGAAATCAGCCTTATTGGCTGATAGGATAACTCCCAAGAGATCCACAGGTAACTCTCCATTTAGGCTTGTTTATGGAAGAGAGGCAATTTTTCCCATGTCACTTGAGTTGCCAACATTGGAACTCATGAAACAGTTGGAGCTGTTGGAGTTTGAGCCCATGGAGGTGAGATATGCAGAGTTTATGGAGCTTTAAGAGATCAGAGATTAGGTATCCCCAGCAATGGAGAAGGATCAAGCTTTGATCAAGAAGACCTTTGACAGGAAGGCCAAGAGTAGATATTTCCACGTTGGAGATTTAGTGTTAAAATGGGATGCAAATAGAGAAAAACCAGGAAGGCATTCAAAATTTGATGCCATTTGGAGTGGCCCATAAATGGTCACGAAGTGCAAAAACAACAATGCTTTCCCACTGGCTTCATTGGATGGTGAAGAACTGCAGATTCCAGTCAATGGAATCTATCTCAAGCATTTCTTTTAAAGGGAAATTCTCCACCTTGTAAATATTAGCTTAGGTTTCCATTCCTTCAAGTGCTTGTGCACATTTTTTTTGTTGTAGGTTAGTTTTTCTTTCCCTAAGTGCTTTGGCACAACTTGTTGTCCCTGGAGATGTTTTATAGTCCTTGCTTCCATCAGGTGATTTTCCATCTTCCTCCTTGCAACATTCTAAGTCAGTTGGGGTTCCAAATAGAAAATTTGATGACTCCATGCCCAATGGACTGCTTCAGGCAACTGGTATTTTCATATAGCAGGTAGATGACCCCTCTGAGTCACCAAAATTGTTATCCAAAATGTGCCCCTGCTCATTTTTGTGGCTAACTCCTTGTGTTCTCACCTCTCTTGTGACTTAGTCTCCATTTTTTGATTTTTAGGCACTCAAATCTTTTTAGATATGGCACCATTGGATAGAGCTCTCTCTCAGCTTTCCAGAAAGGTAAATTTTTCCTCCTAACTCCTCATATTTTTCAAGTTATGGCTCAGCGGAGTTTTTGTGGGATATTTTCCCTTTGGAAGCCCACAGCCAATAGGAAGCTGGCACGTGTCCCAGGAGGTGGCGGAGAAGAGATAAAAACTTAGAATTTTTTTCAAGTTTTGGTCAAAATTTGCAAAAGGAAAATTCTTGCTTGCGGGCCCGCCGAGCCAATCAGGACGTGACACATGTCGGGAGAGGAGGCAAAGTGAAAAAATTGACTAAGTGTTTGGCGCAGGAAAATTTTTGAAATTTGGCCCGCAGCCAATGAGGTGCTACCACATGTCCAAATGAGGGCGGCGGGCGTCGGAGAGAAATCATGTTTTTGGCTAGGTTTTTGCCAAAATTCCCAAAGTAAAAAATTGGCCCACATGGCCCGCAGCGAATAGGGTTACGCCACGTGTCTTCATCGATCAGGATGGCTGAGGTAGAAATGCAAATTTTGCTAAGTTTTTTGTGAAACTTCTAAAGAGGAAAGTTTGGGACAGAGGTCCCATGCCCAATAAAAATAGGACACATGTCTTGTGGTCCCAGGGGAGTTCGGAGCTTGGGAAAGATTTTCAAAATTTGGCTAAGTTTCACCAAAAAATTCAAAGGGAAAGGTTTTCCCCACGGCCCCTTCCATCCAATCAGGACATGCCATGTGTCCCGGAGTGGCGGGGCGCGGGGGGAAAAATGAAATTTTTTCCAAAGTTAAAAATGCAAAATTTTCAAAGGTAAAATTACGCCCCCGGGGCACGAGCTAATCAAACCTCGCCATGTGTCCATGTTGCAAAAAATTTTAAGGAAGGCCCCGTAAGAAAAATTTCAAGGATGATCCTGTGGCCAATTACATCATGCCATGTGGCATCCAAGTGGTGGAGCATAGGGATTTTTGATAAAAAAATTCCAAATGCAAAAAAGAGGTAAAATTCGAAATTTTTTCCTGCCAATCCATTTTGGGCCTGTTTTTGCCCTAAATCTTCAAACGGCCATAAATTTCAATCCAGAGCTTGGATTTTTGCATTCTTTATATCAATGGAAAGATGGTGAAATTATCTACAAGATTCCATGGTCAATTTTGAATTTTTGTTTAGTTTGGAGGGATAAAATAAAAAAACACTTCTGGTACGCGCCCATGGACAGAACTGACGTTTCAATAACCAATTTTAATGAAAAATGGGTCGCATTCTTCTCCAGTATGGTCAAAAATGTTAGGGCATGGGTTTGTAAGGACCTCCATGTTGTTTTTAATGCATTTTGGTCAATGGGGAATGGCTCCCATGTTTTTTCATGTTTTCTCTCTCCTGGGCTCGACCCATACATTGTAAAAGCCAGATTTGGCTCATTTTTCAAAGGTTGAACACTTTTTTGCACAACAAGCTTCTGTTTTCACCTTCAGTAAGTGATTTTGGCAAGTATCAGACCTTCCAGGGATTATAACAGGTTTTTCTACCTCTTTGGTGTTGGAATACAAGGATTTTGATGTTGAAAATCACAATCCAGGCTCTGTGAATGCTTTCAGTCCTTTGTATGTGTTGTTTGCTTCATTTCAAACCCTTGATCATAGTTATCAACCTGTGCATAATGTTTTATGTTACAATTTCTGATTTGTGTCAATTTACATGAGCAAGAAGTGCTCACCACTCCTTTGGTGTATCACCTTTATCAGTTTAGTTTCAATTTTTGCATTTCTCATCCCTGTCTCCTTACAAATTAGGATAAAATTAGGATCTAAACCTCTGAAGTTATGAAAATAATAGATCTAATCAGAGGATTTTGAGGAACTAGCCTCTAATCTAGAGATTCCTCTCTCATCTTGCAAGTCCCACACTTAGAGAGAGGTTTCAATGTTGTGTAATCACACTGGATGCCCTAAACATCAACTTAGAACCTTGATTTTCATCCAAGGGTGCTGCTAATTTGCAACAACAATCACTTATTGACTGAGCATGTTCAAACTGGATAACCCCATTAGTAGGGTGTATCATCTTAGGGTCTATGATTGAGTGCACATAAATCCTGTCCAGAACTTCCTCTCCTAATGGTTCAATATATGGTATCGACTTCACATCAGCCAAGGGTATAATGACCCATTCCTCCTTGTTTTTGAAGCTGATGTACCCTTTTTGGAACCGAAGGTCCACATTTTTCTTGTAACACCAAGGGCACCCAAGTAATGCTGGGAAATTATTCACCTCAACAAGCACCAAGACTTCGAAGTCCCTAGTAACTTGGCTCCCTGGATAGTAATAACTACATCCTTCAAGACACTGATGTGTATTTCCTTAGTCTTGTTCACCATATACAACACATTCAAGAATGGCTGTAATGCATGTCTTCCCATCTGATGCCATGCATCCAAAGTCAGAACATTAACCTTCGTGCCTGTGTCAATGAGGATATGTCTAAGGAGCCATCCATCTACAACTACATTCAACGTAATATCCTTGTCATAGTCAAGGCTATGAGGGGGAAGGTTTACGTGCAAGACCTGTCTCTTGCACTCTTCTCCGGTGGGTGGTACCTTCTCTCTCAACTAGGATCCGAGCAAGGGAATGATATTCTCCTACTTTAGCATTTTACACACCTCCTTGACCTCATCCAAGTCATCCTTTTGCACCTCAACCCTCCTTGTTCCTCCCTCATGGATTTCTCCTTTAGACATTAGATCTCCCATTGTAAGCTTTGAATAACATCCCTGATGCCCTGATGTATCTCATTTTGATGTGTGGGGTCTGGATACTTTCCACGAATGACCTCCTTCCTTGAAACCAAGGTTTTTTGTCTTGGTACCTCTCTTGCACACGTGTCTTCTACCCTTCTTGTTACCAAGAAAGGCTCCAAACATTCATCCTGTGTTACCCAGGGCATCCATTATATGTCTACCTTCTTAATACTGACCATTGCAGTGCCCTTGTCCTTCTGGTGCTATTGATTCATATGATAAAATAATTCTAGGCACTCCTCATACTTATGTTTCTTTCCACACTACGAGTACTATAATAGGTCTGGGCTCTCATGTTTGTAATGTTCTGTAGATCCACAATTGAAACTTGTTCCATGTGGGAATTCACTTCTTCCTCTGCAGTTACCTTGACCACAGAATCCTCCTCAAAAACCTCTTCCACATGCACCTCCTTCTGCACACTCCTCATAATGGTGATTATTATCCTTAGAACCATTGGCGACACTAGTTTGGCACACCCCATGATCAATTCCCTCATGGATCTGATCGATGAGGCTATAGTCCTTAGTATCATGGGTTGTAGAGGTGTAAATTTTTTAATAACAAGACACATTCTTCCTGATTACGCACTGCAACAAGGGACATCTAATTGCATCATGGTCTCCATGACAAATTTCACAATCTATTGTCATAGCACGTACTATCCTCCAGGGGAAATTATTCTTAAGGTGTCCCTCTATTTGAAAATCTATGTACCACAAACCACTGTGATTCTCATGGGCTAAGTTTGCAGATAATTTTTCCAACTGCTTTTCCATGGTAGCAATCTGAGCCTCCAAGAATGGGCTAATGCCAGTATCAATACTACCAACAGCTTTAGCATGCAGGGAAACTTCTAATGCTTCACGCGGGTCTGTAAAATTTTTATGAGATAAGGCCCTTCTAAAATGGGTGATCAATCCTCTAAAAAACCATTGTGCATAGTGAAAAAGATGAATATCATATGATAATTTAGAAAAGAGAGTTTTAAAATGTGTATCATATTCCCACACACTCTCTGCCATTCCTTGTTGAATATCCTTCAAAGCGTTGATGCTATTCTTCTCAAACTTAGGAATGTGAAACTCTGCTAAGAATGTATTCTTTAAGGAAGTATAGTCCACCACTATTTGATGAGGGTCATACTTCCTATACCAATTATGTGCGCGCCCTTGCGACGTGGTAGAAAATTGACTAGCCTTCCATTCTGGGGTTGTGGTACCCTTTTCATGCCATATTATTCACACTTGTGAAAATGTTCCATAGCATCCTCAATGCCCCTGTAATCTGGTAAATGTAGAGATATTTCAAAGAATACTTGAGGTGGTGGTTGGGGTCCTTGTCCTCATGAGCTAGAGCCTTGGTTCCCTGTGATGTTTCCTCCACAACCTGATCCACCAGGTCCATCAATTCCTATGCCTCTAGAGCCACCAGATCCACTAAAACCACTAGGTCCAATAGGGCTTGGAGGAGCTGTGCCAAAATGCCCCCACGGTCCCACTAAACTGTGCACCGATGGTCTATGATGGTGCTCCACTACCACTAATGTGTCCTGTGCCACTCCTTGATGTGAGACTGAAAGCTTGTACACTTGCTCCTTATCTAAAGACTCCTATAAATACTGGAATATATGTAGCCATAGAAGAAGGAATTGCAAAATTGTACCTTCTAGGCATGGATCTTTCTCTTCCACTGATATTAACTAGGTCAATAACACTTCTTCCTGGTTCAGGAAAACCAAATGCCAGGGCTCAGTCACTGGGTGGGTTCAAATATGCACCAATGACTCTCCTTTCTCTATGTGATGAACTCTCACTAGAATCCGAAGGGGTCTTCCTCACGTGCTTGCCAAGATGGGGTAGCACAGACTACTCAAGTTCCACATCTTCCGCATGACCCTCAACTCCTTCCTATAATCTTTGTCTCCATATATCTATCACACTAGCAACCTCATGTCATCTAGCAATCTCCCTTTCACACACTTAACTATACTTGAGCCATCTCTCTTCCCTCTCCTTCTCTGTCATGATATCTACCATCTTCCTCCACCCAAGCTCCCTTACCCAATGCTTAGAAAGGTCTAGCCGGCCATTGGGAATGCCTCTAAACTCATGGTAACCATTAATATCTTCATAGCTAGAGGAATAACACATATAAACGTTTCTCTAGGTTCTCACATAAATTCAAACTCAAAAACCTTCAAACAAGAGTACGTATAAATGGCATACTCTAGAGTGTAACTAGTCAGTACTCCTCTCCACCAATGATCTACAACATGGTTCCATGTCAGATCTACATCCTGCAACCTTTGGTAGTCTTCTTTGTTCCACATATGCAATCCATAACGCCAACTTGATCTAGATGCATAGGATGAAATCCATTCATATAGTTCTACTAAGAAGAAACAAAAGAAGGTCTCATATAGATCATGGTAGAGGTTCTCTTCTACCCATCTACATGCATTAAACTAGGTCCAATGCTAAATCTCTTAGAAAATTCATCCTCCATGCTCTTGAACCATGATTCAATATTTTCCAATGTTAACCACTCTGTCATTACTCACAACACAGATCATGATGTATGCTAAATCCCACTACAAATTTGAAAATAGGTCACGAAAATGGAATAAAGATGTAGGCATTTTTACTCCCATCACAAAAGGAAGGAATCCCATGCACGCCAACCTATCACTCAGTGAAAGTTGAATGCTCACCCGAGGCATGCACAGGTACCGAGTCCCTCTTTTATGTGAGTTTAATGGGAAACATCATCTATGATTAGTGAAAGAGTTTTTATGAGGGAGGTTGGAACATACAAGAACCATAGGGCTCAGAACAACCTCTAGATCCTTACAGTCACTTTAGACCGAGTGTTTTAATAGGATCCAGAACATGCATTATGACAGAAAGAATTATATAAGCATTCATTCATAGCATGAAAGGAAAGAGAAATTATAAGAGAGAAATATGCATTATAACCATTGATATTCCTGTATATATTATATCGGTAACCCCATTACATTCATTGACTCAATACAGAGTGTCACAGAGAGAAGAACACAGTCATGCATATTACTGGACTTGTGTAACTAAGCTATCAAAAGAAAAATTATAACTCCGTGCCCAAGACATTCTCTCCTAAATCAATTATCCACTAACAAAGTATTCACAGAAATTCTACAGAGCTTCGCTCATACTGTATCTCAAACTCGCCATGTATATCAAACTCCTATTGTCTCTCTTTTACTCTACATGTGCTTCTATTTATAATTATCCTTCACTTCCAACTTTCCTTCCAGTGCCATCAGATCTGGTGCCAAGTGTCAAATGTGGTACTTCATGCGAGCATGCTTCTCCAGGCCTGAGCTTTCCAGTTTATCTCATGACGTTCTTCTAGAATATTCCAAGGCATGCCCCTATCAGGGCCAACCTGTCGTTAGGCTGACATCTTATCCATGCATAACTGATCATGCTTTTCATGTGTTCTACCCTGGGCACTCAAATTGACTAAGTCCCAAACCTCCTTTCGCATGCCATGCATGTTATGTGCTTCCTTAATCTTTTCTCTTGTGCACTTTTTCCTTGTGCCCCTTTTCATAATTGGGACCTTGTGTGCCTAAGCACCTTCATACTTGGCCAATATTCCAGGGTTCCAACAATAGGTTTATCCAAACAAGGTTGAGGTGATTCTAGTATCCAAGGTATAGGATATGGTTAGGAAACATGATGCAGGTCAGGTGTAGGAACATTTAGGTATGTTCCGGTACACCAAGGGTTAGGTCAAGATAAACGGTCACAGCAAGAGGCAAGGTAAGGTAAGGATGGAAATTAACATAGGTAATAGTGCCTCAAGGTATAGTGAACACATGGGGTCAAAGGTCACTAGCGATGTTCCAGGTCCAAGTATCTAGGTCACGGCACGGGTAGGACCAAGGTATGGGAAAAATAAGGAGTCCCCAAATGAAGATGAGGTGGGGGGTAAATGATAAGTTCAAGAGGATACAGTGAAGTGTCCAAGTGAGGTGTGGGTGAGGTAAAAAAATGATTCAAGTCGAAAATTGGGGGTAGGGGGTAGTAGAGATAGGATCAAGGAGAGGCCACCAGCTCATGAAGACCAGTTCTAGGTGATGTATCAGCAAGGGCCCGACCACAATCTATGACAGGTGGTGAGATGTTATTAGGCCATCAGAAAAGAGATGAGGAGGATATCAGAGAGACTGACATGGAGGATGTCTGGTAGGATGATTCCTGATGCCCCTCCCTATATTTTGATGTATTTTAGTC
Organism: Taxus chinensis; assembly: GCA_019776745.2. Classification (NCBI taxonomy): domain Eukaryota; kingdom Viridiplantae; phylum Streptophyta; class Pinopsida; order Cupressales; family Taxaceae; genus Taxus; species Taxus chinensis. Next base: position 551,568,689 of record CM034149.1, read on the forward strand.
ATTTTTTGATATATACTGTTCTGCGTGCTGAAGATGGTGAGGATGTATGAGAGTTTAGTATATTTTTGAGCATATACGAGCCTAGGCACTGAAGATGGTGAGGTTACATATGAGAGTTTTAAGATATTGGATTATATACACTAGCCTGCATGTCAAAGACATTTGATAGTTATGTATATGGATACACATGTTTGGATATTTTATTTATAGAGATGATGATTATTATGGTCATTATGTGTTTGCGTTGATAATATTTTATTATTATTATGCATAGATGAATTTATGGTAGGTGTGTTAGGCATGGATGGAGTTAGGTTGTGTTTTAGGCATGGATCGAGTTAGATTTTAGGCATGGATTGAGTCAAGTCATAGGCATGGTTGAGTTAGGTTTGTGGTCTAGGAATGGTTGAGTCAGGTTGTGGTATAGACATGGATGAGTTGGATTTTAGGCATGGTGGAGTTTAAATTGGTTGAGGTTGTAATTCATTCATTTTTGTAATGAATGATGATATGGGTCATGTTTAAGATTCTTTATAATACATGCATGATGAGGGTAAAGAAATGGTAGTCATAATAAATGTATGTTTCGATGATGATAAAAATGTGAAGCAAATTGTTGTTTGTTTGGTTTAATTTCCAATTTTTGATATAAAAAGGAAACTAAGTAGGGTAGAATGTTATTTAGGAAAATAAAAGATGAATTGGTTAGGGTAGAGGGTGGCCGAGCTAACCTCTAAGGGCCCCATGCCCTCGGAGTGCTGCCTACATAGTCCCAGTGAAAAGGGACCTCAGGCAGATGTAGTTCTCCCATAAGCTAGGGAAGAATGTGAGGAGGTATGAGAATGAGTTGGTAGGTTTTAGGCATGATTGAGTCTAGGTCTGTTAGGTATGTGTGGATTGTGGGCACATTGGTATAGGTTATTTTGATTTTGGTGGAAGAAGAAGATTATCCAAAGGTAAGCGTCGAGGGAAAAGTCTTGTATAAGGTAATCAATACGTAATAAGGAAGGTTAAAAGATAAAAGGAGGCAAGAAAGCCACCTAATTGGTTAGGATCATAATGAGTAGGTCATACGTTGGAGGGGCTGATGAACGTAAGAGCCTAAAGACATTGCATGATTGATTGTTCTAAGGGTGAAAAGTAGTCATGTGACCACTAAATGTCATGGTTCCAAGAGGTCCCTTGAGGTGGTAGGAAATGAAAATGTGAATGGTGAGAGGGTGAAAAGTGGTAGTTTATATGGTAGTAGGTAGCATGCCTTTGTGGCAAGAGATCCAAGGTCACAATGGGCAAGTCCATGACTAAAAGGATTTTTCTGTTAACTAATGTTTTAAATAGATTGATCGATGTGGGAATTCTATATAAGATGAGGAAATTAACTCCTTGAGGTCTTCATGAAGCTGATCGATGCGGGAAGCTTCAGATTCTCTCTCTCTCTCTCTCTCTCTCTCTTTGTTAAAGGGATTTACATATCTCTCCTTCGAGAGAGAAGTGATTGTAGAGAGGAAGATGTCCTTTTGAGGGAGTCATATTTTTATTGGAAGTTTGAATCAAGGAGTTGAATCCCATGTGAGGGATTTTAAGTCATGGAAAAGACTAAGATGAAGAATAGGATTCTTGTTCAGAAAGTAGGGTGAAACGACCATGGGATCTGATCTAAAGGTAGATAAAAAATAACCATGAGAATCATGCTATGTGTAACACTGTGGTACACATATTTAAGAGAAGATAACAAGTGATAGGTATGCACATGATTCTTATTTAATCATTGGAGATGGCGTAGGAAGTGGATAGCACTCAAAGGACAAGCATGGAAAGAGGAAGAAGGTGAGGTAGGAATAAAAGTCAACAATTGAATGGTCGAAGATGCAAGGTGTTAAGGGGCTTAGGTTTTGTTTTACCCTCGAGTGAAGATAAATGATAAGCACCTGATTCGTAAGTATGAGTCACGATGTATGGTCCAAGCCAATTAGGAGAAAATTTTCCAAATTTAATTTTTTTGCTTTGGTTACATGTTGATTTTACTTTAAGACAAGGTCACTGACTTAGAAGGTTTTCTCATGGACACATTTTTCATAAACATGTTTGATACATTTTTAGTAAACTTGAAGGTGCTCAAGAGCATTAAGATGATGTTTGTCTAATAACTCAAGTTGTGCTAAATGGTCCTCATGAAATTCATCATCATTGAGCATGTCATGGAGAGAAATGTGGAGTGAGGGAATTTGGAATTCAAGAGGTAGAACAACCTCTGTACTATAGACCATTGAAAAGGGTGTGGCAATAGTGGAAGTATAGATACTAGTGTAGTACGCCCACAGGGTGAAAGGAATGTTTGCATGCCAGTCCTTCTCAGTATCGTTAACCACATGAGAATTTTTTTCAGGGTTTTTTTGGTGGATTCGGCTTGGTCATTAGTCTTTGGGTAATAAGGTGATGAGAAACTCAGATGAATGCCAAAGGTGTCACAAAGTTTTCACAAGGTTTTATTTTTGAATTGTTTGTAGTTATCAGTGATGAGGTGATGTGGGACACCAAAGTGACAGATGATGTGATGATTGATGAAATCACATATTTTCTCTACTTTTGTGGAAATGATAGTTATGGCTTCAACCCATTTTGTGTAGTATTCAGTAGTAGTGATGATCCATTGATGTCATTCAGAAGAATGGGGATTGATATCTCCGAAAAGATCCAAACCCCATTGAGAGAAAGGCCAAAGGTCACGTGTGACCTGTAAGGCATGACTAGGTGTATGATGAAGGTTGGCATGTTGTTGGAATTTTACACAATGCTTGACCTAGTCACAACAATCATGGTTGAGGGTCAACCAGTAATAGCCTAGGTGAAGAATACACTTAACAACAATGAGGCCACTGAAGTGACCTCCACATATGCCATCATGAACTTCCTTAATGGTATAAGGAATTTTGGAACTCGTAAGGCACTGTAAGAGAATTCCATTGAAGTCGTGTTTGTATAGGAGGCCACCCATGATGACGTAATGAGAGACCTTTTAAGAAAGGCCCATTATCCATTACGAGTGAGGTCAGGAGGCAAGATGGAATGGGAAAGGTAGCCTGAGTATTGTTTATGCCAAAGGTCACTCGGGTCCGGTGTAGTGGTTCTAATGGAGTAAACCTCATGAGGTAAATAAGAGGGTGATTGGAGTCTTTATATGGTGACAAACATTTTAGAATCAATAGGTGAAGCGGGGATGTGAGAAACCAAGTAGGCCATGGAATCTGTAAATTTGTTGGTTGAACGTGGGACGGTTTAAAGGGCTTAACAGTCGAAGGTGGTCAAAAGTATGTCTACGTGACTTTTATACTTTTGAAGTGTCCCATTATGACATTATTATATACCATTTACTTGGTTTACGACCAGTTGGAAATCACCAAATATGTTGATGGATTTGACATCCAAGGCATAGGCATCTTGGAGAGCTAATACAAGTGCTTTGTATTCGGAAATGTTGTTTGTACAATCAAAATCAAGTTTGAAAGACAAAGGCATGGGTTCACCATTAAGAAAAATGAGGATAACTCCTTCCCCACCCCCACGCTGACACTTAGAACCATTGAAGAAGAGTTTCATTTGGTATGCAGGCTTGTCTAAGGAAAGGGAAGTAATTGTCTCATCTAAAAAGTCAATATTAGAAGATATCCCTAGAAAGAGGTGCATCGGCCAATTGGTCAGTGATGGCCTGGCCCTTGATGGAATTTTGGTGGATAAATTTGAGATTGAGGTTGGCCAAAATCATGAGCTAGCATGTGGCACATTGACTTTGGTAAGTTTTGGCAATCATGAAGTGTAAGGGGTTGGTATTGGTCACAACATAAGTTTTGTGATTAAGCAGGTAACGACAGAGTTTCGTGGCAATGAAAACTAAGGCTAAGTAGAATTTTTCGACATGGGTGTATCAGATTTCATAGTCTAAAAGAGTATGGCTTATGTAATAAACTACCTGCTCCCTATGTTGTTCATTGTGATGAGCGAGCATGGCCCCCAAGGAGTGATCGGTAGTGGAGATGTATAGGTAGAAGGGTTGATCATATTTAGGTGGAATGAGCACGGGTGGTTGGAGAAGATATTATTTTAAGGCCTCAAAAGCTTTGTGGTAGTCATTATCCCTTTTAAAAGAGACATCATTCTTGAAAATATGATGAAATGGTTAACACTGATTAGATAATTATGAAATGAAGTGGCGAATGGACTGCAACTTGCCCTGTAGGCTACTGAGTTGCCTAAGATTAGTGGGCAGAGGCATTTCAATAATGGCCTTGAATTTACTAGGTTAAAATTTTATACCACGTAAGGAAGATATAAATCCCAAGAGATTTCTTAAGAGAACCGCAAAGAGACACTTCTTGGGCTGAAGGTGAACACAATATTTAATAAGGCAGTCAAAGATGGTTTTTAGGATGGTGAGGTGCTCAGAGTGGCATTTAGATTTGGCTAGGATATCATCCACATAATCTTCTAATATATGATGCATATATGATGCATGATGTCATGGAAGATATGATTCATAGCCCACTGATAGGTGGCCCCAGAATTTTTAAGGCCAAAAGACATGACTTGGTAGTAGAAGGTTCCCCAAGTGGTGATGAATGTAGTTTTGTGTTGATCCTCTGGATCAAGAAAGATTTGGTTATAACCTGAGAAACCATCCATGAGTGACAACATCTCATGACCAGTGGTAAGGTCAACTAGTTGGTCAATACCGGGTAGAGGGAAGTCATCTTTTGGGTAGATTAGGTTGAGGTCATGGAAGTCCGTGGAAATATGAAGTCCCCATATTGCCTTAGTGATGGGGACAATGTTGGAAATCCACCAGGGATAATCAATTGGTAAGATGAAGGAAACCAAAAGGAGGCGTTGAAGTTCTTCTTTGACTAGAAGATCAATGCGAGGGTGTGTTGGTACCCAGATTTAATCTCCTTCACAACTTGAGCAGCATCATGGATTATACAAGACACTCAAAGGTAGATAAATGATTTATATGTTGTTTTGTAGCTGGGGAAGTAGTTTATCTAACTTTTTAGCACTCAAGATTTGAAGAAGTGGGTAGCACCTTGAAAGGATTTTGATCTAATCCTCACTATTTTAGGTTTTGCATTTTAACCAATGTAAGAGAACCTATATTGCAGCCTCTGTTTTGTGAAGGAGGTGGAGATATCCTTATGTTGTGCATATTGTATGGAGATGACCTTTGGAAAACATGATCAATTTTCCATTATTCAAACTCAACAGAGTTGTCACTACTAAATGATGGAAATGTTTTCAAGACAAGGCTGAGGCTACTAGAGACATGGTATGATCCTAATTTGCTTTGTGCATTTTTTTAGATGGATTAGATTCTTTTGTTGAAACACAATGAAATGCATGGGTAGTATGGGGCAGGATTAGTTATTTTGAATGAAATTTTTGGTGGGATATTTTAGACAAGACTAACAAGAATTTTCTAGGATTTTTGAGGATTTTTGCAAGAAATTTGTAAGACCCATGCAACAGAATGCTTCAAATGGGTTAAGGTAATCCTTCAACCAAGATATGTGCACCAAATGGAGGCTCAAATCTGCACTCTTCCACACAATCTCTAAAAATCTGCCACAAAATATTGAATCAGATGAACCAACAAAGTATATAGAAATCTCTATTTTATCGTGACCTAAGGTGCACCCAAAGGTTTACAAACAATCTCATAATTCAAAGAAGGTAAAGTGATTTTAAATCTATTTATCTGTTTATCAAATGAAATCTCTTCTGAATGTGAGACTGTAGATGCCACTAAACTATCAACAAGAAATGAAACCATGTATGATCAAGAGAGATTTTAAACACAAGACTGCAACAGGAGAAAGAAACAAAAATTTAAAACATTCTGAAACATAAGTGCATGCAAATTTTGCCAAGAGAAGACACAAAAGAATCTAGAATGACCAAATTTATCAGTAGGGGAATGTTATAAGAACAATATTAGAGCTTTTTTATGGCTTTACAATTGAAACCAACTCAACATGATATAAATATGATGCAAAAAGGAATTATAAATGGTTCTTAGGTGGTTTCTCAGAGAATGGGATTCTTCCCAGATTTTCCCATGAAAATCTAAGTTTCTCTGACCTTTTGCATGTCTCAAAACATTCATTATATAACTTACAATAACATTTGATCCTTCTTTCCGAAGAAAATAATATGCCCAGCATAAAGTTTGTTACAAAATTCCAACATGATTCACAAATAGGGACATTTAACAAATTTGTAACAAAAGTTGCCAGGTGTTTCTAAAATGGTGAATCATTACAAATCCTTCATCATTATCCATTATGGAGGCATGTTTTTCATTCTCCAAGCATACAGACCCCTTTCATTTCATCATTTCATCCTTATCATTCCAAAATTTGATTCTACAACTTTATAATTTGATACTTCACGTTTCACATGGGCCTGAGTAAAAATTTATTTTAAAAACACCTCAAATATGCAAATTAATCCATAAAAGCACTTGCATTGATCTGTGCAGGCACAAAGGACAAAAATTCACAAAAAATTTGATGAAAAATGATGCAAAATTCACATTTTCACACTTCCTAGAGCAAAAATGGCGGCCAAAAATGAAAATGTACAGTTACCCTTGATCTGCTCTTTCTCCTTCAAGCTGGGCCCTCCATGTGTTAAAATATGATTGGGAATGAATTCAGGCTCACTTTTTGACTTTTTAACATTTTTGGAAAAATGGAAAATTTGACTTTTTTCTCCACCCTTCCGCCCTTGAATTTTTGTGATGACACGTGGCACATGGTGGGTCCCATTGGGATCGCGGCTCAATTCTACACATTTTGACCCTTATTTGGAGTTGGAAAAAATTCTCTTTTTTCTCCATGGGCCCACACCTCCACCTCTTTCCTTGACACGTGTATACTCTCTATCGCTAAAATTCTGCGGGCTTATTTCATGTTTTAACACCTTTTTCGTTAAGGGAAATTTTTCCATTTTTCTTCTATGGACATGCGCCTCCGATTTCTTCCCTGTCATGTGTTGGTCGATGGTTCATCATGGAGCCATGCCTCGAATTTTCATTCTAATTCTTTTTACAAAAAGGGAAAAAATTCCCTTTTACCTCCACTAGCCCGCTGGACCAGCTCTTCCCGCCACGTGTCTTCCTCTACATTATTCAGACCCACGGCTTAATTTTTTTCTCTAAGTCTTTTTGCAAAAGGGAACAATTTCCCCTTTGCCCCCACTGGCCTACACTTCCTTCTATGCCTGCCACGTGTCCACCCCTTTACTCCATTGTGGACCCACAGGATTTTCTACACCTTTTCCCCTTCACCAAAAAATGCAAAATTTACCTAAGTTTTTCACCCGCCTTCCATCCCACCTTTGCATGTGAGTGTGACATGTGTCCTTCCTCTGGGACCTATGGGAGTTGCGGGGGAAAGTTGCAAAAATTTCCAAAACCAAAAAACGTTAAGTTTTAATAGAAAACCCAGCCAAATATTGACCAACAAAAAGAGGCCATGTATGAGGGGAGGCCTGAGATTAATTTTGATGGGGAAATGACACCCGTATGACAGTAAAAAACATAGAATTTTCTTGTGACCTCCAAAAATAAATTTTTTCTTCGTGGGTGAGGGTTTTTTTTGGTCAAAAAAACAAGGGAAATTGATTTTATTCAATTTTCAACCATGGGGATAGATATTTTTGAGGGAAAAGAGCAAAAAAAAATGAGCAACTATGAGTTCCACAGGTAGGGAAAAAGGGAAGAAAAATGATAGATGCCCGGGATTTGGGAAATTTACGGCATAATGTAAGGAACACATGTATTTTTCTTTCAAAATGGGGAAAAATAATGAGTTTGTGAGCCTTTGAAAGCATTCAATCTGGAGAACAAAGTTTGCAGACAACCAAACTTGAAGAAAAATGTTTTTTTGAGCATGTAGAACAAAGGGGGAAAGATAGGAAAATAACAGAGGATCAAAATGGGCACCAGCATTGGATCCTGCTCACGGATGGGCACTCTCAGTGAGTGCCACAAGAACAACGTAGACCAAGTGCCAAAATAATCCATTGGGCAACTGAGTCATGAGCCAAAACCACCAAAAAACAACTTAGAACCTTACAAAGATGGCTTCCACACACCAAGGAAAACCAAGAACCACCAAAACAACAAAAATAGAGCAAAAGCCAAACACTATACCACTTTACAAGTGGTGCATACCTCAAATTTGGGGATAAATCCAAGAAATGCTTCAGATGCCTACTATTAACAGGTAGTTCAAGCAATTTCCCCATCTAAATCTTTGAGAAAAAAGGTATACTCACCAATTCTGATATCACTGGAGTAAGGGCCCATCCATAATGCATCAAATTTTCCATGTTTGCCCTCATCTTCATTTCTATTATCCCATAACAAAACCAGATCTCCAATATCAAAGGCCCTAGGAGTGACCTTCTTGCCAAACAATATTTTCAACTTCTCTCTAAATATTACATGCCTCTAGTGGGATGCTCTTCTCTCTTCATCTAGCTCCACAATCTAATTAATCCTTGCTTCATATGGACTGAACTCTTGATCTTCAAGTCGTTTGAAAAAATTAAATGAAGATAATTTCAGATGTTAGGGCAGCAGAGCTTGATTTCTATACACTAACTCAAATGGGCTGTTACCAGTATCTCTCTTGGAAGTAATTCTATAAGCCCAAACTACAAATTTCAGTTGTTCACCCCATTTTCTCTTGTTCAACTTCAAGGTCCTCCTAATGATCTTCAATAAGTTCTAATTGCTGGAATCATCTTGTCCATTCCCTTGGAGGTTATAGTTTGAAGCATAATTCAAATTTGTTCCATACAACTTACACATTGCCATCAAAGGCTTAGCTCTGAAACACATGGCATTATCAGCAACAATCTTGACTAGTTCACCAAATCTGCATATTATATTATTAAGCAAGAAGTCCATAACAATTTGGTGTGTTACTTTCTTGGTGGGGATTGCCTCTACCCACTTAGTGAAGTAATCTGTGGCTACAAGGATCCACTTATGTCCAGCACTAGAAGGGTCTGAAATCTCACCAATGAAGTCCATCCCCCACTGTTTGAAAGGAGCTTTAATTGATATAGGCTACAAAGGAAGGGATCCTGAAGCTTTCATTCTTCCAGAGAAACACTAGCAACTTTCACATTTTCTAATCAGCATGGTTGCATCTTTGAAAAGAGTAGGCTACCAATAACCAACTCTCAAAAATTTGTGTGTTGTAACCCTTCTAGGAAAGTGTCCTCCATAAACTCCCCCATGGAAATCAAAAACTAATTTGGGAGCTTCATCTTCAGTTACACACTTCAAGAGGACACCTTCAGGGTTCTTCCATGCCAGCCCAAAGTTAGTGATGATGTATTTTTGAGAAGAAAGCTTGAGGGATCTTTTCTGATTTTTATTTAAATGATCAGGACAACAAAGGTGTCTAAGGTAAAAGATTATATCCTTATACCACTCATAATTTACCAATTTATCAAGAACATCTGCCCTCTCTTCCTCCAATTCATGCACTTCCAAATTCTGCAAGTTTCTCTTAGCCATGAGCTTGGCAAGACCCAAACCTCTTACCAACTTTGTGGTTTAGATGTCCATATCATACTCCTACAGTTTGTTCACCCATCTATATATTTTACTTGAGATCTCCATCTCTGATAAGATGTCTTTTACCATGGTGTGGGGAACATAAGCAATAACTTTTGAACTTAAAACATAAGGCCTAAAAAATTTGTTGCTTTCACCCAAGGAAAATACTTGTTTTTCAATGATTGTATATTTTAACTCGGTAGCTTGTAAATCCTTGCTAAATAAGGCAATAGGCCTTTCAGCCCCGTCTTCATCCTTTTGAAGCAAAACAAATGCAATAGTATTTTCAAAAGTGAAGGAGAAGATTTGGAAAGGATTTTTGTAATTCAAGGCTTCCAAGACATGTGTATGTTTAAGTGCCTCTTTGATTCCTTCAAAATCCTGAATAACAACCTCCTCCCTTTTGATAACTTGATCTTTATTTAACATGCATGTTGATAGGAAGAGTCAACTCAGCAAAAATTGGATGCAAACCTTCTAATGAAATTGATCTTCCTGTAGACACCAAATTTGTGGTCTTACGACACCCTGTGCCCCGCATCTCATTTCGCAACCTAACCTCACCACCTAAACCTTACTACAATTATTTATTAATTACCTTATAATTAATAAATTCCACATCTCCAAACCTACCACCTCATTTTGCCACCTCATCATGACCTAGCCATAACCCTAAACTAACCTAATTAAGACCTATAACTTGGTCCACATCCACACCCATGACTAATTACTCCTCACTTGCACCAAAACCAACCTAATAATGACTTGACCAAGCCCACAACTAATACCTTTGGAGAAAAGGAGGGAAAATTGGCTATTTTACTAAAAATAGCCCACTTTGACTTAACCAACATCGGTTTCCTACTCGACCGCTGTCGCTCACGTAACCGCCATCGGTTCCCTGTAAATGACCTCCCCCAACCAAAAAACAAAGGATCCAACATTCATTTGAAAAATCTGGAATTCACTTAGTAGAGTAGAGACAAGTGAAGGAAAAGAGAAGAGTTTGCAGAGAAGGACATCGAGCCCAATACTGCAACTGAGTAACTAGAGCACAGTGACACTCATCTATGCATTGGGAGAGAATATGGCTCACTTTTTATTGTCGGATCATCCCACCTGAGCCCTGCCTTCGTCATCACAGTCCTTGGACCTGTATCTTCATCAGGAACTAGTAAGTAGTGTTTTGTATGTTTTTAAATAACATTTCTTAAACTTATAATTCATAGTAATTATAAGTTCACTCCTAGATCTACTTACTCGGTAGCACCCTACATCTCACTGTCATTCTTCTACCCTTACATTGCCCCAAGAACAACTCCAACACTCTCTAAGTCTTCTCCATCACCCTATTGCCTACTCCTAATCATTTTCCCAACCCTTATAAACACCATAGCCACCTCACAGCCAACCTTCATTGAAAGCCCCTAAATCACCACCGCTACCGATATCGGTTTATCAGCAACCGGTACCGGTGTATAACCGCAGTCAGTTATACAGTGACCAGCATTGGTCACTGTGACTCAAACCAAAACCCAGCCTTTCTTCTATTGCTTTTTAATAAGGTAATTAAAGTGTAGTTTTGTAACAGCCTCTTTGCTATCATTTGTGTTAATTCGTATTAAAAGGGGGAACTGACCACCTTCGAAAGGAAGTCTAATATTGCCTAGGCCCAAGGCAGTTCCCTCATTTATTGTCTAACTAAAATTTGGTGGTCTTATATTCTTACTTACAGGTAGTCCTTCCTAGACAAAAAGGAGGTTCTTCGTGATCGATCTGATCTCTCTCTATGGTACGTGCACACCCTTCCAACATTTAACAGGTATTCCTCCTAGCCCTAACCCTTATCTGTTTCTCAAGAGAATGAAAGGATAGAAGCACCTCTATTCTAAGAATGGAAACATTCTATGTGAAACATTTTGGCACGCCCGGTGGGGACCCTTCTCGGGTTTCTTTCTTTCTTGCTTGCTTTCATATAGGGAGCACACTTGCTATTTTCTTCTTCTAAATATTCACAAGATATTTTTGTCATTTTGGTAAAAGAATTTGTCTTTCTTCCTCATCTTTTCATTAGTGAAAGTCATCTTCTTTTCTTCATTGAATATCATTTTCGATTTGGGTTTAAAACACGTGCATCACATTCTTGCTTGCTGTTTTCAATTCTAGTGAACGTAGATTAAGTAACAGGTCATACACGTGGGGGTGATATCCACAGTATTGACAAGAAATTAATCTTACTTCCACTACACAACACATACCAAATCACATCATAATCAACACAACAGCTCAAACATCCCCCCTTTTCCGCGGTATTCCTCTGTCCGATTGAGGTAACCTTATAAGCCAAAACAAACTTGACATCTCCCTTAGGTCTTTTGTTTAGGATTGACATCAGCTTACGTCTAAGGCATAAGCCCAAAATAATTAAAACTAATCCTAGGGTTAGTCTCTTGATTTTCTTATGCATCTTGCTTGTTTTTTAGTTCTGTTTCTTTGTCATACACTATTTCAGTGATCACTTTAGAACAATTTGGTAGGTATACTAAGCATCGTTAACCCCAAATCATCAACTTCTTACAATTTCTTACACCGGTCATATTCTACCGACATTGGTTAACTGACCGACGTCGGCTACTTTCTGACCGACATCGGTTACCTGACCAATATTGGTTACTGTCTTTCACAGTTCCCGACAAACCAACAACCTACCAATTCCAACATTTTGTGGTTGTTTCTATTCCTGATAGATTGAATCCCTACTGTGTACTCTTGTCCATGGTTGTTATCACTCGGAAATAAGCTGCAGCCATGGTTTCACATGCCTGCTCCATGCCTTTTCCTGAATCGCCCCCTTCACATCCTATGGGGAATCCGACAGACACCAGTGAGGTTCCCAAAATCCCTTTAGGAGATAAGGAATTTTTGAAATTTTTGGATGCTAATCCTAGCGTTGTACAGTACTATTTATCTCATACCCCTAACCGTACACCTGACGGTCAACTCCTTGTTGGTATGCCTATTAGTATAGCTGCTCACTTAGCTCCTTCCCCACCTAATAACTCCACCTTACCTTCTTCATCCTTAGCTCCGTCTTCTAACTCAGTGGCTTCGGAGGTTCATATGGCACAGATTGGATTTCCTTTGGTTAATCTGGGGCCCCACATATCATTACCTCCGACTCCTCCTACCTCGTCTCTCTCTTAGACTGCCCCTTTCATAACTTGCTCTCTGCCACCTATCCACATGAGCTTTCCTTCTCAAGCTCCGCCCACCTTTTCATTTCCACACACTTATCCGGTGGCTTCAACATCTTATATAGGACATCCCTATTCAGTTGCCTAAACATATTCGTCCTCAATACCTTATCAACATTTAACCCCACTATTGTCTAGTGGTGGCTCTTGGCCCAATCCTCCTCTGTTTATGACAACCACAACATCATCTCATCCAACCACTGATTTAATCAAACAAATGATGGACAAGATGCAAAATATGGAGGCTTCTATTTCAGGAAGCCGTAGCACCCTGACATACGAGCAAGTTTGTCAGGAGCCTATTCATCCTTCTGTTCCCCTTCATTCATATCCTCCTCAATGGGAATTACCAAAATTTACTCGTTTTAATAGTAAGGAGGATCCTCAACAACACTTGCGATCATGTAGACATGCCTGCTATCTGATTGCTCATGATGATGCCTTACTACTCTGTACCTTTCCTATGTCCTTATCAAGACCCACCTTGGAGTGGTACAGTGCTTTAACCCAGCACTCAATCTTCTCTTTTAACCAATTAGCCCAATATTTCTTGGATCATTTCTCCATTAATATTGCCAAGAAAGTATCTATCACCAACTTCTATGCCATCTGACATTTTGAAGACGAATCTATCCCAGATTTCGTTGGACGATGGCGGGGCCTTATCAACTAACTTACTTATGTCTTACCTCAAGCCGAGCTCATCAAACTCTTTACGCGGGCCTATGCTAAACACATTTCTCCCACCCTTCAAATTCAAACTTTCCGCACCTTTGATGAGGCATTTACTATGGCTCGGAAACTAGAAATTCAAGCCTTAGAGGACGAGAAATTGTGCTTGCGCAACAAAAACCCTAATTTCCGAACCCAAGACTCCACCAAAAAACCCAACACCACCAATTCTCATGCACCGACTGCTTCGAAATCAAAAGGAGCTGTACACGCGGTGATGGTCAAATCCCAAGCACCGTCTAATACCCTGCCAAAAACCACCTATAAGTATAAAGCCGAGCCCATCAATTACACTCCCTTGGGAGAAAATTATGGTGTGATATTAGAAAAATTTCTCAAAAGCAGGAGCTATCACCTTGCCTCTTGTTAAACCTCACTCCGGGTTTGATTCCACCCGTGTTATACCTTCTTGGTACAAAGAAAATGACTTCTGTAACTTCCACCCCGTGAAGGGACACAACCACGAAAACTACAAGATGTTGAAAAACATAGTGCAGGAAATGGTTGATGCAGGGGATATAACCCTCGATAATCCTAATGCCCTTGCTAACCAAAATTTGAAAATCTTCAACAAAACATTCCCAAACCACTCATCTAATAGTAACATAAACCAAGATATCTTAGCCGAGGAGAGTGTTCATGAAATCCATGTAGTTTTCGACTCCCAACCAAAAGCTTCTATCGAGGAAATTATGAATCAAGCCTCTTCACTAACATAAGGATCCGAACCCCCTTCACCCCCATCAAGACAAAATGATAATCTTTCCATTCCTTTACCCATAAAGGAATTAACTACCCAAAGTTCTCTTCTCACAAATGATTCTTCTTACACCACATCCCTGCAAGATTGTGAGCGGATGTTATCTAACTTATCTATTTCCCATACATCTCCTTCCGTCTCTCTTGTTGTAAAAGAAGAAGGCTCGCCACTTTTTCTGTCATCCTTAGAAGAGAAACCCCTCAAACCAACATCACCAAATTATTTAATCATGATGGATCCCCTCAAACATGCCCTCCTACTTATTAGTTCGTCATCGCCTAAATATTTTCAGTGACTGGTTGACCTCTTAACTCCCATTGATACAGTGCCTCATTTACCCCTTGTATCACACCCATAGTGGACCGGAATCACAACCCACCTCTCTTCCATACAAAAGTTCCTATTCACACATGAAGATTGTTATCCCTCAGAAGATAGACGAGTCTTATGGGAGCATTTGAGTACACCATGCTCTACTCAAATGCAAATGACCGATCCAGACACCTCTACCATATACCTGAGGTATTTACAAAAGCTCAAAATGCCTATGTCCTCATCTTCACCCCCCTCATCTCTACCGAATACCTCATCCACCTCTATTAACCTAACCAAACCTCCCCCTACGCTTGGGACTTCACTAATACCCAGCTTAACACACCCACCTAAATGGTTAGATTTATCCAAAAATAAAGTCGTCCATCCACCTAGGAGATAAACCCAATCCCCTCAAGTCCAATCTATGCCTCTGTCACAACTAAAACCCTTTCCATCACACCTACCTTCTATATTGGGACCTCACCCCTCCACCTGGCCTCAATACATCATACCTCCTGCGTTTTCTTTAAAATGACCTACACCTTCTACACCCATACAGAGATCCATGGGTGTATCAACACCGTCACCCCAAGTATCATGTCCACCTATCAACCCTAAACAAACTCCATCATCAAAGGATTTTTTTTCTGTCACTCCTCTTTCTCCATGGTTGTTTCCTGCCACCACGTCATCTGTGGCCTCATCATCTAACCAGCTAAAAATAACTTCTACGCCAAAGAAGCCAAGTTTAGTTAAATCCAATTATAAAAACCCCTTGTCTAAACCACCACCCATACGAATCAACCATACCCAATCATTACCAAAACCCACCCCAGTCAATAGCCTCATCTTCCTCTGACTTTAACCCACTCAAAGGATCTTACGCCAAAATCCTTGATATGTTGGTGGAGAATGCGACCATTTCCCTACCCCCACTTAGACCCTATGATCCATCTAAACCTCGACCTATAGGCTATGATGAGTCTAAAATCTACGCTTACCACCGCACACCAGGATATGATGTAGAGGGATGTAAAGCTTTGAAATCCATTCTTCATTAGTCACCTCTCTCGGATAGAAAGGTTAAGAAAGACAACTTACGAAGGGAGAAACCTTTAGCTTCAATCCCCTCTCCTATACCACCTATCCCCACCTCACCAGGAACTATCATTATTGTAACCCCACCTCTCAAAGACAATGACTTGTCCCTACCATCTTCCTCCTCTCAAGTTCACGAGATCAACATGATTAGCATTGCTACTCGAGGGCAGAAAACCAATGGGAAAGCTAAAGAAAGCACACCTGTGGCCTCTCTTTCTCCATTTACCATCCCGATCGCACCACCACCTAAAGTGGTTATTCGTGGACCTGCCTACCCCGTATCTGATGGAGTTACCCACCATACCATGATCAAACAGCTTCACCAATCACCTGTAAAAATGACACTGTATGATCTCATTCAAACCTCTAAATCTCATCGACAAGCTCCCATTGAAATCCTCCAAGGGATAGATGTCCTACCTAATGAAACCTTTCCCGTTGCCTCCATTTTAACACCCAATCATGTTGCTTCTCTCACCAAACAACCTACCTCCCCAACCACTTCTGTCCCTGTACAAAAAAACCGTTGTTATTAGTTTCTCCGAAGATGAAATTGTTGACTTTGGTGTAGAAGATCCTGACCCTGCTCTTTTCATCTCAGCTTATGTCCGGGACATCCGAGTATGTTGTGTTATGATTGATAGGGGCGCTATCCTAAACATCATCTCTTCCAAAGCCTTCCAACAAATGAATATCCCTTATAGCTGCATGTGTGCCAACCCCACCATATTGTGTTCATTCAATGATGCTATTACTTCTACCTTAGGCACTGTGATCCTTAACATTCATGTAGGGCCACGTACCTTACCTAAACTCTTTTATGTCCTTGAGGGGAGAATTCCAATACAACATGTTATTAGGTCACCCTTGGATCTAGGCTATGGGATGCGTTCCCTCCACCTTACATAGATGCATAAAATTTGAGTATGAGGGGAAGTCCTACACCATAAAAGCTGACGCTCCCCCCTTCAAAACCTACAATATGTTATATCTCTCTAATGACTGTGATTGTACCAGTCAAGAAAACCCATTCATCCAACCCAACCATCTACTTCGACCACACCTCAAACCATCTACTTCGACCGCACCCACCCCTTCAACCAATGAAACCCGCCACTGAAAATACCTCTTCCTTCCCCGCAGACAACATCCCGACCTCAGATCGCTTGGTAGATGTTTTTCAATGCCTTACACTTGGGGAGTATTGCCTATATAATGTTAGCAGTTTCCATACCCCACAGGAGTACGGACAGTTACATGCGCATCCTACCTACGACCGTTGTGTGGGGGAAGTAATCTCCTACGGACCACCTAATTGCCTCACCAACCTAACATATGGGGGTGTCGATACATCCTCTGTCACCCCTCAACCTCCCCTTGGTGTGGTTCCCTTCCAATCTGATTTTCAATATCTAACTAATCATTGTTTCGCGCTCACCTTCCTGACGCACTATGCTTAGAAGGGCTTCGGTTTCAGTCTTTATGAACAAGGCTGACATACGATCATTCCTGTAACTACATGTAAACACAAAGATCATCGTGGTCTTGGATTCTCTGAACCACCTACACCAAAGACACTGCATATCCGTGGTATCTAGGAAGATGACGAAGTCACCCCTTCCAAACCATCATCACCCATTTTGCCATCGTCACACATAGAGTCGATAGACCCTGAATCTATCCCTCCTAACTTTTTTTTTTCATAAACACTATCTTCCTGGGTCCTCTCACTTATCAACGCGATAATGAAGACCCATCTTATCTTCCCCTTCTATATCCAGACATGATCGAAGAAAAATTACCTTCAATTAATTTTGTTGAGTGCCAGGATGACGACTCCATCCTCACTTACCTTGGTGCGGACGACTCTTATATTCAACGTGCCTTACCATCTGACACTCAAACCATGTTGTATGAGTCGACTGTAGAAATCAACATCCACACAGAGGACGATCCTCACATTGTGAAGATCAGACAATATCTTAATGCATCAGAACAAACTACCTTCACTACTTTCCTTCGATCCCGCATCGTGAGCTGCTGGCGTGCCTGCAAAAAACAACCCACTTCATCAGGCCTACCCTTTACAAAAACAACTACCTTAACCCTCTATACCCACTTACCCACCTAACCATAACCCAACTCTATAACACTAATCTACACCCACCTATCCTACCCTAAACATCTACGATATCCCCTTTACTTATCTCACACCCTACCAACCACCCCAATCTACTCTAGCCATCTAACTATACCCCCACCAATTTAACACCTCCTACTTCATACACAACACATAATCTATCCTACCCGAAACCAGCCCCCAACAACCCCATTCCCCCCCCACCCCCAATCACCTTTCCTATCAAACCTACCTCCTCCCCCCTTCACCCCCAACCCAATAAAAATAAAATAAAACCCAGAACGTTCACAAACCTAACTCCTACCCATGCTAATCGATACTGGTCACCCTCGACTGCCATCAGTTCCCCAAGCACATTGTATTTGCCGATGTCAATCGACATATGACTGACGCTGGTCTATACACAAAGCAATTATACAACTATTATGTGACCGATGCCGGTCGCCTAGTGACCGACATCGGTCACTGTCCAATTCTAGGGCCGAACCCAAAACGGCCCACAACACCCCTTTTTACCTATTTCTCCCCATTTACCCACAAGCAAACCCTAAAAACTTACCCACCCTGTTGTTTTGGCCTAACTAGCCTACCTACCCACTCCATTTTACAAATTACCTTCATTTATTCTTTATTTTATTAAATTTTGGATTCCTACCCAAAACCCACATCTAAGTTAAAATCATTAAATTCACATAAGTAGGGGTTCAGAGCCTACCGGTACGACTACACGTCATCGTGGTGGGATAGGTGGTAGTGGTCCAACTCCTTCAGCACCTCCTGCTCCTCCTGGCTGTGCCATGGCTCCAAATCTCCTCAGCTGGGTCCTCAACCAATCAAACTCTACCTCCTGCTTATTGGGGTTTACCAATCACTCACTCCTCCACTCAACTAATACCAACTCAGCCCACAAACTCAACAAAATCAATTTAAAACCCAAACAAGCTGTATTGGTTATCAAATTGACAATGTGACAATGACACGCCGTATTTTTCTTTTTATAGGTTTTTGACATGTAACCGATATCGGTTAGTTCGTGCCCTAAAACACTGATATCGGTCTTATAACCGATACTGGTCATAACTAACCGATATCAGTTATAGGCCTACTTTACCTAAATTTCTACACTTATCCACCAATCTTCCTTTCTCACCACATTGCCTCCCCCAGATTTGCTAAATAACATTATTTTGACTTCATTGGCCCAAAGTCACAGCCGCAACAAATCAACCACTTGGCCTGACCCAAGGCCGCACCCAACCAATCAGCCCGACCCACGACCACAACAAATCAAACACTTTGGCCTGACCCAAGGCCGCACCCAACCAATCAGCCTGACGCAAGGCTGCAACTAACCAATCCGGCCCCGACCCAAGGCTGCAACCAACCAATCAGGCCTGACCCAAGGCCGCAACCAACCAATCCGGCCTGACCCACGGCCGCAACCAACCAATCAGGCCTGACCCAAGGCCGCAAACCAACCAATCAGGCCCGACCCAAGGCCGCAACCAACCAATCTGGCCTGACCCACGGCCATAACTAATCACTCGGCCCGACCCAAGGCCGCACCAATTAAGTACCTCAACCAAGACCTACAAAATTACGATTTTATCCACCCATCATGTAGCTTTTTGTTCAATCGAGCTCACCTGTTCATGTTTTAGCATGACTAGGATACTTGACTTGATCAGTCGACCAACTTTGCCTAAACTGAGACCGTGACATTTATCTCAACCAAATTCACCATTTGGTATTGTCTAACATGCCTAAAAGTTCCTGTTCCTTACCCATTATATCCCTTGGAACTACTTCCTATGCCTTGGATACCAGGATTATATCACTCTTGTTGGGATAAACTATAAACCTTTCCCTATGAATTGCTTGTTGACTCTTCAAATCATGTACCCTGGTCACACTACTGCATTTCAACGTGCATCTGCTTCCTTGAACTTACCCCACCAATCTTACCATCATCTCAACACCATTCACCCTTTATCAACCCTCTCCCTGATTTCACGTCACCTCAATCTGTGATCGATTTGAGAGGGATTACCTATACCCTTAACTGGGGCAATCACTTCTTATTAATTGTCAGTGCAGCTTTACAAGACAAGCTACATGACAACAAGGGGATAATGTAGACACCAAATTTGTGTCTTACGACACCCTGTGCCCCGCATCTCATTTCGCAACCTAACCTCACCACCTAAACCTTACACAATTATTTATTAATTACCTTATAATTAATAAATCCACATCTCCAAACCTGCCACCTCATTTCACCACCTCATCATGACCTAGCCCTAACCCTAAACTACCCTAATTAAGACCTATAACTTGGTCCACATCCACACCCATGACTAATTACTCCTCACCCCGCACCAAAACCAACCTAATAATGACTTGACCAAGCCCACAACTAATCCCTTGGGAGAAAAGGAGGGAAAGTTGGCTATTTTACTAAAAATAGCCCACTTTGACTTAACCAACATCGGTTCCTACTCGACCACCGTCAGTCACGTAACCACCATCGGTTCCCTGTAAATGACCTACCCCAACCAAAAAATAAAGGATCTAAATTCATTTGAAAAATCTAGAATTCACTTGGCAGAGCAGAGACAAGTGAAGAAAAGAGAAGAGTTTACAGAGAAGGACATCGAGCCCAAGACTCCAACTGAGTAACTAGAGCACAGTGACACTCATCTAAGCATTAGGAGAGAAGATGGCTCACTTTTGATTGTCGAATCATCCCACCTGAGCCCTGCCTTCGTCATCATAGTCCTTGGACCTGTATCTTCATCAGGAACTAGTAAGTAGTGTCTTGTAAGTTTTTAAATAACATTTCTTGAACTTTTGATTCATAGTAATTATAAGTTCACTCCTAGATCTACTACCCGGTAGCAGCCTACATCTCACTATCATTCTTCTACCCTTACATTGCCCCAAGAATAGCTCCCACACTCTCTGAGTCTTCTCCATCACCCTATTGCCTACCCCTAATCATTTTCCAACCTTATAAACACCATAGCCGCCTTATAGCCAACCTTCATTGAAAGCCCCTAAATCACCACCCCTACCGATATCGGTTATTAGCAACCGGTACCAGTGTATAACCGTAATCGGTTATACAGTGACTGGCATCGGTCACTGTGACTCAAACCAAAACCAGCATTTCTTCTATTACTTTTTTAACAAGGTAATTAAAGTATAATTTTGCAATAGCCTCTTTGCTATCATTTATGTTAATTCGTATTAAAATGGGAACTGACCACCTTCGAAAGGAAGTCTAGTATTTCCTGGGCCCAAGGCAGTTCCCTCATTTATTATCTAACTAAAATCTGGTGGTATTGTATTCTTACTTGTAGGTAGTCCTTCCTAGACAAAAAGGATTTCTTCGCGATCGATCTGATCTCTCTCTACGGTACGCACACACCCTCCCAACATTTAATAGGTATTCCTCCTATCCCTAACCCTTATCTGTTTCTCAAGAGAATGAAAGGATAGAAGCACCTCTATTCTAAGAACGGAAACATTCTGTGTGAAACAATTCCCAAAGAAAGATTGGATTCCCTTCTTCATTCTCAGAATTGGCACCCTGTTAATTGCTTCTACTCTCTCTAGATAAATCATAACACTAGCCTTTGAAACAATATGACCAAGCAGATTGGCCTTTTTCACCCCAAAGTGACACTTATTTGGATTGAGAGAGATTCCAAATCCTCTATATCTGATCAACATTCTTTCCAAATGCTACAAGTGATCTTTTCTACTCCTTGAAAATACAGTCACATCATCTTGATAAAATGCAATGAAGTCATTTATATAACAAGAAAAAGAAACATCCATTTCTCTTTGGAAGGTATCTCCAACATTCATGAGACCAAAAGGCATTGTCACATAAACATATGTTCCCCAAGGAGTGGTAAAGGTAGTTTTAAATCTTTCTAACTCCTTGACAACAACTTGATTGTAGCCAGAGAAACCATCCAAGGTGGACAACAATTTAGATCCATTTACTGACTGCAACATGTTATCCATGTTTGGAAAAGGATAATTGTCTTTAAATGAAGCTCTATTCAGATTTCTAAAGTCTACACAAAGTTTGATATCTCCATTCTTTTTTCTGACTAGCATAAGGTTTGCAACCCAAGATGAATACCCCTGTACTGAATGATCCCTCTCTCATTCAGTTTCTTCAATTCATCTTGCATTTTCATGGAGAGGAGTGGATTAATTGGCCTTTTCTTCTATCTAAATAGTTTTTCATTTGTTTCAAGAGGGATCTCATGCTTAAATAAATCTTCTCTATATGTTTTCAGCTCTGAATATGACCAAGAAAGGCAATCTTGATATTGTTTCAACAATTGGAGGTAGGACTGTTTTTCTTCTTTGTTTAAACTGATGCCAAACCAAAATTTTCTTGGTTTGTCCTTTTTTCCCAAGTCATGCTCT
Source organism: Taxus chinensis (assembly GCA_019776745.2). Taxonomy (NCBI): domain Eukaryota; kingdom Viridiplantae; phylum Streptophyta; class Pinopsida; order Cupressales; family Taxaceae; genus Taxus; species Taxus chinensis. Next base: position 551,591,068 of record CM034149.1, read on the forward strand.
TCCACATCCCCTGAGGGAGATATGTTTCTATTGATGATGCAATCAACATTGCTAAAATTTGACTCAAGAGCAACAAGACCTCTAAGAATGGTGTTAGTTTTCAATTGGATAATATCTTTTCCAATAAAGTCTCTCTTCCTTTAATCATACATACCATTGATTCCTAATCAATATGCTGATCTACAAACTCACCTTGATTTTTTAAGAACCTTTGCACTTGAGCATCATCATTAAACACTTGCCAATGTTTGATGTTGTCAGGGACAGCTGGCCTAGTTAACACTTCAACATTGTACTCACAATAAGGTGAAACGGTGAAAACTCCAAATCTTGACCCCAACACTACCAAATTATCAGCAGAAAAATTCAAACTTCTTTCATGGCACACAATATTGAAGGAATCAAACATCTCAATTAGATCCCAAACTACATGGTTGTACTGCTTCATCTGCTTATTTTTTGTAGCATACAATTTTATTATTTGTTTGAAAACTAGCTCTGAATATCCCTTTGCAATGATGTCCTTAACACCATACTTCCATGTAATTCTCAAACCCAACAACAAGGCTTCATACTCAGCAATGTTGTTATTACATTCAAAATTAAGATTGAAGGAAAAAACAAATTTTTCCAAGCTAGGAGAAATCAGAATTACACCAGCACCATTTCCAAATTTGAAGCAAGCTCCATCAAATAACAAGGTCCATGGCGAACATACTTGTTCAAGGAAATTTGACTGATCCATTTTGTGTTCTTTTCCATCAGCAAAACTAATAAAATTATCGGCATCAACATCAGCAAATAATACTTCATAAGAAGCATTGTTTGGGTCATCAATTAGATGCAACATTTTCTTTTCTCCATAGAGCTTGACAAGGCTGCCCTCAATGGGAATGGTGGAGAAGGAAATATCAATTTGGACACTCCCTCCAACACTTGTAGCCCACTTTATTGACAATAACATACCCCATTTGGTAGGGCAATCAACAATCACAATATTCAATTTTAAATTCCTCGCGGGATAATATGCAAGCTGCACTACCAAACCCTTCACAAAATCAACAACCGACACTTCTCTTGAGTCCATGGCATTAAATTTTCCATAGGATGATATCACTTTGATATCTAACTCATTCATTACTTCTAGAGGCATGACATTAAATGATACACTGGAATCAAACATACAATTGTGAAGTAGCCTATCCTTTATGATCAAAGTTGTGAAGAATGGATCAAAATTCAATTGGGAATCAACCAAGGATGTCCCCAAATATACCTCAGGTGTCTCACAAATATCCTCTACTACTGGTGGTGTTTCAAGGTCAGAAATTATCTGAGGAGGAGTTTCAATAATATTTATATTTCTACTCAGAGTAGTCTTCTCCTCCTTTAATCCCAAGTACTCAAATGCTCTCTTCTTATGCTTAGGGATCCTAAGAAACTCAATGATTAGAACATTCACTTTGATTTGGCTCAATACTTGGGCTATGTCATAGGGAACAATCTTTGACAAAATTACATTAGAAGGGAGACAAGAAGATTCATCAGATGGCATGGGATTCTTGGCAGCTTGGGCATGAGGAGGACTGCAATTTTTGCTTAGGACAGCAGAGCTTTTGGCAAGTGTTTCTCTCCTAGGAGATTCTTTGGGAATGATTGTGAACAAGGGTGTTTTAGGTTTGACTTGAGGCCCAACTCCCTTAACAAATTTTCTTCTAGTGTTATAGTCTTTATCTTGAGATATAACAACATTCATCAACAATTTTCTATCTTCCTCCGAAGGAATACTGCCATCATACTTCTTAATCATAAAATCTATTAAGTATTCAAAGTAATTGTTAGGAATTTCAAAATATTACACTACATCAACTTCAAGAGTATGAGGGGGAAGGAAAAATTGTACCAGTTTGATGCAATCCCAAAAGGTTGCATCTATACTTGTACTTATCACTTTATTAGATGTTTCTCCTTCTTGTGAGCTTGAAGAATAACCCGCCATGCAAATATCATCATTGGTACCATCATAATTATTAGCTTCACCTTCTTGCTAGTCCACTTCACATGGAGGATGGGGTAGAAAACACCTATCACACCAATCAATATTAGCAACTTATTCAACAACAACAACCCTAGCAGTTAGGGGATCAGGTAACACTCTTCCTTCACGTGCTTGAGGATGTCTATTTGTAGACCCCATGGGTCCTTTTCCTTTATCATATACCATTTTATCACCTCTAGGATGATTGGTAAATCTGTCATGGTTTTGTACTCTTGGCTGACCTTGTGAAGTTTTCCCAATTCCTTTCTCAGCTCTTGCCAACTTATATGAGATTTCTTTGACTACCCCTGCCAAAGTTTTCACAACCTCCTCTAAATAAGCACCCATGATAGCTTGAGGTTTTTCAGTGTTTACCAACTTTAAACCATCTATCTTGATGGGTTTCCCAATTGCTTTGATATTTTTTTCAATTTGAAGTGCCATGGTGAAAGCTTGTCTCATATTGGTAGGGTTCTTGTCTCTTAGGTAATAGGATGCCTTTTTATTAAATGCATCTACATATTTGATTAAAAAAGACTCATCACAAGGCCTCAAAATAACATGCAACCTTCTCAAAGTTTTGTTAAACCTTGTGTTAAAGTCATGGATTGATTCATTGGGGTTCTTCTTGATATTCTCAATTTCAGACAAGAAAAATCTAGGATTAGTTTTGTCACCATATTGCAACCTGAATGCATTCTTCATCTCAGTCCAAGAATCAATTGATTTATTAGGCAGATCCTTGTACTAATACCTAGCATCCTCTTCTAGTGTATGAATGAAAAATTTAATATACCAATCTTCAAAATCTATCTCAAAATCTTCCATCATGTTAACAAAAAGTTTGAGATGCTGATCACCAGTTATTGCATTATTACCTTGGATTTTCGGCAATCTATTTCTGACATCTTATGGGACAACATTTGGGTAACCATCCATTCCTCTAAAGTGTATAGGACTAAAGGTGTTAACAACAAATGGAGGTCTAGGCTGAGCCATATTTTTTGGTGGCGGTGATCTTGGGGGTGACATAAGTTGATGAGGAGTGCAAGGTCTTTGGGGCTCAAGAAATGATTCACAAGACTGGTATTCTCTAAGTTCTGATTTTCTTGGAAAATTCTATTTGAAATGAAACACAGAGGTGTAGATTGGAGAAGGAAATTACCCAGTATAGTAGAAGGACCTTCACTAGCTAAGGCAAACAAGTTTATGAGAGGATTTATTGAATCAGAATCACTTGAAGAAGAGTGATAATCCTCTACCAAAGGCTGATCTTTCTCACCAATGGATATATCTTTTCCTGGTGTCTGACCTTTAACAACCTTCTAAACTCTTCTCCCTTCCAACTCTGAGTTTCTTGAATCTGTAAACAACTTCTTAGCAGAGTCTCTAATGAAGAGAGATCTTCTTCCTTCTAGTTTTGCATAGATTAGCAACACCAAAGTAAATGACTATAAGGTTAAGACACTGGTACTTATCAAGATCATAACAACATGGAGTCGCCACTAGGAATTTCACCCTAGTTGTGTAAATGCACTAAAATACTCTGTCAAATACCTATTAGCACTAAAAATCTTGCCAAAATTTATAGATCAAACCTTCCTTTTCTTGAATTTATCAACCACAAATGCTAATGAAGTGCAACAACTACTGGAAAATAGTAAAATTTGCAAGAAAAACTTATATCTTCACTCAATACTTACAAATCTAATTAGAAAATGATACTCAGATTTGTAATTGCACATAGATCATAGAAGAAATATTACCAGGGATCTGAAATACTGAAATACTAAATAATGTCCCTGGCAATGACACCATTTGTGTTGTTGACGAGCTAAGTAAATATGGACTAGCAATGAATCAACAAATCAATCTCAGCAATGTAAATTATTTCCCAAGAATTCAAAACATATCCCTGGCAATGGCACCATTTTGGTGTTGGTACCCAGATTTAATCTCCTTCATAACTTGAGCAGCATCATGGATTATACAAAACAGTCAGAGGCAGATAAATGATTTATATGTCATTTTATAGTTAGGGAAGCAATTTATCTGACTTATTAGCACTCAGGATTTGAAGAAGTGGGTAGCACCTTGAAAGGATTTTGATCTAATCCTCACTATTTTAGGTTGTGCCTTTCAACCAAGGTAAGAGAACCTATATTGCAGCCTCTGTTTTGTGAAGGAGGTTGACATATCCTTATGTTGTGCATATTATATGGAGATGGCCTTAGGAAAACATGATCAATTTTCCATTATTCAAACTCAATAGAGTTGTCACTACTAAATGATGGAAATGCTTTCAAGACAAACTTGAGGCTGCTAGAGACATGGTACAATACCGATTTGCTTTGTGAATTTTTGTAGATGGATTAGATTCTTTTATTCACACACAATGCAATGCAGGGGTAGTATGGGGTAGGATTACATATTATGAATGAAATTTTTGGTGGGAGATTTTAGACAAGACTAACAAGAATTTGCCATTTTTTTTAGGACCTTTGCAAGAAATTTGTAAGACCCACACAACAGAATTCTTCGAAGGGGTTAAGGTACTCCTTCAAACAAGATATGTGCACCAAATGGAGGCCCAGTTCTACACTCTTCCACACAATCTATGACAATCTGCCACGAAATATTAAAGCAGACGAACCAACAAAGTATCTAGAAATCTCTATTTTATCATGACCTAAGGTGCACCCAAAAGGTTTACAAATAATCTCAAAATTCAAGGAAGGTAAAGTGATTTTAAATCTATTTATCTCTTTATCAAATGAAATCTCTTTTGAATGTGAGACTGTAGATGCCACTAAACTATCAACAAGAAATGAGACCATGTATGATCAAGAGAGATTTTAAACACAAGACTGCAACAAGAGAAAGAAATAGAAATTGAAAGCATTCTGAAACATAAGTGCATGCAAATTTTGCCAAGAGACATCACAAAATAATCTAGAATGACCAAATTTATCAGCAAGGGAATGTTATAAGAACATTCTTAGAGCTTGTTGATGGCTTTACAATTGAAACCAACTCAACATGATACAAATCTGATGCAAAAAGGAATTATAAATGGTTCTTAGGTGGTTTCTCAGAGAATGGGTTTCTTCCCATATTTTCCCATGAAAATCTAAGTTTCTTTGACCTTTTGCATGTCTCAAAACATGGATTATATCACTTTCAATTACATTTGATCCTTCTTTCCTAAGAAAATAATATACCCAGCATCAAGTTTGTTACAAAATTCCAACACGATTCAATGATAGGGACATTTAACAAATTTACAACAAAAGTTGCCAGGTGTTTCTAAAATGGTGAATCATTACAAATCCTTCATCATTATCCATTGTGGAGGCACATTTTTCATTCTCCAAGCATGCAGACCCCTTTCATTTCATCATTTCATCCTTATCATTCCAAAATTTGATTCTACAACTTTATAATTTGATATTTCACGTTTTGCACGGGTCTGAGTAAAAATTTATTTCAAAAACACCTCAAATCTGAAAATTAATCCCTAAAACCACTTGCATTGATCTTTGCAGGCACAAAGGACACAAATTCACCAAAATTTTTTGATGAAAAATGATGCAAAATTCACATTTCCACACTTCCTAGAGCAAAAATGGTGGTCAAAAATGAAAATGTACAGTTACCCTTGATCTGCTCTTTCTCCTTCAATCTGGGACCTGCACGTGTCAAAATATGATTGGGAATGAATTAGGGCTCACTTTTTGACTTTTTAACTTTTTTGGAAAAATGGAAAAATTTGACTTTTTTCTCTACTCTTCCGCCCTTGAATTTTTGTGATGACACGTGGCACATGGTGGGTCCCATTGGGATCACGACTCAATTCTGTGAATTTTGACCCTTTTTTGGAGTTTGGAAAAATTTCAGTTTTTTCCCCGTGGGCCCGTACCTCTGCCTCTGTCCTTAACACGTGTCATGCTCTCTATCGCTAATATTCCGCGGGCTTATTTCATGTTTTAACCCCTTTTTTTGCTAAGGGAAATTTTTCCATTTTTCTTCCGTAGAGCCGTGCCTCTGATTTCTTCCTTACCACGTGTCAGTCGTTGGTTCATCGTGGAGCCATGCCTCAAATTTTCATTCTAAGTCTTTTTACAAAAAGGGAAAAAAAACCCTTTTAACTCCATTGGCTCGCCGACCCGCTCTACCTGCCACATGTCATCCTCTACTTCATTTGGACCCGCGACTTAATTTTTTACTCTAAGTCTTTTTGTAAAAGGGAACAATTTCCCCTTTTGCCCTGCCGGCCTGCACTTCCTTCTACGCCCACCACGTGTCCACCTCTTGCTCCATTGCGGACCTACGGGATTTTTCACACCTTTTTCCCCTTCACCAAAAGAGGCAAAATTTACCTAAGTTTTCCACCCACTTCCATCCTACCTTTGCATGTGACCATGAAATGTGTCCTTCCTTTGGGACCTGCGGGGTTGTGGGGGAAAGTTACAAAATTTTCCAAAACCAAAAAATGTTAAGTTTTTATAGAAAACTCGTTGAATCTTGCCCAACAAAAAGAGGCCATGTATGAGGGGAGGCCTAAGATTAATTTTGACATGAAAATGACACCCATATGACCATAAAAAAACATAGAATTTTCTTGTGACCTCCAAAATCAATTTTTTCTTCGTGGGTGAGGGATTTTTTGGTCAAAAAAACAAGGGGAAATTGATTTTATGCAAGTTTTGACCATGGGGATAGATATTTTGAGGGAAAATAGAAAAAAAATGAGCAACTATGAGCTTCATAGGCTAGGAAAAATGAATAAATGATAGAGGCCCGTGGATTTGGAAATTTAGGGCACAATGTAAGGCACATGTGTGTTTTTCTTTCAAAATGGGGCAAAATAATGAGTTTGTGAGCCTTTGAAAGCATTCAATCTAGAGAAAAAAGTTTTCAGACCACCAAACTCAAAGAAAAATGTTATTTGAGCACGTAGAACAAATTGGAAAGATGGGAAAATAATAGAGGATCAAAATGGGCACCAACAGGGTGCATTTTCCTCATCTTTTGTAGGTGTGATTGAATAAGCGAAAGCAATGGCTGCACTAGTGGGTGGAGGTGTAGGTGAAGAGGAAATGGTCATGGAGGTAGACACCTTAATGGGTATAAGCACGTCATTGGGTTGGTAAAGCATGTTACAAGTTTTGAAAGGTGACGGATCAGCCAGAATGGTATAGGTGTGTCCTTCATGCTCAAACTTTACACAACAATGCAAAGTGGAAGGAACACAACCCATGACACGAATTCAGGGTCTACCAAGCAACAAGTTATATTGAAATTCCCCCTCGAAGACGTAAAACAACTCTGGAATAGTGCGGGGGCCCACATGAATGTGGATGATGATGGTGCTAAGTGTAGAGGTGATAGCATCATTGAATGAACGCAACATGACGGGATGTTTATGCATGTAATTGTTAGATATGCACATTTGAGCGAATGCATGGGAGGAAATGATATTAATACTAGTGCCCCCATTGATCATAACATGTTGTACACATATAATCAATGTGGACAGAGATGAAGAGAGCTGGGTTTGGGTCATCTGTTTGGTGTGATGTGATCTCTTCCTCTGAGAAGCTAATGGAGGCTACTTGGTGAGTAGGTGGAGGTGTGCATAAAGGTGGTAATTTTGTGAGAGAGGCTACATGATGGGGTGTAATAATGGAGGCTACAGGGTGTAGGGTCATTGGGGAAAACCTCAATAGATTGACAGGACTTCCATGAGAGCTTGATGGTGGGATTTTTAGGTTTGGATGAGGTCATATAGAGACATTTTGAGGGGGGATTGGTGTAATTGTTTGAGCATGGTATGCAATGTGTAACCCTGTTAGGAATAGGATATGTGGGGCTAGTAGATAGTGATTTTAGGTATAGGTGCAGATGGTATGTTGGGTATAGGGTTGGTCGGTGGGTCGGTTACCTTTTCCTTTCCTTTATACTTTTTGGGTATGGGTAGCAACATAGATCATGTTGATCTGAGGTGGGGAGGTAGGTGAGGTAGGTGAACCATGAAAGGTATAATGACATGAAGGGAAAAAGCCCAGTAGCGTGAGAAGGAACCTTGTGAGATGAGTTGAGCACATTGACATTTGGGTGGAAGGTTTGACGAGTTCTTTGATGTGAACCATGTTAATTTCAAATCTTTGGAGGTAGTTCTAGGAGTTGTGGGGGTGAAGGTCTGGGTCACTGAGTAGGCAGTGAGGGAAGAGCTATGGGAATGGGTGTTGGTGAAATGGGGTCCTCATCGAGAGGGTCATCATTGTCAAATTTTTCTTCAGAGAGGACACAACTGGGATAAGGATAGTTTTTAAAGCTTTGCAGTTCTCTACATCGTGCCCTAGCACACGATGGTAGGACACATTTTTTTTGGTGTCATCAAACCCTTTTGGTTTCCGTTTTAAGAGGGTCATAAGGTCTGAGCGATGGTAATGTGATGGCAGAAGTTTCAAGGAGGTTGGTTAAAATTTTGGCATAGGATCCCACTAGTGGATCACAATGGGAAGTGAAAGTGAGTTTGGGTATAGGTGTGGCTGACTATAGAGCAAGGGTGTTTGCATGGGGGGGAGTGGGTTGAGCTATGGTTTTAGGTGTTGGCATGTGATCTTGGGTGTTGGTCATGTTTGCTTGGGCATGGGTAGGGTAGATGAATTGGTAAGGAGAGTGTGTGGTTGTTTTGACTACGTTATTGGAGGGTAGAGGACTTTTGGTCTTTAGGTTCCACCTTCTGTGGGTAAAGGTGATACGAGCTCATGAGTTCTAGAGGGAAAGGCAGATGGTGGAAGGGGGTGTGTTACCCATGGGGATAACCGAGGTGCTGTGAAGGTAGATGAAACATGCCGTGAAGGAGGTGAGAGGGAAAGAGAATGAAATGTCATGGGGGTAATGTAGAAGCTATCCAATGATATTGGAGGTATGGGTGGTAAAGATGCTATAGGTGTGGTTGCGTAAGTTGTGTCAGGTGCTTGGGTATGGTAGACGATCTGTGAGGGAGGAATGGGCTGCTATTTTTTTGGTTTACTGATAGGTGGAGGTTTCTTAACCATGCTGGAAGAGAGAGGTCCTATGACGGACGGAAAGGGTGAAGGTGATGAAGGTGTGATCAGTGAGGTTGGAGTATGAGAATTATGGGATTGGTTCTTCTGTTTGGGGGCTGGAGTAGGTTTGGTGTTGTCTTTGCAGGATTTAGCTAAATCTAATTTGATGGGTGGATGAGTAAGGCTAGTGGTTGGGATGACCCCTAAGGTAGTAATAGGTTTAGTCAAGGAAGATGATGTAGGTGTGGGCTTGGATGTAGATGCGTGTTAGGTTATGGGTAGGGGTGTGAGTTAAGCCATGAGTGGTATCATGGTAGAATTTGTGATAGTCATGGTTGTGTTTGGTTCGATTGGCCGAAATATTTTTGGGTAGATAGTGGAAGTGTTAGCAAGTGACATCTATATTTGTGTTGAGACAAGAAGCAGAAGATGCCCTCAAAGTAAGGCTCGATCCACATAATCTAGGCGATCGGCTAAATGTGACAAAGGCACTATTGTAGGGGAGGTTGATGAGGATCCAATGGCGATCTATGTAAAATTGTCTTAGAGAAGGGGAATTTTATAGCTTCAGCTTCCGTGCGTAAGAGAGTTGAAAGTAAGTCTGCAGGATCTTGGGTAACTGATGGAGAATGATTACCTATAGGTAAAGGTATTTCTTCTAGATCCTTGATAGGTGGAGGAGAAAATGGGAGGTCCTATATGGGTGGAGGAGATAATGGGTGTTCCTCTATGGGTGGAAGAGATGATGGGTGCTCCTCTGTGGATGGAGGAGAAAAACAAGTATCTTCCATAGACTAGAGAAGTACTGTGGGTGACAGCTCTCTAGGTGGAGAAGTCAAGGTGAAATATTCTTGATGTTAATAGAAGGATCCTCCACGGGTGAGCAAGGTGGTGAAGGGTGTTCCTCTGTGGGTGGAGGATTAGGTGAGGTTAGTTCAAGTGCAGGTGGAGGACTTCGGGCTAGGAATTCCTTGATGGAAGGAATATGAGTTCATTGGGTAGTAACGGGTGTATTGCTGAAAATAGCATGGACCTCATGGGTATGGCTACCATGAGTTGAGTTCTTTCCGATTTTATCAGAAGAAGGGTCACGATTAGGAAATGGTTTCTTAAAGATATGTAGGTTTTGATTGGTAGGTACATTATGATTATCCAAGGTTAACTCGCCTTTCTCAAGCATTTCTTGGACAATGTTTTTGAAAGTGATGCAATTTCTGTCACTATGACCTTTTACTCGATGATAGTTACAGAAGTCATGTTCTTTGTACCACATGGGTCTGGGGCAAGCAGGGTCAAAACCAGTGTGTGGTTTTATGGGAGGAAGGGTGATGGCCCCAGCTTTAATGATCTTTTCTAAGACAAAAGAATAAGGTTCCCCAATTGGTGTGTATTTCTGTTGTTCTCTTCTAAATTAAAAAGTATAGAAAAGAGAAATATTAGATGAGGGACTAGCATGATTTGATGGATGAGCTGGGCCAACCTTCAGTATAATTACATTAGTGGTTCCCTTTCTTTTGAATAATTATTCTGTGGTTTCGAAGAAGAAGAGGTATCATTTGATTTGAATGTCTAATTCTTATTGTGTAATTGGATTTTCTTTTCTTCGATGGCCCGAATCTATAGCTTTCGTGCCATGGTGAATACTTCATCAAAGGTCCAAAAAGTCTATATCTGTAGGGTCAGTGAGATATGTCTAACAAAATCCTACATGAAGATCTTTATGAGTTCAGTTTGTGGTAGTTGGAATGTGAGTTGATTGATTAGGCTACGCCAATGAGAAACAAAAGCTACGATATATTCATCATTATACTGACGTGTAGAGTAGAGGTTAGTCATGGTAAAATTATTATCAACATTAATGGATAAGTGATCCAAGAAGGCTTGGGATACCTAATTAAATGAGAAGATAGAGTGTCTAGGTAACCCACTATACCAATCTAATGTAGGCCCCGTCAGAGACATGGGAAAGGTCCTCAGAAGCAAAGCATCATCATGGGTGATTAGATAACACCCATGTTTGAAAGACCGCAAACATTGTTGTGAGTCTTATTTTCTATTGAAGTGGATAAATTTAGGAATTTCCCAATGTATGGGATATGGGTGGATAGGCTCATTACAAATCTCATCATAGGTGAGAGTGTTGTGGGAGCCAAAAACCGATGATTCCAATGTCTGCATCTTGTCCATCATTAACTTGATTAGGTCATTGGTAGGTTGTGATGGATGGGTGACTCCTGTAGTGTAAGAAGGTCGGTGTTGGGCATATGATGAGGGTGGCATTCTAGTATATGGTGCTTCTCTATAGGTAGATTGAGAAGGAAGGAATGAAATATGGGGTACGTACCCTGAATGAATGATAGATGAAACAAGAGGATGGTGCTAGTACGTATATGAAGGTGGTGTAACACTCTGAATTGTTGTTACTTCCTCCTGAGCATTCAAGTGTTGATATATGATTTCTTCTGTAAAAGGATATGTTCCTTTGATTGTGAAGTCATGCTTGATATGGATTGTATCTTCTTTGTAATTGAAGATCTTTGACTGAGTCAGAATATGATTGGACTCTTTTATTTATTTCATTTTGCACCTGAGTTTAATTTGATCTCAGAATGAATTGTGGATTTATCTATCTATAAGACCCAGCCTTGGATCAATGGCATTGATCCAAGAGATGCTTTAAGTTTATTCGGGATGAACAAAAATTATAGACCTTACGCAAGTTGCAAGGTCTGAATGCGTTGAATAAGATATTCTAGAATCTAACTCAGAATGATCATGTTAAATGAATTGGTTCCCGATATTGTAATATCATGAAGGTCTTGATCATGGGCCAGGTAATAAATTCAGATACATTTATTCAACTAGCCTATTGGCAGTGCAGGAGTGAATCCTTTTTGAGAATGTATGTCTGTAGGTTCTTATTTTGAACATTATAAATGTTAGACCTAAACTGGATTTATTAAGGTTAATAACCTAAACCTAAACTATAACCTATGGGTTAGATTAGTGTTAATCTAACCTAGGCCTAAGCTATAAGATAAATGTTCTAAGTTAGCAACCTAGCGCTAAGGAGGTTAGACTAAGTATCATCTAAAATCCTATCCTATGTTTCTAACCTAACAAATGTTAGTGAAGGAAGGGGACCTATGAGGGGGTGTGAGCCATGGGCGGTAGTTTCTATGGCATTAAATAAAGGAGGTAAGTATCAAGGACAAGGAGTTAGCGGAGGTTTCAACGACTAGTGAAAGCCGACGTGGCAAAGTCGCCAAAACTAGAAATGGTCTTTCATTTGTTTTTGTCCATCACCAACTATGGCGGTCGGTGGCAATGGAGATTGAGCGGGAATTTTGGAGTTAATACAATTAATGAACTCAGTCTTCGAGCTCAGATTTCTGGGGAAGACATGCAAAATGGAAAACTGGTAGTTTGTTTTGTTTTTCATGCGCTCCGGTTTTCTCTCTGTTTGATCACTGGTTCTTCGCACTAGTCTACTTGGTGTTGCATGGCAAATATGAGTGTAACTCACTCTTTTCTCTGTCAAGGAAAGTTTATAAGGCATGGAAATAACAAATTATTGTTGTTGAATCTAACGTAGAAAAAGAGAAGGCTCGAGCTCTTTCAGTGGTCTTCTTCGGATTTTTAAGCGGCATTTCCAGGCATGTTAGGCCCTAACTTTTAAAAATATTGCTCTCTTTCAAATGATTTCATTAGAACAACTTTATTCAGATGAATTTTGGGTTCAGTTGGTTTTTATGGTAGCTTTGTGTGAATTGGTTGCTGTATCTTCTTACTGGCTTGATTTTCCAAGTGAACCCTTGATGGGTGTGCATTGTATTTCGAACGGTTGTTCTACCTTGCTATGTTTTGCATTCCGGTTAGATTTTGTAGAAATGCTTCCAAGGGTAATGTATGAAACAGGCACTGTTGGACTCCACGAAACGTTTTCTTGGTAGATATCGACTTCTATAGAAGCCTTACTATTCATACTTCTTGAAATTATAGTATGTTTGGCTTCTGTAGAAGCTTTGTCGTGAATACTGTATGATTTTGGATATTGTGGGAATCCTTGAATAGATAGAGTTTTTAACTGTTACAGAAGCTTTGTCGTGAATACTATATGATTATGGATATTGTGGGAATCCTTGAATAGATAGAGTTTTTATCTGTTGTAGAAGTTTAATCGAGAATACTATACGGGTTCGATTCCTTTTTGAGTCCTGGAAAGGTAACATACATTTCTACCTTTGTAGAAGAAAAGTCGTGAATACTGTATGTTATTGGTATAGTTAGAATACTTGAATTTAATATTAATCTTGTATCTTTCTACTTCTGTAGAAGTTAGTCGTGAATGCCATACATTTCTAATTCTGAATGAGTTCAGATGTGAACATGATATGTTGTTGTTTTGGTTGGAATTCTTGAATTTGATATGTATCTTGTATCTTTCTACTTATGTAGAAGTTTATTTGAAGAATACCGCATGGGTAAGACTCCTTTTTAATCCTGGAGGCATATATTATGTTTTCCTTTCTGAATAATCTCAGTTGTGAATACTGTTGTGATTCTTAAGTTTTGGTCGCATGAAATCAACTTCAATTTAAACCTTGTTTTGAGCATTAGTGGTATGGATACTGTTGGAGATTTGAAATATTGCGAGTTGGCTTGATTTTTGATTTAAACCCCCCTGTGCGTGCATAACGTTCAGAATCCTTTTTAATATTCTTGTGTCCTTTTCTGTCCGCTTCTGTGGAAAGTAAAGGAAGGGCTTTCTTTTCAAACTTTACTTGGTTTGAGACTTTGTTGTAATCCGTAGTAGCTTGGCATAGGAGGAAACTCTGAGGAAAATACTGTTATGGAATTTCTACTTCTGTGAAGACCTTGTCGAGATTTTTTTTTGGAAAACGACTTCTAATATAAGTCATGGCTGTATTATTATAAGAATTTGTTCCAGTTAAATGAGGTTGTGCATGTTGTGTTAGATTCAGTAGGAATATCACTATATATGCATAAGGAAACATCATTTGTTTAATGTTATTGAGCCTCTTGTTTTACTGTGATTAAAAAAAAAGGATTGATCTTTTGATTTCGGCCTTGGGATCTAAGTCCGTGTAGTGTTTTAGTAGGGCCTAGATTGAGCTGTATGTTGCTAAGTGGGACTGTTGTCGTGTTTGTGCATGATTACGTCTTTTGTTATTGAGGTTATCTAGTCTTGTGCTTGACTGAGATAAAGAGTTAACAGTTGTGCCTTGACAAGTGATTGCGCTGGTTATTTTCTCGTTTGTTGAAAAATATGAAAGGTTATGTGGGGTCTATTTGATGGATTATTCTTCACTGCCTTGTCACGAGAGCTACTGTGTTGTTCAGTAAGTTACAGGTAATTTTTATATGTGTATTTTGACGGACTGTAATTCTACCTGCGGTCTCGACTGGCTTAGTCGGAGGCGTATAATGTGATTGCATTACTCTTAAGTGGATGGTACAGTCATGAGAATGTTTGGAAGAGACATCTGAATGTCTCGGTTTCTTTCTCTCCTGCTGCAAAGTATATGTTGATATAAATATATTTGATTGTTGGAATTGTTAGTACATACTGTTGGATTCATGAATTGTTAGGATATTCATTTTGTTGAATATAACGGCCTGTTGGATGTTTGTTGTACTTGGGATTCAGATGGACAGTTGTTTTGGATACATTTGTTCTTCTTGGTCACTAATATTTATGATGAAATATCTTAAAAGTATCTAGGACTATTTAGTAACTATAATATGAGTTACGTGTTTATAGTCATGTTTGAATTACAAAAGAGCATAGTCTGAATATGTTTACATGTTTGGAGAAATGATTTCATTTAAACAGGTTGTTTAATGAAAACAATTGGTGGATTGCGATTGTTTTAAGAATTAGTGCTTATCATGCTCAGTTCATCGAACTGACCTGTGTTGACAATTTTTGCAGATGGTTACCGTAAGTGGTAAAAGCACATAGATATGATAGGATGTTCAGATTGTTTAATTTGGTTTTATGATGAATTACAGCATGATTCTCTAAATGTACTACTTGAAGAAAGATGTTCTTTTGCTGTTGAGTATTGTATCAAGTATGCTGAATGCATAAAATGTATTTGATTAGCTTGAAAGGAATGAAAAGAGATATTTGTTACTTATGTGTTTGAATTCATATCTTGATGGTTTGATCTTCTTCGGTTCGAATGATCTTGAGAGCATTATTATTATTGTATAATTTGGAGACTTTTGTGATTATCTAAGTATACTTGCAAGATTATGTAACTGAATAATTATGATTGTTAGTAGTTCTAGTATGTTCTATCTAAAGCTAAATTGGAATTTAGATCACTGTCTTTCTGGAAGCTAGGGTTAAAATAAACCTGAGCAGGAAGCTAAACAAGCTGAATAAATTATTACTTCCTAGTCTTAATCTAAGTCAGGACAACGTTTAATTGGATTCTTAATCACTATATCTTGATACTATTAAGTAAGATATAAGTTCAATTATGAGAACTGATATAAACCTAAAAAGGGTTTGGTTAGCAATCTCATGTGAAGGATGAGAGTTATTGTCCAATTTTGTTGATATAGAATTATGCATATTCTATGAACTTCTTGAAGGGACCTCAAGTCTTAATAACTTCTCTTGTGTAATGGGTTTTACTATGAAATGTCATTCTAAGGTGAGGAACCCAGGGATTGGGAAAGACTAACCTTAAGGGAGCGTCTTTTAGTATAATTTTAACTCAACATGTGTAACACTTATTAATAAGTAGATCTTTTTGAGGCGGATTTAAAGGTTGAAGGCACAAGTCAACTGCAGGGTTGTACCTTTGAGAAGATTAGGATCTTCTCGAAGATACAACAATGCAGGTGACTTATGACGACACCCTTTGCATTAATCGTTAAGATTTACACCTTAAACTCGAACAAGTTACTCTGGGACTGATTAGGAATGTGGTCACGTTATAAGGCTGCCCTAGGAGACTCGGGGTATCTTGACACACTGGATTAACTAGGGTTGACCCAGTATGTCAGCGTATCCCTAGTCCTCGGGAGCATCCCTATAACGTTGTCATCTTACTAATCCGTTCCTGAGTGAATAACTTGGGACAAGAGAGTCTGACAGAAGTCAGTATAAGACATTCTACATAACACAAGAATGGGGTGAAGGATGTATTCCAGATTGATGAGTATGCTGTCAAGGAATACAAGACATAAGCAGTATGTTTCAAATCTTTTGCCAAAGTATTGCAAGCTGCTGATTGTGCTGTCCTAAGTCACCTAGTCTAAGGGATGAGATGCTGATGAATAATGGTAACAATTATTCAGATAGGTTCCTTGGACAGAGCATTCTAAATCCTAGATTAGGGAAGAGAACTGCAAGAGTATTGTGTTAAAATAAAAATGCCAACTCTTTGATACTCATGAATAAATCGGTAGATTACCGAGTCATGGAATGAATAGATCGAAAGTACTTCGAGTCATTACAGCTGCATATGGTTATCTGATATAAGAATGGTTGTTTTTGATTTGTGAGTTCTAAATTATGTATTTAGAACCAGGAAGCATTTTTCAAAAAAAAAATTTACTTGTTCTAATGTATAAAACTGAGGATGTTACATCTTGGTATCAGAGCTGAAGTTTGTAGCTCTTGGACCTATTGTGTCCATAATCTGATAAAAACTTGAATTTTCTTGTAACAGAAAATGGTTAGAACAGGGGGGAACATTGTGAATAATGCTCCACCTGAAGGAGGGGCGGAAATAACCCAAAAACTTGATGAGATCCTTGCTGCCCTGTTGGACACAAGAGATCAGTTAGCTATACTTGAACAGCAAGTGATGGGAAATGAGGAGGATGAAGAAACTGGTAATAACAATCAGCAACCTCCTGAGGACAACCCCGATTTTGGTGTTGATATTAATGTTGGGAATGCACCTGTTCAACCAGAAAACAAAAAGGCCAGGTTGGCAGCAGAACTCACTAATGATATAAAGAGGATAAACCCACCTAAGTATGATGGCACCACATTAGGAGATGGAGCTGAGAACTGGCTCAGTGAAATGGAGAATTACTTTGCAATAAGAAACTTCTCAGAGGAAATCAATGCTATTTGGGGAGCCTATCAGCTTTCCCACAAAGCATCTTTGTGGTGGGATAGCCGTTAAGATGAGCTAAATATTGATGAGACCAATGTTACTTGGGATCAATTTAAGGGCTATTTTAGGCAATGATGGCTGCCAAAACTTTTCTATGATCAGAAAATGATAGAATTCCAGAACTTAGCTCAAGGGAAGCTAATGGTAACTGAATACTGGGAGCGGTTTACAAAACTCTTCAAGTATGTACCGCAGTATCAAACTAACGAGAAGTTTAGAATATGGAAATTCATCATGGGATTGAATCCCGTGATAGGGGGAGAGGTCGATGTTCACAGTCCAACCACTATGGAAGGAGTTGTTGAAAAGGCCATAAGATAAGAACAAAAATTAAAGGCTATTTCTGCTCATAAGGAGGAAGTGCGGAAGAAGATTGCAAACCCTTCTTCAACCTCTCTTGCACCCAAAAAGGGACCATGGAAAAAGTTTGGAAACAAAAGTAAGTTTCCAGGGGATAATAGTAAGAAAGCAGTAGAAAATAAGCCTGCTGGAAATGTAAGGGATAATTTTGCCAAAAATTATAACAATGGGCAAAAGCCCTATGGAGGACAATGTGATAATTAACAGACTAGAGGAAATTTTGAGCCTAAAAAGGGACGTGTAGGAGGCTGCTACAATTGTGGCAAAGACCACTACGCAAATCAGTGCCCTTTGAAGAAGGATGATCATAATCAGCAGCATAAGATACATGTTGCAGGAGCAGACAAGCAAGCTGAAAAGCAAGTGACACCTATAGAAGTTCCGGGTAAGTTATTTGGCATACCTGTCACTATTCTTTTTGATACAGGAGCTACTGAATGTTTCATTTCTAATAAAATTTCTTCTAAACTTAATAGAAAAGCTGGAAAAATGGATAAATCTTGGACTGTACAGTATGGTAATAACTTTGTTCATACAGTGAGTATGTGTCTTTTTGGGGCAGTCCTTGACTTACCTAATTTCTCCACGGAAGTTGACCTCTATGTTACACCTTTGGGGTCTTACGACATTGTCATTGGTTTCAATTGGTTAGCTGACCATAAAGCAAAAGTAGACTGCTATGAAAAGAATATAAGATGTTTAGATGATTAGCTGGAAACAACAAAGATTCAAGGGGGTTAAACAGGAAATTTCAGTTAGAAAACTGTCAGCTATGCAACTTAAAAAGGCTAAAAACAAAGGATGTACCCTTTATGCAGTAAAGATATCTGAATTTTCTAAAGAAGATGGTGATTCCATGAAATGATTTCCTCTGCTACAAAGTTTTAGGGATGTTTTTCCTGAGGAACTACCAGGGTTACCACCTAAGACATAATTTGACTTGAAATCAAACCAGGAATGGAACCTATTTCCAAAGCACCTTATCGGATGACTACTACAGAGTTAGTCGAGCTTAAGGCACAATTGCAAGAACTTTTGTCTAAAGGTTTGATTAGACCAAGTGTTTCACCTTGGGGAGCACCTGTAATATTTATAAAAAAGAAGGATGGAACACTTAGGCTATGTATTAATTATCAGATGTTGAATAAAGCAACAATCAAGAATATATACCCACTTCAAAGGATCGATGATCTATTTGATCATATGCGTGGGGCAGCGGTCTATTCGAAGATAGATCTTCGATCTGGTTATCATTAGTTAGGTATTAGAGAAGAAGTTAGTCGTGAATGCCATACATTTCTAATTCTGAATGAGTTCAGATGTGAACATGATATGTTGTTGTTTTGGTTGGAATTCTTGAATTTGATATGTATCTTGTATCTTTCTACTTATGTAGAAGTTTATTTGAAGAATACCACATGGGTAAGACTCCTTTTTAATCCTGGAGGCATATATTATGTTTTCCTTTCTGAATAATCTCAGTTGTGAATACTGTTGTGATTCTTAAGTTTTGGTCGCATGAAATCAACTTCAATTTAAACCTTGTTTTGAGCATTAGTGGTATGGATACTGTTGGAGATTTGAAATATTGCGGAGTTGGCTTGATTTTTGATTTAAACCCCCCTGTGCGTGCATAACGTTCAGAATCCTTTTTAATATTCTTGTGTCCTTTTCTGTCCGCTTCTGTGGAAAGTAAAGGAAGGGCTTTCTTTTCAAACTTTACTTGGTTTGAGACTTGTTGTAATCCGTAGTAGCTTGGCATAGGAGGAAACTCTGAGGAAAATACTGTTATGAATTTCTACTTCTGTGAAGACCTTGTCGAGATTTTTTTTGGAAAACGACTTCTAATATAAGTCATGGCTGTATTATTATAAGAATTTGTTCCAGTTAAATGAGGTAGTTTGCATGTTGTGTTAGATTCAGTAGGAATATCACTATATATGCATAAGGAAACATCATTTGTTTAATGTTATTGAGCCTCTTGTTTGACTGTGATAAAAAAAAAAGGATTGATCTTTTGATTTCGGCCTTGGGATCTAAGTCCGTGCAGTGTTTTAGTAGGGACTAGATTGAGCTGTATGTTGCTGAGTGCGATTGTTGTCGTGTTTGTGCATGATTACGTCTTTTGTTATTGAGGTTATCTAGTCTTGTGGCTTGACTGAGATAAAGAGTTAACAGTTGTGCCTTGACAAGCGATTGCGCTGGGTTATTTTCTCGTTTGTTGAAAAATATGAAAGGTTATGTGGGGTCTATTTGATGGATTATTCTTCACTGCCTTGTCACGAGAGCTACTGTGTTGTTCAGTATGTTACAGGTAAATTTTATATGTGTATTTTGACGGACTGTAATTCTACATGTGGTCTCGACTGGCTTAGTCGCAGGCGTATAATGTGATTGCATTACTCTTAAGTGGATGGTACAATCATGAGCATGTTTGGAAGGGACATCTGAATGTCTCAGTTTCTTTCTCTCATGCTGCAAAGTATATGTTGAAATAATTTTTATTCTAACTGTTGGAATTGTTAGTAACATACTAATGGATTCATGAATTATTATGATATTCATTTTATTATGTTGAATGTAATGGTCTGTCTGGATGTTTTTTGTCCTTGGGATTCAGATGGATAGTTGTTTTGGATACATTTGTTCTCCTTGGTCACTTACATTTATGAAGAAATATCTGAAAAGTATCTAGGACTATTTAGTAACTATAATATGAGTTACGTGATTATAGTCATGTTTGAATTACAAAAGAGCATAGTCTGAATATGTTTACATGTTTGGTGAAATGATTTCATTTAAACAGGTTGTTTAATGAAAACAATTGGTGGATTGCGATTGGTTTTAAGAATTAGTGCTTATCATGCTCAGTTCATCGAACTGACCTGTGTTGACAATTTTTGCAGATGGTTACCCGTAAGTGGTAAAAGCACACAAATATGATAGGATGTTCAGATTGTTTAATTTGGTTTTATGATGAATTACAGCATGATTCTCTGAATGTACTACTTGAAGAAAGATGTTCTTTTGTTGTTGAGTATTGTATCAAGTATGCTGAATATATAAAATGTATTTGATTAGCTTGAAAGGAATGAAAAGAGATATTTGTTACTTATGTGTTTGAATTCGTATCTTGATGGTTTGACCTTCTTCGGTTCGAATGATCTTGAGAGCATTATTATTATTGTATAATTTGGAGACTTTTGTGATTATCTAAGTATACTTGCAAGATTATGTAACTGAATACTTATGATTGTTAGTAGCTCTAGTATGTTCTATCTAAAGCTAAATTAGAATTTAGAACACTGTCTTTCTGGAAGCTAGGGTTAAAATAAACCATGAGCAGGAAGCTAAATGAGCTGAATAAATTATTACTTCCTAGTCCTGATCTAAATCAAGACAACGTTTAATTGGATTCTTAAATCACTATATCTCGATACTAATAAGTAAGATATAAATTCAGTTATGAGAACTAATATAAACCTAAAAAGGGTTTGGTTAGCAATCTCATGTGAAGGTTGATGAGTTATTGTCCAATTTTGTTGATTTAGAATTATTGTATATTCTATGAACACCTTGAAGGGACCGCTAGTCTTAATAACTTCTCTTGTGTAAAGGGTTTTTACTAAGAAAGGTAATTCTAAGGTGAGGAACCCAGGAGATTGGGAAAGACTAACCTTAAGGGAGTGTCTTTTAGTATTATTTTAACTCAACATGTGTAACACTTATTAATAAGTAGATCTTTTGAGGCAGATTTAAAGGTTGACGGCATAAGGCAACTGCAAGGTTGTACCTTCGAGAAGATTAGGATCTTCTCGAAGATACAACAATGCAAGTGACTTATGACGACACCCTTTGCATTGATCGTTAAGATTTACACCTTAAACTCGAACAAGTTACTCTGGGACTGATTAGGAATGTGGTCACATTATAAGGCTGCCCTAGGAGACTCGGGGTATCTTGACACACTGGATTTAACTAGGGTTGACCTAGTATGTCAGCGTATCCCTAGTCCTCAGGAGCATCCCTATAACGTTTTCATCTTACTAATCCATTCCTGAGTGAATAACTTGGGACAGGAGAGTCTGACAGAAGTCAGTATAAGACATTCTACATAACATGGGAATGGGGTGAAGGACATATTCCAGATTGATGAGTATGCTGTCAAGGAATACGAGACATAAGCAGTATGTTTCAAATCTTTGGCCAAAGTATCGCAAGCTGCTGATTATGTTGTCCTAAGTCACCTAGTCTAAGGGATGAGATGCTGATGAATAATGGTAACAATTATTCAGATAGGTTCCTTGGACAGAGCATTCTAAATCCCAGATTAGGGAAGAGAACCGCAAGAGTATTGTGTTAAATAAAAACGCCAACTCTTTGATACTCATGAATAGATCGGTAGATTACCGAGTCATGGAATGAATAGATCGAAAGTACTCCGAGTCATTACAGCTGCATATGGTTATCTGATATAAGAATGGTTGTTTTTGATTTGTGAGTTCTAAATTATGTATTTAGAACCAGGAAGCATTTATTCAAAAAAAAATTTTTACTTGTTCTAATGTATAAAAATGAGGATGTTACATCTTGGTATCAGAGCTGAAGGTTGCAGCTCTTGGACCTATTGTGTCCATAATCTGATAAAAACCTGAATTTTCTTGTAACAGAAAATGGTTAGAACAGGGGGGAACATTGTGAATAATGCTCCACCTGAAGGAGGGGCGGGCAACAACCCAAAAACTTGATGAGATCCTTGCTGCCCTGTTGGACACAAGAGATCGGTTAGCTGTACTTGAACAGCAGGTGATGGGAAATGAGGAGGATGAAGAAGCTGGTAATAACAATCAACAACCTCCTGAGGACAACCCCGATTTGGGTGTTGATATTAATGCTGGGAATGCACCTGTTCAACCAGAAAACAAAAAGGCCAGGTTGGCAGCAGAACTCACTAATGATATAAAGAGGATAAGCCCACCTAAGTATGATGGCACCACATTAGGAGATGGAGCTGAGAACTAGCTCAGCGAAATGGAGAATTACTTTGCAATAAGAAACTTCTCAGAGGAAACCAAAGCTATTTGGGGAGCCTATCAGCTTTCCCACAAAGCATCTTTGTGGTGGGATAGCCGTAAAGCTGAGCTAAATATTGATGAGACCAATGTTACTTGGGATCAATTTAAGGGCTATTTTAGGCAACGATGGCTGCCACAACTTTTCTATGATCAGAAAATGACAGAATTCTAGAACTTAGCTCAAGGGAAGCTAACGGTAACTGAATACTGGGAGCGGTTTACAAAACTCCTCAAGTATGTACCGCAGTATCAAACTAACGAGAAGTTCAGAATACGGAAATTCATCATGGGATTGAATCCCGTGATAGGGGGAGAGGTCGATGTTCACAGTCTAACCACTATGGAAGGAGTTGTTGAAAAGGCCATAAGACAAGAACAAAAATTAAAGGCTATTTCTGCTCATAAGGAGGAAGTGCGGAAGAAGATTGCAAACCCTTCTTCAACCTCTCTTGCACCCAAAAAGGGACCATGGAAAAAGTTTGGAAACAAAAGTAAGTTTCCAGGGGATAATAGTAAGAAAGCAGTAGAAAATAAGCCTGCTGGAAATGTAAGGGATAATTTTGCCAAAAATTATAACAATGGGCAGAAGCCCTATGGAGGACAACGTGATAATTACAAGACTGGAGGAAATTTTGAGCCTAAAAAGGGACCTGTAGGAGGCTGCTACAATTGTGGCAAAGACCACTACGCAAATCAGTGCCCTTTGAAGAAGGATGATCGTAATCAGCAGCATAAGATACATGCTGCAGTAGCAGACAAGCAAGCTGAAAAGCAAGTGACACCTATAGAAGTTCCGGGTAAGTTATTTGGCATACCTGTCACTATTCTTTTTGATACAGGAGCTACTGAATGTTTCATTTCTAATAAACTTGCTTCTAAACTTAAGAGAAAAGCTAGAAAAATGGATAAATCTTGGACTGTACAGTATGGTAATAACTTTGTTCATACAGTGAGTATGTGTCTTTTTGGGGCAGTCCTTGACTTACCTAATTTCTCCACGGAAGTTGACCTCTATGTTACACCTTTGGGTGTCTTACGACATTGTCATTGGTGTCAATTGGTTAGCTGACCATAAAGCAAAAGTAGACTGCTATGAAAAGAATATAAGATGTTTAGATGATCAGCTGGAAACAACAGAGATTCAAGGGGTTAAACGGGAAATTTCAGTTAGAAAACTGTCAGCTATGCAGCTTAAAAAGGCTAAAAACAAAGGATGTACCCTTTATGCAGTAAAGATATCTGAATTTTCTGAAGAAGATGGTGATTCCATGAAATGATTTCCTCTGCTACAAAGTTTTAGGGATGTTTTTCCTGAGGAACTACCAGGGTTACCACCTAAGAGGGATAATTTGACTTCACCATCGAAATCAAACCAGGAACGGAACCTATTTCCAAAGCACCTTATCGGATGACTACTACAGAGTTAGTCGAGCTTAAGGCACAATTGCAAGAACTTTTGTCTAAAGGTTTGATTAGACCAAGTGTTTCACCTTGGGGAGCGCCTGTAATATTTGTAAAAAAGAAGGATGGAACACTTAGGCTGTGTATTGATTATCGGATGTTGAATAAAGCAACAATCAAGAATAGATACCCACTTCCAAGGATCGATGATCTATTTGATCATATGCGTGGGGCAGCGGTCTATTCGAAGATAGATCTTCGATCTGGTTATCATTAGTTAAGGATTAGAGAAGAAGATATTCATAAAACAACTTTCCGAACAAGGTACAGACATTATGAATTCACGGTTCTACCCTTTGGATTAACTAATGCACCCGCAAATTTTATGAACTTAATGAATAATATTTTTCAAGAATATTTGGACAAGTTTGTACTTGTATTCTTGGACGATATTCTCATTTATTCTAAAAGCATTGAGGAGCATAATGAGCATTTGAAGATAGTTTTGGGAATTTTGAGAAAAAGAAAGTTGTATGGTAAGTTATCCAAATGTTCTTTCTTTGATTCAGAAGTTCACTATTTGGGTCATGTCATTAGCAAGGAAGGAATTGCTGTAGATCCTTCAAAAATAGTGGCAATAACTGAGTGGCCTGCACCAAAGAATGTGCACGAAGTAAGAAGCTTCATGGGTCTTGCTGGTTATTATAGAAAATTTGTTAAGGATTTTTCTAAAGTAGCTGCACCGATAACTTCATTGCAGAAGAAGGATAAGAAATTTATTTGGAATGATAAGTGCGAAGCGGCTTTCAAAAGTCTGAAAATCCAGTTGACTTCCGCACCTATATTAGCTGTACCAGACCCTAATGGGAGCTTTACTGTTGTAACGGATGCTTCTGGGGAAGGCCTTGGAGGTGTTTTGTTACAAAATGATCAAGTCATAGCATATGAAAGTAGAAAACTTAAGTTACATGAGCTGAATTATGCTCCCCATGATTTGGAGCTTGCTGCCATTGTTCATGCGCTTCAAGTCTGGAGACACTATTTACTTGGGAAACCTTTTGAGTTGAAAACTGATCACTTAGGACTGAAATATATTTTCACTCAGCCTAATCTAAATGCCAGACAGAGAAGGTGGTTAGAATTTTTATCACAATATGATTTTGATATTAGCTACATCAAAGGGAAGGAGAATAGAGTAGCAGATGCTCTAAGTCGTAGGAGGCACATTTCTGCTCTTATAACATTAAGAACTCAGTTTAAGGATGAGGTAAAAAGTGCCTCAGAATCTGATATTTACTTTCAGCAAGTAAAAGCAGCGCTTGCTGCAGAACCTAATGATGAAAGGTATAAAGGTTTTCATTTTGATAATGAAGGAATCTTGCGTTATGAAAACAAGGTATACGTACCTATGCTGAATGATTTGAGGAAGAAGTTGTTAGTTGAATTTCATAATTCACCTTTCTCTGGACACCCGGGTATTACAAAAATGCTTGCTGATCTGAAACAACAATACTTTTGGAAAGGTATGAAAAAGGATGTCAGTGAATTTGTAACTCATTGTCTGGAATGTCAGCGGGTTAAGGCAGAACATATGCACCCTGCTGGACTGTTATATCCTCATAGCATACCGCAGTACAAATGGCAAGTAATAAGCATGGACTTTGTACAAGGGTTACCCATGTCCAGGAATAAACATGATGTTATCCTGGTAGTTGTAGATAAACTAACTAAGGTAGCTCATTTCATTGCTGGAAATCTAAAGGATGATTCACCAGTGCTGGCCAAAAGATTCGTACATGAAATTTTCAGATTACATGGTGTACCAGAATTGATTATATCTGACAGGGATCCTAGAATGACGTCAAGGTTTTGGCAAACGCTTAATACAGCTCTTGGAACGAAACTAAACTTCAGTTCTGCATATCATCCGGAAACGGATGGACAAACTGAGAGGGTAAATCAAGTGTTGGAAGACATGTTGCGAATGTATTGCATGGATCAACAGTATAAATGGGAAGAGTATCTTCCATTAGTTGAATTCACATACAACAACACTTATCACTCATCTCTTAAAATGGCACCATTTGAAGCACTTTATGGAAGAAAGTGCAGAACCCCTGTTAGCTGGGATAGTGTTGAGGATAGAGTGGTAATTGGACCAGAGATCCTCACTGAAATGGAACAGCAAGTTAAGCTGATTCGTGAACGATTAAAGGAAGCAGCGGATAGGCAGAAGAGCTATGCTGACCTTAAGCGGGTTGATCGAAGGTTTGAGCTTGGTGAGAAGGTTTTTCTTCGTGTTAAACCCAGAAAGAGTTCTATAACTTTTGGCAAGGCTGCCAAGTTGTCACCTCGTTTCGTGGGACCTTTCGAAATTGTCGAAATAATCAATCCTGTAGCTTATCGATTAGCATTACCACCTACTTTATCTCGCATGCATGATGTTTTCCATATTTCTTTGCTTAAGAAATACATTTCAGATTTGTCACATGTCTTAAATTGGAATTCCTTGTAGGTCCAAGACCCAGGAATAATCGTGGTTAAACCCACACGAGTGCTGGAAACTCGCCAATTGCATTTGAGAAATTGTGAAATACAACAATGTAAGGTCCAGTGGGACCAGTTTAATGAAGAAAGTGCAACTTGGGAAAATCTGGAAGAGATGAAAATTGCTTTTCCTTTTCTTTTTCAACAGAATGAAATCTGTTGACAAAACATTTCTTTTATGAACTTATCTTTTTCAAGTTTATATAAAAGCCAGATGGAGGCAAACATTATTCAGGCTGAATAAAATGTGTTGTGACATTGATTTCTGGAACTATTCAAGTTGGAAATAGTCGCATTGTTTTGTGAACTAATAAATTGGTTGACCTGAAGGTTAATCGAATATGTAATCATCGGGACGATGAATCTTTTAGGAGGGAAGCATGTAACACTCTGAACTGTTGTTACTTCCTCCTGAGCATTCAAGTGTTGATATATGATTTCTTCTGTAAAAGGATATGTTCCTTTGATTGTGAAGTCATGCTTGATATGGACTGTATCTTCTTTGCAATTGAAGATCTTTGACTGAGTCGGAATATGATTGGACTCTTTTATTTCTTTCATTTTGCACCTGAGTTTAATCTGATCTCGGAATGAATTGTGGATTTATCCATCTATAAGACCCAGCCTTGGATCAGTGGCATTGATCCAAGAGATGCTTTAAGTTTATTCGGGATGAACAAAAATTATAGACCTTACGCAGGTTGCAAGGTCTGAATGTGTTGAATAAGCTATTCCAGAATCTAACTCAGACTGATCGTGTTAAATGAATTGGTTCCCGATATCGTAATATCAGGAAGGTCTTGATCGTGGGCCAGGTAATAAATTCAGATACATTTATTCAACTAGCCTATTGGCAGTGCAGGAGTGAATCCTTTTTGTGAATGTATGTCTGTAGGTTCTTATTCTGAACATTTTAAATGTTAGACCTAAACTGGATTTATTAAGGTTAATAACCTAAACCTAAACTATAACCTATGGGTTAGATTAGTGTTAATCTAACCTAGGCCTAAGCTATAAGCTAAATGTTCTAAGTTAGCAACCTAGCGCTAAGGAGGTTAGACTAAGTATCATCTTAAATCCTAACCTATGTTTCTAACCTAACAAATGTTAGTGAAGGAAGGGGACCTATGAGGGGGTGCGAGCCATGGGTGGTAGTTTCTATGGCATTAAATAAAGGAGATAAGCATGAAGGACAAGGAGTTAGTGGAGGTTTCAACGGCTAGTGAAAGCCGACGTGGCAGAGTCGCCAAAACTAGAAATGGTCTTTCATTTGTTTTTGTCCATCGCCAACTATGGCGGTCGGTGGCAATGGAGATTGAGCGGGAATTTTGGAGTTAATACAATTAATGAACTCGGTCTTCGAGCTCGGATTTCTCGGGAAGACATGCAAAATGGAAAACTGGTAGTTTGTTTGGTTTTTCATGCGCTCCGGTTTTCTCTCTGTTTGATCACTGGTTCTTCGCACCAGTCTACTTGGTGTTGCATGGAAAATATGAGTGTAACTCGCTCTTTTCTCTGTCAAGGAAAGTTTATAAGGCATGGAAATAACAAATTATTGTTGTTGAATCTAACGTGGAAAAAGAGGAGAAGGCTCGAGCTCTTTCAGTGGTCTTCTTCGGATTTTTAAGCGGCATTACCAGGCATGTTAGGCCCTAACTTTTAAAAATCTTGCTTTCTTTCAAATGATTTCATTAGAACAACTCTGTTCAGATGATTTTTGGGTTCAGTTGGTTTTTATGGTAGCTTTGTGTGAATTGGTTGCTGTATCTTCTTACTGGCTCGATTTTTCAAGTGAACCCTTGATGGGTGTGCATTGTATTTCGAACGGTTGTTCTACCTTGCTGTGTTTTGCATTCCGGTTAGATTTTGTAGAAATGCTTGCAAGGGTAATGTGTGAAACAGGCACTGTTGGACTCCATGAAAAGTTTTCTTGGTAGATATCGACTTCTATAGAAGCCTTGTTGTTTATACTTCTTGAAATTATAGTATGTTTGGCTTCTGTAGAAGCTTTGTCGTGAATACTGTATGATTTTGGATATTGTGGGAATCCTTGAATAGATAGAGATACTGTATGATTTTGGATATTGTGGGAATCCTTTTAATCTGTTGTAGAAGTTTAATCGAGAATACTATACGGGTTCGATTCCTTTTTGAGTCCTGGAAAGGTAACATACGTTTCTACCTTTGTAGAAGTACAGTCGTGAATACTGTATGTTATTGGTATAGTTAGAATACTTGAATTTAATATTAATCTTGTATCTTTCTACTTCTGTAGAAGTTAGTCGTGAATGCCATACGTTTCTACTTCTGAAGGAGTTCAGATGTGAACACGATATGTTATTGTTTTGGTTGGAATTCTTGAATTTGATATGTATCTTGTATCTTTCTACTTCTGTAGAAGTTTATTTGAAGAATACCACATGGGTAAGACTCCTTTTTAATCCTGGAGGCATATATTATGTTTTCCTTTCTGAATAATCTCAGTTGTGAATACTGTTGTGATTCTTGAGTTGTGGTCGCATGAAATCAACTTCAATCTAAACCTTGTTTTGAGCATTAGTGGTATGGATACTGTTGGAGATTTGAAATGTTGCGAGTTGGCTTGATTTTTGATTTAAACCCTCGCTGTGCGTGCATAACGTTCAGACTCCTTTTTAATATTCTTGTGTCCTTTTCTATCCGCTTCTGTGGAAAGTAAAGGAAGGGATTTCTTTTCAAACTTTACTTGGTTTGAGACTTTGTTGTAATCCGTAGTAGCTTGGCATAGGAGGAAACTCTGAGGAAAATACTGTTATGGAATTTCGGCTTCTGTGAAGACCTTGTCGAGATTTTTTTCTGGAAAATGACTTCTAATATAAGTCATGGCTGTATTATTATAAGAATTTGTTCCAGTTAAATGAGGCTGTGCATGTTGTGTTAGATTCAGTAGGAATATCACTATATATGCATAAGGAAACATCATTTGTTTAATGTTATTGAGCCTCTTGTTTGACTGTGATAAAAAAAAAAAGGTTGATCTTTTGATTTCGGCCTTGGGATCTAAGTCCGTGCAGTGTTTTAGTAGGGACTAGATTGAGCTGTATGTTGCTGAGTGGGATTGTTGTCGTGTTTGTGCATGATTACGTCTTTTGTTATTGAGGTTATCTAGTCTTGTGCTTGACTGAGATAAAGAGTTAACAGTTGTGCCTTGACAAGCGATTGTGCTGGTTATTTTCTCGTTTGTTGAAAAATATGAAAGGTTATGTGGGGTCTATTTGATGGATTATTCTTCACTGCCTTGTCACGAGAGCTACTGTGTTGTTCAGTAAGTTACAGGTAATTTTATATGTGTATTTTGACGGACTGGTAATTCTACCTGTGGTCTCGACTGGCTTAGTCGCAGGTGTATAATGTGATTGCATTACTCTTAAGTGGACGGTACAGTCATGAGCATGTTTGGAAGGGACATCTGAATGTCTCGGTTTCTTTCTCTCCTGCTGCAAAGTATATGTTGATATAAATATATTTGATTGTTGGAATTGTTAGTACATACTGTTGGATTCATGAATTGTTAGGATATTCATTTTGTTGAATATAATGGCCTGTTGGATGTTTGTTGTACTTGGGATTCAGATGGATAGTTGTTTTGGATACATTTGTTCTTCTTGGTCACTAATATTTATGATGAAATATCTGAAAAGTATCTAGGACTATTTAGTAACTATAATATGAGTTACGCGTTTATAGTCATGTTTGAATTACAAAAGAGCATAGTCTGAATTATGTTTACATGTTTGGTGAAATGATTTCATTTAAACAGGTTGTTTAATGAAAACAATTGGTGGATTGCGATTGTTTTAAGAATTAGTGCTTATCATGCTCAGTTCATCGAACTGACCCGTGTTGACAATTTTTGCAGATGGTTGCCGTAAGTGGTAAAAGCACGCAGATCTGATAGGATGTTCAGATTGTTTAATTTGGTTTTATGATGAATTACAGCATGATTCTCTGAATGTACTACTTGAAGAAAGATGTTCTTTTGTCTGTTGAGTATTGTATCAAGTATGCTGAATGCATAAAATGTATTTGATTAGCTTGAAAGGAATGAAAAGAGATATTTGTTACTTATGTGTTTGAATTCGTATCTTGATGGTTTGACCTTCTTCGGTTCGAATGATCTTGAGAGCATTATTATTATTGTATAATTTGGAGACTTTTGTGATTATCTAAGTATACTTGCAAGATTATGTAACTGAATACTTATGATTGTTAGTAGTTCTAGTATGTTCTATCTAAAGCTAAATTGGAATTTAGATCACTGTCTTTCTGGAAGCTAGGGTTAAAATAAACCTGAGCAGGAAGCTAAACAAGCTGAATAAATTATTACTTCCTAGTCTTGATCTAAGTCAAGACAACGTTTAATTGGATTCTTAATCACTATATCTCGATACTAATAAGTAAGATATAAATTCAGTTATGAGAACTGATATAAACCTAAAAAGGGTTTGGTTAGCAATCTCATGTGAAGGTTGATGGTTATTGTCCAATTTCGTTGATTTAGAATTATGTATATTCTATGAACACCTTGAAGGGACCTCTAGTCTTAATAACTTCTCTTGTGTAATGGGTTTTACTAAGAAAGGTAATTCTAAGGTGAGGAACCCAGGGATTGGGAAAGACTAACCTTAAGGGAGCGTCTTTTAGTATAATTTTAACTCAACGTGTGTAACACTTATTAATAAGTAGATCTTTTCGAGGTGGATTTAAAGGTTGACGGCACAAGTCAACTGCAGGGTTGTACCTTTGAGAAGATTAGGATCTTCTCGAAGATACAACAATGCAGGTGACTTATGACGACACCCTTTGCATTGATCGTTAAGATTTACACCTTAAACTCGAACAAGTTACTCTGGGACTGATTAGGAATGTGGTCACGTTATAAGGCTGCCCTAGGAGACTCGGGGTATCTTGACACACTGGATTAACTAGGGTTGACCCAGTATGTCAGCGTATCCCTAGTCCTCGGGAGCATCCCTATAACGTTGTCATCTTACTAATCCGTTCCTGAGTGAATAACTTGGGACAGGAGAGTCTGACAGAAGTCAGTATAAGACATTCTACATAACATAGGAATGGGGTGAAGGACGTATTCCAGATTGACGAGTATGCCGTCAAGGAATACGAGACATAAGCAGTATGTTTCAAATCTTTGGCCAAAGTATTGCAAGCTGCTGATTGCATTGTCCTAAGTCACCTAGTCTAAGGGATGAGATGCCGATGAATAATGGTAACAATTATTCAGATAGGTTCCTTGGACAGAGCATTCTAAATCCCAGATTAGGGAAGAGAACCGCAAGAGTATTGTGTTAAAATAAAAACGCCAACTCTTTGATACTCATGAATAGATCGGTAGATTACCGAGTCATGGAATGAATAGATCGGAAGTACTCCGAGTCATTACAGCTGCATATGGTTATCTGATATGAGAATGGTTGTTTTTGATTTGTGAGTTCTAAATTATGTATTTAGAACCAGGAAGCATTTGTCAAAAAAAAAATTTACTTGTTCTAATGTATAAAATTGAGGATGTTACAGGTGGAAGGATCATGGTGACCGTAGTGGCAATGGGGGCTAAGGATTGTGGAATATAAAGAACAATGTTTTGAAATGGGGTAGGGGTCACTGACACCAGGGGTGGTTGTGTAGCTACAGGTATATGTGATACAATAGGCGGATGAAGTTATGTTTTGGGTGGTTGGAAAACGTATAGTGGATGTGGTGGGTGCAACAGATGTGGCAGATGTGGCGGTCATAATAGGTATAGGGCCTAGCTGTGAAAACAACAAGGGGCAAGGCAGGTGTGGGTAGCGCGGAGCTAAAGAAGGTTGGAGCAGAAGTAGGAGTGAGTGTTGGGGGGATAGATATGGGCATGTCATATATCAACTGACCCAAGGCATCTCCAGTGGATGAGTGGGAAAGATAAAACTGTAAGGCGATAGGGTTCTGGTCAAGGAGTCGTGTGAACTCCTCATCCCCTGTGGTGATAGTGATAGGTTGGGTAGGATCCATGGGTGATAAAATAGAAGGTGGTGAAGGACTAGGTGGGAGTGGTTGACAACTAGCGTGGAATATGAGGGCATTTTCTTGGCTACGCGGTCAGCACCATGTGAACAAGTACTAACGTGGAAGGACTACTTTCTGTAAATGACCCCATAAAGACAGTAGAGATTAGGAGAAACATGTGGTGGTAGGTGGATTGGGGTTAAAATTTTAGCTAGAGAATTACATAGGCTAATTGATGTCAGTTAGGATAAACTGATGTCAGTCATAGTTAACCGCGGTCAATCACTGTGGAAAATGGTTAGTTTGTCAAAACAAGGTAAAAGGCTAATAATTTGCCAAGTACGCAAGATGCTGATGGAATTTACCTGGAAAGTGAATATGCTGAGAGTGACAGAGGCTTTGAACAATCAAAGAAGGTGAAGCGGGTGTCCTTTTGGTTAGGTTAACCAAAAGCACAGTTAATCTAACGCCGGTTGAGTAAAACTGATGATAGTCAGAGGGTGACCAACAACGGTTGCTGGACCAACACTGGTTACTGTGAAATTGAAACAAAGATGAAGAAAAAGTGGTTGTGAGTTAAAATCAAATATGGAATCAAACCCAAGATTCTGAGAATGATGAGAATAGGCTTCAGACACACTCAGATGAAGTTGGAATACACCAACTATGATGAGGAGCGTGCAAGGGGAAATAAGAAAATGGAGAACGTGTCCTCTGACCTCAAAACATGTAAGCCAAACAGAAACACTAAGAGAAATTTGATCCTAAGAGTGATTTTTCTATTATGTTTGTTTAGCTTATGCTATTTAAGGACTCACTCATGAACTTTAGAATAGAATTTTTTGGTGAGGATGGCTTCCTACGAAGAAGGAGATCTACAAGGAGAGGTTTCAGGTTATGTTATTGTAGGGGTGGGCTGTCCTTTGATGGGGTACTGGACAGAGATAACGAGCGGGGTGCCCACTATGTACTGTAATCGTGTGATCACCTGCAACTTCTTCCAAGTGAGATTTTGTTTAAGAATGTGTGTCTTTTCAATTTTTTAATGTTTGGTAATAATCAAAGAGAGAGAAAGAGAAAAGAAGTGTTTTTCTATGATTTGTTTGTCAACCATTAGCTGGGCATGAATTCCAGCATATAGGTTTCCCTCATTTAATGTGAGCTAAGCAATAAATGCAGAATGAAATGCAGTTAATTTTAAGCCCAAATCGAAATGTTGAATTCGATAACACAAAAGATGAACAGGAGAAGGGATGCTCTTTCACTAATGCAATACCAATGAAAGGAAATGAATGTTCTTTTTAAATCACCAAAATATGATTGCTTTTAGACAATATAAGAAGAGAAGATTCTAGGGGAGAAATTTTAATGTGAGAACCTTTTAGAAAGGAAACAAACATGTAGATTTTCTCCTAGAAATGAAGAAATGCAAAGAACCCTAAATTGGTCCCACTAGGCGCGCCAAAATGTTTCACCTGATTCTAGAGTGTTTCTTCGAATGTTGACGAAAAAGATATGGGTAAAGGGCTAGGAAGAATACCTGTCGAAATGCTGGCTATAGGTTGTTGCACTCATATTACTTCTTGATCTACAGCTGGTCATGAGAGATTCCTTTTTTCTTTGAGGAACTACCTGAAATGGAAAACAAGACCACCAAATGAAATTTAAATAGTATATGCAGTGGACTGCCTAACATGTGCTATGCTGGAAGTGTGATATCCTAGATACTGTCAATCCATTATTTAAAATAACTTAATGCTAACAATAAAGGAAATCCTACCATAGTTAAAATGATTTAGGTATCTCATTCGATCTACAATAAGAAAATTCATTCACAACAGGCTAGGCTATGATTAAATCTGAAGGTCAAGATCTCTGTCAGGGTGTTGGTACTAGTCAGGGTCAAGTTCTGGGCTGTTTTGGGTATTGGGTAGAGAGTTCAGGTTCTGTTCTTGGTTTGATGGTAAAAAAATAGAGACTGACATCGGTCTGATAGGACCGATGTCAGTTTAAGTGAACCATCAACGGTTATGGCTAACCGAAATCGGTGTGGTCAGGGTACAGGAAACTCAATAAAAGTTTGGGGTGAGGGCAGATCCAAGGCTAAATGGAAATGGAGAGGGCTATGGAAGGGTCTGTGTAGGTCTTAGGTATACTTAGGGGTGATTAAAATCCATGGTATGGGTAGGTCAAGGGTGTGGGTGAGGGAATGGTCAAGTTTGCATGCAGGTAAATGGGGAAAATGGGAGTAGAAACTAATAACATAAGTAAATGAATCTACTAAAAATGGCAATGGACAAGTGTTGGTTAATAAAACACTTACTGGTGCATGACCTTGATGTTTGGTTGGTAATGGTGGGTGATCAAACGAAAGGAAATTGGTGTGGTGCAGGTGCTTCCCTGGATGCTCCTCATGAAGGCAAATGGCTCTGCTGTTGCTTTTGGTGCTGGCTGTGGATGCTCTGATGCGTGTACGAATGCTAGTTCTACTTGTATGTAGCTGTGGTTTCATCTCTCGCTCTAAGAAGATGTGCCAACCTCTTAGAAATATCCCAACCTCAAAATAGGGTTGTTTTAGGGATTAAATGGTAATCGATGGTGGTTATGGGTTGACTGGCGGCGGTTTAGGGTAACTGGCATCGGTTAGGGTAGGATTTCCTAGGTTTACTAAACTAGGCATATCCCCTTGATATTTTTGGGATCTCAATCATTTTTCTCTCACAGATTAGAATGGAATCTTCCTTTATAATGTGGGGAATGTGGTTAGAGGGAGTATAGGCTTTCATTTTTAGGGTTTGGGTAGGTTATTAGTTAGTTATGGCAACATACTAAGAATAGGTCTTAGGGTGAGGTGGCTAGATGAGGTGTATAGGTGAGGTGGATATGTGGGCATTATCCAACTAGGATATTTAAATAATAAATATTATGAGAATATGAATTAATTTAATTAAATTAATATTAGAGTGGGATGAAAGGGGCCATGGTTAGGTGAATGTGTTCAAGGTGTTTATTTGATAAGGGACCAAGGGGAGTGTGACCCACTTTTGGTGTCTATAACGGTCTTTATCAAAATTCACAAGGTCATTCCTTATTCCTACATTATTTGATAGATTCGACACATCTCAACACATTCAATGTGATAGGCAGGGAATATTTTAGAGTATCTTGTGACCCATGGAAATAACTAGATTATGAGATTTTACAGATACGGCAGAGAACCTCATTCTGCAGAACCAGGGAACCATGGTGGCATCTTCCCAATACCTCTTTATGCACTCTAGTCCATTTAGATCCTCCATATATGGCCTTTACGGGACCTTTGTATAGTCATTCCTTCTTATAGAATCCATAATCAGACCTATGACACCTTATGACAGTTTTTGACAATCAGCTAAGTCCATTTTCTTTTGATATCTTTTCATAATTAGGATTTTATTTCACCTAGCATAATTATTTAAGGTTATTCCATATTGATATTTTTACCCTGTTTTAGTCCTCCTATAGTAGATTAACTATTGTTATACTTTCCTATAGATTATGTTGGAGCTCAAATATGCACCCATGCCTGAATCAAAGACAATTTGGGATTTGACACAACATGGGATTGTCTCTAAGTATTGGGACCCAAATTGAGACACACCTCTAAAGAAGGTCAGCTTCGTTTCCTTACTCCTAATGCTAAACTACACTTAGGAATGGAAATTCAGCTATCTATCTCTACTCTAACTTTCAAAGGAACCAAGATAAGAAGCAGATTCATAAAACATAAACCTAAACTAGAGAAGGTGATAACACCAAAAATAAGTGGGTGAATACTCAAGAAAGAGAGAAAATGGAAGAAAACAAAAATGAAGAGGGCCACAGATCAAAACTGCATCCAAAGTTCCACCTTCATGATGCACAATAGACACATACCTCTGAAATACACATACAACACACCTGCAAAAAATGAAAGGCAAGAGAATGAAGCAAAACAATAGCTAAGGCCAATACAAAAGGAATATGAATTTTTTTTACAGAGATATAGCCCAAGGCATGTGACTCTTAGAACACTTGTGCAACATGAAATGATGCCCTTGTATTCCCAAAGTATCCAACCTTAAAACAAGGCATCACTTTACAATATAAAAAAAAAGGAAGATGGAGAAGAAGAAGAAAAAGAGGGTGAAAATGAGGGAGTTCTCCTTCCACCAGCTGACCACCTTCATTTAATTTTATGAAAATATCTGATTATATTTGAAAAGTCAACATCCCCATGCCACTTTCATTTTTGAAGAAGGAAGGGTGCCCATACTACATTTAATTTTGGTAGTTTGGCCGATTGGAATAGAAGATTTGCATGTTGGAGACATCTCCCCTTTTCTTCACCCACCTACCACATTCCTAATTTAGAAAATCTAATCTTATTCCATGGAAGAGGACAATATTTCTTCAATAATATCAGATTTACAAAGATCCGATCATTAGATTCTAAATTTATATCAATTTCAACTCCCCATGGAAAACTGTTGTTTTCTTTGTTACACAACTTTCCTATTTAAGGTTTGTATGGATCTCTACCTTCACGGCTTTGTCATCTTCATTTTGCGGATTTATTATCTCTTTCGCTTTAACCCATGGTTTATCCACTTATCACATGGTTTATGTCAACAGTCATAGAATTCTTGATTTTCTTTTACCCGTGGCTTCCTACTTCAGTGTATTTTGGCTTTTTAGAACATATGAGGCTTCTTTCTATCATTTTGCATCACAACCCAAACCTTGGCGGCCCCTCTCATTTCCCGCAGATTCATCATACCACACCCTTCACTCTTCGGTATTCACTCCTTACATGCGAACCTTTTTATTTTACTCCGAGACTTTTGTTTAATCTCTGCGGCATGCTTAAACCCCTCGCATGGTCTTCATTCCCTTCCCGTAGCTCTTCAATTTCAATTTTTACAAGGGTGAAAAAATAGACAATATTTTAGTTTAATTTTAGTTAATCAGAACACAAGTCCCTAATCATACTTCTCAATGTATTTAGGACCAATTTTGAAGCTCTCCCAAACTTCACTCAACTCATGACTCAAAAAAAATTAGCACTCCCCCTAGACTCACCTCTAGCACTTTATATAATAGAGAGGCTCAAGAACAAGAAACTTACCTTGGTTACTTGGCTAGAAAACACCTTAGACAATTATGCCAAGTCTTAAACCATATTTCTAGTGCTTAACATTATTCATATTTGACTGACAACATGCATTCAAGAGAACAAAATTTTCCAATTCATTGTGTAGACACCCAATACATACCTCAAGTTTCTTACAACCATCCATCTTACCTTCTAGAATACACATTCAATCTCCCCCTGAATTTATTAGGAACTTAGATGCTTCACCCACCTATATGTACAGCTTTTCTCATTACAAAGGCAATTACATCCTCAAATAATCAATTCATCACCATGCCAAACTTCAATAAGTCAAGAAAGTAAATTTCAAGCACATGAACTCACTTAGAGTTCCTTGAAGAGGCATACATAGACACTTTCCTTGTTAAAAGGATTCACTACATACCTTTCTCCTGAGAAGAGGACTTCATAACTACTATAGCACATTACAACACTAATTAAACCTGATGTAAAACATATCAAACAACCTTATCAAGGTTCCAACTGATTATAAACCTTGATGTCTTCACATTACCAATGACATAAGAACTATACTATAGATCATGATGTTTACCACTTCAATAATAGGGAGATAACACATAACTAAGCAAGAGCATAACTTGTGGATAGATCCGTCTTTCACATATTGAAATACTTGTAGCTATCCATCATTGCAATTTTAGGTTCACTGAGATTTCAATCAATCTAAGACATTATCAATTTTTAATTTAGAACACACACCTTGTAGAGACATGCATGCTATCCCTGAATTTGCATATGTCTTACAGTCCTTGGGTAGAAGATCCAAAACTAACATGTAGCATTCACATTTCTTGCTCTTTTCCATATCATGGAATATTTTCAAGGGCTTACTAACACAATTATCACTTGTATATATCAACTCCTTTAAGTGTCAAAACCCATCCAACAAGGTCTAAACTAGTACTCTTTCTTGTAGATGCATACATTAGCTTCTGAGAACACTGTGAGTATGGGTAGGATTAAAGTTTGATTGAATGAATTTTTTAAGTGGACTATGGGACAAGACAAACTGGGATATATCAATCTTTTCAACCTCTACAGATACCTAGAAAACAACTATCACCATCTTATACCCTTGTGAATTAGGTCTCCATCTTGATCAACCATATAAGAGGCAAAATTGTTAAGCCCATACTTGTAACTTACTTCATATTTCCATCAATGCTGTTTTGAAGTGTCACCACAAAATCCTTTGAACTAATGATTACTCATATTTGAGTAGAATGGATCATGTGGATCAATTTATGCTCTAAGGTACCCTCAGAAATTATCATCAAGCTCATTATTCTCATAAACAATCAATGACAAGTCAAGAAGACACCTACAGTTTTGTGGTAGTGTATTCATGTCCATGCACAATATTGAAGCTCCATGAAAACATATAGAGAAAACCAACACACATTTTATGCTTAAATCATCAACTTCCACTCATTCATTGTCTATACAAACTGGATTATGCTTTGCAATTACTTGAGAATCATTTAGATCTATATATGCCAAATTTTCACTATTAGATGCATATACACAACCTACTAGCCTTGTGTACCTCAAGGAACACACATAAATTGTAATACACAAGCATGATTTATTTCCTGAAGTAGACATCCATTCGACCATATAGCTTGCTCCACGATCCTTGAAACATGTTCTAGAGTACAACTTACCCAACTCACATACATGAAGATCTAACACCAGAAGAAATTATAGTGGTTCTCTGGTGGGGTTTTTTCAGAAAAATGAGATTTCTCCTCAAAATTTGCTTATGATTTTTCAACTTTTCCCAAAAAACCCCACTGCATTTCGTCAAAACATGCATTATATACCTTCTTTCCACATTTGAGCCTTCTTTGCCAAGCAAAGAATATGTCATGGGATCAAGTTCTGTTTCAAACAATTCTCATGATTCAATGAAAATGACATTAAACATAAAAACATTAGCAGGTTGTCAGGTGTGCCCAAACATATTAAATCATTACAAATATCTGGATTAGTATCCATCTTGGAGGCATGGTTTTCATCATTGAGGCATGCAAACATCTTCTACTCTTCATTTTAACCTTTTTACCCTTTCAAATTACCTCTACAACTTTTGATTTCTGTCATTTCACATTTTTGGCTCGGGCTAGGGAAAAAATTACTTCAAAAATACATCTCAGATCAAAGATATTGAGTCATGAAAGTGATGCTAATGATCCTAGAAGGCCAAGATGATAAAAAATCACTATAAATTTGATGAATTTTGATGAAAAAAGTCATGATTCCAAGCTTCTTGGAGCTCCCATAGCAGTCAAAACAAATGGATACACAAAAATTATTGATCTTATCCATCTTTTAATCCAGGCCCTCCATGTGGAATATACAGAATTAGAAATAAGCTTGAGTCACATTTTAAATTCTTTAGATAATGGATGAACGCGTGGCAAAAAATGATTGGAAACAAATTCGGGCCCAGTTTTAAAACATTTGACTTTATCCACATTTTTTTGAAAATTTGGAAAAAAATTCACTTTTGTTCTTTGCCCCTTTGCCTTTGAATTTTAGAGTTGACACATGGCACATGGTGGGTCCCATTAGGATTCACGCTTCAATTATACACATTTTTACCTTTTTTGGAAAATTGGAAAATTTTTACTTTTTTGCCCCACGGGCCCGTACCTCTGATTTCTCCTCTCGCCACGTGTTTCCTTGTGATTTGTTGCGGGCTAGCACTCCAAATTTTTAGTCTGAGAACTTTTTTGCAGAAAGGGAAAACATTCCCCTTTTACCTCCGCTAGCCTACCGACCTGCCTTGTCCTCTGCCATGTATTGGTCAATTGATTTGCTAGCGGGACCCGTGACTTCAAATTTTTGATTTTAACTCGTTCTTGTGACAAAAGGGGAATAAATTCTCTCATTTACCTCCACTGGCCCGCCGACTTACCTCTGACCCTTCATGGACACATGTCTCCACCTATGATTCGTTCACGGGGCCGTGATCTAAAAAAATTTCATTCTGAACTCACTCTGTAAAAAAGGGGAAAAATTCCTCATTTCCCTTTGCAACCCATACTTCCCTTTGACCCTGTTGGACATGTGTCCACCTGTGATTGGCCACAGCACCACGCTCCAAACTTGTTCCCTTTTAAGCCTTCTTTGGACAAACGTGAAACAATTCCCTTTTACCTCCGCATTGGCCCAGCTGATCCACTCAAAATTTATGCCACATGTCCTCCTCTAGTTAGAGTGGTGGAAAAAATGATTTTGAAACTTTAGAAAATTCAGAGCTAAGAAATTTCTAAGTCCCCCATCGGCTCGCTTCTTCCCTTTTTGAAACTTTTAGGACATGTGTCCACTCCCGATTGGTTGCAGGGATTCGGACAAATTTTGTGACTTTAGGACATTTTTGCAAAATAAGGTCTAAAAACCTTCAAGGGAGATCCAACCACCTACCGCCTCTCCTTAGATAATCAAGAACATGCCACATAAGAAAATTTTTAAAAAGGTGGAGTCCCTAGGAGCCGAAATTTGCCCCATTTGTCAAAAAGGTAAAAAAAATGAAAAGTTACAAGACTTTCCTGCACGCTTTCCTCAACCAAAAAAGAAGCCACCATGTTGTCAAAACCTTCTGAGGATGAATTTGATAGGAAAATGACACCCTGTATGACCGTCAAAACAAAAAAAAATTCCAAGGATGCCCTAGAATTCAATTTTTTCACCAAGGATGGCGGATTTTTTGATTTTAAATCAACCGAAGCATGATTTCCACAACATTTTTGACCTTGGGATTTGGATTTTCAATTGCACTACAAGTATGATTTAATCAATTTAAAATTTTCCATGATTTGGCAAAGGGAAAAATGACATAGCCTGCAAAATTGGAAAAGCTATGGCATAGAAAAGGGTAAACTTGGATTATCCTTTCAAATTAGGGAAAAAACAATCAAGTTTGTGAACATTTTTAAAGCATTTCAACCAGAGGGGAAGAATTACAGATCATCAAATCAAAGGATAAAATGTTTTTTGAGTAAATATAGATTTGGAAAATTAGGGCAACATGGTGCAAGCTCAAAAATGGCACCAACATCGGCTCTTGCTTGGGGATGGGCACTCCCAGTGAGTGCCACAAGGACAAAAATGTAGACCAAGTGCCAAAATATCCATTGGGCAAAGGATTCAATATGACAAGGCAGTAAAAAAACCAGAACCATCCTTCAAAAACGAGCTGAGAAACTGACCAAAATGGTTTCCAAGAACAAGGGCAAACCACACACACCAACAAAACAACAAAAACAGAGCAAAAAAACAAAGACTATACAACTCTAAAATTGGTGCATACCTCAAATTTGGGGATTAATCCAAGAAATGCTTCAGATGTCTACCATTAACAAGATAGTTCAATAGCAATTCCCCATCTAAGTCCTTGAGAAAGAAGGTATGTTCACCAATTCTGATATTAATGGCATAAGGGCCCATCCATAATGCATCAAATTTTCCATGCTTGCCCTTGTCTTCATGCCTACTATCCCACAACA
The DNA here is from genome assembly GCA_019776745.2 of Taxus chinensis. Taxonomy (NCBI): domain Eukaryota; kingdom Viridiplantae; phylum Streptophyta; class Pinopsida; order Cupressales; family Taxaceae; genus Taxus; species Taxus chinensis. The sequence continues at coordinate 551,633,462 of CM034149.1, forward strand.
AAACTAGATCTCCAACATTGAAGGATCTAGGAGTGACCTTCTTGTCAAACAATCTCTTCAATTTTTCCCTAAATCTGACATGCCTTTGATGGGATGCTCTTCTCTCCTCATCAAGCTCAATAATCTGATTGATCCTTGATTCATATGGGCCAAGCTCTTGATCTTCCAACTGTTAGGAAAACTGAAATGAAGATAATTACAGGTGCAAGGGCAGTACAAAGCCTGAGTTCCATACACCAATTCAAATGGGATTTTACCAGTAGCTCTTTTAGGAGTTATCCTATCAGCCCAAACTACAAATTTCAATTGTTCACCCCATTTCTTCTTGTTTTTACTCCAAGGTTCTTCTAATGATCTTCAAAAAATTCTTATTGCTGGACTCAGCTTGTCCATTCCCTTGGGGGTTATAGTTTGAAGAATAAGTCAGATTGATTCCATATTCATTACACATTACCATTAAAGGTTTGGCTCTAAAGCACATGGCATTATCAGCTATAATCTTGACTGGGACTCCAAATCTGCATATGATTTGATTCAACAAGAAGTCCATAACTATTTGGTGTGTTTCTTTCTTGGTGGGGATTTCCTCTACCCACTTTGTAAAATAATCAGTGGCTACAAGGATCCACTTATGGCTAGCACTAGAAGGATCTGAAATCTCACCAATGAAGTCCATCCCCCATTCCTTGAAAGGAGCTTCAATTGATATAGGCTGCAAAGGAAGGGAGCCTAAAGCTTTTAGTCTTCCAGAGAAACGTTGGCAACTATCACATTTTCTAACCAGTTGGGTTGCATCTTTGAAGAGAGTAGGCCACCAATAACCAGACTCTCAAAATCTTATGTGTTATTACTCTTCTAGCAAAGTGTCCTCCACAAAATCCCCCATGGAAATCAGAAATTACTTTGGGAGCTTCATCTTCAGTTACACACTTTAAGAGGACACCTTCAGGGTTCTTCCAAGCCATCCCCAAAGTCAGTGATGATGTATTTCTGAGAAGCCAACTTGAGGGCTCTTTTCTAATTTTTATTTAAATGATCAGGACAACAAAGGTGTCTGAGGTAAAAGATCATATCCTTGTACCACTCAGAACTTACTAAATTTCCCAAGAACATCTTCCCTTTCTTCTTCTACTTCATTCACTTCTACAGTCTGCAAGGTTACTCTCAGCCATGAGCTTAGCAAGACCCAAACCTCTTACCAACTTTGTGGTTTGGATGTCCATATCATACTCTTACAGTTTGTTCACCCCATCTACACATTTTACTTGAGATATCCATCTCTGATAAGATGTCTTTCACCATGGTGTGGGGAACATAAGCAATAACTTTTGAACTCAATATATAAGGCCTGAAAACTTTTGTTGCTTTCACCAAGGCAAATGCTTGTTTCTCCATGATTGTATACTTCAGCTCAGCTGCTTGTAAATCCTTACTAAAGAAGGCAATAGGCCTCTCAGCCCCATTCTCATCCTTTTGCATACAAAATAGAAGCAATGATATACTTAGAGGAAAAGGAAAATATTTGGAAAGGCCTCTTATAGTTTGGGGCTGCTAAAATAGGTGCATGTTTAAGTGCATCCTTAATTCCTTCAAAAGCTTGAATGGAAGCCTCCTCCCATTTGATAACTTGGTCCTTCTTTAGCATGCTTGTGATTGGAAGAGTCAACTCAGCAAAGTTGGAAACAAACCTTCTAATAAAATTAATTTGACCAAAGAAAGATTAGATGCCTTTCTTGGTTCTTGGGATAGGTACTTTGTCTGATTGCTTCTACTCTCTCAGGGTCTATCATAACACCATCTTTAGACACAATATGTCCAAGCATCTTGGCCTTTTGCACCACCAAATGACACTTCTTTGGATTAAGAGAAATGCCATACTCCCTACATCTGATCAACATCTTCTCCAAGTGCTGCAAATGATCACCTCTCTGCCTTGAAAATACAGTCACATCATCTTGGTAAACTGCAATGAAGTCATTTATGTAACCAGCAAAAGCAACATCCATTTCTCTTTGAAAAGTATACACCAACATTCATCAAACCAAAGGGCATCATAACAAAAACATATGTTCCCCAAGGAGTAGTGAAGGTATGTCTTAAGTCTTTCTGATTCTTTGACTAACCACTTGATTGTATCCAGAGAAACCATCCAATGTAGAAAGTAACTCAGACCCTATCACAAGCTACAACATATTTTCCATATTTGGAAAGGGATAATTGTCCTTCATGAATGCTTTATTTAGATTTCTGAAGTCTACACAAAGTCTGATGTCTCCATTCTTCTTTCTGACTGGCACAAGGTTTGCAACCCAAGATGAATATCTAGTGGGATGAATAATACCTCCATCTCTTAACTTCTTTAACTCCTCTTGCATTTTCATGGAGAGAAGTGGATTAATTGGCCTTTGACCTTTGTCTGAATGGCTTAGTCTTGGCCTCAAGAGGGATCTCATGTTGAAATAATTCTTCTCTATATGCTTTTAGCTCTGAATAGGACCAAGCAAGGTAGTCTTGATATTTTTTAAGAGTTGGGCATAGGACTATTTTTCCTCTTTACTTAAATTGCTGCCCAACCAAATCTTCCTTGGTTTACCATTAGTGCCCAAGTTATGCTCTTCCACATCCCTTGAGGTAGACATGTTTCTATTTATGATGCAATCAACATTGTTAAAATTTGACTCAAGTGCAACAAGACCTCTAGGAATGGTGTTTGTTTTCAATTGGATGATGTCTTTCTCAAACAAAGTTTCTCTTCCTTCAGTCATGCATACCATTGGTTCCCAATCAATATTCTGATTTGCAAACTCACCTTGGTTTTGCAAGAACCTTTTCACTTGAGAATCATTATCAAACACTTGCCAATGCTTGATATTGTCAGGGACAGTTGGCCTAGTCAAAACTTCAACATTGTACTCATAATAAGGTGAAATGGTGAAAACTCCAAATCTTGACCCCAACACCACCAATTTTCAGCAGTAACATTCAAACTTCTGTCATGGTGCATAATATTTAAGGAATCAAACATCTCAACTAGATCCCAAACTACATGCTTATACTGCTTCATTCTGCTGATTTTTTGTAGCATACGGTTTTCTTATTTGTTTGAACAACCAGCTCTGAATCTCCCTTTGCAACAATGATGTCCTTGACACCATACTTCCATGCAATTCTCAGACCAAACAACAAGGCTTCATACTCAGCAATGTTGTTAGTACATTCAAAATTAAGCTTGAAGGAAAAAACAAACTCTTCCAAGCTAGGAGAAATAAGAATTACACCAGCACCATTTCCAAATTTGGAGACAAGCTCCATCAAATAGCAAGGTCCAAGGAGAACATACCTATTCAAGGCACTTTGAATGATTCCATTTTTTGTTCTTTTCCATCAGCAAAACCAATAAAATTATCAGCATCAACATCAGCAAATAATACTTCATAAGTAAGCATTGTTTGGGTCCTCAATTAGGTGCAACATTTTCTTTCTCCATAAGCTTTAACAAGGTTGCCCTCAATTGGAATGGTGGAAAAAGACATGTCCATCTAAACACTGCCACCAACACTTGCAGCCCATTTTCTTGACAAAAAGCATACCCCATTTGGCAGGGCAGTCAACAATTACAACATCAAGTTTTAAATTCTTACCCAGATAGGCTACAAGTTGCACTACCAAACCCTTCACACAACCAACAACCAGACACTTCTCTTGAGTCCATGGCAGTACACTTTCCATAGGCTAGTTATCACTTTGATGTCCAACTCATTCATGACTTCTAGAGGCATGACATTACATGATGCACCGGAATCAAACATACAATTGTGAAGTAGCTTATCCTTTATGATAAAAGTTGTGAAGAATGGATCAACATTCAATTGGGAATCAACCAAGGATGTTCCCAAATATACCTCAGGTGTCTCTCCAAGATCTTCTACTGCTGGTGGTGTTTCAAGGTCAACAATGATTTGAGGTGGAGTTTCAACAACATTTACATTTCTTCCTGGAGTAACCTTCTCTTCTTTCAATCCCAAGTACTCAAATGCTCTCTTCTTATGCTTAGGAATTCTAAGCAACTCAATGATTGGAACACTCACTTTAATTTGGCTCAATACTTAGGCTATGTCATAGGGGAAACTCTTTAGCAAAACAACATTGGAAGGGAGACAAGAAGATTCATTAGATGGTAGTGGATTCTTGGCAGCTTGGGCATGAGGAGGACTGTAATTTTTGTTTGGGACAATAGAACTTTTGATCAAGTGTTTCTCTCCTAGGAGCTTCTTTTGGAATGCTTGTGAGCAAGGGTGTTTTAGGTTTGGCTTGAGGCCCAACTCCCTTAACAAATTTTCTTCTAGTGTTATAATCTTTCTCTTGAGCTACAACAACATTCATCAACAATTGTCTATCTTCCTCTGAAGGGATACCACCATCATACTTCTTAATCATCAAAGATCTTAAGTATTCAAAGTCATTGTTAGGAATTTCAAAAGATTGCACTACATCAACTTCAAGAGCATGAGGGGGAAGAAAGACTTGTACCCATTTGATGTAATCCCAAAAATTTGTAGCTTGTCCTAGCACTTATTACTTCAGTAGATGTTGCTCCTCCTTGTGAGCTTGAAGAACAACCCATCATGCAAATATCATCATCAGTACCATCATCATTATTAGCTTCACCTTCTTACTGGTCCACTTCACATGGAGGATGGGGTAGAAGACACCTATCACACCAATCAATATCAACAACCTCTTCAACAACAACAACCCTAGCAGTTAAGGGATCAGGCAACACTCTTCCTTCATGTGCTTGAGGATGTCTATTTACAGATCCAATAGGCCCTTTACCTTTGTCATCAAACCTCTGCTCATTCCTATGGTGATTGCTAAATATATCTTGTGCTTGCTGCCTAGGCTAACCTTGTGAAGTCTTCCCAATTCCCTTCTCAGCTCTTGCCAACTTGTATGAGATTTCATTTGACAGCCCCTGCCAAAGTTTTCACAACCTCTTCTAAATCAGCACCTTTGCTAGCTTGAGGTTTTTTCAGGGTTTATCAATTTTACACCATCTCTCTTGAGAGGTTTCCCAATTGACTTTGATATTGTTCTCAATATAAACTGCCATGGTGAAAGCTTGTCTTAGATTGGTAGGGTTATTTTCTCTTAGGTAATAGGCTGCCTTATTATCAAATGCATCTACATATTTGATTAAACAAGATTCATCACAAGGCCTCAGATTAACAGCCTTCTCAAATTTTTGTTAAACCTTGTGTTGAAGTCATGGAACTAACTCATTAGGGATTATTCTTGATATTCTCAAATTTAGACAAGAGAAACCTAGGATCATTCATATCACCATATTGTAACCTAAATGCATTCTTCATTTCATTCCAAGAGTCAATAGAATTATCAGGAAGATCCTTGTACCAATCCCTGAGCATCCTCTTCTAGTGTATGAATAAAAAATTTAATATACACATCTTCAAACTCTATCTCAAAATCTTCCATCATATTAACAAAGAGTTTGAGATGTTGATCACCAGTTATTACATTGTTACCCTTGAAATTTTGGCAATCTATTTCTGACATCTTATAAAAACAGCATTCGGGTAACCATCCATTCCTCTAAAATATATGGGACCAAAGGTGTTAACAACAAATGGAGTTCTAGGTGGAGCCATGAGACATTGTTTGGTGGAGGTGATCTTGGAGGTGAAACAAGCTGATGAGGAGTGCAAGGTCTTTAGGGCTCAATGGGAATGTGATTCACAAGATTGGTATTCTCTAAGTGCTGGTGACTTTCTTGGAAAGTTTTATTTGGATTAAAACATAGAGGTGCAGATTAGGAGAAGGAACTCACCAAGTACAGCAGAAGGGCCCTCACTAGCTGAGGCAAACAAGTTTATGCAAGAGGATTGCTTGAATCAGAATCCACTTGAAGAAGAGTGATAATCCTCAATACTAAAGGCTGATCTCTCTCACCAATGGATATATCTTTCTTGATGTCTAAGTCTTTAACAACTTTCCAAACTCTTCTCCCTTCCAACTCTGAGTTTCTTGAATCTAGAAAACAACTTCTTAGCAGAGTCTTTAACGAAGAGAGATCTTCTTCCTTCTAGTTTTGTAGAGATTAGTAGCACAAAAATAAATGACAGAAAGGCAAGACACTGGTATTTATCAAGATCAAATCAACATGGAGTCACCACTAAGGACTTTCACCCTAGTTGTGTAAAATGCACTAAAATAATCTGTCAAATGTTTGCTAGCACTGAAACCTTTGCAAAGCTTTATAAATCAGACCTCCTTCTTCTTAAATCAATCAATCACAATGCACCCAAATTGTAGTGAACTACTAGGAAATGGAAAAATGGTAGACAAAACTTGAAACCCTTGCTTAAAACTTGTAGATGATGCTTCAAAGCATATTTAATGATATTTTAACAATGTAGCAGCTCAAATATCTTGAATACACAAATGCTCAAACTCTTCAAACACTCCACTCTAAAACACTGAAGAAATGATTCCAAGAAGTCCCCAGAAGTATTACCACGGTGCCATAAAAGTGTTGGTACCCAAATTTTTTTCTCCTTTTCAGTCTGAGTAGCATCAGAGATATGACATGAAGCTTGAAGTCAGATAGATCATGATGTGTGTCATTTTGTAGCCAGGGAGGTGATCTAACTGGCACTCAGATTTGTGGAGAGATGGATAGCACTTTGAAAGGATTTGATCTGACCCTCACTATTTTAGGTTGTGCCTTTTCAACCAAGGTAAGAGAACCTATATTGTAACCCCCAAATGGTGAAGGAGATGAAGATATCCCTCAATTTATGCAAATAGTATGAAAAGGCCTTGGGAAAATATGATCAACACTCCAAATCTGACTTTCACAAGTTGTCACTCCCAGATCATGGAGATATTTTCAATGCAAGGCAAGGGTTACTGAAGACATTATATAATCCTGATTTGCCTTGTGCCATTTTTTTGAATGGATTGTATTCATTTTGTTGACACATAATGTAATGTAAGGGTAGTATGGGTAGGATTAGTTTGTTTGAATGAATTTTTTGGTGGGCGTATTGACAAGACAAACTGAGGATATATCTAGATCTTTGACAACCTCTACAATACTTGAACAACTATCAGATAAAATACTTCAAATAATAAGGATATTCTTTCAACCAGAAGAGGCATAAATGGAAGCCCAAGTTTCACTCTTCACACAATATTTGAGAATTCACCACAAAATCTTGAAGTAAAGAACTCAATTAAACACAAAAATCCTTGATCAAACCATGCCTAAGGTACCCCCAAAGGCTTACAAGCAATCTCTGTAGTCAAGGAAGGTAAAGTGATTTTAAATTTGTTTATCTCTATTATCAGATGAAGGCTCTTCTGAACATGAGATTGCAAATGCCACTAAACTATCAACAAGAAATGGAGATTCTGTGTGATTTCTAAAGACTTTCAATGCAAGATTGCAACAAGAACAATGAAAACTATTTGCTCAGGCATTTAAAAAATGATAACAGACATCATATTGCCCAGAAAAAACATAGATTAACTCAAAATCTTGTTAGATTCATCAGCAAGGGAGAGTTTCATGAACAATCTCAGAGATGTGTGATGGCTATACACTTGTAACCAACTCACATACATGAAGATCCAACACAGAAGAAATTATTCTGGTTCTTTGGTGGGTTTTTTCAGAAAAATGAGCTTTCTCTCAGAATTTTCTCGTGATTTTTCAACTTTTCCCAAAAACCCCTTCTGCATGTCTCAAAACATGCATTATATATCTCTTTGCCACATTGGAGCCTTCTTTCCCAAGAAAATAATATGCCAAGGGATCAATTTTGTTACAAAACAATCCTCATGATTCAATGAAAATGACATCAAACAGAAAAACATTAGCAGGTTGCCAGGTGTGCCCAAAAAGATTAAATCATTACAAATATCTGGATCATTATCCATCTTGAAGGCACATTTTTCATCATTGAGGCATGCAAACACCTTTTACTCATCATTTTCACCTTTTTACCTTTTCAAATTACCTCTGCAACTTTTGATTTTGTCATTTCATGTTTTTGGATGGATTAGGGAAAAAATTACTTCAAAACTCATCTCAGATCAAATAATTAAGCCATGAAAGTGATGTCAATGATCCTGGAAGGCCAAGACGACACAAAATCACTATAAATTTGATGAATTTTGATGCAAAAATCGTGATTCCAAGCTTCTTTGGAGCTCCCATGGCGGTCAAAACAAATGGATGCACAACAACCATTAATCTTATCCATCTTTTAATCCTAGCCCTCCACATGGAAGATGTGGACTTAGAAATAAGCTTGAGTTACCTTTTTAATTTTTTGGATAAGGCCGGACACGTGGCAAAAAATGATTGGAAACAAATTCGGGCTCATTTTTTGAAATTTTCACTTTATGACCTTTTGGAAAAATGGAAAATTTTTGACTTTTTTCCTCCTACCCCTCCACCTTTGAATTTTGGAACTGACACATGGCACATGGTGGGTCCCATTGTGATCACGCTTTAATTCTATACATTTTGACCTTTTTTGGAAAATTGGAAAATTTTCACTTTTTTGCCCCACGGGCCTAGCACCTCTGATTTCTCCCTCGCCACGTGTCTCCTTGTGATTCGTTGATGGGCCAGTGCTCCAAATTTTGATTCTGAGTCTTTTTTGTAAAAGGGAAAAAATTCCCTCCTGCCTCTGCCGGTCACCTGACTCGCATTCTGTCCTCTCCATGTGTCGCTTGATGATTCGCTAGTGGTCCAACGCTTCAAATTTTTATTTTAAGCCTTCTTTGTAAAATGGGAAAAAATTCTCTCCTACCTCCACCAGCCCACTGACCTACCTGACCCTTCATGGCCACGTGTCGCTCATTGATTTGCTTGCAGGGCCCACAGCTTAAAATTTTTCCTTAACTCCTTTTTCCAAAAAGGGTAAAAAATCCTCATTTCCGTCCATGGCCTGCACTTTCCTCTAACCCTGTTGGACATGTGTCCAACTATGATTGGCCATGGGGCCGCGCTCCAAACTTTTAATTTCAAGCCTTCTTTTCACAAAAGGGAAACAATTCCCTTTTGCCACTGCTGGCCCACTAACCCGCTCAAAATTGATGCCACGTGTCTTCCTCTGATTGGAGCGGGGCTAGAAATGATTTTTGTAATTTTTGGAAAATAGAGTTAAAACTCTAAGTCCCCAATCTGGCCCACTCCTTCATTTTGAAACTTTTAGGACACATGTCCTCTTTTGGTTGGTTGCGGGGATTTAGGAAAAATTTTGACTTAGAAAATTTTTCAAAATAAAGCCAAATTTTTCAAAGGATATTTGACTCCCCACCTCTCCTCAGCCAATAAGAACATGCCACATAGGCAACTTTGAAAAAGGCTGAGTCGTCGAGCCAAATTTGCCACTTTACCAAAAAATAAAAAAATGACAAGTTAGAAACATTTCTCGCCACACCTCAGCCAATGAAAACCTGCCACATTGCCAATACCTTCTGAGGATGAATTTGACAGGAAAATGACGCCTGTCTAACCGTCAAAATGTAAACTATTCCAAGGATGCCCTAGAATTCAATTTTTTCACCAAGGATGGCAGATTTTTCAATTATGAGTCAACTAAACCATGTTTTTTACAACATTCTCGATCTAGGATTTGGATTTTCAAATACAAACAAGTATGATTTGATCAATTTCAATTTTTCCATGATCTGGCAAAGGGAAAAATAAAATAACCCACAAAATTGGAAAAACTAGGGCACAGAAAAGGGCAAACTTGGATTTTTTTTCAAATTAGGGCAAAATAACAAGTTTTTGAGCATTTTAAAGCATTCAATTGGAGGGGAAGAATTTTATACCATCAATTCAAAGGGTAAACCATTTTTTGAGCACATACAGATTTGGAAAATTAGGGAAACATGGTGAAAGCTCAAAAATGGCACCAACACCTCCCACCAACCGGATCTCTCCACCTCAGCTGCGTACAGTCCCTCATACTATTCCTCTAAACAAGCCCCAAAATTCAAATGGCTCTGTCATTTTCTCCAATGGTACAACACAATAATGATTCCAAAACATATGGAATTTTTTGTTTTATAAACCCAACCTGACCTAACTGATGCCGGTCGTATTTGTTCCCTCGCCAACCAACATTGGTCACCCTATAATCGGCATTGGTCCACCCTACTAACTGTTTAGCCTTGTTAAGCTACCTTCTACCTTCCACCATTTATTCCAATGCACCTTTTTATCATCCCAAAATCCCATTGAACCATAACTACAAACCTAACCTACTCCTATATTGCCTTTGTTATGTCTTAGGATTTGTTATTTTACCTATACCTTGGACTTACCCATGCCATTACCTATATAGCTTGACTTGAATCACTTTTTGTAACCTTTAACCCTTTGTTCTCACTGTACCTTATGACATAGATACCCGTGTTATTCATCCTACCGACCTTACCTTGGCCTTACCCGTGCTGTTACCTATCTACCTTGACCTGAACCACTTTTTGTTACCTTTGACCCTTCGTGCTTGTTGTACCTTGTGACATGGTTACCTGTGTTGTTCAACCTACCTACCTTACATTGCATATTGCCATGTTGTTTATCCTACCCTAACCTTTGGTGTACCCAAACCTAGTTAAAAATTCCTGTACCTAACCTCTATTGTGTTTCTGCACCATATCCTATACCTTGGATACCAGACTCACTTCAACCCTATTTGGATAGACCTCTCAACCTTAGCCAACGTAGATTTTGAAATCTTCTCAACATGGTACTGTGCCATAGCTTCCAATGTGTGCGTGTGTTCAACAACCACTACCTTTGACCCTGACCCATTTCCATGTTTACCAAATTTTACCTTTTACCTTTACCCAATACACCCAATGATCTACATTTTCCCACCTCCTCACTTTATCAAATCACTCACTACTTCCATCTCTCACCTCATTGGTTCCTAGTTTAAGGCGGGTTACCTTCACTGATGCTTGAGGAAAAACCTACCTCACTTACACTTGACATAACCATTTCCTATTTTTTTCAGTGTCACTTACCAATACAAGCTACACAAAAAAAGGGGCAAAATGTAAACACCAAAATTGGGTCACAATCCCCTTGGTCCCCTGTCAATGAACCAACTTAAACACATTCATGTAACCATGACCCTTATACCCTACATTAACATTAATTTAATTATTTACAATTAAATTAATACCCATCCTCACCCCATTATTTAATTTAGTTACTTTAATTAAATAGATGGACACCTCACCATGACACCTCACCATAGACCTATTCATATCATGTTTCCATATATGAATAAGAGTTGGTTCAACCCTAAAAATCAAGGCCTATTATTCTTCTAACCACCTTCCCACTCATAAAAACATAACTTCCATCCTGATATGCGAAAAAATGAATGGACCTAACCCAAATGATCGAAGATATGCCATTTTTAGTAAACCTAGGGAATCCCACCTTATCCGATACCGGTCAACCACGAACCATCGTCGATTACCATTTACTCACATTGGAAACCTTGTTTGTGGGTTGGGACATTCTGAGATCAAGGAGACAAGGAGAGAACTACATGCAAGCAGAACCAGAGCCTTTTCCTACATATAGACATCCATAGCCAGCACTAGGAAAAATCTAGAATTATTGCACTCATGATGACATTCCAGGAAGCGTCACTACTGCACCGAGCTCCATCCCACCAACCAATCATCACCACCACATAGCCATTAGACCTGCAACACTATTAATTACACTTTGTACCTACATCATCTACTTCCACTTCAGTCTATTGGGTTCTTTTATTGCTATCATTAGTTTCCACTTGCACCCTCATTTCCTAACCATTTTACTTGCTTGTAAACCCAACCATTCCTCCACCCATGCCATAAAACCACGTATACCAAACCTATGCACACTTTTGAGTGTTCTTAAGATTCCCATACTCTTCATTTTTCCCTCTACCCTCTCTTCCTGATGTCAAATCAAGCCCCATTAGCAAATCTTATTGAAATTTATCAGCCCACCTCTACCGATGTTGGTTACCCATAACCATCGTCAGTTTTGTCATACCATGATTAGTCATACCTCAACTATCTCCTGTCTTTATGTTTGTCAATATTATGTAAACGAACAACCACCCACCTATCAAAAACAACCTAAACACCTTACCCAACCTTGCTAAGACCCTATTTGTGACCTACAAACCACCTGACCTAAATACCTTGAACCACATAGTTTTAGTATTTAATTAGATCGATACAGATAGTGATATGAGGTACCCAAATCAGGATACTAGCACTAGATTCATTTATGTACACATTTCAGTTATTTCATATTTTTTTTATAAGAACAATGGATTGATAGCCTTCTAGGGAGTATCACACTTCTCGAATCGAGCATATACTCGGCATTCCAATATCATATATTGTTTAAAATATTCTTTGGTTGTCTTTTTTTCTATTTCAGGTAGTTCCTCCTAGCCAAAAGCAAGCTCTCATAGTTAGCATTGGATCAAGAATTCAGAATGCATGCATCAACCTCCAAACCCACACAACAGGTATTCCTCCTTGGCCCTTAACCTTATCTGTTTCATCCCAATAACGTACAAAAAATAGTGAAACAATGCCCTATGTATTTCTTGATCATTATTTTTATGGCTGCTTCAACCGTGATTATCTTAAGACATTGTGAGTGATGTCCCATATATCTAACCCACTTTTTGCAGTACCTCTTGTCTTCATAGTTTATTACTATACTATATTCTATTACATCTTTACTATTTTACACTAACACTTAATTTCTAGTCTATCTTGTTTACATGTGCCTTAGTTTCTACCATGCACATCCCTTACCCCCTATAGGTATCCACTATATGATATGCATATAAGTTTCAGGTCCTCTAGTTTTGGCTGCCTCCTCCTACATTTGTCACATGTACCCCAATTGAGGGGGGAAACTATTGGGTGAAAAAAACACTCTTCTAACAACACATAATTCCATAATTGAATAACACAGTACAAAATTGGCAAAGGCACATAGTTATAGAGTGGTACAAAATAAGACTTGGATCACAAATACTAACACCCAGTATCAAATAGGAATGGTGAGCACTTGTGTCCCATCTAGGTGCTTGTGTCTTGGGGGAAAAATAGATAGTTTCTAAGATTAATAAAATTTCCAATAGGTTACAATATAAATCTATAGTATTAAGTACTTATATTGAGTTACATAATTCATTCAATCGGTTACATTTCGGCTATAGTTTGGTTACAAATCAGGACGTGCCAATCTGTAGTGATACTTATCATTTATCAAAGTGTTGTGGAAGGAAAGAAAAATAGACCTCTCTCTCCAAAACTCTTCTCTTGGCATGAGATCACCCAAAAAACTCGTCCTTAACGAAAGATCACCCAAAAAACTTGTTGTTGGTGTGAGATCACCCAAAAACCTCACCCTTGGTGGTAGGATGATCAAATATGTGGCTCGACACTTTCTTGGTTGGGAATTGATCACCCCTAACCCCATCGAGAAACATCTCTAAGAAAAATAGGAATATTTTATACCCTATACTCTCTCATACATTAGGTGGAATCTTGTCATAGCTAATATTTTTATACAGTTCTTGTTTATACATACGTTACTCTATTTTTTCAATACAAGACTTTGAAAACTCTCTTTCTCTTATTTTAAAAATCCATCCTTACAAGCACAAGCTCCAGTAGCTTGCTACTACACATACGATTCACCCCTAGGGTCTACCTCCCTTTCCTAGTTGTCACGCTTCACACTGCGATCACTTCATGCCTCACATGGCTACTTGTCCACTTGACACGCTATCGGATATGTTCCTATTTGGTTTACAAGGTACACATATTTTATCTAATTTATGCTATTGATTATTCACTCAACAACATAAAGTGAGGGGAAATGTAGACACAAAATCTATGAACTTTAGTACATTTCTAGGTCCTAAATCATACTAATGTATACATGATTCCTAAGCAAAAAAACTAGTGTTTGAAAACTAATTTTAGCCTTTTGGTCACTTTATCTCGTGTACTTTACTAGCTTTACACATCTTAAAATTCAGTTGGCACTTGAATATTTTACTTTTTAATGGCCTCAAACACTAGCACTGAGTTAGGATGGAAGCACCCAGGTGCTCCTATTCCTCCTAGGTGATCATATCCCTCTCTTTATTATTCTTAAAAATTTGGGTCCATTTCAATTATTGGTCACCTTTTAACACTTTGGGCCAGCCTTCCAGTTGTTAAAGAAAAAATTCAAATAAAGGAATCATATATATACTTAGTTACTTCTCTCAACTAAGGGGCCCAACACTATAAGCATTATCTATCACCACCTAAGCTTACAAAAGGCACAAGATTAATAAAAAGCATACATCTAAGACATTAATATAAGGGAAAAGGGTTGCATTGATCTGCATAGGAGGGGAGTTCATTCTATTCCATCACACATTTTGCATACTTGAGAAAAAATATAGATCTAGCCTGATATCATAATGTAACTTGCTGTAGACACCAAAATTGGGTCACACTCCCCTTGGTCCCCTGTCGAATAACCAAATCAAACATATTCACCTAACCATGACCCCTCCCACCCCACACTAATATTAATTTAATTAAATTAATTAAATTAATACCCATCCTCACAATATTCATTACTTAATTATTTTGATTAAGCTAATTTCCACCTCACCTAGCCACCTTACCCTAGACCTATTCTTGGCATGTTTCCATAACTAACTAAGACTTGGTCCCACTTACCTTAATGAGATAATACTTAGTTCAACCCTAAAAATCAATGCCTATTATCCCTCTAACCACATTCCCGCTCATGAAAAGGTGACTTCCACTTTGATCCGTGAGAATAGACAGATCTAGCCGAAATGATTGCCAAAGATCTGTTATTTTTAGTAAACCTAGGGAATCCCACCTTAACCAGTGCCGGTCGTCCTTAAAATGACACTGGTCAACTAGGAACCATTGTTGGTTAATATTTATTCACCTTAACAACCTTGTTTTTGGGTTGGCACATTCTAAGATCAAGGAGACGACAAGAGAGCTGCATGCAAGGAGAACTAGAACCTTTTCACACTTACAGACATCCATAGCTAGCACCAAGACAGATCTAGAAGCATAGCACTCACGGAAGCATTCCAAGAAGCATTATTGTGGCACCAAACACCATTCTTCTAATGAACTACCATCACCATTCAGCCATCAAACCTGCATCACAGTAAGTGTATCTTCTGCCAGCATAGTTTATTTCAATATAATATCCTTTTTTACTTCTATTATTAGATATAATTTGTATGTTCCTTTCCCATATTCTACCTACTTGTAGACTCAGTCATTCCTCTACCCACACCAACAAATCACCCATTCTTGCCTCCTACACCGCTTTGAGTATACCTGAGACCTATATAGACCTCCCTATCTACCCTTCCATATATTTTTAGCTTCAGTTTAACTCCTACAATTAGATATCATTGAGTTCCTTTCACCATGACCCTATCGACACCGGTTACCCATGACTGTCACCCGGTACCTTCTAAATCATTATTAGTTACACCTGTGCCAATAACAGAGCTAACCTACCTTCTACCAAGTGACCCTAACAACCCAGAACTTGATCTTGACCAGTTCCAACACAGTGACACCTACCTACCCTTTAGATATGACTATAGCCTAGCCTGTTATGTTAGATTTTCTTATTTTTCTTTAATGAAATACCTAAATCATATCCACTACAGTAGGAATTTGTTTATTTATCACAGTAATTTGTTTTAAATAGTGGATTGACATCCATCTAGGGAGTATCACACTTCCCAGATCTATCACACGCTAGGTAGTCCACTGTCATATATTATTTAACTCTTCTTTTGTGTTCTTGTTTTCTATTTTAGGTAGTCCTCCCAGCCAAAAGGAAGCTCTCACAGTCAGAATTGGATTGAGAATTCATAATGCATGTAACAACCATCAACCAACCATTACAAACAAGTATTCCTCCTTGGCCCTTACCCTTATCTATTTTGTCTCAATAACATAAAGAAAATGGTGAAAATTTTTGGCACACCCGGTGGGACCCATCCGAGGTTCCTGGCATTTTCTTCATTCCTAGGTGAAGATTGTGTGTTTGTTTATTTTCTAAACTTATTCACACTAAATTTCTTTCCCTGGTAATCCTCTCTTCTTGTAATTGTCTAAAACAACACCTATTTTTCGGTGCTTAAAATGAACCATTTCTTCTTTCTTGCATTCGCATAAGTAGTGAAAGAGCACATTCCCACCTAATCATCATTTGCTTCATTGAACGTAATTTCTTGATTTGGGTTTAAAATCAGTTACATTTTATCCTTGTATGTTGCATTTAGCTACCATTAAAATGAGGGAAACCTATATGTTGGAAGTCATGCCCAAATGATGGCTGACACAAAGAATCATAGAAAAGAAGTCTCTTATTCTTCTACCAAATTGCACAAAATTGAGAACATACACAACTTCTTAAACAACATCTCACCTAGAAGAAGTTATCAACGATCACATGATCAGTGGATTGACAGTGGGCACCCAGATGGTTACTTCTATCTAGACATTACCTCAAAGGATGGCCCACCCCCACCATAACATAACCTGAGACCTCTCCTTTTAGATATCCTTCTTCGTAGGAAGCCTTCCTCACTAAAAACTCTACTCTAAATTCATGAGTCGGTATTAGAAATAGCATAAGCTCAACACATTAAAATAACTTGTTGGATACATGTTTTTAGCATTTAATTGACATGCATTTTAAGGTGTGAGGATACGTCTCTCCATTTTCCATACTTTTGCCTTACACACTCCACAATCATAGTTGGAGTATTCTGACTTCTTATGAGTGTGTCAGGACCTCATTATATCATCTCCAAGCTTCTGGGTTGATCATTCATCTGATCTTAGTTCACAACAATATATTTTCTTGCATTTTTCAAATTTTCACAGTAATCGATGTTTGTTTACACCTCACCGTAACCGGTTCTACCTAGTTTCCATTGTTTCCCTATCCTTTTGCTTAAATTTCCCAAGGGACACCTATTCTCATCTTCTTCACCATTTTGAGTTTTTATGAGTCTCTGTACTCTTTGTACTCTCATAAACTATGATCATACAACTTATCTACTTGACATTCATCAGTTTTTGCTCCCTTTGGTCAAAGTATTCTTTTCTCATAGTAACTGACCTCGGTTACCCCTGAACAATCATTGGTCATCCTTAACTGGTGTTGGTTACCCTGTACTGAATCTCAATTGATACATTTCCCAAATCCACCTATAAACACCTATTTTCTTCATTCTTACTTCCATCTGTGTCATCTGCATGATATAACATCACCTAATATACATTTATTCACAAGGTGTTGACTTGCACCCAATCTAATGCTCTTATATTCCACACTAGTTGTCAACCACTCCCCCTAGTCCTTTACCACCCTCTGTCTTATCACCCATTGATCCAACCATACCTACTACCATTTTTCGTGGGTGACAAGGAATTTACACAACTCCTCGATTAGAATCTCGTTGCCTTATAGTTCTACCTTTCCCACTCTTCCACCTGGGACTCTTTAGGTAATTTGATATATGGCATGCCTATATCCATCTCTCCTACCCTTATTCCCACTTTTGCATCAGCCCCTACTAATGCGGTGTTACCTTCACCTACTTTAACCCCAGTGGTTTCACATCTAGGTTCCATACCCACTATGACCGCTATATCTGTAGTATCAGTCACACCCGTAGTATCTGTTGTCCCATCATTGACGACCTAGACCATAACCCCATCCACACCCATTGTCTCACAGATACTAATTGTAACACAATCACCCATGGTGTAAGTGACCCCTACTCCATTCCAGAATTTTTTCCTCTCCATCCCATAATCTTTGCCCCTAATCACTACTAGGGTCACTGCAACTGTCCCACCAACATACACATACTATCAACAACCCCCTATCTCTTCTGTCACACATTCTAGATATATGTCCTCTATGTTAGTCCCCTATCCTCAACATCCCTATTTGGCATCACAATACATTGGAATGCCACCCATATCATAGGTTCAGTATCATCCCCCTTACACCATAGGAAGTGCCCTTCCATCAAAACCTACCAATGACCTCATCAAATTGATGATGGAAAATATGCAGACACTAGAAGCATCAGTTTCTGGCGCACATAATTCTCTCACCTATGATGAAATCTGTAATGAGCCCATTCATCCATCCATCCCTATTCACCCATACCCTGTACATTAGGAAATTCTAAAATTAAATTGTTTCAATAGTAAAGAAGACCCGCAACAACATTTGCCATTTTTCAAACATGGGTGTTACCTGATCACCCATGATGACACTTTACTCCTACGGACCTTACCAATGTCCCTGATAGGACCTGCATTAGACTGGTATAGTGGGCTACCTAGACATTCCATCTACTCATTTAATCAAGTAGCCCAAGCCTTTTTAGACCACTTCTCAATAAACATTGTTAAGAAATTCATTATAACTGATTTTTATTCCACACAACAGTACAATGATGAGTCTATCATTGACTTTGTCACTCACTGGCGTAACCTAATTCACTAGCTCACATTTCAATTACCTCAAACTAAACTCATAGATTTTTTTAATCATGATTGTGCTAGAAACATCTCACCAACCATGTAGGTGCAGACCTTTCACACTTTTGATGAGGCATTCACCATGGAACAAAAATTGGAAATTCATGCTATCGAAGAGAAAAAAAATTCAGTTTCATAAAAAGAGCTTCATGTTCAAATCAAATGATGCTTCTTAATCTTTGAAACCCCCAAAATACTATTCAAAACCCAAATAATCTATGAACGTTGTAGTTCTCAATGCTGGCCCCCCTCACCTATCAAACCTAGCCAAACCTCCTTCTAATCTCTCTCCCATTCAAGCTTTCTAGTTGAGACGAGAACAACGAAAGTACACTTCAAAAGGAGAACCTTATGCTTTTGTTTTGGAAAATTTTATTAAGGATGGTGCCATTACCCTTCCACCTATAAAAACACACACTAGTTTTGACCCTGAGTTCTCCATGACCGCATGGTATAAAGAACATGAATTTTATAACTATCATCATGTCAAAGGTCATAGCGACAATAATTGAATCACCTTCAAGAATATCATCCAAGAAATTTTAGACAACGGAGATCTAGTCTTGGATATCCCAAATGCATATGCTAACCAAAACCTACATATCTTCATGAAGCCATTCCCTAATCATGCCCCATCTTCCAACCAAGCTGGTGACACTTCAACTAATGATAGCAATGTCTGCAAGGTCCACTTTATTTTCGATGACATACCAGATTCTTCCTAATTGCCTCATGTTCCTTCCATAGATGAAATTTTATCCTAAGCTCCCCTACCTATAAAATAACCTATTTCATCTACTCCACCCATAGAGGAACCCCCTTCATTTTCTCCTTCACCCATGGAAGAGCCTATAATCAGCACGCCACCTTTGATCCCTCAAATGTCCAAGAAGTTGTCAATGGTACCTCTCCAACTCAGAGGAGATACATGTCCACAACCTACACCATCACAAGGAGAGTCCACCTCATATGGACCATCCTCTCTTCTAACCATGTAGGATTCTATAGAAATACCATTTAGATGACCATTCTCCATCAGACCTTCAATTCCCATTGATATGTTTTTGGCTCTCTTACCCACAAAATCTAAGGCTAGTCATTTCCCTATGTCTTAAACACATTTTACGGGGATTTCTACTCGATCCATGTTGTCCCTACTTATAACAATACAATTTTCATTCTTGGCTGATCACGTGGAATATGCTGATAGATCCTTACTTTGGGCATGTGTTCTACTTCCTATTTCAACCCAAATGCAGTTGTCACTCACCAAAACCTCCACTATATATCCAAAAGAGTTTCAAGTGACCAAACCAAACACAACCATGTCACCAACTGTAGCCCAACACACACCTCTATCCACAACCCAGCATACATCTACACCCAAAAACCTACCCAAGCCTATATCATCTCCATTACTTAAACCCATCACCACCTTAGGGGTCATGCCAACATCAAACCTTACTCACCCACCCATCAAATTAGATTTATCCAAATCTTCCCAAACAACCACTAAACTTATTCTGGACCCTAAAATGAAGACCCAACTTCCTAGGCCTCATACACCAACCTCACCTACCACACCGTTATCACCTTTGCCTCTACCGTCCATCCTAGGACCTCACGCCTTGACCCTAGCCAAGCAATCATCTTCCACCAGAAAAAAAGGAATGCAATAGCCCACCTCCTCATCACAAACCTCTAATATACCCAAGTGACCCACACAACCTTCACCATCACCTATAACCTTCTTACCACCCATACCACAACTACTGTCCATAACTTCTTCACAACCCATGACGTTTTATTCTCTTCCACTCACACCTTCTACCTAACCTCTATCAACCACCTCCATAGTAACTCAGTTACCCCCATGGGTAACCTATCCTCTTCCATGTTCTCCTTTTACCTCTACATCTCATACACTGGTGTCACCTATTCCCAAAAAGGTGCAACCTAAGGCTAAATCTGCTACCCTCCAATAAGGTAGTTAAGCCAACCAAACCTTTCGTCGCTAGCTCTTCTACCATTCCCGTACCTAAACAGATGCCCGAAAGACCTAAGACCACCCCACACAACAAAATAGTGGACCAACCCATTCCCCCTCCTATAAATCCTCTATTATAGAAATATAGTTCATAGTGTGAACACTTAGGAGTGGTTTGGGTTATTTAGTAGTAATAGGTTTTTAATAATTATAAAATACTATATGAGTGTGTAAAATAGTTGTAATGCATAACTCATAGTTGAGAGATATTTGGGATATTGAGAGGACTTAGAGATTAGCCTTGACTCCTTACTTATAGGAGTTCATTGAGCTATTTATATGTAATCTTTCCATTGGGAATTTGTCTCGAATGAATTACAATATCTCTGGTTTTATTATTTTATTGTGTAATGTTTTGTTTTTTATATGATTAAATCATAGATATTTACAAGATTTGGTATCAAAGTGGGTTAGACTGCAATGATAACCTGTAGGAATTTGTGAGGTGTTTAGATATGAATCAAATTTGTTTCATTAGAGTCAAGTCTGCGATCTACATGTTTCATTAGAGTCAAATCTGTGACCTACGTGTTTCATTGGAGTAAAATCTGTGACCTGCGTGTTTGTCTACAAACAATGGCAAAACTTCACTCAGGTGAATCCATACTTGGTTGTGACACAAATTCTTTCAATATCTAGATCCGCAGTAATAGAGGTATTGCATTTATTTCCTTTTTTGGACGTAGATGAAAAAAATAGGACAATTTTTTTTTGCCAAATTTGGAAAGGGTCTGGGAAGATGTTGGAGTTATAACTTAAAATTGTCATAACTTTCAGCTAGTAACTCAGATTAATGTGCCATTTTTTAAAAAGTGTGTATATTTTCGATCTCTACACATTGATCCTATGTTTTCTATTACTGGACAAAAAATTATTTTTTCCTTTCTTGGCAAATACGTCAGAAAATTTTACGTTCAATGTTTAAAGTTTATTATAAGGGTGCATTTTTGACTTAGTTCGACTCCTATTATGGAAATTCCATTAGATAAATTCAATGGATTAAATTTTCACAAATGGAAGGTGAAAATACAAATGAACTTAATGAACAAGAACCTTTGGAGAATTGTGAGTGGAAAAGAACCAGAACCAACAGATGCTGCAAAATTTCTTGAATGGAAAACCAGGGATGACAAATCAAAATGAATTATTGGGCTTTCTTTATCAGATACTGAGTTGTATTATATAAACTTAGAAAAAAATTCTAAAAATATATGGGATTTTCTAAGACAGACATTTGGTGCAAAGCCTGCGAATGATAAATTATCACTTAAGTTGCAGTTATTCAAGTTGAAAATGAATGAGGGTGGAACTATGTCAGGTCATATTAACGATCTTAGATCTCTTCTAAGACAACTGATAGAAGTAAGTGCTCAGGTAGATGAAGAAGATGTAAAAGCTATTTTATTAAATAATTTACCTCCAAAATACAGTAATGTAGTTTTTACTCTTAGTTAAATGCCTTCTCATTCACTTGAAGGTATGATTTCTACATTACTAGCTGAAGAAAAAAGAACAAAAGAAGATATTGAGGAAGAAACTGCTCTTTATATTAAAAGGAAGCATACTAATTTTTTCAAAAACAAGAGGAATTAGAATGCTTTTATTATAAGAAAAAAGGACATAAATCTTCTTTTTGTATTACTCATGCTAAGGACATCATAAAAGGAAATCTAAAAATGGATGAAGCTAATACAACTGTTAAAGAAGAGTAAGAGAATGAAGAAGAAGATGAACCTGAACAGAATGAGGATGAAGATGACTACCTATACTAAGAATTTCCTGATGGAGGATGGAGGCATAGGAGGGTGGAGGCAAATTGGCATCTCTTGTTAGTCACCAACAAAGAGATTGATGTTAGTGTAGAATCACAACACCCCCAAATGAGCTCTAAAAGATCTATTTTTCTAAGGTAGACTCATTTGGTGTGATTGCATAACATTGAACTTTCCCCAAGGTATGGGACCTCACAAAATGGGAAAGCTCTCTAGATTGAAGGATGGTTCCTTATTCCTTTGTTTAGGTGCATACGTAGAAACTTGTAGAGGGTCTGTTCTTAATCCTAATCTAAACTTTACCAAGGAGACAGGTATAGAAGGAATACATAAATTAAAACAAAGATAAACTACGAGGTGATGCACCAAAGGAATGATGAACAATTATTTTGATAATAGACACAAACCAAAAAAATGCATACAATAAACAAGCAAAGATAGCTAGATATATAATGTGAGACTAGATGAAAGAAAAAGAGACAAGAGAGGATCTAAAATTGATCACAAATGTGTTTTATTGCTCTATAGATTGATACAGTCCATTACAAAGTAGTCAAGAGGTAGAAAAATAATGAAATTTTTTATGGAAGGACTGAACCCCACAAATCCCTTTGCTAAGAGGAGAAGGAATCCTACAAAACAAAGAATTCCCAACCCTTTACAATGAATCCTACCCTCATATTTATAGATTCAACCTGAAAGAAGAAGAGAGAGATAGAAGAGGGAAAAGCAGGTTGAAACTCAACCACTGCTATTAATACCTTTGATGAAATCTCTCCCCAAATCCATCTTTACTGCATCAATCCTTGGTTCAATGCCTTGAAGGAAGAGGAAACGGTGAAACAAATCAAATCTAATTTAGTTGTTGAGGCAAGAAGATCCTGAATTACAATCCTGAAGATGTTTCCTCTATTTTTCTTCACCTAACCTCCTCAAAATTAAATTTTCATACCTCCATGGCATAGGTGAGGCTGAGATATTTCCAACGACATTAGATTTGTAATATTTTAATCCCTGAGTCGAAAGATATACCCCTTCGAAGTTTGTATCAGGTTTGTATAGGAGGGCAGGAAAACAACTTGAAAAATGGGTCCCCTTTTTATATGGGACATGTGGCAGCCAGATTGGAACAAAAATTGGGCCTATGGGTCCGTAATTTATCTTTTTTCCTTTCCTTTGAATCCCCACTTGGCTTTGACTTGGGTCCAAATGCTAACTTTTTCCTTGGGCGGAGTTGCGGGCCATTTTACAACTTTTACCCCTTTTGATAATAAGGGGCAAAGAACCAAATTTTTCCCCAATGATCCACTTTCCCATAGGACATGTGGCAGTTTGGAACTCGTTTAAAAATGTTTTCTCTATTTAACCCTTGAATCACTGCCATATTGACATTTGGCATTCTCTGCTTACACCATTATACTTACCCAATTTTGAATCCCTTTTCTGTTTTCCTTTTGACTATGTTTCCTCCTATGCGGGATCATGGTTGATCCAATATTTTTCTCAGGGGGTGAAATATGGATAACAATTTGGTGACTCATAGGGGTATCTACCTGCTAGATGAAAAGACCAATCGCCTTTTCATATCCATTGGGCATGGAGTTGAGAAAGATAGTCTGGTATTGATTCTACCTTTGATTGATGAGCCCGACTACTTGCACTCTCAATTTTCATAAGAAATATTGAAATGAAGGTCTCTGAGGTAGAAAATTGTTTTAACCTGAGATTTCATCTATCTTTCTGAATGGACTGTATAAGAGGCACAAAACAACACCACACTATATAATTTTTTTTAAATCATACATAATCTAAATGGAACATGCAGAGCATGCAAAGCACTTAGGAGAAAATAAATCTACACTACAGTAAGACAATGTGCATAATCATTTAGAGGAAATAGAAAACTACACTAATATGTATAGGGTGAGAACTCCCCTTTTAGTAATAGTGCTTAAAATAGATCCCATTTATTGGAATCTACAACTCTTCACCCTCCAATGTAGACAATTGGAAAGCATTACTACTTTTGTATCTTGTGATCATATAGGGGTCACTCCAGATGACATCAAATTTGGAATGCTTTCCTGGTTTTTCTTGATCTGCATCCCATTTCAAAACCAAGTCTCCATCCTAGAAGATCCTTGCTTTTGTCTTCTTGTCAAATCATTTCTTGATCGAAGCTTGATTCTTCTCTATTGCTTAGGGAGCATACTCTTTGGTTTCTTCTAATTCTATCAACTCTACATACCTATGCTCTATTGGTCCAAATTCAAACATATTTAGTTGCTTCACGAGCTTCAATGCTGGAAACTCAAGTGATATAGGAAACACTATCTCTTTCCCATAGATGAGTTGGAATGGAGAGCTTCTTGTAGATCTCTTGGGTGTTATTCTATCAGCCCATAAGACTATTTTGAGCTTTGTGTTCCAGGTCCTCTGATTCTCATCAAGAGTTCTTCTAATGATCTTTAACAAGTTTTTGTTTGTGGACTCATCCTGGCCATTACCTTGAGGGTAACAATTTGATGAAGTACTCAAATAAGTCCCATTCCTAACAACCGATCCTATGATTTTGGAACCTATGAATGTTAATGCATTTTATGATATGATGGTGGTTTTCACTCCAAATTTGGTCACTATCCCTTCATAGAATGTAGGATACTAGACTCATTTGCTTCCTTGAGTTCCACTGCCTCGGTCCATTTTGTAAAATAATCTGTCACTGTCAGGATCCATTTTTTACCTTAGCTTGAGTTTGGATTGATAACCCTAATGAATTCCAATCCCCATTACATGAAAGGTTGGTTGACTGAGATTTTGTGCAATGGAAGTGTTGCTAGCCTTTCCTTGCCTTTGAAGAATGCACAATTCTTGCACCTTTTGATCCATGTGTGGCAATCACTAAACAATCTGGGCCAATAATATCCTACTTTCATGATTTTGAGTGCTTTCACTCTTGGAGAAAAATGGCCTCTAGCTACTTCAACATGGAATTCTTGTAGCACTCTCTCCAACTGATCTGTCTCAATGCATCTCAGTAGAATGCCATTGATGTCTCTTTTGAACAAGACACCATCGATAAGAACATATGGGATGGCCTGTAACCTAAAATGTATCCTTTTTGCTTTACCCATCACATGAGGACATAGGCCAGTTTGAAGGAAGTGCACCATGCCTTGGGTCCAACAAGGAGCAGGCACATCATCTCTCCCTTCTTCTTGATCATCTTGTAGAACAAGAACAACCTCCTTTTCACTATATGTTTCATCTTGCTGACTTGAGGCTAGTTGTTCACACAACCGCTTCCCATGGACCAACTTGGTGACCTTGATCTCAATGTCATATTCCATGACATGGGTGATCCATCCTACACACTTTTCATTCAGGTCCTTTCTGAGAAGGAATTCTTTAACTCCTGCATAGGAGACCAATAATTAGATTTTTTTGTTTGAAACCAACTGCTTAAACTTCTTTAATCCTTTGATTACTACCAGGACCTGCTTCTCAATGAAGGAGTAGCTCACCTCATAATATTCTAGACTATGGATGAAGAAATTAATTTGTTGTTCTATACTTTTTTTGTTCTGCTGCACCAAGATTGTAGAAATTTTGTCGCTGCCACCAAAGGCATACAATATGAAGTCTTTGAAAAAATCTTGGTTGAAAAGAGTTGGGTCTCGTGATATGGCTTCTTTGATAGCCTCAAATCTTACTTTTCCTTTAGCTATCCACATGAATGTTAAGTTCTTCTGCGGCATCAATGGTATTGGCTTAACAAGGGAATTAAAGTTTAGAACAAACCTACGAACAAAATTTATTTTTCCCAAGAAGCTTTGAAGAGCCTTCTTGTGACTTGGCAATGATAGTGCTTTTATTGCTTCAAATCTCTCTAGGTCAATTTCTAGAACCTCCTTAGACACAATATGGCCTAAAATCCTACCCTCATGGGCCAAGAATATACATTTTTTAGGGTTCAAAGATACCCCAAATCTCTTGCATCTTTAAAACACTTACCTTAGGTGAAAAAGGTGGTCTGTTGCATTTTTGGAAAACACAGTGATGTCATCCAGATAGATCAACACTATTTTTTTTATTATCCCTTTGAATGCAATATCCATGGCTCTTTGGAAAGTAGCCCCAGCATTAAATAGTCCAAATGGAATTTTTTTGTATGCATAGGTGCCCCATTTAGTGGTGAAAGCTGTGTTGAACTGATCATCTTCTTTCACCATGACCTGGTTATACCCTGAGTAGCCATCTAGGAGGGAGAACCTTTTTGACCCAGAAACTACTTGCAAGATCTGCTCTATTGAAGGGAGTTGGTAGTGGTCTTTGAGGGAGGTTTTGTTCAAATCTCTGAAGTCAACACACAACTTGATTTCTACATTTTTCTTCTTGAGTGGAACCATATTTGTAACCCATCTTGAGTGTTTGACTGGAAATATGATGCTTACCTCTATCAGTTTGTTCAACTCCTTCATCAGAGGCTCTATATGTGGGTTAATTGGTCTTTGCTTCTACCTAATGGGCTGAGTAGTTAGATCTAGTTTGATTGTGTGTTGTGATAGTTTTAGATTAAAACCTCTTAGGTCTTCATAACTCCAAGGAAACACATCAGGGAATTCTTGGAAAATTTGTATGAATTCATACATTTCTTGCTTAGTGGCCACCTTGCCAATCTGAAGTGTTTTATCTTCTCTAACTAGGATTGACTCTGAATCTTCTCCTTTGATCTACATGTTAGCCTTCTCTTTTCTAAACTGATCATTAGGATTGAAAATGGATTCCAGTGTCACTAAGCCTTTGGGAAGCTTGTTTGTATGTAGTTTTACTATTTGATTCCCGTACTACTACTCTAGTCTATTCTGGTTTATAGCTGATAATTTAGCTTCTTCTTGTAGAATGTTAATGATATGTTGATCATTCTCAAACACCCACCAACATATATTATTATCTGACACTACTGGCCTCACAACCACATGGATATGTGGTTGTTCTATGTCTCTTTTGATGTTGTCAACCACATCAAATGTTGCATTAACTACTACAAGTCTGTCAGCAGCTTCATTCTCCTTCCTAGGTATGGACAAAATACTGAAGGCCTCAAAATCCTCCATGAGATCCCATACCCTACTCTTATAGTTCTTGAGCAGGTCATTTTTGATAGAATTTAGTCCTCTGACTTGATTGACAACTAGTTCACTATCACCAAATACTTGCAAGTTCTTGATTCCCAGCTTCCTTGCCCAATGAAGACCTTGGACTAAAGCCTCATATTCAGCAGTGTTATTTGAGCAAGAAAAATGGAATATGAAGGCTGAATAATATCTCATACCTCTGGGGGAAAAAATCATGGCTCCTCCTCCAGCTCCTTGTCTACTCCTTGAGCCATCAAAGAATAATTGCCATACCACATTTTCATCCTTGTATTCTAGATTGATTAGGTCAAGAAGAGGATGATTCTCTTCATGTAGATAGTAGACACCCAGTTCAGATTCCTCCATCTCCTTATAGGGGTCAAAAGCATGTTTTTTATTGGCCCACTCATCTAGGGTCAAGTATGGGATACATCCCACCTTGGTATCTATTTCATTAGTGTTTAGGAGGTCTTCTCGATCAAAAGATGAGTAGTTGGCATTGATTGGGCTAGGCACATAAGATTCAGTATGATAATAAGAAATAGGTTTAGATCTAATTGTGTCCTTCACCCCATACCTTGTCCTAAAGAGCATATGTGACCAATCAGCAGACAGGTAGCCTCCAATTTTGGAAGTGAAGTCTCTAGATAGACATGAAGAAAAATGTGGTGGCAAGTTTATGATTGACACATTTTTCAAAATAGTCACATTAGGGAAAACATGTAGAGTGAGACTCAGATCCTTGATGATTCCCATAGTAGTAACTATTGTCCCATCTAATTGGACTACTCCTATAGAGATGACCTCATATTGGAGACCCAACTGATTAGCTATTTTTTTGGGCATCACAGAACTACTGGCCCTAGAATCAATCATACAATTATGCACCAATTTGTATCCAATAATCAATGAGACATAGAAGGGAGGAGGTCTCAAATTCTTACCTTTTTGTTCTCCATGGTTTCTCCCTAGTTAAACAAAATTAGCAAGCAGTCTCTCTTGTTGGTTAGGGGGGTGATTTGAACTTAACCAATTCTGCATGGTAGTCTGCAACAAATCCCCTTTCCCTGGAATGGCTAGTGACTTCCATAGTGAAATGTTGACACTTTTCCTTTTCATCTGCTCAATAATATTGAATGAGCTATATTTTTTCTACCCTTTCCCAGACACATTTCTATCTCACACATGGGTTGTTACAACTGGTGCCTGACTAGGTTTGGAAGGTGTTCTGGATTGGTTTAGCATGTTGGGAGTTGCAATTGGAGTACTAGGACCTTTTGGAGTGATGGAAGGTTGAGGGTTACATGACTTTAGTGGTTGGCCTTCTCCAATATTTCTCCTTTTGGACCGTGTGTTGGCAGCCACACCTTGAGGAGGGGACTAATTCATCCCACAAAAGTCTTCAGCCGGCCAATTGACAAGCATAGTCTCATTTGGGGGGCCACCTTATTGAGCTCATTGTTGTTGATCTTCCTCTTGGCAAGGTTCTTGTGGCACCATACTATTTTTCACCATCAAGGCATGATTTAGAGAACCATTAAAACATGTTGATTGGTTATGTGGTTGATTGCATGGAAAGCACCAATCATATTCTTGTGCCATATTGTTTTGTGCTAGGACCAATGCTCTTGATGTTGAAGCTGTGTTAGGATCATATGCCCTGAAAGGTCTAAAAACTTGGGGTTATCTTTGGTTCTAGCTATGATTCATAGTCTGAGGTGGTGACCTATTATGTTGATACTGGGGTCTAGCTTGATATTGAGCCTGGGGATAGTATGGCCTGGAACTCTGAGCTTGTTGTATTTTGATGGTCACTAGATTATTCCCAAAGTTATGAAGTTGCTTCATCACTTCCTAAAGATTTTTAGAGGTATTATATGATGAAGTGGAAGATTCAAATGAGCTTTGACTCCTGGGGGTGAGTATAGGAGCTAATGTAGGTGCTTGGCTAGTATCTGGGCTTCCTAACTTAGGGTACAAAGGCGTGGATGGACTAGGAGTGATTTTTCTAGCTTGAATCAAATGGTTTTCATCCCCTAGGGATATGCTATAGGCTACAGATAATGTAGTTCCCCCAATTGGCTAAATCATCAAAGAAATATAAGAATTTAAAGTCCTAAGAAAGTATAAGAATGCACCTTCATTAGTGGGATTTACTGCTATTGGAATCCTATCCCAAGTTTGCTGGAATTTGAGGTTGAAGTGTGTCATCTACTCATTTGGGGCTCTCTTGATTGTTGTTAGTTTCTCCAAAAAAGACAATTTATCACCTTTTTCCCCAAACTAATTGTGAAGAGCCATGCATAGCTGGTTCTAGTTCTGGATAGAGTCTACTTCAAGACTCATGAACCATTGTGAAGCTTTCCCTTTGAATGAAGAGGTGAGAAGCTTGAATGCAATATCCATCTCATGGATCTCATGGATTATATAGAAATTTTCCATATCTTGGACATGGTCACCAGGAGAAGTTTGATTTTCCCCAGTGAAATATGGGATGCTCTTTAATGCTGCAATTGGAACTAAGTTTTATACATTCAAGGCGAGTGGACTACTGTCAGTGAATTTGACTTATGGATTTGGTTATGCCATTTTGATTTTCCTAAGAATCCTTCTAGAATGAAAGAAAGGCCTCACAAGTGGAAGTGTTGACAAGGTTCTGCTTGATGGAGATGGAGACCTCTAAAATATTCTTCCTCTCCTTTCTCTACCTGGGGATAGATGCAAGTATTCAAATATACCTTCTTTCCTTGCTCTAGACTAGGTTTTTCTCATGAATCTCCCAAGCTTGGGCTGCTGAAACCAGTAGATTTTTTTCTTTTGGAGTCATCATATGTATAATTTTTAAGGCTTCTTAAAATCTAGAATCACAACAAGTGTACATCAATCCTTAATGTAATAAGATGGAGACTTCTTAGTCCCACCGAACATGCCAAAAATGTTAGTGTGGAATCATAGCATTCCCAAATGAGCTCTAAAAGATCTACTTTTCTAACGAATACTCATTTAGTGTGATTGCATAACATTGAACTTTCCGCAAGGTATGGGACCTAGAAAAATGGGAAAGCTCTCCAGATTGAAGGTTGGTTCCTTATTCCTCTATTTAGGTGCATACATAGAAACTTGCACATGGTATGTTCTTAATCCTAATCTAAACTTTACCAAGGAGACAAGGATAGAAGGAATACAAAAATTAAAACAAAGCTAAACTATGAGGTGATGCACCAAAGGAATGATGAACACTTATTTTTCTAATAGTCACAAACTAACAAAATGCATACAATAAACATGTACAGATAGCCAAATATATAATGGGAGACCAGATGAAAGCAAAAGAGACAAGAGAGGATCTAAAATCAATCACAGACATGTTTTATTTCTTTATAGATTGATACAATCCATTACAAAGTAGCCAACAGGAAGAAACAAAATGTAATTTTTAATGGAAGGCTTGAACCCCACAAATCCCTTTGCTAAGAATACCCAACCCTTTACAATGAATCATGTCCCCATATTTATAGATTCAACTTGAAAGAATAAGAGAGAGAGAAGTGAGAAAATAAGGTTGAAACTCAACCATCCCTGTTAATGCCTCTAATGAAATCTCTCCCCAAATCCATCTTTACTACATCAATCCTTGGTTTGGCACCTTGAAGGAAGAGGAAAAAAGGAAACAAATCAAATCTGATCTGGTTGTTGAATCAAGAAGATCCTGCATTGAAAGCCTGAAGATATTTCCTCTATTTTTCTTCACCTAACCTCCTCAAAATTAAAGTTTCATACCTCTATGGAATAGGTGAGGCTGAGATATTTCCAAGAGCATCAGATTTGTAATATTTTAATCCCTGAGTCAAAAGATATTCCCCTTAGAAGTTTGTATCAGGTTTGTATAGAAGGGTGGGAAAACAGCTTGAAAAATGGGTCAACTTTTGATATGAGAAATGTGGCAGCTAGATCAGAAAACAAATTGGGCCTACAAGTCCACAATTTATCTTTTTCCCTTTCCTCTGATTCCCCGCTTGGCTTTGACTCGGGCCCGAATGCTGACTTTTTTCCTTGGGAGGAGTTGCAGGCCATTTTGCAACTTTTACCCCTTTTGGTAACAAGGGGAAAAGAACCAACTTTTTCCCCAATGGTCCGCTTTCCCCTGGGACACACGACATTATAGCACTCATTTAGAAACCTTTCTTTATTTACCCATTGAATTAGTGCCATACTGACACTTGGCATTCTCCGTTTACACCTTTATAGTTAGCCAATTTTGAAGCCCTTTTATGTTTGCCTTTTGACTCTTCTTCCTCCTATGCGAGATCGTTTTTGATCCAATATTTTTCCTGGGGGGTGAAATATGGATAACAATTGCATCATGGTAATGGTGACCTTTTGTTTTAGTTATGTGGTGTGTTTTCTTTCTGCTGTAATAATGAACAGAAGTAACATTTCCTGTTTAAAGCTCCTGCATAAGCATAATTTCTGTTTTGTAATCCCTCTAAGTTAGAAGCAATGATGTGCAGAAAAATAATGTATGCTGCTATGTAGTGGTTGGTTCCACTAGAAAACTATTTTATGAGTTGGAGGTTCTCTTTGAAAACCTCATATTGTTTGAGTTGTTGGTACTCATTAAAAACCTTCATTTCTTTGTAGATTCATGAGCAGAGTACAGGAGATAGATTTCCCCATGTTCACACTAAGGGGGTGACTGTTACAGAAATATTGTTCATAGTGTGAACACTTAGGATTGGTTTGCGATTATTTTGTAGTAATAGGTTTTTAATTTTTATAAAATAATATATGAGTGTGCACAATTAGTTGTCAATGCACAACTCATAGTTAAGAGATATTTGGGATATTGAGAGGACTTAGAGATTAGCCTTGACTCCTTACTTATAGGAGTTCATTGAGCTATTTAAATGTAATCTCTCCATTGGGAATTTATCCCGATTGAATTACAATATCTCTGGTTTTATTATTTTATTGTGACCTCACCCATCATCATGACTATCATTTCATGTACCTCTCATAGAAGACAATGACCATAGTGGCATTGGTTTTGATGCACCACCTTCTAAGAAGGTTTCCTCATCAACCTCATTCAGGATGGAGAACCTACTCCATATCTATTCACCCACATTACCCTCTTCACCATGGAGTCCTTCTGTACCGAATCAATTCATCCTCATTTTGTGTTCGTAAACACATTTTAATCTATGACCTCTGACCTATCAACATAATGGCAAGGCTCCTTATTCTATGAAAATCCAGAGATCCTATCATCATTGATGATGATACACCTTCTATTAACATCATTCAGTGTCAAGATGATGATTATCCATCCTCACTTACCTTGGTGTGAAAGATTCTTATATTCATCGGTCATTGTCTGCTATGAGACACAAACCATGTTGAAAGAGTCGACTATCGAAATCAAAATTCACACTCAGGGTAACCCACACATTCTAAAGATAGGCCAATCCTTATATGCTGCTAAACAAGAAGCCTTCACCTCTTTCCTCTGGGACCATAGCAACACTTTAGCTTGATCCTATGCTAATATGACCTGGTATTGACCCCAAACATTGTGGTCCATAATATCGTAACCATTCCTAAATGCCAAACCTGTAAAACGGAAGCTGCAGGAAAATGCATCCTTGCATTTCTCTTCTTGTTAAAGAAGAACTTCACCACCTTTTCTCAGTTTTCTTTATCTTACCCATTCAACTATCCCCCATGGATTTCTAACATCATCCCTGTCACAAATTTGATAGGGGGACTTCACATTTGTATACGGATTTCCATGACCTCAACCTTAGCTTTCCCTAAAGATGATTTCTCTCTGCCAAGTATTGATCAAACTAGTTGATCTCACCACTGATCACGAGATGCCATCACTCATGGATGGGTTCTCAAGTTATAATGAAAAATTATTCAGCTCCAGAAGATCAACACAAAACCACCTTCATCACCCCTTGGGGGGACCTTCTACTACCCGATTCATGTCTTTTGGCCTTAAAAATGTTGATGCTACATATCATCAGAGCCATGACTTATATCTTCCATGACATCATGCATCGTATAGTAGAATATTATGTAGATGACCTTGCTTGCTAAGTCCAAATGTTGGGCCAAACACCTGCATAGTCCTTAAAGGTCATCTTTGATCATCTCAGTCAAATATTATGTGTCACCTTCGATCCCAAGAAGTTTGATGCTTCACTGTTCTTTTTAAAGAAAGCTCCTTCGTTTTCATAATTTCTTTGCATGGCATAGAAGTCGATCCTGCTAAAGTCAAGTCTATTCTGGAAATGCCTCCACCCACTAATCTTTGTCAACTTCGAAGCCTACAAGGTAAGTTGCAATCTATTCGTCGGTTCATTTCACAACTTTCTACCATTGCCAAACATTCATCAAGAAAGGATGTGTCATTCAAATGGGATGATAAATGTCATAAAGACTTCGACGCCTTAAAACAATACCTCCTTCAACCACTAGTGCTCATTCCTCCTAAGTATGAGCACCCCTTTTACCTATATGTTTCCACCACTAACCATTATTTAGGTGCCATGCTTGTTCATCGCGATGACCAACACCGAGAGAAATCAGTTTATTACATAAGTCGTACCCTTCTGGACTACAAAACTAAGTATACCCATGCCGAAAAACTTTTCTTAGCCTTAGTTTTTATCACCACCAAAATCCACCATTACTTACTCAACCACAAAACCTTCGTCGTTACTAATACTAACCCATTACACTATATGTACACCAAACCCTATCAACATCAGCATGTCCATGCGTTGGCTTATGCTTCTTGCTGACCTCAACCTTGAATTCATTCATCAAAAGTCCATCAAGGGCTAGACTATTAATGATCAACTAGTTGATGCACCTATTTCCAGGAATCAACCATCTAACTTCTGATTTCCCAGACGATTCTATAGCTACCCTTTCCCTGGATGAACCCGCTTACCAAATGACACTCTTCTTTGATGGCTCCAAGTGTCAATGTGGGGGTGGGGCTGGTGTTATCATCATTTCCTCTTGATGGTGAACCTATGCCTTTGTCTTTAAAACTCAATTTTGATTGTACAAACAATATTGTTGAATACGAAGCACTCATATTGGGTCTATAGGTTACTTATGCCTTAGATGTTAAGTCCATTAATATATTTGACAATTCTCAACTAGTTATAAACCAAGTCAATAAGCATATACCAATGTTGTAATGAGATACTTAAAAAGTATAAACACCACGTAGATATACTCTTGACCACCTTTGATCGTTACGAACTTCAAACCACCCCACGATCTACCAATAAATTTGTGGATACCATGGTCTTCTTGGATTCTCAGATACCTGCTTCACCCTCTGACTCTAAAATCTTTGTCACAATACAAAGACTACAATCACCCTCTTATTTACCTCATGTGATCTACTCTGTTGGAACCGTTGCCCCTGACCCACATGACCTTTGGTATAAGTAAATATGCATACTATCTTTCCCTTTCCATTCTACCCACTGATATCACTCGTAATGGACAATGTGCCTTTCTTTAAAATGTCTCACGTTATGTCATCATGGGTGGTATTCTTTACAAGCGCGACTTTGATGATATTCTCTTACGATGCCTTACAAGTTCTAAAATTCCCTACACCATTAAGGAAGTCCACGATGGAATTTGTGGAGGTCACTTTAGTGGTTTAGTTATGTCAAAATGCATTCTTCTCCTAGGCTATTATTGGTCAACCCTAAACCGCAATTGTTGTGATTATGTCAAATGTTGTGTGAAATGCCAGCAATATGCTAATCTCCATCACACACCTAGTCATGCCTTACAGATCAAACGAGACCTTTGGCCTTTCTCTCAATGGGGTTTGGATCTTGTTGGTGAGATCAACCCCCATTCTTCACAATGCCACCAGTGGATCATAACCGCTACTGAATATTATACTAAATGGGTAGAATCCATCCCCCTCATTTCTACGAAAACTGAGAAAATATGTGAATTCATCAACCATCACATCATTTTTCACTTTTGTGTTCCTCACCACCTCATCATTAATAATGGAAAGCAATTCAAAAACAAAACCCTATGTAAACTATGCGACACTTTTGGCATCCAACTTAGTTTCTCATCACCTTATTACCCACAAACCAATGGCCAAGCTGAATCGACCAATAAAACCTTGAACAAAATTCTTATGAAGGTAGTCAACGATACTGGGAAGGATTGACATACACACATTCCTTTCACCTTGTAGGCCTACCACTACTAGTATTTGCACTTCGACTTCTGCCACACCTTTTTCTCTGGTCTACAGTATCAAGGTTTTCTTACCTCTCAAAGTCTAGATTCCATCTCTTTGCATCTCACTACAAGACATGCTCAATGACGATGACTTTCACCAAGATCGTTTGGTGCAACTTGAGTTATTAGATGAATCATCATCTCAATGCTCTTGACCATCTCCAAATCTACCAAAAATGTATAAAACATGCCTATGACAAACATGTTCACAAATGAACCTTTCAGGTCAGTGACCTCGTCATGAAGGAAAATCAACATGTAACCAAAGAGGAGAAAAGTAAGTGGGGTGAATTTTCTCCTAATTGGCTCAGAACCTATATCATTACCCATGCCTATGGATCAGGTGCTTATCATTTATCTTCACTTGAAGGTAAACCCAAACCTGAGCCCCTTAATGCCTTGCATCTTCGACCATTTTATTGTTGACGTCAAGTTCTATACCACTTTTTATCAGTTGATCGCTCATCCCTTGAGTGTTGTTCACCTTCCATATTACTCGCTTTGAGGATCCACAACTCAACAAGAATCATGTGATTACCCATCACCTTTCAGCCTTATCTTCAATATGAGTACCATGGATCTACTCATAGCATGA
This sequence comes from Taxus chinensis, assembly GCA_019776745.2. Classification (NCBI taxonomy): domain Eukaryota; kingdom Viridiplantae; phylum Streptophyta; class Pinopsida; order Cupressales; family Taxaceae; genus Taxus; species Taxus chinensis. Next base: position 551,670,038 of record CM034149.1, read on the forward strand.
TTCCCATGGTATACTTTTTATTTTCTTCAAGATGGAATCCCATGGTTATTCATCACTCGAAACCACCTCTTTCATAGTTAATCTCTGTGTGCTACAGTCTTGTCTTCTAAACAAGAACCTAATCTTCCTCTATAGTCTTTTCCATGACTTAAACATCCAAAAACAAAAACTGAATGCAACTCCTTGAGTCAAACTTCCAACAAAAGATGACTCCCTCAAAAGGGACATCTCTTCACTCTAATTCCACCGCTATAAATAGACTTCTCCCTTGAAGGACAGCTATATCAAGTTATTTCAAAAATCCAATAACAATATCCAGAAGCTTCCTGCATCGATCAGCTTCACGAAGACCTCAAGGAGATAATACACTCATCCCATATATACTTCCCACATCAATCAGTCTATTAAAAACAAACAAATGAAGAAAAAGATGAAATTTTCGTCATGGAATTGCCTATTTTTTATCTTGGATTTCTTGTTCTGAAAAACATGTTATCGTACACTAAGTTACGCTAAACCACCCATTCTCACCTCCTTGTCTTTTTAGCCTAATTTCCTCTTTACTCAAGGGACTTGTTGCAAACGTGACATTTTGTGATTATGTGACTTTCTTCACCTTTAGCATAGTCCATTATGCAACTCCTTTAGGGTCTTACGTTCATAAGCCCATCTTAGGTATCGTAGACTCATTAGGGTTCTTATCAATTAAATGGCTCTTTTACCACCTCTTACCATTTGCCTTCCTCATTACTATTTGATTATCCTATACAGGACCAGATCATCGACACCTATATTTAAAAACCACTCAATCATGCCTAAGACCTAAAATCAATCATGCCTATGACCTACATTCAACCATGCCTAACAGCTATCAACCCATTCCTCTACTTCATCATAATCTTCCCTAGCTTATGGGAGAACTACATCGGCCTGAGGTCCCTTTTCACCGGGGACTATGTAGGCAGCACTTTGAGGGCATGGGGCCCTTGGAGGTTAGCTTGGCCACTCTTTACCCTAACCAATTCCCCCTTTCACTTTCCTATTCACATTCTACCCTAGTTAGTTTTCATTGTATATCAATAACTGTAAATTAAACCAAATAAGCATCAATTAATACACATCTTTATTACATCATCAAATCATTCATTTATCATTTTCACATTTCCACTATAGCACATATTTGGAAATTAAAATCATAACCTATATATACATCACCATTTGTCCCCCATGTTACCTACAACTTGGACATTACCTCATGCCTAAACCAACTTGACTCAATCATACCTAACCCAAATTGACTCCACAATGCCTATGACCTGACTCAACCATGCCTACCACCTGACTCAACCATACCTAAACATAGCCTGACTCCATCATGCTTATGACCTAATTCCACCATGCCTAAACACACCTATTTTCCATCCATCTATACATAACAAGAAAATTCTGCCCACACAAGTACATCATGAGCCAATCATCCATCTCATCATAAAAATTTGTGTATCCATACAATATACACTGATGGCAAATAATAATCACAATCTCTCAAAAAATCTCATATACAGCCTCACCATCTTTGGCACGCATGATAGTATATGATTAAAAAAACAAAAACTCTCATATACATCCTCACTCTCTTTCAAAACTTAGGCCAGTATATATCAAAAATACACAACTACACCAAAATGGAGGTACGTACGGCTATCAGGTACCCCCGCTGGATATCCTCCATATCTATCTCACCTATCTCCTCCTCCTCCTCTGCCTCCATACGACATCCATCTAACATCTCACCGCCCACCATGGGTCCTGGCTGGATCTCTACTGGTACCTCACTTGGGGCTAGCCTCTATGAATTGGTGGCCTCGACCTAACCCTGTCTCAGGGCTCGATGGCCCCCTGTGCTCTCCACACTATGGGTACGCGACCTGGTCCTCTCACTTGAGGCCTGTTGTGCTCTATACTCTCCATAGGATAGGAAATCTATCCCAGTGGCCATCAGCTAATCCTGATAATACCTCACCTCTTCTAAGGCATCTCTCAACATGGCTATAGGTATTGTCTGTGGTGGTGCCATCGGCCTCTGACCCTGCACCTGTCCTATGACCCTATCCTGCCTATAAAGTGGGACCATGCCCCTGCATGCCTATGGTGGGGCCATCGGCCTCTGACCCTATGCCTGTATCTAGGCCTGAAGGGCCACAACCTGCACCTATGTGTAAGGCAGCCAGCCATATGTACCCCATCCCCACCTCCACCCTGTATGGGTTCCTGTCCTTGTGCTACCTCGGCCTGAAGAGTGGCCACATGTGCCTACAAAGTGGTAACCTGTGCCTCTGATCCTATCAATTTTCCCTGCACTATCCCCAACTATGTCACCAAGGTAGCCACCTACCCCTGTAGGGCATCCCTCTGAACAAGTTATGGTGGCTAAATCCGGTTACCCTAGCCTCAGCGGTACTACTCATAATTATGTAGCCCACCACTATCTGTATCTATCAGTAACCCTCACATCATCAATCCGCCAATCTACCACCTGCTCCTCCTAACCTGTAGGCACCGTCGGCTGTGGTAGAGGTAGAGGCCTCTCCAAGTCATCCCTCCTATACTATAGGAATGATGGGGGTATATCCAGAGGTAGTCTGAACTACCATCTGACCTTATCTATAGGTATCATCTCATGCTCTCCTGCCCATCACCCCTTTATCCATCGGAGTAGTTGTAGCTCCTATAGCTTCTCAGTCATCCGCCCATATGACAGGAAACCCACATATGGCCTCCAAATGATGTCCACACAAGACAACCCCTCTAGAAAATGCCTGTAATAGGCTACATCGTGTGTAGCTCTAGCAGCTCAGTGCTCCCCAATCGTAGGCACCCATCCCCTGAAGCCCACCCGAAAAAAACCCAGCTTGAATGCATCCACTCGGGGCATACCAACTGGACGCACACACACAATGTGCTCGTACACCTAACAGTGTAGTAAGAAAGTGCAACACATGATGAACCTCCATAGCCACCCATAAGCTTATAGCTCTCTGTATAACTGTACCAAGAATGTGAGCGCCCATGCAAAACGGGTCTTGTCCTCCACCATATCGTGTAGAACCCCCATCAATCATCGTGGGAATCTCCCACCCTCTGTATCTGGTAGTGCAAAATAGTAGACTACCTCCATCATCGACACCACTAGCCTCATCTCCTTCGGATGGGCCAGTACATATCTCTGTAGCTCATACTTGCGCTATGGAACCTCAACTCCGCCAGCCCCTCACCAAACACGTTCAACATCAAATCCTCATATGCCTCTGAGGAAATTGAATACACTTACATCCCCACTATCGGTAACCATAGGATCCTGTACACATCCTCCAGGGTGACTGTGACCTCACCTATCGGTAGATGGAATGTATTGGTCACCGAATTCCATCTGTCAATGAGGGAGACCATCAAACTCAGCTCCTGTACTATGTGTCGGTAGCGTCTGACCCCAATCAGGCCAACCTCTGTAACATGACACCAATCATCAACTGTCACGCTCCCTCGTACCTCCATGAGAAGGGGTGATACACTATCTCACATCCGTAGCTAATCTCTTGCCTACATCTAACAAACCATCAAATTATTAAAACCATACCCGCAATCACTCTTGACACCCCACTTATACCTATTACCCTACCTATTTTCCTTCGTAAATTACCCTCTTATCACATGACCTGTCTACCCACCCCAACCCTAACCATGTACCTTTCCCCCACCTCAATTTCACACCCCTCAACCATACCTATTTAAACCTCTTACCCAAGCTTCTTTTTTTCCCGTCAACAACATCTTCTTCTACCATTACCTACCTCACCCACCCACCCTATCTCATTTTTTGGCCCATTTTTCTCCAAATGATGACTGGCACTGGTTATCCTCGACTGACTGCGGTCTCCCACAAACTGACATTGGTCTCCTCATCGGTGACCAATGTCGGCTGACTCCCACCGATGTCGGCCAACCATTGACCGATGTCGGTCACTGTCGTGGCACCCAAATCCGTGACACCCTACCCCATTTCCTCCACAATTCAACATTTTCCCCTCCCAACATATCCTTCCCTACCAAAATCCCACCTAAATTCATACTCACCTCTCTTCCACCTACATCCACCCTTCTCCCTTCCTATTTTACCCATTTTTCATCCCAAATTCAAATTTACCTTTTCCCCCCAAAATCTATTTACCCCTAACCCGATTTCTCTACACAAATCTACCTACCAACACGAGGAATACGATCGAATCTTACCTCGTTGCGATGTCATCTTCGTGGTGGCATGTCGGGCCGCTACACCAATGGTCCCCCCGATCCCTCTCCTACCTCTTCCATCACTAATCGACCTCCTCACCTCCAACCAACCGAATCAATCAAACAGATCTTGTGGATCCACCTATTGCCTATTGATCACTCGCTACAAAGCTTGCCAACTTAGCTCTCTGTCTCGCTTAGTTGCTTTCCACCTTTTCCTCTCTCCTCTATCATTTTCTTCTATTTGGAAAACTACAAATGATTCCACAAAAATCAGAAATTTCATTTTTTAACATCTCCCCGAGTTGACCGACGTCAGTTTTACATAGACCGACATCGTTCATGTGCCCTAGCATACCAAGGTTGGTTTCCCTAGACCAGACATTGGTTAAACCTGAACATGGTATCAGTTACCCGTGTCGACCCCATGGTAACCCATTGCACCTTATCTACTTTCCCACAACCTTTTTCACCTAACCCGACGCTGACCCTAACCCTCCACCTCATTCTCCTGACCTCATCATTTATAACCCACCTGACCATCAGTTGGGGTATATTTCTGCCCCTCATGTGGCCATACCTATGCCAACACCTTCTTTTACCCACACCTGACCCCCATGTGATGTGACCATCAACCTTGCACACTCGCTTTACCTTGCGATGTTGTTACCACATTGTTAGCCTACCAACCATACCTTTCCTTTGGACGTGACCCTTGTCCAAACAAACCTTGACCTTTTGACCTCTTGAATGTACTAGAACCACACCTACAAGTTCCTGCATCTTACCCCATTGTTGGTTTGGACCATATCCTTTACCCTAGATACCGAGCCTCAACAAACCTTGTTTGGATAACCCAATTGACCTTGGATGATGTAGATTTTAAAATCTCTTCGACCCGATACTGTGTTGCGATCTCTACATGTGTGTACATTTGATTGACACTACCCATTACCCATTGTTACCTCCACCTACCCTACCCACACCTACCTACCTAACCGTTGATTATGTGGATATTCCCATGTCCTCACTCGTTGCATCTTGCGATGATGGTACCTATTTTTCTTAGCCTAATAGTGTTACCTTTCCTATGGCCGTGACCCTTATCCAAACAAACCTTGACCTTTTGACCTTTTGGATGTACCGGAACCACACCTACACAGTTCATGCATCTTACCTCATTAAGTGCCCAGACCGTATCCTTTACCCTGGATACCAGAACTCAATAACCCTTGTTTGGATGACCTTTACAACCCTAGCTAATATACATTTTTTATGTTGAGAAACCCTTGTATCTCATGGCATTTCACAACTTGTGCATATGTCTAAATGCTCTACCTAATCACCCACCCAACCTCTTACAATCACCATACCCTCGACCATCACCTTCTTCACACCTAACCCTATGTTTTCTCAAACCACCCACCTCCTCATTTTATCAAACCACTCACTGCTTCCTTCTCTCACCTCATCAGTTCCTAGTTTGAGGGGGGTTACCTTCACCCATGCTTGTGGCAACACCACCTTCACTTAAACTCAACACAACCACATCTTATTTTTTTCATCGTTGCTTACCAATACAATCTACGCAACAAAAAGGAGAAAAATGTAGACACCAAAATTAGTTCACACTCCCCTTGGTCCCCTGTCGAATAACCAACCCAAACATATTCACCTAACCATGGCCCCTTCCACCCCACATTAATATTAATTTAATTTAATTAATTAAATTAATACCCATCCTCACAATATTCATTACTTAATTATTTTAATTAAGCTAATTTCCACCTCACCTAGCCACCTCACCCTAGACCTATTCTTGACATATTTCCATAACTAACTAAGACTTGGTCCCACTTACCTTAATGAGCTAAGACTTAGTTCAACCCTAAAAATCAATGCATATTATCCCTCTAACCACATTCCCGCTCATGAAAAAGGCAACTTCCACTTTTATTTGGGAGAATAGACATATCTGGTGGAAATGATTGCCAAGATCTATTATTTTTAGTAAACCTAGAGGAATCCCACCTAAACTGACACCAGTCACCCCTAAACCAATGTCGGTCAACCCAGAACTGTCATCGATTACCATTTATTCACCTTAGTAACCTTGTTTTTTGGGTTGGCACATTTTGAGATCAAAGAGACGAGAAGAGAGCTACATGTAAGCAGAACCAAAGCCTTTTCACACCTACAGACATCCATAGCCAGCACCAGGATAGATCTAGAAGCATAACACTCACAGAAGCATTCCAGGAAGCACTATCATGGCACCAAACACCATTCTTTTGATCAACTGCCATCACCCTTCAGCCATCAAACCTACATCACAGTAAGTGTATCTTCTACTAGCATAGTCTATTTCAGTATAATAGCCTTTGTTACTTCTGTTATCAGTTTATACTTTGCATGTTCATTTCCCATCATCTACCTACTTGTAGACTCATCCATTCCTCTACCCACACCACCAAATCACCCATTCTTGCCTACTACACACCTCTGAGTATACCTAAGACCTTTACAGACCTCCATATTCACTCTTCCATCTCTGTTTAACTTCAGTTCAATCCCCACAATCAGATCTCATTGAATTCCTTTCACCCCAACCCTACCGACACCGATTACCCATGACCATTGCCAGTCCCATCTAAACCATCATCGGTTCCACCCGATCGACATCGGTCTTTGTGTTCTACACCTGTGCCAATAATAGAGCCAACCTACCTTCTACCAAGTGACCCAAACAACCCAGAACCTGACCTTGACCAGTTCCAACGCCTTGACACCTACCTACCCTTTAGATCTGACTATAGCCTAGCCTGTTATGTTATATTTTCTTATTTTTCTTGAATGAAATACCTAAATCATATCAACTACAGTAGGAATTTTTTTATTTCTCACATTAAGTTGTTTTAAACAGCGGATTATCAGCCATCTAGGGAGTATCACACTTCCTAGATATAGCACATGCTAGGCATTCCACTGTCATATATTATTTAACTCTTCTTTTGTGGTCTTGTTTTCTATTTCAGGTAGTTCCTCCCAGCCAAAAGGAAGCTCTCACAGTTAGCATTGGATTGAGAATTCAGAACACGCACAAACAACCATCAACTGACCAGCATAAGCAGGTATTCCTCCTCATCCCATTAACCCCTATCTTTTTCGTCTCAATAACATAAAGAAAATGGTAACACTTGCATAAGGGAAACTTAGAGCACATGCCACAGCTACGTACACACGTAAAGAAATACTTGGATTTTGAGATGTAGTATAACTTTCAATTGTAAGTTCACTCTTTGGGTGACCACCGGGGTCAATTTGACTCCACATTCTACATATTTTTTTATTAGATTTGATGTGGTTTATGGGCATGTGTAGGTATTCATTTATTTTACAGGTTAAAAGTGCAACTAATGATCTAACAATGAAATTTGAGCAACAAAGAGCGAGTAATAATAAAGACCTTCTAACTCAGAAAATACCAGATTCTAAGTATTTGAGTAAACATAGGCTCCCGGATCAATCATTAGCATCTAGGGCACTCTTATCCTCCTTCAAGAACTCCTATCCTATACAGTCCTAGGGTTCTGAACCCTCATTGAGTATTTACAACATTTTTCCCAGCTATATCCAGCACTCAGACATTCCTGATCATTCCCAAGCTGCACAGAATCAGCTAAGTCTTCTCTACCCCTTTATTTTCGTAGGATTTTTCATTCTTAAATGATTAATACTTACACATTACTGTATCTAATTACATGAATATCATTTAGTATAGTAGTTATTCTAAAATAATATTTAATTAAAAATTATATTAAATCATGTTGGTAACAAGGACAAAGATTGATAAAGCAAACAAGTGAAGAGGACAGTCCTTACTTCTACTTTTCTATTTTGATGTTGTTAGGATGTTGTTTTCATGCTGATTTGTTGCAGTTTTGTCACTGTTTTGATCATTTTGTATAGTTACTTGGATAACTATAGTTGGATATTCATGTATAATCTGAATATTGATCCAAAATTGATGTATTTACTGCATTATCTGGCTTTGGATCCTTTTTGTAATATGGTATAATCCCTTTAAAACTATGGACTATATTTTCTGCTCTATCTAGATTTTGAGCCCTTTTTTAAATAGGGTATAGTCCCTTCAAAACTATTTATCCCTAATAAAAAAAGGACAAAGAGTGCTTCATGTTATTGAATGCCTATTGATAGTATTTGGTCCATTCTAGCTTAGTAGATTTTTGAAGTAGGCTATTTATGGTGTGAATGGGATAGATAAACTCAAGGAAAAATAATTAGATTGCCCTAAGTTTTCCAAGAAAAGTACATATGTTTGCTATGGAGGATGGTCATGGCATATAAGGAATACATTTAATCTTTATTGGGATAACATTGATACCACGCTTAGATACTAAGAATACTAGGATTTTTCCTCGTGTCACCCCGAATATACACTTTCCAGGATTGAGGAAAACCTTATATTAGTGAAGGTGTCCTAGAGAAATGTTGAAGTCATGGGTGTGATCATCAATGCACCAGGATTTGATGAGTAGATCATTGATATAGAATTTGATGAATTTTTGTATGAGGTCATGAAATATGTCTATGATGGCACGTTGATATGTTGGACTAACATTTTGAGTCAAAAGCAAATATTTACGTAATAGTAAGTTCCCAATTCCATAGTGAAGGTGGGTTTGTGATAATCTTAAGGAGAAATCTAGATTTGAGTATACCATGAGAACCCATCGATAAGAGATAAAATCTCGTACCCTACCGTAGTGTCGATAATGGCATCGATGAAGGGTAAAGAAAAGTTATTCTTAAGAAAAGTAAGGTTAAGGTTTCTAAAGTCAATGCAAATACATATGGCTAAGGTATCCTTATTCTGAACCAAGATGACATTGAACACCCATTCAGAATAGTCCACCATATAAATGAATTTTATTTCCAAGATCTTGATGATTTCTTCATGACATAGATCGTTAATCTTAGGGGAATTTTCTTATCTCTTTCCAGACAAGTGTGACGTTTGGATAAGTGATGATGTTATGAGAGACAATTTTAGGATCAATGTTAGACATATCTACATACCCCCATACAAATACCTCCTTGTTTTTTTCATAAGATTTCTATGTGACACTCACATAGGTGAGGAAAACAATTACCATGGATGACTACATGTGTGGGATCATCATCAAGTTGTAAATTAATGGTTGAATCAAAAAATATAGAATTTCCATCCTGGAAATGATATGGGGCCTTGGGTAATTTTGATACTTCATCTTGGATAAGATTGATAATAGAAACATAATTGTCAAAGTGCCTATGTTTCATAGAGAAGTTACCCAACTTGTGATGATGTTGAGGGAGTTTCTCTTCTCAAGAATATACGAGTTCTAGAATATCCTCATTGTAAGATAGGGAGAGGCCCATGATATTCTACATAAATTTTAGGCTTACATATCACTTACCATATATATGTTGTATAGAGTTTGTCTATCATACATATAATACCTTAACATCTAAGGTGACCTCTTTAGGTGCAATATCAATAATGGTCATGCTATAAGCACCATGACCAATGTTGATTATAGAGGTTAATGTGGGTAGTAAATTTGTTATGGGAAGATGGCGTAAAGCATAGTTAGATATTTTATCAATGACCTAAGGGGTATTGAGGAGTGATGGATTAATGGGAGGAATGTAAGGAAGAATTTCTTCCTCATCCTCACTATTACTAGTATCATAGATAGGGGGTTCGTAAGATGTGTCGATGGTATTATATTTTAGTTAAGAATATCGTATTTGGACTAAGGCACATTGGTAGTGTAGTACTTCCAAGTTCCTAAAATCAGCCTGAAAAATGATGTAATCTTCGTTAAAGGTAGATCAAGAACCTCCTACTTAGCTGAAACACCGAGCTTACTAAAAGATCTAGGTGAAAGGGGGGTGATAAAAAAGAGTTGCACAATTCCTAGTTAATTCCTTTCTAAGTGATTAGAGGTTGAGGTATCACTTTTTGGATCCTTCATATTAGTTTGAAGTGGAAACCGGTCATGAGGTAAAATAACCAAAGGTAACTAATGCACGATATCATTAAGAAACCTATTTTTGTTTACCACATTTTGAAGATCATTAGAATCATCATCATCATAATATGCTAATGTTATTTGTATTTTAGACCTAATATCAAAGAATTATGGATATGAAATTCTTTGGATCTCAAGAGCAGTTAGCATTAGGAAAGGTTCACTAGGAAATGGTACTGGGATATCCCAAGGATTGGGATCAATGTCATGTCTAAAGCATTGGTTGTTACAGAAAAATTTAATACATTGGTACCTAGATAATGCGATTGTGTGTATGCGATGAGTCCATGGTTGACCCAATAAGATATTATAAGAGAGAGGATGATATAAAACCATGAGATTAGTACAGACTATTTTGGGTCAAACTATGATGTGTAGCCATATACATCATATAGGTTTTTGTTTGGCTTTATCAAATACACAAAAATTCAAGTGAGTAGGATTGAGGTCATCGATGGAATAGAAGAGATTCTTGATGAGGGAAAAATATTCTCAGCTAACTCCTAATCCTTCATCCATGATGTAGAGGCTAATGAAAATCAACAACCATTGAACAAGTTAGAACACTAACTTGAAAGCATAATTCAAAATCCATATAATTTTTCACCTTTTTCTCTATTTCCAAAACTTTCTCCTTTATCCAAATTATATATATAAAATGATTGAAATCTTAAATACACTTTACACCTACTTGAATCCACTAGACAATCATGTACAAATTCTTGAAAATGTCTCAACACTTCATCTTCTCCCTAACTCCTTCTAGACCTCACTACTTCTAACACTCCAAAATTGCATTTTTGAGCATAAAATCCACATTTCTCTATTTCATGACTCAATGGTAAACTTTTATAATACCCATTAATCCCATTAACTATCCTACAAAGTTTCACCTCCTAAATATTTACCCATTTTCTTTTATACTCCTTCTACCGTTTTTACCAAATCTCCCAATTAGCCCTGGGTTTAAGAAAATCTCTATGTACAATTTTTTTAACTTTCAGGAAAAAGAGAATTAATATTTTGGTACCCATTTCCACATTATTTCTTTGTACAAAATTTTAAGGTCTTGCTCTCCTTCCATCATCCCCAACACCATTTTCTTCCTTTTCCAGGTCTTTATTAGGCTTGTACTTAAGGTTTCTTGCTAGTTATTAGGATTTTACTCCTTGGATCATTTTTAACACCTAAGAATTATTCAATCACTTAATTCCATCTTGTTTAAATCCTTTTTACATCATATTTACCCTTGTATCTTGATTCTTTCCACTTTTATACTTTTGATAGTCTCAAGGATTCATAGGTTTTCATACACCTACTTAGGGTTTCCTAAGGTTTCCACTGACTCTAAACTTTATTTCACCTTGATCCACTTAACCTTTAAGTTTTCAAGCTTCTTTCATGGTTCAACCATTATTTAACCTATTTTCATGCTCCCTTTCTTATTTAAGTTTGTTGGCTAGTCTTGTACACTCATCACCTACAACCTTCCTCAGATCACTCTGAACTTTACCTTTTCTTGAACTAAGATACTAGTTCATTTCACAAAAATTTCAAGGTTTTTAGTAACTCCCATTCCTTTCCATCAAATATTTTTATTACCTTCTTTCAATACTCTACTCATACTCTTCTAGCTAATCTTTTCCAAGTTTTCTTGGTTAACTGTATCAGGATAGTAGTTGTTTAATTTTTCTTCTTGATAGAATTTTAAATTCTCATAGGTTCCTCAATCATTCTCTAAAATACTCATTCCATTTATATTGACAATCTTGGGCAGTTGGCATGAAATTTTCAATCACCTTTCACTAAACTTGTATTTACACTTCTTGAAACATGGTAATACACAAAAAGATGACTGAACTGTCATAGTTTAGACATGATTGGTTTATCCTAATAATTATAAATTTCCTTCCTCACTTCTTCCTCATACTCATGATTCTATGTATAAATTTTCAAACATTATCCTTGGATAAAAAGAAATTTACTCTTATTTTTCTCTTCTAGTAGACCCTAATGCAGGGTATAACTGGGAAACCCTTATTTTTTGGTTTATGACATTTATTCAACACTTGAATATTATTGAAGGATTATAGTCCACCCATAGGATTTTATCAGATTTAACACTCACTTTTATAAGGAAGAAACCTCTTATTACTGTCTGAGACCATGTGAAACTAATCATTATCAGTCACTAACAAACTGTACACTAAGGTTTGCTAGTTTTGAACGATCTACCTCCTTTTATTTGAAAAATATTAAGATTATTTTCCTTCACCATATCTCTAAAGATATTCATTCAAACATATCAACATCTTAAAACACTTTTTTTAGGACACCTTTTAGGGTTTTATTAAACCTTTTACTAATTTCCTTATTTCTAACTGTTATGGAAAGAGTACTCTATATTAAGAGGTTCATTTATGAGTTTTCATATATATTGGTATTAATATTTTTTAGTGACCTACCACCCTTAAAATTCATGGATACAAGTTTTAATGTTTTTTGACAATCAATCAATACACTATTTCAGTATACACACAATTTGATGTTTCATCTATTCATACTAAGTTCACTATTTAACATACTAATCAGTTGAAACTTTATGGATTAATTTTCACACATTAACTCATTCCTACAATTTTTAATTCATTTACTCCTTCAATTACTCATTTAAATAATCTTACATTTAGTTCACATTAGCCTAAACCTTTACACTGGATTGTTTCTTGCCAATATATCCTTCTAAGACTCCTTCATAACCCTTATTGACTGTGCACTTCTCCTTTACCTATAAGAATAAACATGTTACCCATTTAATGAGTTTTAAACCATAAATTTGAGAACATTCACTACCAAATATCACACAAAAGCTAATATACACATTTTTTATAAGTAAAGAATCTTTTATTAATGGAACCATGAGATTACAAAGTTTCCAAGATCCATTGGAGCTCTAAAACTTAGAAATACTCTTGCACACCTTCACTTTCCTTCCCTACACACTCATGCCCTTATTCTCCATTAAAATACCTTTCATAATGAAGGATTAGAGAAGTAGTTAGGGTTTAAACCACTAACCTTAAATTTGGTAAAACTAACCTAGGAAGGTCTCAACATTAGTTAAGGTCAAGTAGGCATCTCCTTAGGTGAAGAGTATTCTATATGAATCATTTACACCCTGGAATGACTCTGTGCTAACACTTAGCTTAAGAACTACAAACTAGACAAATTTGAAATTTTAAAAATGAGGTTTTGGAGGGAAACCTCTTATTACAATCCAAATGATTCCAACTAGAATAAATACATTACAAAAAATCCAAATGAAATCCACGCACACCTATTAAACTAGATCAAACCAAAATGATCTATCTACAATGATGCTCCTACACCAATCCATAAGGACCCTACACACTTGTGCATCATGAATGATAACACTAATGAGTATGGTTTTTTAAAAGCCATGACAAGTCAAGTGAGTAGGCTTGAGGTCATCGATGGAATATACGGGCTTCTTGATTTGGGAAAAATATGCTAAGATAATTCCTGGTCCTTCATCCATAATGTCCATACACACTTGCACATCATGAATGATAACACTAATGAGTAAGGGTGGGTCATCTATACAAAATAGGAATTCTCCAATAATCATGTCACCCTCCACAAACTCCAAGGCTAGGAAACCTAGATGTGAGTGTTGCAAGGATGGTAATGTAGTCTCTATGTGGTTGATCTTTGGATCTAGGGATGTGGTAGGAATCTTGGGAACTACACAAGAAGGATCCTTAAAGATTTACAAATTTTTGAGGAGAAATATTTAATGCAAAGATGAGGTATGAATGAGTTCCATGAAATTTATCTTACGTGTAAGGGAATTTATCTCATCTACGAAGCTTCTACTAGGATTGAAATATATTCTATAGAGATACCATGGTGGTTTCACATTAGAAGGCAAATCCATATGTGATGGTGATTTAGTTGGAGCCATCTTGTCAAAAGAAGGTGGGATAGGGTATTTACTTGGTACTTCTTGTGACACTAATGTAGAGGCTTGAATGTAGGCGTATGAACCACCATTGGTGGGTCCTAGGAAGTATTAAACAATGGTGGATTATAAGAGGATTTATTTGGTTTGATAATGAGATCTTTATGGGTAGGTTTACGTCTATATTTTACCTTATCTGCATTGATATATTGAGAGTCTATGAGGATTTTATTATATGAAGTCTCTATGGTGCCCACAATATTTTTTGATGGGGATTTTATGATACTTGTTTTGATGGTTAGAATGTGATCTCTATAAGGATTGATACTTTTCATAACACTCTTATATAATGGAAGAGTAATCAAAAGAAGAACCAAGGAAGAAATTAAGGGATTCCTTCCTAAGGTCCTTAAAATAACTTGAGAATGTCATATAGTGGCATGCCACCAAAAAAAATATCACCCCTAAAGTTAGGTAGGGATTGTTTTAAAGGAGGAACTATCCATAAAGTGGAAAGAATTTGGAAATTTTTTTCCTAAGATGAAGGATTATGAGGGGAGGTGTAAGGAAAAACCTGATCTACTCCCACTCCTTTTTCTCTAGGAGGATTCAAAGCGCTAATTACATCCATTATGTTTTTGAGTTTAGGTGATGAATTGGAAGTGCATCCAAACTCACACATGATATGGTCTTGTATTTTGTCTTACTCAAGGGCTTCCTCAAACATCATACTAGGAACCAATGGAGGGTGCAAGAAGGCATGCTAGGCATCACATTTTGAGATGCTATCTACAACATATGATTTTGCATTTTGATCATACTACCTATGGTGGTAGCTTGGGATAAGTCCATTTGATCTAGGAGCTTAACTATTGCCACCATAAGATCCATAAAATAATAATGACCTTTTTGTGGGTGTTTTTTCATGATTTTCATGTACATTAGTGGGAGTTTTAGGATATTAATTTTGATTAGTATTGCAGGGAGGAGTCTGATCATGGCATAAAAATCCCTGGTTAAGATAGGGCATGGTCATTTCCATGACATCGGTAGATATCTTTCAAAAATATTCATCTTTGTCAGGGGTAAAGTATTCGTTGTTATTGATATTATTGATGATGGATATAGGATATATATTCTCGATCTCAACCACATTACATCTTGTTGAGTGACCTTACTCTAAATGATCAGAGAGAAAAGGTTGGGACTGTGTGCATGTGTTGTTTTTAAACTAATGCTAACATGAGTAAATACTAACACCTAAATAGCATTAATTAGCAAAAATTAAACAAACTACTTAGCACCATCATGATAAGAATTAAACAAGGGTTATATGCCAACATTCATCAATATACAAAAATTTGAAACTAACAATATTAAGCATCTAATATCCTCTATTCTCTAATAATAAATAAATGAAGGAACCTAAGTAGGATTCATGGCTATTAAAGATGGTTGTCCTTGGTGTTCTAAGAACCTAGGAATGAGGGCTTGTCAAAGTTGGGCTACAAGACCCTTTTGACACCTCCCATATGACCTAAGCACTTAGGAAATAGGATTAACTCTTCAAGATGATGAAATATCAAGAAAACCAAAGGAAAGCTCTTAGTCTATTTCGCTATATGATTTGCATTTGCTTTCTCAAGAAGTTTAGGTGTAGGTATAAAGGTAGAAGGAGGGATCCTTATATATCCTAATGGATAAAGGAAACACTTCATCCCTTTGCATGTGGGATAAAGGTAAAACAAGATTATGAATGGATAAGGTTGCTTTAGAAAAGGTAACCTTACTTTATAAGGGTTTAATTTATAATTAGCAAGTCATGGCAGTTGGGGGGTGTTTTAATTAATCAAAGGTGATTAACTAATAGGTAGATGTAAGCTTATAGAGGCTAATTAGAGGAATATTAGTATGATTTAGGCTATTAGAAGGGGATTAAATCAATTAAATATTGATTTATTAGATAAATGGAAGGGAAAGCTAATTAATTAATAATTAATTAGTCTAGATGGAAGGGGTGAATACTTAACGGAAGGTCATTAATCAGGATGTTAGTTGGATAGGTGACTTAATCAATTAGCATATTGTAATTAATTAATGAGAATAAGAGGGAAGATGCATGCTTTTGACAATATGTCATCAATTTGTGAGAAAGGGGATAATTAGCGCAATTTAAGTATTTAAATTGCTCGGGTGTAATTATGGGTGTCTACATTTTCCCCTCTTTGGGGTGGCATAAGTGATGCCATTTCTAAGATAGTAGATAGAAGAAATTTTGAAGGGATAGAAGATAAATTAGTAGAAGGGAGAGATACCCCCTCGAGTGTCAATGGGGTGATGAAAGAAGATGATCGACGATTGAAAATGGTGAGAAATAGATAGAAGAATGGGAAGGGAAAGGATGCCCCAGTGAGACAGAGGATTAGGGGTGAGAGGAAAGTGATGTAGAATAAAAATGGAGGAGGGGAGAGAAGAGATTAGCCTCTAGCCACTATTTATCGGAACAATTTCTTGTCATCATATTGCCATAAGAACTACGTTATAGGTCCTTATGAAAAATACAAGCATACAAAAAATGTAGAATGACATGAAAATCCATACTATGAATAATTGTCCATTTCTAAAAATACCAACTCCACACAACATACAACAATGTAATGCAATATGAGAAGGAAACAAGCTTATTTAACAGGGAAAACAAGTATGAACGCACATATCCAACCCAATAATGGCTAAGACAGTTGTACAAATGTTTTGTTATCAAGCTGAAGAGATCCACATGTTCGTGATTGATGACAAGGGTTAAAAATTATGCCCCGAGCAAGGATATATGTAAGGGGAAATTACAATGGACATTTGGTCCAAGTAAAAAGTGTTGTGCACAATGAAACAATACCAGGCAATAGACGTACCCCAGAGTACAAATGAAGCAAGCAAATAGCTTTGTGAATGGTTGTGAATCCAGTGATCTGTAAGTTTTATTAATCAGGGAAGATGTGAAACAAAGTAGTAGGATATAGAGAAAGTACCATGCACAAGACACAAGTTTCAGCCGTAATAAGCAATTTACCATTTTTGTAGGTTTTTTACTTTTTAGGATTTTGTAAAAAAATTGGCCTTGTTTGAGGATTTTTGATAGGATATATATATTGTTTTTACTTTTCTATTTTCTAAAATGCAGTGGACAATAGAAAAATAGAAGAAATAAAATGAAGGGTGTAGGTGCAACAAAAAGTTCCCTAGGTGAAGAAAGAAGAAACAAGCGAAAAATAATGTCCTTGTTTAGTGGAGAAATTAATTAAATAATTATATTTGAAAAATAATTATTTACAAGAGTGAATACTCAGAAAAATTGCCTAGGAGAAATAAAATTGCCCTAGGGGGAAGAAAGGGGTATTGGATAGAAAAAAGTGTCCCAATACAGTGATAATAAGAGGAAAATAATCATTTAATAAAAATAGTTATTCCACGGTAAACAGAGGAAACAACAGCGGTTGAAACGGGCCTTCAGGACTTCACGATGGTGAAAAACAAGTTAATATAACCCACCTGGGGGGGAGTAAAATCATCACGACCAATTCATTTCTTACCGAGCACTATTGAGTTTTTAGCGCAAGGCTCTGACAACAACGAAGAAAATGGTGATTACACGGGACCAAGTGAAGTGAGAACATGCAGTCTGAGGGTACCAACGGCATGCAGACGATGACCCCTTGGTGAGTATTGAAACTTTTCTCATCAATTTTGTCATTAATGCCTTAATTTTAGTAATTAGGGGTAGGAGGTCACGTCAGTGTGCATGCGCGCAGGTGCAGGTGTAAAATTGGGGGCATATGTGTCTCCTTGGGGGCACATGTATTGCAAAACATACGGGCACATTCCCAGGTATAAACTACACACACCCACATGCACGCACACACACTACACATATGCGCACATGTGCACACATCAGAAAGTGGGTGCACATGCAAAAATTAGGGTGCACACACAAAAGGGAGGATGCACACATGGGGGGGACATGTGTGTAAGCATAGGCATAGAAATGATGGCGTAAGTACCAAATATGTGGTGCACATGCCCAAAAGGGCACGTAGGCGTCTGAATGATGGCATAAGCACCAGAAGACAAATGCGCGCAAGCGTACACACCAAAAAGGAGGTGCACATGCCCAAAAGGGCGTGTAGGCATCCCAGGCCAGTGGAGGATAGATAGAAAAATTCCAAAAAGATGACACTTAGAAGAAAATTTTAGTATTTTTGGGTTAACCCTAAAATAATAGATAGATTTTTAGAAGAAATGTTAGTAACTAATGAGTGATTTGATATTTTGCAGAGACGTATGCTAGTATTACAAATGTGGGAGCATCACACCCAGATAGCCGAGGTAGAGAGGAGCATGCATCAGTGAGATTGAAGAGCTATGTATATACTTCTCGAGGTAGTGGGGCTAGGCCCCAGGTCTTAGATGTCATCCATCACTTTGGACCATGGTCTACTAACTACGCTAGCTAAGCGATGGCATACCGAGATCTAGTGCTTCTGATTGCCTACGGGGGAGATGACTGTGACCTTGGAGGACATGACGGATCCTTTGAGTGTCGATCATAGGAACTTTGATTGAATATAGCTTTGATGTAGGGCTGATTATAGTAGCATGCAGTGATCTGTTTGATATAGATGACATACTACATGATGGTATGACCATAGCCTTGTACGAGTGAATTTCTGACCTTACACTGCATCGGGGGCCTTTGTACATTATGTCTCTTGTCAGTGGGTTTTTCTCACTGATAAGATAGGGACATCATTCCCAAGGGGGTTATTACCATTGGTACATGGTATTTTTAGTGGTGAGCGATATTATTGGGGACAGTGTATACTAGCCCACTTATACTGGGATCTGCATTTGATTACCTACCATGTTCAAAAGACCATAGGGCCAACTTATTTATTATAGATTTGGTCATGGGACCATATTTCGATTGAACACCCTGTGGGCACTTTACATGTTCGAGACCCAGAGGAGCCATCTTACATGGCATGGGTACCAGTAGGTGGTGATACATGAGGCCACCTAGGCAGCCTATTTAGAAACAAGCAAGACTTTGATGAGCTTCCTGAGATAGATATTAGATGGAGACCTTACAGATATATCCAGTGGCTGTAGGATGCCATAGAGCTCAGTGTGTGCTTAGTAGAGAACTTTATCATTGGTAGTCACAGCTACATCATAGAGTTGTATAGAGTCGATAGGTGCCAGCGGAAGCTTAACATAGTATAGGGGGTCCCACAGCTGGATATCGGGTATGCCAACAGAGATTCAGAGAGGCATACTATGGGGCCTTGCATACCGGTGGCCCGAGATAGGGTGAGATTTTAACAGGTGGTCCCACAGGCATGGGACTAAGCACGACAGGTCATGGACCTAAGGATGGCAATAGATTATGTGACCTAGTACGCCACTATCCTACCTCGGTGTCTTACCATCCCAGAGGATGCCTGGGCAGTAGAAACTCATCCACTGATAGAGATCTGGCATGGTTTAGAGTGTAGAGAGAGAACAGTAGGTCCTGATTTAGAGGATCCATTTTATGGCCTTCTGCATGATGAGCAGGGTGCCCCACATGCACAAGGACCGAGGCCACAGGGCCTAGTACAAGTACCAACATAGATTCTGAGAGTCAGGGTCCTTGAGTAGGACCAGTCATCGAGAGAACCTCAGGGACCAGTCTCAGTGGCAGAACCAATGGCACAGATAGCCACATCATAGCAGTAGCTACAACAAGCTTTAGTTGAGAGAGACATGGATAGCGAAGAGAGAGATGAGGCCCGAGGGTGGTGTGTGACGGTGATAGCTAAGCACGATCAGGCTCAGACCTAGATCGTGACATTGTTATTAGAGTGAGATCAGGCTCAGGCCTAGGAGGGGATAGTGTTGTGCTCTTCCAATAGATTTGATAGATGGCTGCTTAGATGGCCCAGGTTACATGCTTACACTAGTAGACACATGCTCAGTTGTAACCTATGATATTAGAGAAAGACAGGCGCAGGTCTGAGTGAGTAGTGGGCCAGGCTGAGCTAGCTCGAGCCATAATAGAGATTACATCCTATTGACATACGGAGGGTACCACAGTGACTTCTTGGACACATAGAGCTTTGGCTACAGTAAAGGGTAGGGCCTCATACTATAGATCTTTATAATTTGAGGCAGTTCCTCCTAAGTGACAGGCACTATCTTATAGCCAACAGTCTAGTAGGGGCACCAGATTGGAGAGGCCGTAGGCCTTAGTGGAGAAGCCATGAATACAAAGAGATGGCAATGATCATACCATGCGACCTCCATGAGACAGGTTAGCCACACCTTTAAAGGCCTCGAGTCATCCTTGAGATTTTGTATATCCACATACACCTCTTTATGAAGGTTATGAGTAGATTGTGCTCCATATATATTCATTTTGTATTTGTACAACAGTTTTGGCACATGCCTCTGATGAAGGATTTTATTCCTTTGCTACATGTACCATTCTTTTATATGCCTCACATGAAGGCTTTAATGATGTACTACCGTGATTTATATCCATTTTTGATACAGATATACCACATATGTATGATTTGGACATTTGTGACATGACATATGTGTATATGAGATGGACACTTGTTTATTATTTCTCATAGATAGATAGATTTGTTTATGATGCATTCTGATTTGATTTAACATGCATATGTATCAATGATCTTGTTATGTATCACATGTGTTTTGATTTCTAGATGATGTAATCTTGTAGAATATATCAAATGTGTTTTGTTTATGATATGTGCCATACTTAGTGGACGGGATGATATGATGATAAGGGTGCGGGGGATAGATTTTGATATTTATAATCCCTCTTTCCCCCATTTAATGATATGATATGTGATGATTAGCTTAGCATTCATGTATGATGTATACTTAGCTTTTTCTTGATATATGATGTATAGATGTTGTTAGATGTGATGTTGTGATAACAAAAGAATGCACATGCAATAAACACAATCAAATGCTAACAAAGAACACAATGAATTAACATAATAACACACCATGATTCACTAGCATGCAAAAACACACCTCAATATGCACAAGCAAGAATAAATCTAATATAAGAAAGAAAAGATGAATTCTAACAAATTATACCCAAGCAAAAACATAAAAGCACAAAAACAAAACAACTATACAAGAAACAAGCAAATCAAGAAACAAGACAATGCAAGTAAATGTAAGTAAATTTGTTTTGTAGGATTTGTTTTCATGCAACAATTTTCTATTGTTTATGTTCTGTGAAACAATTTTCTATTGTTTAGGTTTATGTAAAACAATTTTATATTATTTTTACATTTTTTTCTAATGGTTTTTGTAAGTTATGTACAGGTAACCAAGAAAGCGTGGCCCCTAGTGTTAGATGGGGAATATATAAGGGTAGAAGCCACACACTTACAAACAAAAGGTGAAGTCATTGGATTTCCCCTAGTGTAAGATGGGGAATAATGAAAGACCATGCCCCTCGCAGATGAATAAAATAATACAAAGCCGGATCAAGGCTTGATAGGATTGGGCTCACAGGGAGTATCAAAGGTAGAATAAGGGCTAGGCCAAGTAAAACTACCCTCCAGATGCAAGATTCTTATGAAAAATGAATCCTCCCAAGGTTCCGGAAACTATTTTTCACCCAAGGACTTATCCAAAGTGCCAAAATTGTGAGGTTTTAACTTGTGGATGACATGTTTTCTCTTTTTTATTTTTTTGTATTTTTGATCATTTTACCATGTTTTTTGAGTTTTTTACTTTTTTGACTTTTTGCACCATGTTTAAGCATAGAACTGCTTAAGATGCATGGTGTTCATGGGCTCACGGAGCTCATCACCATTGGGGTGAGCATGTTTATATGCCCCTATGCCATACTTGGCCATAATAATGTAGGGTCCCAACCAATATGGTTCGAACTTTCCTTTCTTTTCTCATTCCACTCTTGTGTTGAAGTGATTCTCCTTCATGACTAAATCACGAACCTCAAACTGACGAGGTACAATTCTCTTATTGTAGTATCTGGAGACTTTGTTCTGATACACTTTAAGGTGATTAAGAGCGTGAATGCGCTTCTCATATAGGAGCTCTAATTCAGCCAGTCTTGCTACCCGATAATCTTTATCTTTATCCAAATAGTCCCTAAGAGAGATTCTCAGAGAAGGAAGCTCAATTTCTAATGGGATGATGGATTTTGTCCCAAATACTAGAGAATATGGAGTCACACCCATAGAAGTGTGAATGGAGGTTTTGTAAGCCCAAAGAGCTAGGTGGATTTGAAGGTGCCAATTATGACTTGTTTTGCTAACCATCTTCTCCATTATTCTCACCAAAGTTTTGTTTATGGCTTCAGCCTATCCGTTACCTAGAGGGTAATATGGTGTATACCATTTTAATCAAATTTGGAACCGTTGAAAAATACCTTTCACCATTTTATTCTTGAATGAATTCCCATTATCCATAAAAATGGCTGTGGGAATGCCATATCGATAAATGATATGATTCATGATAAATTTGGAAATCTAAGGTCCTGATACATAGGTTAAGGGAACTGCCTCCACCCACTTTCTAAAGTATTCAATATCCATGATGATGTGGGTATGACCATAAGATGAGGTAGGGGTAAGTTTCCCTATCAAGTCAAGTCCCCATTTAGAGAATGGCCATGGGGTAGTGATAGGTTGTAATGGTTATGATGGAGCATGGATGAATTTTCCATACTTCTGGTAGAGTACACACTTCCTGACTTAATTGCAACAATCGGTTTCTATGGTAGGCCAATAGTAGCCTACTCTTAACAATTTCTTGGCCAAAACCATTCCATTTGTATGTGCTCCACACACCCCTTCATGTACTTCTTTGATCGCTTGGATCGACTTCGTCATGTCAAGACAACGTAACAGATTCCCATCATACCCACGATGAAAGTGTACCTTCTAAAAGGGTGTAACGGGATATTTGGGGAATCAGGATTTGTTTTTCAGAATAGGAGATATCAGGAGGGAACATGTTTTCCTTGAGATAGGTAAAAATGGGATCATACTATGGGGAATTAGGACCAACAACATCACAAGCCAGACCAAATTATGGCATGTCATACGCAGGATGGTACAAATTTTCTACAAAGAACAGAATTTCATTACTCCATAGCAGAATACAAAGCATAGAACCCACTATCACCATAGCATCTACCAATTTGTTCTGTGCTCTTGGAATTTGTTCAAAGGTAATGTACACAAATTACTCCTTTAGAGTTTTGACCAACTTTTTGTAAGGTATAAGCTTGTCATCCTTAACCTTGTATTCATCATTAACATGTTTGATAATTAACTAAGAATCACCCATAACCTTGACATGATGAATGTTCCACTTGATAGCCAGCTTCATCCCTACAATAAGTGCTTCATATTCTACAATATTGTTTGTGCAAGGAAATCCTAGGCAAAAATATTGTGGTATAGGGTTGCCAGAAGGAGTAATAAGGACTACCCCTGCAACTGAACTGTGAAAAGCAAAGGACCCATCAAAATGTACTTACCACACAATAGATTCTTCAATGTAGAGCAAGGAGGCATTTGGAAAATCTAGATTCAAAGGTTCAGTGCCTTGTAAAGGTGCTTCTACTAGCTGGTCAGTGAATACTTTTCCTTTAACCGAATTTTGATGTACAAATTCTATGTCAAACTCACTTAATATAATGATCCAATTAGCCATTCTACCTGTGAGGGAAGGTTTAGACAGTAAGTACTTGAGTGGGTCAACTTTGGATATCAGCTTGGTTTTGGTATTCAATAGATAATGATGAAGTTTTTTAAAAGTAAAAACAACAGCCAAGAAAGCTTTTTCAATTTGGGGATAGTTGAGCTCATAAGTGATGAGAGTGTGACTGAGATAGTACATCACCTTTTCCTTTTGACCAAGGTCACATTGGGAGAGCAGCACACCAATATCAAATTACGTAGCAGAGATATAGAGTAAGAGTGGTTCTCCAGGAGTTGTAGGCATGAGGACAGGTGGATTGGCCAGATATTGTTTAAGAAAAGCCAAGACTTATTGTTACTCTGGTCCCCAAATGAAGGTGACATCCTTTTTCAGCAAGTGGGTGAATGAGTGGCACTTATCTGCAAGTTGGGAGATGAAGTGATGAATAGCTTAGATTTTCCCCTATAAGCTACGTAGTTTCTTAATATTCTTAGGTGGAGGCATTTTAGTAATAGCAGACACTTTAGCAGGGTCTACCTCAATTCCTTGTCTTGATACAATGAAGCCAAATATCTTTCCTGATAGCATGCCGAATACACATTTCTTTGGATTCATCATGACTTTGTACTCCTGTAGGTGCTCGAAGATACACCACAAAATGATAGGGTGATCTTCTCTTGTCTAATACTTTCTAAGGATGTTATCCACATAGTCCTCCATGATATCATGAATCATATCATGAAAAATTACTTTCATTTCTTTCTAATAAGTAGATCCTACATTTTTTAGATCAAATGGCACCACTTGATAAAAAAAGATACCCCAAGGAGTTGTGAAAGGTGTTTTGTGCTGCTCTTCTTCAACTATCTTGATTTGGTTGTATCCTGAAAAACCATCCATGAGAGATAGCATCTCATATCCTGCTGTTGAATCGAAAATCATGTCAATATTTGGCATCAAAAAATCATCCTTAGGGAAAGCCTTATTAATGTCTCTAAAATCTGTGCAAATTCTAATACTGACAGGCTTAGAGTCTACATGCACAACTAGGTTGTGCACAACCAAAGTTGGATCTAAGTCTGGCATGTCTTTGTAAGACCATACAAACACGTCTATAAACTCTCGCAACAACATAGTGAATGTATTCTTCTCTCTAGCCAAGAGTGATTCTCCCAATTTTACTATCTTGGGGTCTTCTTCTGTACAAATATTCACATTAATGGTTTCCTCAACTAGTAATTTGGACAAGTCCTCCATACATGTAGGATCAAGAGGAAGGTTGAGATCTTTGTGTAAGGATGTCTCCACAAGATTTTCATCCTTTGTGTGGTCACTTTGTTTGTCCTTTGATTTTTTATTTGTTTTTCATCTAGTGCCTTAAAGATGTTTTCACTGTGCGACTTGGAATTTGATTTTTTCCAAGGCTTTATGTTGGAACTTTTGCCCTCACTTTTTCTTAATTTTTGTTGACCCAAAGCTTAGCCTCCTCACCGAAGTAGGCAAAGGTATCTAAGTTAATAAAGAAACTCTTATTGTGGTATCCAATGGGAATCATATCCCAAATTCCCATGAACTCTGTGATAGCTTCGTCATTCTCAAATAAATCTAGCAACCTGTGACATTGTTGTTGCCATTTAACAAGGGAAGGGTAAATAAGGTCAAGGGTTGGTTCTGTAGGAGTTGTGGTTAGGAAAACGTTGTTCATGAATAGGTTTTTGGAGGTAAGATCCTCATATTGGATACAATGGGAATCTGTATCGCAGTTTAGATAGTTAGAGCTATCCTCATGTTTAGAAAGAGTAACATCTTGATTGTTGGGGCATGCTCCAAAAGGGTGAATCCCAATGTCATATCTTTCTATTTTAAAATGTGGAAAAGGCACTAGTTCTCTCTGTCCTTGTTCATTTCTTCCACATCCTAGGCCCTTGTAGCCCATGGAGTACATCATTTTATTAGATTTCTTGTATTCTAGGGTTGATAACAGGATGGTTGGAGTATCCTATAAGACCCACATTGTACGTGGATCTAGCAATTTATCCTCAGCCAACAAGCCTCTAGATAAGAATGACCCAATAGTATGTTCGTTTCTAGGTCTTCTGAAGTGATAGTTGGGTCGACCTCTAGTCTTGGGTGATAATGAGAGATCTGAAACCAAGAGTGCTTGCTATACATTATATTCTGTGCAGCCATATTCAAGGATTTTCATCTCCCATGAATCAAAATGAGATGTTTATGTAGACGCACCATGGGCATAAGAACTGAGAGAATATGAATCTATCCAAGATTCCATGGCCTCAGATTAGAGAGGGACAATAATATCAATGGAGGGACATGCACATGTGCCCTTTTGTGAAACGATATTGAGTGATCTATAGTGAGCAAAGGGCTCTAATTCTCCTTGTATTGTAATGGTGTGTCCCTCATGCTTCAATTTAATACACTGATGAAACGTCGATGGCACAACCTGTATGACATGAATCCATGGTTGGCCTAGAAGCATATTATATGGAAGTTCCATAAGTCGAGGAAATGAAAAACTTTCTGATGGAAAGTGGAACCCACCTCCATGGGCAACGTGATTGTTCCCATTGACTCCCTTTCCACATTGTCGTATGTAGTGATAGTGATGATATTGGACTCAAGATCTTCCTTAGTATGTCCTAAACTATTAAACCAACTTTAGTGTGCAGATGTTCAACCCTGATCCATTATCCACAAGCACCCATTTGATCTTCTTGTAGGTGAAAACTACCTCAATATATAAAGGAATATTATGTGTTGGATTCTTAGTAGGGATATCCCTATGGTTGAAGGAAATATGTTTATTTGGTACGATGTTTGCCCACTACGGCTTGAAGATGTGTAGGGTCGACCTCTATTGGCACTCTCGATCCCTGAAGAGTTTGGTATAGAATGTCTTTATGCACATTAGATATCTTAAGAAGGTCTAAGATCGAAATCTTAGAAGATGTCTTCTCAATTTTCTCTAAGAGATTATATTTACCAGTTTATGGGGTTGATGACGAAGGTTCTAGAATCACGAGGCGGGAATGCCTTGTTGCAATGGCACAATACTTTCCCTTGATTCAGATGGTGTTGACATGGTCAGTACGAGAGTGGATACATCCAATAATTGAATCATAATGATTGTTGTCTTTTTGGTGTACAAGTAATTCGTTGGTTTATAACCTTGTGATGACTCTCCCTAATCTGGCTTTGACTTTTTTGATTTATCATGATTGGGGAATGGATCTTTTGTATATCCCCATTTTCTTGTTGGGTGTTTAAGTTTTTCCTGGGTTTTCCACCTTTATTTCCTCGTTGTCGATGAGGTCTTGGATATAATGATGGAGTCATAGACATTTTTTTGTCTTATGCCCCTTGACATGATGCATTTCACAATATTCATGCTCCTTGTACCATGAAGGTTTTGGAGCATTGTCATCAAATGGTATTGTCATAGGATATTTCATCATGTGGGCCACATCCAATTGTTTTAGTATAACCGACATAGGTTCATTAAGAGAGGTGAACGTTCTTTGCTTTGGTGGTGGTTGAATTGGTCCTTTGGTTAGTTTAAAAGGTTGACCAGTTTGGACCATTTGTACATGTTTAGAATCAGTGATCCTGTCTCCTACCACATTTTTGTTTTTTTTTGAAAACCTTTGGATTTTCCATGGGTTTAACATTTTGATTATCTTGATATTGGGACTTGAGAGTTCATTCTGCAATGAGATCTTTCTCTATTTGAACCCCTTTTTCAATGACCTCCTCAAAAGTGCAAACACAATGCATTTGGAGGTGGAAAGCTATGTCCAGGTTTAGGTTGGGAATGAAAATACTAACCAACTATCTTTTAGGGAAAGCACAAGGGAAGTGACTAGCTATCCCTCTCCTCCATTAGAGGAAGCTGATGAAAGTCTCATTAGGGATTTCCTTAGTGCCACATAAATTTTCCATGGTGACATCACTCTCTATGTTGTATGAGAAGTGACACACGAATCTTTCTGCCAATTTTGGCGAGGTGAAAATTGATCCCCGAGGTAAACGTGTAAACCACTCCAAGGCTTGACCTCATAGACTCTTGGGAAAAAAAATTATGAGATAGTTGTCACTATAAGACACCTCTTGACATGCCATATAGAAATATTTGACATGATCCCATGGATCTCCCTTCCCTTTATATTTTTCAAACTTTGGCATATCAAATTTCTTGGGAAAGGGTTGAAGTGTCATAGTGTTATCAAAAGGATAGGGGCATAATTCTTCATATTGATACTTTATAATTCTCCCTATATTGCTCTCTTAGAGGCTTGTGAGTGTTACTTTCATAGACTGTACCTCTTGTGTGAGCAATTGTTCTCTAGTGGGAGAAGCGGGGAGATATACTTGATGTTACCCTGTATAATCTTCTTCTTGATTTTCTCTACGGAATTCATTGATCTTAACCTTAGGCTTGGAATTTTGAATGGCGGATTGAAGATGTGTAGGGTCAACCTCTACTGGCACTCTCGATCCTTGAAGATTTTGGTATAGAATGTCTTTATGCACATTAGATATCTTAAGAAGGTCTAAGATCAAAATCTTAGAAGATGTCTTCTCAATTTTCTCTAAGAGATTATATTTACCAGTTTATGGGGTTGATGACGAAGGTTCTAGAATCACTAGGCGGGAATGCCTTGTTACCATGGCACAGTACTTTCCCTTGATTCAGATGGTGTTGACATGGTCAGTATGAGAGTGGATACATCCAATAAGCGAATCATAATGATTGTTGTCTTTTTGGTGTACAAGTAATTCAATGGTTTATAACCTTGTGATGACTCTCCCTAATCTGGCTTTGACTTTTTTGATTTATCATGATTGGGGAATGGATCTTTGTATATCCCCATTTTCTTGTTGGGTGTCTAAGTTTTTCCTGGGTTTTCCACCTTTATTTCCCCATTGTCGATGAGGTCTTGGATATAATGATGGAGTCATAGACATTTTTTTGTCTTATTCCCCTTGACATGATGCATTTCACAATATTCATGCTCCTTGTACCATGAAGGTTTTGGAGCATTGTCATCAAATGGTATTGTCGTAGGATATTTCATCATGTGGGCCACATCCAATTGTTTTAGTATAACCGACATAGGTTCATTAAGAGAGGTGAACGTTCTTTGCTTTGGTGGTGGTTGAATTGGTCCTTTGGTTAGTTTAAAAGGTTGACCAGTTTGGACCATTTGTACATGTTTAGAATCAGTGATCCTGTCTCCTACCACATTTTTGTTTTTTTTGAAAACCTTTGGATTTTCCATGGGTTTAACATTTTGATTATCTTGATATTGGGACTTGAGAGTTCATTCTGCAATGAGATCTTTCTCTATTTGAACCCCTTTTTCAATGACCTCCTCAAAAGTGCAAACACAATGCATTTGGACGTGGAAAGCTATGTCCAGGTTTAGGTTGGGAATGAAAATACTAACCAACTATCTTTTAGGGAAAGCACAAGGGAAGTGACTAGCTATCCCTCTCCTCCATTAGAGGAAGCTGATGAAAGTCTCATTAGGGATTTACTTAGTGCCACATAAATTTTCCATGGTGACATCACTCTCTATGTTGTATGAGAAGTGACACACGAATCTTTCTGCCAATTTTGGCGAGGTGAAAATTGATCCCCGAGGTAAACGTGTAAACCACTCCAAGGCTTGACCTCATAGACTCTTGGGAAAAAAAATTATGAGATAGTTGTCACTATAAGACACCTCTTGACATGTCATATAGAAATCTTTGACATGATCCCGTGGATCTCCCTTCCTTTTATATTTTTCAAAATTTGGCATATCAAATTTCTTGGGAAAGGGTTGAAGTGTCATAGTGTTATCAAAAGGATAGGGGCATAATTCTTCATATTGATACTTTATAATTCTCCCTATATTGCTCTCTTAGAGGCTTGTGAGTGTTACTTTCATAGACTGTACCTCTTGTGCAAGTAATTGTTCTCTAGTGGGAGAAGCGGGGAGATATACTTGATGTTACCCTGTATCATCTTCTTCTTGATTTTCTCTATGGAATTCATTGATCTTAACCTTAGGCTTGGAATTTTGAACATTTTTTCTTGCTTCCTTCTACACATGAGAGGTTACCAAAGCTAATTTTTGGCATAGGCTACTAATATGTTGTTGAATTTTGGTTTCTTCTTCTAAAGGTTCCTCCTCTTCCTCATTTTTTCGATGTTCTTCACCATTCTCATGTCTCAGTTTGTTTTTACGTGGCACTTTGATAAAGGGTATTATATGTCCCACTATCTTATTGTTTCCTGCATTAGAGGTAGAAGCATTTCCATGCATCAAAATATCCTCCATATTAATAAGGGGTCGTTCTTCCTAATTAACGTTATTCACAGGTGGGATTGTTTCACTTTAAGTGGGAATTTTGGCCCCTAATTCTACGACCTGTGATAGCACCCTATCCTTATTTTTGAAAAGAAACTCGTCTAATAAAGTAGGTTCAAAATCAAATTCTATGTGTGGGTATTCTAACTCATTTCCATTATGATCAACCATATCTTTTATCTCTTTTTCCACATAAATCAGAGGCCCTAGATCATGTCCAATAAAGGGGTTTGACCCTTATCCGTTAGAGGCTTCCCAAGCTTACGCTTGGTGTTCCTCATATGTTTGTTTCTTGAGTCCTAATTGTGTTTTAGGAGCTATGATTTGTGATAGTTTCACTAGGGTAAGTTGTAAATGTGTTCAAAACTTTGTGACCACACCTAAGTGAAATGTAAGGTAAATTGTCAAGAATATGAATGAATAATAATGTGAGAATACCAATGTGATAGAGTGATAAATCACCAGTGATAAAAATGTTGGTATCTAAACCTACGCAATGAAATACTCCCTAAATCTCAAAAAGCATTTTAGTGTCACAAGATAATTAACAAGGCACACTCACTTATGCCAAGTTCAAGAGTATGAACAAGACGTAAGTAAATACAAAAAGTTAATGTGACCTCCTAATAAGATATACTAAAAGTGAGTTCAAATTTGATTAAGAACTATATACCAAAAACTACCAGTTACAATTTGTGAGTGACACAACAATATCATCAAGATATGTTAACTGAACTTTGTGAGAAAGTAAGGTATTGATATCAAGACACTATTGATATAACACGCACAAGCGGTAACAACTAGCACTCTTCAAAAATCGAGGTAATAATATAATAGAACCAAAATCTCAAAGTATAGCTATGAATAGTTAAAATGGGTGCAGTGTAACCTTACAATATAGATATTTATGTCAAGTTTACAAGAAACAAGACGTAAATATCAAAATTTTACTGATATGATACAAACAAGGTAACCCTTCTAAGGAAGTTCAAGATGATGAACCACACCTAACTACAATGATGATCTTGACATGGGTATCAAGATCATGATGGCCACTAATGATATGAATACATCTCCTCATACTTTAGATGTTTAACTTACCCATCCGCAAACATGGATGGGTGTAAACGGACAAAAAAAGTGGCAAAAATAATTGATTGGTAACACATAGGTAATCACCTTTCTTCTGATCAACAAAGTGTAAAAATAATGTGAAGGAAGAAAATCCAAATGGGGATGAAAAATGTTGGCTTCACTTCGGTAGAGTTTTGTCTCACCTTAAGGAAAGTAAAAACTAAGTGAAAGTAATGCGTCACATGTTTCGTGATGAAAAGATGGTTCATAACTCAACACTGTTTTTAGAATGGTCAAAGTGGGCTCCTGGCCGAATTATATTTTCCTTGGTGGTTCTCTCGTCATAGGTGTTACAAAAATAATCCACGAGTGGGACGATTTACCCAAATAATCCTGACTATCTTGGGAGTATCTCAACTTTTCCCCCTTCAAGCACGGTGGTCAGTAAATGCATCCATCATGTACTTAAAAGGGTCACAAATGGAAAACTTGTAATGCTATCTCACAAAGGAATCACTATTCAGATACGTAGTGTGGAGCACTTTTTATTCCACAAGGTTCCCTCTTACATGGACTACTTTAGGGTTCCTGGAACCACCCCCATTGTTGTAGCTTAAGGTGTTATGCCAAAGGGTTTATGTTCCAGTTGAGCAGAGAGGGATGTACCCTTTTCTAAAACCTACAATACAGTGTTTTGAATATGTTGTTTGTTTTATCTTGTTTAATTAGGTGCGGTTTTCTTGAAACACCTTTTGACAACCTATATAACTACTGTATTAGTAGTTTTTGACTTCGTTTTGATTCCTCTGTTCTTTGATAAGCGATGTAATTTTGGTCATGTATGAGGATTTTTAGTAGTTTTCCATCAAAAGAGAAGACACCATTTTTTATTATCCAGATCATCCAAGGACGCAAGAGAAGAGCATACATGATGTTTCCAAAATCCAAAAATATATCAAATGGAAAAACACTTTAATTCAGATTCATCAAGTTAACCAATTCCAACTCAAATATTCCTAACAACCTCAAAGCTTTAAAAAGGACTTAAGAATCATTTTTGATACCCAAGATCACTTAAAAGGATGTGAGGGAAGAGCATACGTGATCTTATTCCTATAAGAAAACATGCAAAGCTTATCTAATCAAGTAAAAACAACTTGCAAAGATGAGTATGTGATTAGGTAAAACCTAAAAGAATGTTAGCACCTCAACACATTAATTTCAAGAAAACAAAAGGACACTTTTGCCCCTATTTTAGTGTTTACATGCAAGTTAGGGTGTATGCATCAATCTGTGTTTTTCTAATTTACAGTGCACTTATACCACCCAAGAGGCGTGTGTGCCACCAAAAAGACATGTGCGCCACTATGTGTAATTTCAAATTATTGTGTACTTGCGCAACTCGAGAGGTGTGTGTGCCATGAAAAGAGTGTATGTGCTACCTTTTATAAAAACATGCGTAAATTTGGACAGAGTGCTTATGTTATTAGAAAAGCATGTACACCACTCGAAAAGTGTGTGCGCAACCGATTTGTAAAATAGTCCCAGATTCCGACAGAATGCCTGCACCACCAGAAATGTGTTTGTGCCACCAAAATAGTGTGTGCACCCAGGTAAGGGTGTACACGCTGATATGATAGGTTTTGACTTGTAGTGAAGGTACAATACGAAATGACGTTTGTGCCTAGGTTAGTGCATCTACACTCTAGTTAGGGTATGCACGTCGGGGTTAGTGCATATGCACCAGGATCGATAAACAAATAACCAGGTTTTGATAGTGCACCTGTGCCACTTGAGAGGTACTTATGCCACCAAAAATGTGCTTATGCTCCTGAAAGTGTGCCTGCGCTGCCCCTGCAACCAAAATATGATATAAAACACAAGAAAGCTCAAAATACTTGAAATTTTGACAAGTTAGTTTAAAAATGGAAACAACCCATTAAAATGATGGCTATGAATAAGAACTTACACATATAAAATTAGAAAAAATTCCAAGAAAATGGACATTAATTATTACATGTACATATCAAAAGTTAGCCAAAACAATGAAATTTAAACTAAAATGCTAAGGGACTACTAGGTCCCACCGGGCGTGCCAAACATGTGCATGTGTTGTTTTTAAACTAATGCTAATATGAGTAAAGACTAACACCTAAATAACCTTAATTAGTAAAAAATAAACAAACTACTTAGCACCATCATGATAAGAATTAAACAAGGGTTAGATGCTAACATCCATCAATATAAAAAACTTTGAAACTAACAATATTAAGCATCTAATATCCTCTATTCTCTAACAACAATTAAATGAAGGGACCTAAGTAGGCTCCATGGCTATCAAAAATGGTTGTCCTTGGTGTTCCAAGAACCTAGGAATGAGGGCTTGTCAAATTTGGGCTACAAGACCATTTTGGCACCTCCCATATGACCTAAGCACTTAGAAAAGAGGCTTAACTCTCTAAGATGATGAAAAATCAAGAAAACAAAAGGCAAACTCTTAGTCTTATTTTGCTATATGCTTTGCATTTACTTTCCCTAGAAGTTTAGGTATAGGTATAAAGGTAGAAGGAGGGATCCTTATATAGCCCAATAGATAAAGGAAACACTTCATCCCTTTTCATATGGGATAAAGGTAAAACATGATTAGAAATGGATAAGGTTGCTTTATAAAAGGTAACCTTACTTTAGAATGGTTTAATTTATGCTTAGGAAGTCATGGGAGTTGGGGGTGCTTTAATTAATTAAAGGTGATTAACTAATAGGTAGATGTAAGCTCATAGAAGCTAATTAGAGGAATATTAGTACGATTTAGGCTATT
Organism: Taxus chinensis; assembly: GCA_019776745.2. Lineage (NCBI taxonomy): Eukaryota > Viridiplantae > Streptophyta > Pinopsida > Cupressales > Taxaceae > Taxus > Taxus chinensis. The sequence continues at coordinate 551,704,439 of CM034149.1, forward strand.
AGAAGGGGATTAAATCAATTAAATATTGATTTGTTAGATAAATGGAAGGGAAGGCTAATTAATTAATAATAATTAATTAGTCTAGATATAAGGTGTGAATAATTAATGGAAGGTCGTTAATCAGGATGTTAGTTGGATAGGTGACTTAATCAATTAGCGTATTATAATTAATTAACAACAATAAGAGGGAATATGATCACTTTTGACGATATGTCGTCGATTTGTGAGAAATAAGATAATTAGCGCAATTTAAGTATTTAAATTGCTTGGGTATAATTATGGGTGTCTACATTTCCCCCTTTTTGGCATGCCAAATGTGTGCATGTGTTGTTTTAAAACTAATGCTAATATGAGTAAAGACTAACATCTAAATAGCCTTGATTAGCAAAAATTAACCAAACTACTTAGCACCATCATGATAAGAATTAAACAAGGGTTAGATGCTAAAGTTAATCAATATACAAAATTTTGAAACTAACAATATTAAGCATCTAATATCCTCTATTCTCTAACAATAAATAAATGAAGGCACCTAAATAGGTTCCATAGCTATAAAAAATGGTTGTCCTTGGTGTTGCAAGAACCTAGGAATGAGGGCTTGTCAAAGTTGGGCTACAAGACCCTTTTTACACCTCCCATATGATCTAAGCATTTAGGAAAGAGGCTTAACTCTTCAAGATGATGAAATCTCAAGAAAAAAAAAAGGAAAACTCTTAGTCTATTTTGCTATATGATTTGCATTTGATTTCTCAAAAAATTTAGGTGTAGGTATAAAGGTAGAAGGACGGATCCTTATATAGCCCAATGGATAAAGGAAAAACTTCATCCCTTTGCATGTGGGATAAAGGTAAAACATAATTAGGAATGGATAAGGTTGCTTTATACAAGGTAACCTTACTTTAGAAGGGTTTAATTTATAATTAACAAGTCATGGGAGTTGGGGGGTGTTTTAATTAATCAAAGGTGATTAACTAATAGGTAGATGTAAGCTTATAGAGGCTAATTAGAGGAATATTAGTATGATTTAGGCTATTAGAATGGGATTAAATCAATTAAATATTGATTTATTAGATAAATGGAAGGGAAAGCTAATTAATTAATAATAATTAATTAGTCTAGATAGAAGGGGTGAATAATTAACGGAAGGTCGTTAATCAGGATTTTAGTTGAATAGGTAACTTAAACAATTATCGTATTGTAATTAATTAATGATAATAAGAGGCAAGATGAGCGCTTTTGATGATATGCCATCAATTTTCGAGAAAGGGGATAATTAGCGCAATTTAAGTATTTAAATTACTTAGGCATAATTATGGGTGTCTACAGGGACAACAAAGTTTCATGGGTGATATTGGGATGGCTAGGTATATTAATTCTTATAGGATGAGAGCTAGAACACTTAGGAGCATAAAGAGGAGATGTAGGAACACATGAATATCCCATAGAGAATTTCAGGGGGTTTAGTTGTGCCAAAAATATCCTCAAAGGTGACATATTTATAACTTGTAAGCCTAAAACAAGGATATGGAAATTTGTGAATTAGATAGAATCAATCATGTAGTACATTTACATAGGGGATGATGGCATTAAGATACAATATTATAGAGGAACAGACAAAGTGATCCCTATCAGAAAGTTTGAATAGGGGCCGAAGGCATCTAGGAAATGTAAAGATAGAAAAAAACAAGATTTACTGTGCAATAGGATCTATAAAGGGGCCAAAGGTATCTAAAAGTAGGTGTGATGGAAATAGATAGAATTTCCCCTAGGTGATGGTGTCTACATGTAAATAGATTCTTAGGGGTTATAGGATTTTTTAGATTTTTGGGTATTTAGATGAATTCAAATTTGAAGATGGAAGCTTTTAACGAGTAGTGATCAATCAAAAGGTTTGTAAGATTCACGTCACATTCATTAGAGAATGTATTTAGGCCAAGGATGTGTCTCAATATCTCTTACTCCTAAATCATCTATTTGACAAGGGTATCAAGGAAACTAATAGGAAACACACATGTACCTATACATAAAGGGTAGACTTAAAGGGGCTATAGTGAGTGCTAGGGTCACATATCTAGAGGGAAATAATCCCTATACTAGGTCAACCTAGGGTTTCTAAGGCCCGCGGCTAAGATATAGGAAGGAACCCTATTGATATATCAATGGTTAGGTGTAGAGAGTTATGGATCAATAATTACCATGCATAATAAGACTAAAATGAAAGTGGTGATATCCAAGTAGTTGATATGAGTAAGAGTATTGTACTAACTAGCATCCAAACATGTATAATACTAAGCTAATTGTTCAGAGATTTTTTTACCTTTCTACTTGAATTAACAAAGTTAAATAATAAAAAACAAGATGACCTTAGAAGACATAGGTTTAATGATACATATAGATGATGATTTTTGATAATCGATGTTGATAGAAGTCGCACTCTGTCCAAAAGTATGTACAGTCTCTTGTCTTACAAATAAACATGCGCTCAAAGACACTAAAAAAAATGGATTAGATAGATATATAAGTGAGTTGATCAGAAAGAGATGATTCCATGAATCAAAAGGGCTTCCATGAAGGATGTAAGATCGCCTTATAAAGAATCAAGTGAATTATAATAGATAAATGATAAATGATAAATGGATATAAAATAGATAGATGCAAGGATTGTAAATAAAGATGACTATAATTCAAGATCAAAAGGTAGGTCCTGTCTAGCTTCGAATGTGGCCTAGGCAAGTGTGGATGTGATCTGTACACATTCAAAGTAGTCATACTAGAATTTGGTAGCTTCTTGTTCAATGTCATGGATGAATTAAATCTAATCTTGGATGTCTTGTTTGGTTTCAACTAATTGTATTGCACATAGACTTACTTTGTGAATGATATCAAACTATTCCCAGTAAAAAGATTGCTTGACTATTGGAAGTTAGTTAATGCTTGTGATTTTGTGTGATTGACCACTAATTAGCATCTAAGAATGAGCCATGCTTAAAAACATGTTGGAAGCAACAAGTTTGATAAAATATATAAAAGATACTTGATGAAAATTGATAAAAGTTGATGAAGGTAAATATTAATAGGAATCACTAGTGATTAGACCAATCACTGGAAATTCAGGTGATTTTTGACAGTTTAATAAAATCAAATGTGTATGTTTCTGATTAACATTTTAGAGCAATAGATGACTAAAAAATGATGTTAAATAAATGGTAAAAACATTAAAAAAAATACATGGAGGTTGAAATGGAGCTAAAAGAAGCCTCAAACCTCGTTGAAGAGTGAACTATATGATTGATGCAATCTGCAAGTTAAATGGTGAAAAGTTGATCTACAGAAGCTTTGAATGGATTTGAAAATGCTTGATGAAGATTGGTAATGATGATCACTGCTAAAATTGATATTTTGGTGCTAAGTGGTGATATGTAGAGTGCTGGAAGACAATATTAAAAGAAAGAACTCAAATTTTAAAAATTAAGGATCTCAGACGATGGCAGAAAAACTACTATTTATAATCATTGGCGATTACCTGAATCACCGACGATCCAGGTTTTTCAGGGTTTGGAAGGGTAAAGTGGTTAAAACCACTTCCAAATGGATTTGTTTAGTTTTGGATTTGGGTAAATAGTTTTCTAAGTTGTTGAGGACAAGGTGTGATGGTTAAGGGGGTTATGAAATAGGTTATATGTGATTTTTCTTTATTTAATTTTATTTTTAGGGTGGTTTTAGATGGTTAGGTGTAGATTTGACAACTATAGAAAGGATATTTACATGTGGTAAATATTATAAAGGGGTTATGACATAGGATAAGGTGATTTTATGAGTGTAAATGTTGAATTGGATTAATAAATGATAAAGGGGACGACAGGTGCAAATTTTTGGTGTCTAAATTAACCTAACACAATGAAGAAGGAAATGAACTTACCTATGAAAAAAAACAAGAAATGGTTAGAGAACTTACCTTGTACTCATAGGGTGGACATCAATATATATATCTCTCTAGATAAGTAAACATTGAGAGATAATCGCTAATAGGTGGAGAAGGGGAACACTGTTCCTGTCTGAAACTCAATATATGTGACCTAATAGTGAAAGCAAACATCCAAGAAGAAGAGTATCCAATCCAAGAAAGATTCAAGATGAACCAAGTTCTAGGTGAGAAGATGTGAATATGGTGCATAAGAGCAAAGCTAATGTTAGTTTGAATGATTCTAAATTCCTTTTCTTATGAGTTATAAATGAGTGGAAAGTATATATAGGATGCCATCACACACGGGTGATGGCGTCGGCCATGAGGAAATATAACACCAACATCATCTCCCATGAGCAATGGTGTCATTCATAGGTGCTTAAAAGAGGTAAGGTGTCATGAAAAGTGAAAATAATGTGTTATAGATCATGAATGTGGATAAACAAGGTTCTAAGTGATGAGATGCAAGAAAGAAACTATGAATGTGATATACATGAGGCCTAGGAAGACAAGGATACCTAGTGCAAGGAAAACTAGGGCCAAGACCAAATAGTGACACACTCTCTGTTTACTTTCTATAACCCATAATGGTTACATGAATAACCATTCATCATTCTTGGTCGGCCCCTTAAGGTACCCACTCTAGAAATATATGCATTAATGACCCTTTTCTACACAAAGGAAATTGTCAGTAACATGTATGAAATATGAGAAGTGAAAAATTAGGTGTGTACACCACCAACACCTATTTTTTGTGATATTGTGTTACACCTCCAGTCCACGAGTCTCACTAGGTCCCACCTTATTTCTGAAACCTGGTAGCTTTAATGATACCTCTCTTTTTTATACATAAATAAGCAATTAAAAAATACAAAAACATTCATTATTTATAACAATTAAAAACCAGGATCTGTACGCTTAGCTTGATTTATTAGAACTTTATCTTACACTTGTTGTTTGTCACTATGGCTTTGATATATAACATATGTCTTTAGTTTTAACATGCATTTGTCCACGCAGTATATTGAGCTTTATGTAAAAACATCATAAAGTAGTACATGATGACAAGTGTTGGCATACCCTTTACCCATACTTAGTATACATATGGAGGTATCTATTACACACTAAACATAGGTGTTATTGTTCTATCACAGTTCCTTTTTTCATAGTTCCTTTCTACTTACTCATTACACTTGATTACATATATCGTGTATATGTTATCTTTTGAGCTAATAGGACTAACACATGTGTCTTGTGTAACATTTACACCTCATTCTTCAAAAAATTATTTCTATATCAATAATTTCATTATTTCATCATGTTCTGACACTATTAGCTTTTCACACATAATTATTGTGTGTGTATGTGTGTTACTACTTTCTTATTTCACTAATTGTGGCCTAAGCACCTTGCTTGTCTTGTGACACAATGGGTGTACTATGTTTATGGATTTATGCCTATTTTGTCTGTTCTTGTTTATTGGCTTATGGGATTTGATTATCTTGTGACACTGTGGGTGTCCCATGTTTGTAGGTTATTTGTGTCATTTTTTTCATAATATTGAATCTAATTTCATGATTGTTGCACTTGTTTTCTTATACATGCATCATTACTATTACTGTTGTTGTCTCTACTATTTCTATTGGTTACTATTATTATGGGCCATGGTTTCCACCATACACAAACATATTCCTTATATAGGTTCAATTTCTTCTAAGTGGCCATCTCCTCCACATTCTACACTCTTTTATAGATTCTTAGACATTGTATGCATGACACAAGCATTTTTTTTTTAGCCAAGTAATCAACATGGTTATCACACATACCTCAAAAGAGGGAGCATTCATATAGGTATATTCTACACCTACAATTGACATAAGTAGAATTATAAGACAACATACAGGTACAAAGTGGGTACATGTACTTAGAAATACACTGAAGAAATTTTTTTTGGAAAATATGCATAGGTTCAAAACCGTATAGTCTGGTCAAGACCATATGTACGGTCATAAACCTCCCACATGTTTTTTCCTAGGGGTAGTTACATTGAATTTCTTAGTGGTTTTTATATTTTCACCTACACATACAATTTTTTAGTATAGTTTCAGATTTATTTCACTCATCTCATATTGGTTATAGGGGGCATGAAATATTTCACTCCTTAATTATGACACTTAGTATTTACTACATTAGGGGCGTGGGTATCTTTATTCAAATATATTTCATTACATTACATTTTTTACTCAAGTGTGAAACATATGGGAAGGTCATGGGGGAAGTTATTCTCTTTTCTATTGGCATGTCCTAATTTACAAAATTTGATCTAGATCCATCTGTAGTGATGTGTGTTAGGTTATGGAGCCTATTATTCATGTGTGAAAGTGTTGAAGACTATACACTAAGAGTACTGTACACTTTTCATGTATCCTCGCCGGGGTTTTTTTTAGGCGTAAATTTTTTTGGTCTCGAAAAATGCACCCGACATATTAGGAAACGTGCTTTTCTCATATGGGTGAGTTTTTTGACCCATAGGTTTATGGGACAGGTTTTGCCCATGGTTTTGATACCCACGGTTTTGTAAAAATACTTAAGCAGTTGTCTATTTATATGGTCTTATGCATATGATAGATGTACAAGAAAATGTATTGCATATGTGTTTTGAATTCGGCTGTGAATTCTATAGAGTTTGTTGAGCATAGCTCCAAACAGATATGGGTATTGTATTGAGAGAGAAGTGGCTTGTAATAAAATATGAGCAAGTGATTCTTGGTGGACGTAGCCCAAATTGGGTGAACCACATTAAATACTATCTCTTTGTGTTGTGTTATTTTATTCTGTAATTTTATTTGAGATCTGTAATAATTTCTGCATATTAGTTTCTACTGTTGCGATTCTGTGAGGGATTATTCCACATATTTTATCCCTTATTTCCTAACAATTGGTATCAGAGCCTGGTTTGGTTTGCTAAAGTGTTGAATCGCAGGGAATTTTTTTAGCTTGAGTGGGAGCTATGGCAGATGAAGGAAGATCTAGGGTTGATAAATTCAATGGGCAAAATTTCAGTCTTTGGAAGATGCAGATGGAAGATTACCTTTATCAGAAGGATCTTTATACTCCGTTGTCTGAGAAGGTGAACAAACCCTCGAGTATGATAGATGCGGAATGGGATTTGTTGGATTGTAAGGCACTTGGAATGATCTGGATGAGTCTTGCATCTTCGGTATTATTTAATGTTTCAAAGGAAAAGACTACAAAAGATCTAATGGATGCATTAGGGAAGTTGTATGAAAAACCCTCTGCCTCTAATAAGATATTTTTAATGAAAAAGTTGTTTAATATGAAGATGTCTAAGAATAGTTTAGTAGCAGATCATTTAAATGATTTCAATATGGTAGTGAATATGCTAGCTTCGGTTATAATAGAATTTGATGAAGAAGTTAGGGCTTTATTAATTTTGTGCTCTTTACCTGAGAGTTGGAATAGCCCGGTAATGGCCGTAAGTAACTTGATTCTAGCTAACTCGAAGTTGAAGTTTGAGGATGTTGTAGGGGTGATTCTAAGCGAGGAAATGTGAAGAAAAAGCTCTAGGGAATCTTCTACTTCAGGGAATGCTTTGACAGTGGAAACTATAGGGAGACAGAAGAATAGAGGAAACCGTGGAAAATCAAAAGATTGGGAAAGGTCAAAATCCAAGAACAAGATTGTATGCTGGAATTGTGGAAAGCCTGAGCATGCAAAGAAGGACTGTTGGGAGCTTCAGGATAAGAAGAAACAACAAGAAGAAAACAAGGAGGTAAATGTGGCAACGGGTAATGTATGTCAGGATTCTTTGATTCTTTCTTTACACAATATTACTGAATCTTGGGTTTTAGATTTAGGGGCTTCTTTCCATGCTTCTCCACATAGGCATTATTTTGTTGATTATGTTCAAGGAGATTTTGGGCATGTTTTTCTTGGTGATGATGAGCCTTGCAGCATAGCTGGAAAAGGTTCTGTTCAGGCTAAGATGCAAAATGGGAATACTTGGCTATTGAAGGATGTTAGACATGTGCCTACATTAAAACGAAATTTGATATCGGTAGGGTAGTTGGGAAGTGATGGTTGTACTGTGATATTTACAGCAGACTCTTGGAAAGTTACCAAGGGTGCTCTTGTGGTGGCAAGAGGTAAGAAGGTTGGAACCTTGTATTTAACCACTGATAGTACTAATGATTGTAATCTTGTGGCTTTAGATGCAGATACAACATTATGGCACTATAGGCTCAATCATATGATCCATAAGGGCATGAACATCATAAAGAAGAATTTTCCTGGATATACAGAAATAGGTTTTGATTTCTGTGAGAACTACATATATGGGAAACAGAAGTGAGTAAGGTTTCTCAAGGTTGGACCTACAAATAAAGAGAGTAAGTTAGATCTGGTGCATTCTGATGTGTGGGGGCCAGCTCAGGTATCATCTCTTGGGGGTTCAAGTTATTATGTTACTTTTATTGATGATGTAACAAGGAAAGTTTGGGTTTATTGTATTAGAAACAAATCTGATGTATTTGACACATTTGTTAAATGGAAAGCCTTGGTAGAGAATGAAACAGGTCTTAAGCTAAAATGTCTCATGTCAGATAATGGAGGGGAGTATTATAGCAATGAATTTGATGATTACTGTTCTAAGAATGGAATCTACAGGCAAAAGACAGTTCCAGGAACTCTGCAGCAGAATGGGGTATCAGAAAGGATGAACAAAACAATAATGGAATGTGCTAGGAGCACGAGGTTACATGCAGGACTACCTCTTTCTTTTTGGGCAGAAGCGGTGAGCATAGCTGTGTACTTGATAAACAGAGGACCCTCAAGTGCCTTGGATGGAGGCATACCTGAGGAGGCTTGGTATGGTAAGAAAGTTGATTATTCATTTCTTAGAGTCTTTGGATGTGATGTGTTTGTTCACATAGACAAGGATGATAGGACTAAGTTAGAGGCTAAATCAGAAAAATGTACTTTCATTGGTTATGGTGGTGATGACTTTGGATATAAATGTTGGAGTATTAAGGACAAGAAAATCATTTGATCTAGGGATGTGGTCTTTAATGAGAAAGTCATGTATAAGTAGCAGTTGTAGGAAAATAGGGAAGAATCCAAGAAAGAATATGCAGCGGTAGAGGATCTTACAGATGGGAAAGTGACACATGAATTAGTTCAGGAACCCCCTCAACAGGAACCCCAAAATCCTATATTGAGGAGGTCTTATAGGGTAAGAAGAGAACCTGAACATTTTTCTGCTTCTCTTTATTATTTATTACTCACTGATAGTGGAGAACCAGAGAGCTTTGATGAAGCAATGTAGGTAGATGCCAGGAAGAAGTGGGAGCAAGCCATGGATGAGGAGCATCAGGCTCTCATGGAGAACCAGACATGGGATTTGGTAAAGCTACTTGAAGGAAAAAGAGGATTACAGAATAATTGGGTGTTTAGAGTCAAAGAGGAAGAAGGAGGCAAGAAAAGATACAAGGCCCGGTTGGTGGTCAAGGGGTTTACACATAAAAAAGGTATAGATTTTTATGATATTTTTTCTCCTGTAGTAAAAATGACTTCTATCAGAACTGTTCTTGGAATAGTGGTAGCAGAAGACTTGCACTTAGAACAGTTAGATGTAAAGACGACATTTCTCCATGGCGATTTGGAGGAGGAGCTATATATGCAGCAGCCAGAAGGATATGAAGTCAAAGGTAAAAGGAGATGGTGTGCAAACTGAAGAAGAGCTTGTATGGCCTGAAACAAGCTCCACGTCAATGGTATAAGAAATTTGATAGCTTCATGATGGAGCAAGGTTATATCAGATGTCATTCTGACCATTGTGTGTATACAAAGAAATTTGAGGATGGAAGTTATATTATCCTATGTTTGTATGTTGATGACATGTTGGTTGCAGATAAAAACATGCAGGAAATAAAAGTACTCAAGAAGCAGCTAAGTGAATCATTTACTATGAAGGATTTGGGTGCAGCCAAACAAATCCTTGGTATGAGGATATCTCGGGATAGGAAGGAACGGAAGTTGACTTTATCTCAGGAAGAGTACATTAAGGAGGTCTTGGAGAGGTTTAATATGCAGGATGCTAAACCGGTTGGGACTCCTTTGGCAAGCCATTTCAAGTTATCAAAGGAGCAGTGTCCCAAGACAGAGCAGGAGAGAAACCAAATGTCTAAGGTACCTTACTCATCAGTAGTTAGTAGTTTGATGTATGCCATGGTATGCACTAGGCCTGATATTGCCCATGCAGTGGGAGCTGTGAGTAGATTTATTAGTGATCCAGGTAAAGAGCATTGGCAAGTAGTAAAGTGGATCCTTCTGTATTTGAGAGGGACCATGGGGATAGTTTTGTGCTACAGTGGATCAAACACCACTTTACATGGTTATGTAGATTCAGATATGGCTGGAGATGTAGACAGTAGGAGGAGCACAACATGTTATATTTACACTGTAGGTGGGACAGCAGTGAGCTGGATTTCACGACTACAGAAGCTGGTGGCTTTGTCAACCACAGAGGCAAGCAAAGAGATGATTTGGTTATAAAAATTTCTTGAGGAGTTGGGGCATAAGCAGGAGGAATGTAAGCTGCACAGTGATAGTCAGAGTGTTATACACCTAGCTAAGAACTCTTCTTTCCACTTTAGGACAAAGCATATATAGTTAAGGTACCATTTCATCAGGACAACTTTTGAGGAATAGAAGTTGAAGTTGGAGAAGATTCATACCAGTCAGAATCCTGCAGACATGATGACTAAGGTGGTCACAAGGAAAAAACTGAAGGTGTAAAATTTTTTGGCCTCGAAAAATGCACCCGACATATCGGAAAATGTGCTTTTCTCATATGGGTGATTTTTTTGACCCATAGGTTTATGGGATGGGTTTTTCCCATGGTTTTGATACCCACGGTTTTGTAAAACTGCTTAATCAGTTGTCTATTTATATGGTCTTGTGCATATGATAGATGTACAAGCAAATGTATTGTAGATGTGTTTTGAATTCGGCTGTGAATTCTGTAGAGTTTGTTGAGCATAGCTCCAAATGGATCCGGGTATTATATTGAGAGAGTAGTGGCTTGTAATAAAATTTGAGCAAGTGATTCTTGGTGGATGTAGCCCAAATTAGGTGAACCACGTTAAATACTGTCTCTTTGTGTTGTGTTATTTTATTCTATAATTTTATTTGAGATCTGTAATAATTTCTGCATATTAGTTTCTACTGTTGCGATTTTGTGAGGGATTATTACGCATATTTTATCCCTTATTTCCTAACAGTGTGGTCCATGGGGCTAAAAATGGTATCAAAGTGGATAAGCTCTTCATAGGCAGTCCTTCCTTTCCTCTTTTATGTAAAGGGGAAGATATTAGAGTTACTGAATAACTTTGATAAACAATCCTCTTTCTTTGTGAGGTACTTTGGTACTTTTTACTTCTTCTATATATCCTCTATTTCCATATCAGGTTACATGCACCTAACACTTTATTTCTCCTTGGCATAATCGGGGACCGATCACTCCCAATCCTTTGGCAAGTTCAATAATGCAAATCTTCAATTACAAGAAAAACATGGGAGCTTCTCTCTTCATAGAATAAATAGGTGAATTCCTTCCTTGTTTAAATATTTTCATTTCATTTTTATGCAAATGAAAATATTTCATGTTACACTTTACATTTGAGTTAAACTTCACTTCTTTATCATAGACATTGATTACACACTCTATGTTGCAGGTTTTATCATGAATCATCCCAACACCAAGCACAAAGGGACTCTACAAAATAAACTTGAGTGAAGAAAAAGTGTATCTACACAATCATGTATCTTTTCCTTTAAGAATGCAATTTCATTTCATACTTAAAGGCGGGAAATGTAGACACTTAAATTTGGCAATTTAGTTTTTAACACTGCTAGTTTTGAAAATGCACTCTTGCTAAGATAAACACAACCTTTCCATTCCTATTCAACACTTTTGGAGGTCTCTTTTCTATCTTTTTTATCGTTGAATGCTAACATATCATCAAATTATGAGAGTAAAATGCATAAAATCCATATACAAAAATTAATTGATAAGGTGAAAACCTCAAATTACATACTTTTCATCCCTGGGAAAGGTCATACAATTTGGTCAAGATTTAATATCTGGTCTTGGATGAGTTGTACATTTTTACATTGACATGTCCTCAAATTTTACTTTCAATTACATATTATTTATTGGGTTTTTTACTTCCTCTAGGTAATTCTTTCTTCGATAAATCACCTATAAAACCTTACACATGAAAATAAACACTACCTCATTTTCTTACCTAATAAATCACTACATTGATTACAATCATTTCCTACACTTGTAAAAGGTACCCAAGATTCCCTAAATATCAAAAAATCTCACCTATAGTCATTAGGGAAATAAGTCATAAAATTATGAAGCTTAAAGCTAGGTCAAGGCATCAGTCTCTCTATCTACAAACACTCAAACATCCATTCTCCAAGTATTTTAGCAAGATCCAAACTCAACTCAAGCATTTTCTTAAAGGTTTCTAAATCTATTTGCATTCAATTAGATGTCACATGTTAGGTGGAGAATGAAATATAGTTTGAGGCCTCTTCGAAGTAGTGCCAATGTCAGTGGTGCACGGGGCTGTACACAACCTAAATAATATTTTTTACACAACTTACCACACATGGATAAGGTTTGATATAAAGTGAAGATTATTAAGAGATCTTCATAACATGACTGAAAAATAGGGTTTGGCAATGATAATGATTTCTACGTATGTGAAATTATCAAGAAGTTACAAATCTAGAACCCAAACAAATCCAAGATAGTAAAAATGGTAATGAAAGAAATGTATGGTCCTACCTCAGGTTAGTTTCTAGTCACAATTTCTAAAATGAATCATCATTAGGTTTAGATCTTCTTGTTTCAGCACTGGCATTCCCCCAAAAATTCCCCTAATGATCTATAATAAATTAAGTGCACTCATTCCTTTTTGTTTTCAATTTTTGTTGCACATCATCAAACATTGAAAGCATTGTTATGATATTGTACATTAATGTTGGAATTTAATTAATAAAAATAACCCTCTGTAGCTCCCCATACATCTTTTAGTGCACATAATTCATTAATATCTTAGATTTCTCATATTCTAATAAGTTTGTAGACATATGGTATTGATGGGATAAGTAGTTTATGTTTTTGATTGCAAATGTAAACTATTGAGTTTAATAACAAGATTTAACAATGAAAAATATCTATGTAAAATAAATAATTTTCTTTGATGGAGTTATTGGTTTTGAATAAATGTATAGTTTTATTATATTTATAAGTCAGTGATGTAGCCTAGAATTTAGTAATACAATCCCAATAAGACCCTAGGCACGCTAGCACATCACTCAGCCTAGACTGAGCACTCACCTGAAGCGTGTAAAGGTACCAAGTCCCTCTTTACGGTTATTTTTGCAAGATAGTAGCATGATGAAGACTTAACACATGCAGTTCCTTTATTAATACATCATTCTATAGAGCATGCCAGATCTATATCTAAGGGAGAACAAAATTAAGTATTAACCATAATGAAATCAAGAACATACTAGATCCAGATACACACAGAACTAACACTTAGATTCAGCCAATATCTTCCATTATATTAAATATGAAAATTACATAAAAGCTTCTTATAGTAATGGAATTGTATGCCCATACACACACAAATATGATATAGTAGTCCAGTCTTGCACACATACATACATTATCTATCTCTTTACTCATCCTATAATAATAATATTATGTCTCTTTTACTACGTAGTTCACTAAATATTTATAAGGGTGGGGAATTTCCCTTAACCATTTATTTAATCCCAAAATAGGTTGCATGCTATTATTAGCCACACATCGTTACACAAATAGGCTCACATGCAATAGTGCTAACAATAGACTACTGTTAGTTAACTGATAGTAGTAGATATATTTTTGGCATGTATCCATGCAAAGCACTTTGTAGCTGATCTTCCAAAAATAGCCAACACATGACATATAAGTCTCTACCATCATTTAAGTGCTCTGCATGCCATTGCTAAAAAATAGATCCTCATGTGTAGAAACAGCTAAGTCCTAAAATATGAAATTATCCTCTATGCACATGTTTCCCTTATCCGTTCGCACCTTTGAACATGCCCTATTTTCCCATGTAGACCTCTTGTGTGCCTTTTGTTAAGTATTCTCTGCTCAGCATTAACCCACACTAATTGTATTACCTCCTCGACAATAGTTGTCTCAAAAAAAAAAAAAGAATATGAATGAATCTATATGCATTACATTTTAGATAAACATACTTCTTCCTCAGTGTGTGGTAGTTGTTAGTCTACCTTATTTTCATTGAATATTAGGTGGTGCACGTCTGAGAACCTATGAACCAATACCTAAAAATACCTCACTGTGAAGGCATACGACAGTTTCCACCATGGGCTCCAAGCCCCATCCTTCATCACAAATTACGCGATGAAAAAATGTTGGTATATGAAAAACTAAACTATCTTACCCACCACCGATGGTAAATCCTTTGGTATGCACCACTCTTCTCTGAATTCCACGCAGAGCCTATCGTACCATTTCTTATCCCTCTACTTTACTTGTTCGGTCATCGATCCTTTACATATGTACTTTCTGAATCATTCTACAGGTGACTTGTTCTCCATGGGATACTCCCAGACCTTCTCCTTGGGTCCATCTGGCACCCCGATCTCCATGAATATCAGAGACAATAGAACAGCCCCAAAACTAATATTTCCTCCTAAACATGCTTCTTTGATGATAGTTTTTGCAATGTAACCTGAAATTTTGTAGATCACTCCTTCAGACATCCTTCTAGCAATGCACAACCACATGGTATCCACTTGTGAAAACCTCTCTTGGTCATTTAATTTTTTTCACAAGGTGTGCAGATGCCTACACAACTGGTTACTTTTTTAGCTTGTCTATGTCCATACCCACAGACCCTTGGCATACCCTAACTCCCTTATAGTCTCTAGAATTGTGGCCTTGTCTTTTAAGTCCCCCTTGAGGTCTTCACCTGTAGCCTTCAACCCTGTCACTATCGAGATACATGCGGCTTAAATCCTTTCCATCTTGCAAAGTAAAAAAAGTCTTCATGTACTCTTCTCATGAGCCATTGGTACAAGGGATCATATTTTCTAAATTAGAGGATCTCGTATAACTGATATACTCCAATATTCTTCAATAACATCTCCCTAGTGTTGTCATAGACTGACATGTCCTCCATCATGCACTTATTTGTCTTTGTGTTCAACAGTGCATTCAGCTCCTTGTTTTCTGTGGTATGATGGTTATACTCACTTATCTTGCTTCTCCGAATGTGGGAACCCCATTCCTAGCCTACTATAACCCCCTCTAGATATTGCATATTTGAAAAATTTCTCTCATGGGTCATTTCTTATTCCTCCACAACCACCTTCTTCTTTTCCTTAACTCCCACTGCAAATGCCTTCTTTGGTGCCATTTCTACCCTGTAATCCTCTGAAAATACTTTTCTTTTGACTTCTGCAACATGCAACTCAAACCCTAGCTCAAATCTTCATTCCCTAGTAGAAATTGTGTTCCCTAGCTCATTTGTAACTCATCTTCTTTGCTCAAACCCTTCTCCTGTAAGAACACAAGCTTATCCTTCACACAAAGCTCCTTTCCACGTCTGGTTTCACACTCATCACACCTCAACATGATTTCTCATCTCTTTGCGCTTAGCTCTTGTCAAATTCTCTTAATCGCAATGGTAAGAATGAACTCACATCCCATCCTTATATAAAATTTCAAAATTTTGATGCATTTATTGCTCCTTTACCTACCTAATTTCCTCTCATTTATTGACCAATTTCATTCATTTTGCAATACATCTCTGATCCCCAGTTATAGCCTCTTAGTGTGCCTTCCTACCCTATGGTCACTTCAACTCACTTCCTTGCCCTTAAGTACCTTGTCACTGCATCTTTCACTGTTAGTTATGGCATCTTCTTACCTCGCATTATACTTTCCCTTCATATATCTCCATTTTTGGTCACTTTTTAGAAGTAATCCTTTGACTTGAATAGAACTCATAACAGCTTATTCCTTTCATCGTTTAGTTCCAACAGTCTTGTACCTTGATATCAACCACCACCCCACACTAAAAGTATGTGCAGTCGACTGCACATAAAAATTCTTCAAATAGTAATTAGATTCTGGAGCGTAAATGTACTTATTACACAACACACCAACTAAATTTACAAAGCATAGCAACAAAGAAGGAACACATTAAGGGAATGCAGAATTTGAAAACCTAATCTAAATGGAAATATTTCCTTATTATAAACACCAAGAAGAAGAATTTATAGTATGGATTCAACATACTCGCATTAAAGTAACTGGGTATCCATGTTCCATTAAGTTCTTCTAACTAGAAAGCACCTGTTTTAAGGATGTACGTGTAACAATCACATTTTAAGACTTTATAAATAAGGGAATATTTTTTATACATAATGTTCTCTATTATAGATAATCATAATTTATAACACACATTCCATGACAATCAATCTCATAATAGATAGCCATATGCAGCTGTAAATGACTCGGTGAGCTACCGATATCTCATTTCATGACTTGGTTACCAACCGGATCTCTCATGTTGACTTAAGTATTGTATACTTTGGGTATACTATGTATACTTGGTTATCCTACCCTGTTTTTGGTATTGAGTGTTATGTTTAAGAAATGTATCTGAATAGTTGTTACCATATTCATCTGAAATCACATTTCTCAAACTAGGTGACACAGGACAACACAACTAGTAGCTTGTGATACTTTGGCCAAAGATTTCCAACATATTGTTCATGTTACTATTCCTAGACGACATACTCATCTAATCAAAATACATCCTTCACCCCACTCATTTGTTATCTAAAATGGTCTTTACTGACTTTTTTCAATCCACTTATCTAAGGTTTGACCCTAACCCAGGTTATTGATATAATTTGGTATAGGGAACCACTCATGATGACCTAGGGGATATGGGCATACTCATTTGACCTAAGTTAATTGAATTTGCTAAGTTAGCCTAAGTCATTGAGAGTCACTTTCTATGCTAAATCATATACTTAGCTTGATCTAGAGAGAAACTAAGTTCAAGTCTATGTTTGAGTAGATCTAGATGAACCAATGCTAAAGGGTGTTGCAACATGTCAACTGCAACATTGTATCCTTGTGAAGATCCAAGTCTTCATGAAGGTACATTTCTACAGTTGGCATGTGCCAACATCTGACAGAACTACTTCATCATGATTTACACACCTAAGAGGTCATATCTACTTAATTACCATTGGATTAAGATTCAAATCACAACAACCTTGTATAACCCTAATACCAACAATCCTTAAGTTTTCCATCCTTATTAGAGTTGATTTAATAATATGAAACCTCATAACCTGTGATTTCTTTTATGTTCATTAAATTTTTTCTTAACGTGTAATTAATTGAAAATAGAAACAACATCTACATAAGATTTAATTAATGTGTCTCAACCATTCAAGGAATGTATAAAAACCAAAGTAGGTTTTGTTATGATAGACTTCATAGATATAAAGTCTAAATGGTTATCGAACTCATATACCATTCATTTATTTTGTATCCTTTTGAAAGGAGGATAAGCTTCCTCATTATGGTTAAGTATTAGGATTAATTATACCCTTATCCAATTCATACATCCTGATATTTAAACTATATGTTCAAAACATCATAATATACCATACAAGATAAGGTAAATAACAATAATACATGCAACTTAGTAAGTTGCATTCAAGTAGGGGAAATTGTACTAATTCCCATTTATCCAGCCTATTTAATGTCAATCGAAATAAGGACCCAATCAAATATGAACGAAAACATCAAAGATAGGATTACAAATTTCCTTCATATTATGAACAAGAGAATTGACATAATCAATTAAGTAACTTCAGTCTTTACAATTCATCATTATAAGTACACATTTTACAAGACTATGCATTACTGACATATTCCATGTCAATAGCATCAAAATCATATAACAATCCAACTTTTCTTCCTTCAATAAATCTCAATAATAAATACGAATTCTCTATAAATGGTCCAAATGTTTAAGCAACCAATACATCATAAAATTTATTGCCTTCCTTTATCACTTACAAAGTCCATCTGCAAAAATTGCTAGCACGGATCAGTTCATTAAACTAAGCATTAAAATGATGTTCTTTAAACTAACTATTTCATTAAACCAACTCTGCTTTTATGAAACAGTGAGGTCAAGCAGAAAAATAAATTATAAGTAACAACCATAAAAGAAGAATAATTAATCAATTTGAATAAATTTTAAGGAAAGATCATGATGAAATCAGTAATCTACAACATGATATCAAATAAATAATGTTCCAACCAAACACTTATCTATATCAAATAAAAGTACCTTATAATTATTTACTTCACAATTCATTTGAATTTGAAATACAAAATTAACTTCACTATTAATCGAAATAGAGTTACTTTCAGGAGTATGAACCTTCTAACTCAACTTACAGAGTTTCATAAAAATACAAATACACAAGGGCATTAAAGAGAGTAATGTAACTGATCTAATTAAATCTCATGAAAAGATTTACCAAAAGAAGAATAATGATTGTTATAAAATAGTTAAGAACTTCCTTTATAATTTGGTTAACCTGAATCCCCATTCAAAAATTCAGAAAAGATAACTCAACACATACCTCCTATAATTTCCAAAGGCAATGATTAGACTTTACCATAGAGAGTGAAAGATAAGGAATCAAATGACATGATTAGAAGGGAATTCCTGCATTCTTTCACACGTGAAGGTCACAAAGGATGAATGCAGACCCAATCACTATATCCCAAACTCCTTTATGAGAGAAAGCACATATAAGATACTAAACATAATATGTGATTGTTGAATTTGAAAAAATTTAAGAAAGGTTTCCCCATCATGGACAACCAATGACAATAATATTTTACCCATATAAAAAAGGATATGTAATGAAAAAAGTTTCTAAACTCCATACTGGGTAATTACAGTCTCCAACAGTCATTCAAGAATGTCAAAGTTTTAGTTAAAGATCCACAGACTAACAATTCCTTCAAGACAAAATTAAAAAAATCAGCGAAACAGAATCTCAATCAAATCCTCACAAACATGAGAGAAATACATCTTATGAAGGGGAAGAAAAATTTCCATCATGGTTCGATTCCAAAGAAGATGCAATCCAGAATCAACATGGATTAGCTATAGGCATAGAAGCTATCAACAAAAAAAGATAAAATTATTTTCATTGCATTTCTATAGATAGGTTCAATCTACACACCTCTACAAAATTGACAAGGTAAAGTACTCCCTACAATCTTAATCAGAGATCAAAGAAATGGAGGATTCCAGAAACCCTTTATTTAGAATCGATATAGTTAGTTATACATCAAGAAACGACAACCACAAGTCCAAATAACATCCTTCAATTTTCACGATATCCCAAATAGGAAGGATTTACCAATTTTAATCAAGAAATAAACTCAAGGGATTAACCCTGTTCAGGGACAGATATGCAAAACCAACAACATCTACTTCAATAGGGAAGTAGACAACATGAAAAACATAAAGAAAGCTCAAACAGAGCTACAAGAATAACCCAAGCATCGACTCTCACAAAGCCAACTCTCACAATGTCCCCAAATAATAGGACCTCATATATTTATCCGTTAGTTCAGTACTCAAGAACTTAGAGAAAGACTCAGTGAATATAAGATCATAAGTATAGAATTCACACACAAGTATTCCCAACAAGGTAACATTGAAATCCAAGGGTCCAAGAAACAAATATAACATAGTTCCATAAAAGAACTCAATTCGAGCAACTCAGTTTTAAACTAAATTTTTTAAAGGAATAATAAAACACTCACTCTTGTTTCCATACAAGTAGAACCCACAAAAATAGATATTCCAAACACCCAATAACTTCCCACCTCCCATTGAATACCAAATCCAAAGAATTGATAGCTTATATAGTGAGTTCAAGAAGAAGGCACACATTTAGTATTTCTCCAAATAAATTCGAGTTCACACGACTTTGAATTCAAGAATGCATATTCATATAGTTCCAACAGGAGTAACATAACTTCCACAAAACAAAGAAGTGATGGCGATTGGTATTCATTTACCTTCTAATAACCCAAAATACAAATTGATTCGAAACTTGAAGCCAAATTTCAATTCCATAAACCCATTTTTGAACAGATAAGAAAGATTCACACATGCACTTCATTACTCAAATCACCACAAGATTTAATGTGGGATTCAATATCAAATAAATAGGAAAACAACCCATCTCTAACCTTATCAAGCAGAGACTCAAAATAAAAACAAAGATTTATCAAGTAAGAAAGCATGGTAATCTTAACAAAATAAAAGAACCATATATTTCACGAGAGAAAAGTTGTTTTAATGAAGACACTTGAGAAAAGCATAGAAACTTAATTGATAGAGCCTATCATGCTTGATAGTGCTTCTGTTGATTCAAATAAGATTTCCAGCCGAGCCTTCACAACTCCTCCAAACGAAATCAAAAACCAAAAAATTCCTTCTTAAATGCCTCATATACTTCCATTGGATTGAAAATAGTCCAAGGGAGTTAAAAATAGTAACAAACTGAAAATAGAATTTCTGGTTCAAAGAACCAAATAGCTCCATGCAGAGAAAAAATCGAAATGCATGAAAGACCAAACAACTCCCAAAAAATCTGCTTACATGGTTTCCAAGGCAATTTTCTCGCCAAAACCGATGACCATAAATGTCATTAATTTCCAATCTCTCGCCTATATCTCCACACCACCACCATCTAAAGTTGGCAAGTCCAAATTCAAGGAGAACATGCATTACTTAATGTTAGTGATGGTGCTAACTAGAATTCCCTCTAGTTTCCATGCCTCTGTCAAACTGACAGTACGTAATGTTTTAAATTAAAAAATCAATTCAAATAAATGACTTAGAAACCATCGCCACCATCTCATACTTTCCATGTGATTCCCATTACGTCCCTTTCTATCCTTGCATTAGTTTATGATAGATATCATTAGCTTAGGATTCGACCTTAGGTTAGTTTAGAAAGTATTTACCTTAGGTTTATAAACATTGCCTTAGGTAAATTTTCCATCTTAGGATAGACCATACCCCATACCAATTTAGCATTAGGTAATAGGTTAGAAATAAAATTAAAGTTACCTTAGGTTATTTCCAAAGCTCCCATTTTGTAAACATACAACTTAGGTTAGGATGCAACAAGATTAGTGCAACATAGACATAAGGTAGTTCTAGTTTACCTTAGGTTAGAATCCTGTTAAGATAGATCTTAAAGATCTAGGACTTAGGTTATTACCCTCAATAGTCCTAAATTAGACCTCCATCCTCTTTACGCCATTCAACATCCTGGAGAAATTAGTAAGAAGATCAAACAACACTACTTACAACAGAATGCAAAGTAAAAACTTCCAATAAGATTAATGAATTTATATAAGTACAAGAGTTCAGTCCTTTATTTCCTTCAACTTATGAATGAAATTTTACCATGCATATTAAGTAAGAAGAATTAAAACATACCTCAGATCAATGAAATTGATTAAGGTTTCGTTATTATAAAGAGATAATTTGCAAACAATCATTACCTATTTACAACCTTTCTTACCTCAACAAAATGGATTCCTTGCAAGAAACAACATTTCAGAAAAATGAATCAAAGAACAAAAATAAATTATCCATGGAAAGCATGATTTCTAATAGTCAAAAGAATACACCTTCTTAGGACAAATTACATGTCAACGCTTGCAATGAAAAAGAGGAAAAGTTAACAGTTTACCACATGTGTTACAATAAGTGATAACATATGACCCCAACCAATGTACCTTAAGTTTTCATTGATGGCGGAAGAACTTAGAGTCATAGAGAAGCACCATTTGTCCAATATAAAAATTATTATCCCTTATGTTTCTGTCATGCCATGATTTCTACCTAGCCTTTTCTTTCTTCTAACTCAACATGCTATGGCTCTTCACTCATCCATCTTGATTAGATTTTCAATTTTTTATTCTAAAGCTTTATCATTAGCTAGACCTCCAGTGCATGCAATACACAAAGAGGGTAACATAAATTCTATAAGAAGAATGGATTCTGCACCAAATAGTAATTGAAATGGTGTGGCTTTGGTCAATCTCTTATAAGTTGTTCTATATGCCCAAAGTACAATAGACACTTTATCATCCCAATCCTTTCTTCCAACATCAAATTTTTTTGTCAAGGTCATGCTCAAGATCTTGTTGAAATCCTCAGTAGTTCCATTTTCCTAAGGATGATAGGGTGTAGTCTTATGGTGTGTAATCATGAATTCATACAATAAAATGTGGATTGTCTCATTAAGAAAATGTGTGTCCCTATCAATGGTCAAACTGAAAGGACATCCATACCTTGTAATAATATTTTCCCATAGAAACCGGGTTGTTGTAGCTGCTATATAGTAATTTTTAGGTGCGACTTCTTCACACCTTTTCAGATAGTCTATGTAAGTTTTAATGGAGCGTGATCCAGTTCTGTGCGCAACTAGTGAAATAGGAGCCACAAAATCTATAGTCCATTTCTCAAATGGCTCTGTGTTAGTAATAGGTCTCAGAGGCATTTCATCTCATTGACCTGGTTTTCTAAGACGTTTATAATGATCACATGACTTACAAAATTCCTTACAATCTGTATATAGTGTCTCCCACCATAATCTAGCAAGTAAAATATTTCACGTAGTAACATCACCTACATAGTGGCCACCTACAATACTACCATGATCCTCTTCCATAATATCTATGCGCTTATGTTCTAATACATAATGGCACAATACCTCATCCCGACCTAATATTTACAGGTCACTGCTAATTAACATATAGGGTGCAACTCGTATAACAAGCTATTTCTTCTCCAAGGATTTCAATCCTTTGGGTGTCATCTCTATTTTTAGAAAGACAAAAATGTCCTCTAGTTTTAATGATTCTCATTGTAACCTGTATAATTGTGCATCTAGCATGGTATCCTCAATTGCATGTGCTTCTTCTCTTGACTGTATTCTTGATAGATGGTCTAGTCCAAAATTACTTTTCCCTGGTTTTACCAAAATTGTGAAATCAAATTATTGAAATAAGAGCACCCATTGACATATGTGCCATTATAAAACATGTTTATTTACCAAATACTTTAATGTCATATGATATGTATAAAATATAAATTGTGTAACTAGTAGGTACTAGCATAATTTATGTAGTGCATAGATCATTGAAAAAGATTCACTCTATGTAGTTGTGTAATTCTATTATGTAGGAGTCAACTTTTTACTAACAAAAAAGATAGGATGATCTATAATACCTTCTTCAGGTTTAGCCAACACCATGCCAATGGCTGTACCAGAGGCATCAACATGTACATGAAATGGTTGGTCCCACAAAGGAAAATTTAGAATAGGTTCGGTTGTAAGTTTTTCCTTCAATGTATCGAATGGGTGTTGTTGTGGTTCTTCCCAGTAGAAAGTACCTTTCCCCTTTAGTAACTATTCCAATGGTTTGGAAATTTTGGCATATCCCTTAATAAAATTTCTATAATATCCTATATGACCCAAAAATCTATGCTTTCTTAGGCCTATAATGATTGCAACCTTGGATGGATCAACCAACAAACCCTCCTTGCAGATTATATGTCCTAAAAGTATTCCAAATGGTGTAGAAAATATGCACTTCTTGATGTTCAAAGAGATACTTAGATGTCTACATCTTTCAAACATTAATCACAGATTGTCACAATGATCCTTAACCAATCCATACACCGTCCAATTGTCTAAATAGACCTGTAAGAAGTTGTGAATAAATTTTTTAAAGGCTTGAATAACTATGCACAAAAATATAACAGGGGCATTTTTCAGACCAAAAGGCATTACAGTATAGGTGAAGCTACCCCATTCAGTAGTAAACATATTCTTTTCATGATCCTCCTGAGAAATCCTAACCTAATGATACCCAAAGAACCCGTCTATAAATGAATGGATTTTTCACCCTACAACACCTTATACTATTTCCTCGGTAAATAACGTAGGAAATGGATCAGTTACAAATGCAACATTTAGCTCTATATAGTCCACACATATCCTAAACTGTCTATCCTTCTTGATACTGATCACCATTAGACTAACCCATTATGACTCATCAAGGTGTTTAATAATCCTAGACTTCAACATTTTATCAATCTCTTCTTTGACCTTTTCACGCAAGTTGGGGTTCATTTTGTAATGTCTCTTTATAACTAGGTACACACCCTCTTTAAGCTTTAACTTCATTTCACCTAATGATTCACGTACACCTTTAAGTTCATGGTACCCCCTAGGGAATAGGTCATGGTAATCCCTTAGTAACTCTATGATTTTTGCCACTTCAGAGTCTGATCAATAGTCTCCAATTATGGCTTCCTTAGGCTTAGCCTCTGATCTAATATTCACCCTCTTTGTCTTCATAGGTTCATGATAGGAATGCATGTTATCTATGCTATCCAATATCTCACGCCTCTCAGTTGAATGGTTTATATCCAGATTTTCTACTTCTTGTTCATCCACTAAGTAGACCATTTTTCCTTTCTCTTTCTCAAGGAAAGCGTGTTGAAGTAATGTTGCATCTGCCTCTGGTTCTTCCTCAAGATGGGCTCATGAGTCTTATTTATCTAATAACTCTTGAAGGATTTCTTCAACCTTGGCACTATCCCCTATAGTTAAGTGCTTGATAACTTTCAATGTTTCTTCCACTAGAGGCTTTGTAGAGAAGAAGTCAAATATATGGGCCATTCTTATAATTAAATTCTACCAATTTCTAGTTTCTCTATGGAGTTTTGCATATACATACCATGTTCACAGCCTTATAAAGTGGAATAAAACTTGTGAACCCATTACAAAGGTGGTAAAGCTTCCTACCCTTCTATCAAGAGTCTCTCACACTTCTAAACATGGTACTGAATAGGTTGATTACTGTGATAAGTACATACTTGAGTAGGTGCATTTCTCTTGAAGAACCTAGTAGAAAGAGCAATCCCAATTTCATTCCATCCTACAAGATCATCCCTGTGGGCCACCCACCAGCGTGCTGTTGTCCCATGTAGTGTATATGCTAGCATAGTTCTTCTTTCTAGTGGGTCTATCCATTATTCTTCCATGGCACATAGAAATACCATAGGATATCCTTCTCCTTTGTAACAAGGTGCCGAGTTGTTACCTATACTCCTGACATAACATGGTTTTTTGTCTCTAAGAAATATGCTCTTTAAGTCACACCCTACCAACTCATAATTGTTGTGATCCCAATTATCACAAATAACACTTGTAGTATCGCTAATAGACTGTGCATCCTCCCACTCAATTATTCCTTCTTTTATTGGCTCAATTATCTCTAGATCTTGGATGGCACGTACATAAATCCTATCAAGATATTCTTCACTTAAGGGCTCAACATAGGGCACATATTTTCCATCTGTTAAACAGATAATAACTCTTTCCTCCTTGTTTTCAAAACTGACATAGCCCTTGTTGAAAAAAAGATCAACATTATTTACATAGCACCAAGGACACACCAATAGAGATGGGAAGCTTTTTGACTCTGCCAACGCTAAAACTTCAAAGTCTCCAGTGAACTTGGCTCATTTTATTGTAATGGATGCATCTTTAAAGACTCTGATGGGAGTGGCCTTAGTCTGATTAGACATGAACAATATATTATTTGATGGCTGCAATGGGGGTCTTCCCATTTGTACCCATACATCTAAGGTAAGAACATTGACTTACAAACCTATATCAATTAGTATATTACTCAATAGCCACCCATCCAAAACAACATTCAGAGTGATTTCCTTGTCATAATCTAGGTTGTGAGGGAAAATATTTGCATGTAGAATCTGTCATCCAGTCTCAACACTTGCACGCAG
Organism: Taxus chinensis; assembly: GCA_019776745.2. NCBI lineage: Eukaryota > Viridiplantae > Streptophyta > Pinopsida > Cupressales > Taxaceae > Taxus > Taxus chinensis. The sequence goes on from CM034149.1 coordinate 551,730,488, forward strand.
AGTTTTTCCTTTTAACCAAATCCCTAACAATGGAATGATGTTTTCCTAGTGCAACATTTTACACACTTCCATTAAGTCATCTATATCAGTTTGGACCATCTTTGATACTTTATTTTACTCCATCTTCCGTGATTGCTCTTTTAAGTATTGTATCTCACCCTAAATTCTTGAGAAATTCCTTGGTTTCCTAGTAAACCTCCTTTTGATGGGCAAGATCCAGGTATCGTGCATGGAGAACTTACTATTTAGTGAGGGTAGGATTCTATTGTAATGCTTCCCTAGAACGTGCTGCCTCAACACGGGTTGTGATATTCACTTTTAACACCTTGGACTCTGCTTCCAACTTAGGAATCCATTGATTTTCAACAATGCGTTGTATCCTAACCATCACTGTACCTTTGTTTTCCTATTTATTTTGCTTACTCATATGATCATACAATTATGGGCACTCCTCATAGCTATGGTTCTTTCCACAGAAAGAACATGTAATATTTTGGGGACATTCACACCTATAATGGTCAGGAGATCCGCATGTATAACATGTTCCATGAAGAAACTCACCTCTTCCTCCTCCAAGGCCTTGTCCTCCATATCCACCTTGATAATTGCGTCCTATTCCAGGACCTACTTTAAATCACCCCTCATTCCTGTCATAGCGCACTTGATTGTGATCCCAATCCTGGTGCTCATTCTTTTTTTTAGAATGATCAGTTACACTTGTCTATCATACACCAATGTCTATAGCATCATGGATCTGACCAATCAATCTACAATCTTCGGTAGCATGGGTCGAGGACCACAAAATTTTACAATAGAAGGATACATTCTTCCTTATTGTGCACTATAACAAAGGATAGTGGCTAGCATCATTATTAAAATGATAGATCTCACAATCTAACATTAATGAACATATAGATTTGTAGGGGAAACTATCCTTGGTGTGACCTTCTACTTCATAATATGTACATCAAATCCCTAAGCACATTTCATGGGCCAAATTTTCTGATAGTTTCTCTATCTTCTTTTCCATAGTTGTAATCTATGCCTCTAAGAATGGGATAACGACAGTGTCAATGCTCCCAACTACCTCAGCATGTAGAGCTACCTCCAATGCCTTGTGTAGGTTAGTGTATGTCTTATGTGACAGTGCCCTTATAAAAGGGCTAATCAAACCCCCAAAAACCACTGTGCATGCTGGATTGCATGTATATCATAAGAAATCTTAGACAATAGCATTATAAAATGGGCATCATACTCTCTAACACTCTCAATAGTGCCTTGCTTAGTATCCTTGAGTGCACTTATACTCTTCTACTCAAACTTAGGGATGTGAAACTCTTTAAGGAATGCATCTTTTAAGGTTGGATAATCAACACAATTCTGATCAAGGTCAATTTTTTTGTACCATCTATGTGTGTGCCCTTGTAACATAGTAGAAAATTGTCTTACCTTACACTCAGAAGACATGATTCCTTTTGTGCATCATATTATTTCACACATATGCACATGTTCATCAACATATTCTATGCCCCTATACTCTGGAAGATGAAGAGACATTTCCATGTAAATATTATGGGGTTGGTTTAGAATTTACCCACTTGATCCAGAACCTCATGTGTTTCCCCTGCCTTTAGAATCACCAGATCCACCTGAACTAGAGCTACCTATATCTCCTGATCCCGAACCTGTAGTTGGGGTTAGACCAAAATATGTGCTTCCTTGTGTCCCAACAATAGAACTGAATTGTACCCTGATATTATGTGAAGCGTTACTACTCCCAGAAGTTAGTCCAAAAATCAGCGCGCTTGTATTTTGTGATGATGATACACCTAAAAAGGTACTCCCATATAACAATGAATCTATTTTTTCTACCATCATTGTGCCTCTTATAAGACTCTCTCCTACTCTCCCACTACTTGAATTAGCTTGTTGATTATTTTTTGTACTAGATGCTAGAAAACCAAGCACAAGGGAAAGGATAATAGGTGGATTTAGATGCGCACCTATGGCCCATGTCATCTCTGCTAATGTGCTTCTGTGTGAGGCCAAGGGGGACCTCCTGTCATGCTTTCCTAGATGGGGGAGTTTTTGATTCTTTGGATCCACATCTTCTACATGAGCTCCAAATCCTTCACAAGCCATTTCTCTCCTCAATGCCATATTCTCTACAATGTCTCACTACTTATCTACCTCCCTCTCATGTGCCTCATTATACTTAAGGCACATTTCCTCTCTCTACCTTTCTTTAGCTAGGTCTGCCATCCTTCATCAAATCTGATCCTGCCCCCATGCATGGTGGCGTTTAGTTAGCCATTGGTTTACTCTCTAAATTCAAAGTTACCAACAGGATCTTGCTTGCCAGTGGAATGCCTTACAGGTAACTTCCCCTTGGATATCGTAAAAACTGTAATTTATCTACCTTTGAGAATGTATAAGGGTAAATTGAGTACTCCAAGATATAACTATTTAAAATGCCACGGAACCACATATCCACAGCTTGAGTCTAGATCAGATTAGCATCATAAAGGGCCTGAAATTCTTCATGTGTCTAAACAAGTGCACGGTACCTCTAATTCTTCTTAGATGCATACGTAATCAGTCACTCGTACAATTATACTAGGAAAATAGCAAAGAAGCACTCATATAAACTATCATAGAGGTTATGTTCCACTTATACGCATGCGTTAAACTTAGATCTAGTGTTGAACCACTGTATGTATTCTTCTTCCATATCATGTATCCACTCTTCAACACTTGCTAAGGTTAACTGGTATGTCTTCATCATGAACCATCCTGAAAATAACTGAAAAAGAGATCATGGAAACAAAACCAATGATGCAACCTAGAATTTAGTAATACAAGCCCAATAAGACTCTAGGTGTGTTAGCACATCACTCAGCCTAAACTAAGCACTCATCTAAAGTGCGCAAAGGTACCAGGTCCCTCTTTAGGGTTGTTATTACAGGATGTTAGCATGATGAAGACTTAACACATGTAGTTCCATTATTAATACATCAGTCTATAAAGCATGCCATATCTATATCTAAGGGAGAACATAATTAAGTATTAACCATGATGAAATCAATAACATACTAGATCTAGATACACATAAACTAACACTTAGATTCAGCCAATATCCTCCATTATATTAAATATGATAATTACATAGAAGCTTCTTATAGTAGTGGCATTCTATGTCCATACGCACACATATATGATACAGTAGTCTAGTCTTGCACACATACATACATATATCTATATCTCTACTCATCTCGTAATAATAATATTATGTCTCTTCTACTATGTGTTTCACTACATATTTATAAGGGTAGGGAATTTCCCTTCACCACTTATCTAATCCCAAAATAGGTTTCATTTTATTATTAGCCATGTGCCATTACGCAAATAGGATTATAGGTAGTAGTGCTAACAATAGAATAATGCTAGTTAACTGATAGTATTAGATCTATTTTTGGCCTGTATCCATGTAAAACACTTTGTAGCTGATCTTCCAAAAATAGTGAATGCATGGTGCGCAAGTCTCTACCTCATTTATGTGCTCTTCATGTCATCTCTAAAAATAGATCATCATGTGCATAAATAGCTAAGTCCCGAAATATGAACTTATCCTCCGCGCGCATGTTTCTTTTATCCGTTTGCACCTTTGAACATACCCTATTTTCCCACACGGGCCTCTTGTGTGCCTTTTGTTAAGTAGTCTCTACTCAAAAGTCAGTATAGAAGTATAATGAACATAAATTTTAAGGTCTGAAAATGATATTTTTAATATATAAATATTGATAAGTATATATCTTCTTATATATAATTTTAGTTTTAAGATATGTGTATATATAAACAAAATACAATTAGAGATTTTCTTGAAAAAATACATAAATATAATTAAATAAATTTATATATTCCACACTCACATATAATTATAGGTAAGTCCATTTAAATATAAATATATGCACATATATAGATATAATTCATTTTATTAATATATAAATGAATTTATAAAATAATAGTATTATTAAGTTTAAAGACATCAACTATATGTTAGTCCTCGTATGTTATTCTATAGAATGCATTATAAAAAAATAAAAAGAAGGGTTGTGGCCCTTTAAATAAGATAAAAATTATGTAAAATTTGGTGAATGGAGGGGGAGGTGAGCCTGGCTGACTTGACCCCTCTCCTACAATAAATTGGGCTTGGCCCATATAACCCATGCCATGACCCTTCAAAATTGGTTACAGGCTTATGGGCTTACCAAGGGCTTCACCCATCCTTTATTTTTTAGTCACCCTTATTTGGGTCCATTCATGGGTATGTTACTAGTGAATTTTGGGAAGGGTTAAGGCCCAAGTCTTCCACATTTGGTCACAAATGGCCAAAACCATAATATATATATAACCCTATGTTTGAAACAAGATAAACATTATGATTAAAATAAATTATTTTTTTAATAATGTAAACATGTGTGTGTGTGTGTGTGTGTGTGTGTGTGTGTGTGTGTGTGTGTGTGTGTGTGTGTGTGTGTGTGTGTGTGTGTGTGTGTGTGTGTGTGTGTGTTTGTGTGTGTGTGTGTGTGACGTGTGTGTGTGTGTGTGTGTGTGTGTGTGTGTGTGTGTGTGTGTGTGACACACACACACACACGTGTGTGTGTGGATATATTGACACACACACACACACACACACACACACACAATTCTATATAAATGGGGTATAATACCCTATGTTTGGGTGTATACACGAAAGAAAATTATAACTAATATGAGTAAAGATAATAAAATAGAGAAAATAAAATAAAATAAACAATGATAAGTGTATATACATGTGTACATACATCCATTCCTTCAACTTGGGTGTATATACATGAGGCTCCCTATGTACATAATCTAATAAGGGCATAAACATATGGTATTGATGGGATAAGTAGTTTATAGTTTTGATTGAAAATGTTAAATATTGAGTTTGATAAGGGTATAAACATATGGTTTTGGGTTGTAGTAGGATTGTTTTCTTTTGATGCTTTTATTTTAGCTCTTGTTTTTTAATACTCTTTATGGCTTTATATGGATTTTAAATCCTCTTTTATAAACCCTTTATCTAAAAATAATAATGAGAAACATACTTGCAAACTAAATAAATTTCTCTTATGGAGTTGTTGGTTTTGAATAAACATATAGTTTCATTATATTTATAAGTCAGTATTGAATTATAACAATGAACATAAATTTTAAGGTTTGGATAAGGTATTTTAAATATATAAATATCGATAATTATATAACTTTAGTTTTAAGATATGTGTTTATATATACAAAATACAAATAGAGTTTTGATTATAAATGTAATTAAATAAATCTATATATTCCACACACACACATAAATATAAGTAAGTATATTTAAATATAAATATACACACTAATAAAGATAGAATTCATTTTACTAACATATAAATGTATTTAAATAATAACAATATTATTAATTTTAATGATATTGACTATATATTAGTCCTCATATGTTATTATATAGAATACAAATTATAAAAAAATAAAAAAATGGTTGTGGCCCTTTATACAGGGTACAACCTTGTGTAAAATTTGGTTAATGGAGGGGTAAGAAACCCTTGATTACTTGACCCATCCCCTACTATATATTGGGCTTGGCCCACATAACCCAAGCCATGAACCTTAAAACTTGGGCTTTATCCATCCTTTATTGTTTAGTCCCTCTTATTTGGGTCCATCCGTGGGTGTATTACTAGTGAAGTTTGGGAAGGGTTAAGGCCCAAGTCTTTCACAGTTGGCCACAGTTGGATGCAACTGTAATACACATACACATGTGGATGTATATAACCCCATATTTGAAACTAGATAAACATTTTTTTACTAAGGGTAAAGGTTTTTTGGCTGAGACCCTATCCAGTTAAAAAAGAGGCTTGTAGCCCAAATATTTAGATACATAAAAGAAGATAGAAACCATACTAACAAACAACATAGTCAATATGCAACACAAAAACAATAAGATGTCAGTACATTGTCAATATAATGTTAGCACAATGTTAGCACATAGTCAAAAAAATTATAAAAAGAGACCTGCTCATTTCATGAGCTTGTAAAATCTCTTCTTAACATTGTCCAAGCCCTTCTTAATGTATTTGAAATAGGTTCCTTTGGTGGATTTATCTTTGTTGTTATGTACCTCAAAATGGTCCATGAATATGAAGAGGAAGTCAAGAGTAATCTTTTTCATTGATAGGATATCACATTGTTTTTCTTTAACCACTTCCACCTCCTTCTCAATTTTAGTGACTCTATTTTGGAGCTCTCCGATAGTAATTTTATCTACCATGTACTCAACATTGAAAGTACTACAAGCTTAAATTTTTCCTTTAAGATACTTGATCTTTAATAGTTATTTATCCAGATGATCAATGATTATAGTGTCATCCTTAGATGATCTAACATTTCTCTCACCACCCATGGAAAGAAGGATTAAGAAAACATCCCCATCCCCCATGGAAGGAGGAGATGAGAGAGTAAGATCAAGATAAGATAAATTATCCCTTTTACTTCTGAGAGATCTTGGAAATGTCTAGCATGATGTTTTTTAGTAGATAGAAAAGGGTTGTGGGAAATGATTAGAGGCAAAGAACAGGGAGGTGGAGTGGGGATAGGAATGAAGGGGGGAGGGAAGAGAGGGGGTCTTAAGAGTGAGGGAGGGAGGAAAGAGGGATAGAGGTGGAAGGAAGGGACATGGGAGGGAGAGGGGTGAGGGAAGGGAAACATGGGTGGAGGAATAAGGGAGATGGTAAGTGAAAAGGGGGGGGGGGGGATATGGGAATGGAGGTGGAGGAGGGAGAGGTGGTAGGTGGAAGGTAGAGAATAAGGAAATCAAAATATTTTTAGAGAAGGAAAATCACAACATGATGCATGGGATTGACCTGTTTTCCCCATTTAACCAAAATAAATTAGTGCTCCAATGAATGAAGAATGTATAATAGGAAAATGACAAAATAATTTCTACAAAAATGATTGAGGAAAACGAGATGAAAAGAGGGCATTACCGAGAACATACCATCCAATGTAATGAACTTCATGACTAGGAGACCCACCATGTTGAACAGAGGTGGGAGGGAATCATGAGTGAAGACTCCATTTTTGTGCACCAGGGATTCCCTAACATCAAGAAATTTACATTCCTCCTCTTTGAAATCAATGTTATTCTTATAGTATCTTAAACCATTTCTTTTGAGCCTTTTCACTTTGGAAACTATTTCTTCATTGATATCAAAAATCATCCCCTTATAATTCACCTTCATATCATTCCAGTTCTTGAAAAAGTCTTGTGAAAGGTGAAATTCATACCCATTGGTTGTTTCCATAAATCTAGAGAACCCTCCCTTGTGAAAGATGACCCATAGTTCCTCATTATTATTCCATTCATCAACTTACATTAGGTCTACTCTACAAAAATCACCACCCATGATTGAGATCGAAACCTAGACTGAAAACACACCAAGGCATGGGTAATTAACAATGCAAAAGTTGAAATGATGAGAAAGGAGATATAAATAAAGTGGTAGAATCCACCACACATTCGTTTTCAAAATTTCCGTCGATAGTATCCCTCTCATCATTAATAATATCAATATAAAAAGTAGGGGACTCTTCCCCATTCCAAACTTGGAAATGGTTAAGATTAACACCCACTTTATCCATAATATCTGCTAACTTATTCCCCTCACGGTAGGTGTGTTGGGTCGAGTAGTTATGGAAAGTTCTAATGATGTGAGGGGCTTCTTCTATAATGTTTTTCATTAACCAACTAGACTAAGTAATACCTTTAAGCCTTTGGTGATGTTTAAAGAATCCCCTTCTACAATGAGATTAGTAGCATTAATTTCTCTCACTATTCTAAGACCCCAGAGAGGAGAAAGTGCTTCAACATGATGAATTAAGTTAATTCCCATGGGACTTGCATACAGTCTGATAAATTTTCCAAGCTCATTTCTGATGTAACCTCCTCCCCCCACTTTTCTCGAGTTTCCCTTATAAGCACTGTCATAATTTATCTTAAACCAACCTGAGATTGGTGGATGGAATTTAATATTATTAAAATGAATAATTTTTAAAACAAACATAGATATGTGAGTGTGCATGCGTGTGCATGTAGATATATCTACACATAAATATAATTCCATATAAATGGGGTATAGTACCATATTCTTGGGTGTATACACATATATGTATACACTCATAAAAATTACAACTAATATGAGTAAACATAATAAAATAGATAAAATAAAATAAAATAAACAAGGATGAGTATACATACACCTATTCATTCAACTTAGGTGTATATATACGATGCTCCCCACATTAAATACATGTGGCTCCCCTAGGATCATTTTCTTATTGATGATATAATTTATCATGTAGTACTAAGATCTTAGGGAGTTTATTTAGACCTAATGTTTCCACAACTAATTAACTATATTTATATTGTACTATTTCATGTGAGGAAAGTACAAATAAAACTTGACATAGTGCTCGACATAGGTCATTAGTGAGGTAGGAAAACCAGGTGGAGGTTAATGCACAACTTTTTTTGGTGCTATAAGACATCAAGGGAGATATGTGAGAAGTTAGAGAAGAGATGAGGGAACAATATCACCACCACACTATACTAGGGAATAAATACCTACATAAAAACTAAGCTAGAGGGAGACATGCACTTTACCATAGGAAAGGATTCTCTATAGCACATGATCACCACCATCCACATGTGCAATAGGTACATCACACTCAAAATATGGCCCCATAAGAGGAATACCCACATACAAGGAAGAGAGGAAATAATGATCAAGATCATCCTACCCCATGCACATGTGTCATCAAGTCCTTCAAGGATAAGCACATGGCCCTGAGACATTAGCTTCATGAAACACATATTTGATAGCCTTCTCATTTGGATTATGTTAAGCCTAGTGACACATTATAGATGGTTGAAGTGAGGAGGGGACATGAACATGGATGTTGTTCACTTTGTGGAGTCAAGGATCACTATCTGTGAGTATGTATGTAACCACCTCCACCACCCCCACAATGAATAATACCACATACTTCTCTAGGTTGGTATAATATTAAGTTTTATTATAGTTTGTTACTTGATATGACATGCGAGTAACTTTATATTATTGTAAATATCAAGAAATTTAAATTGGTTAGATTTTGTGCAAAATTGTGTAGAATCTTATGTATGATGTCTCATTCTTAGGAGCATGTATCTTCCTATGGAGCCTTATAATCAATTGTTATTTTATTAGAAGTAAATAACTTGTTGATATTGATCCTTTGACCATGTGGACATACTAAAACACATGCCATTGTAACCTTCTAGTTGTGTTTGAAATATTAATAAATAAAAAATGCATATAACATAAATAATAATAAGATAAAGTGGAAACAATGAAAAACTTGTGAAGTAAGGGTAAGAGGTTAAATTGAAGAGTTGAGGTGGGAACCGTAGTAAGAAAATTGTAATTAATTAGTATTAAATCTTATGGGAACACTAAAAATAAAGAAAAGAGAGGAATTTGAGCAAAATGGATTAGTGAATATGAAACCCAAGAAGTGAAATCTGAATAAATGGTTGTTATGACTTATGTCGTTAGTAGAATAGATGGGGAGTGACACATGACAAATAAAATGCAAACATAAAAGGAATGACCTTAATGAATCTTTACCTATGATAGTTTAATGAGTGATACAAGAAAATTTAAGTGAAATTTATTAATATGAAATGATTATAGTACTGTTGCAATGATTGACGAGCCATTTAAAAATGATAAGGATTCATAATTTTGCATAAGTAAATAATGCATGAGGGCCTTAAATAAGAAAAGATTATAAGGAATTGCTAAGAGAGATGAAATTATATTCTAATGAGTTTAATGATTTTATTAACTAAATAGTGATGATGATTGAAAAACTAATCAACCAATAATAAACTAATCATGAGATAATTAGGAAAATGCAAAACTTATAACACTATAAGAGAAGAAAACATAAATTGTAGGTTTGAAAATATTATGTGTGTACAAGGGGATAAAATTGATATATTTAGGGAAGTAAAACAATTTTATAACTAATTGAAGCACCTACAACTCAAAAATTGATAAAGAAAAATTTGAAAGTAAATATAATGCAAAGGGGGTATAATAATGAATATAACAACTCGAAAAACCGGAATTAAGTGCTTATAGCAAGATAAGAGAAGTATCTATAAACCCTTGAAAATGTAACAACTTTATGAGCTTGTAGTAAAAATATGCTAGAAACCCTTGAGTAAATGTATTGTGATACACATGGTCATCTAATTTCTGCTTATGCATGCCCCATGGGTAAGCATTCCAATCACTTTTCTGAGGCCCTAACTACTCTCCAGGGAATTAGAATGGCTAGGATTCTCAAGGTTAACAATATAATTGTGGAGGGGGATTCTATGAATATCATTAACAATCTCTCTAGAATCCAATTACCCAATATGACCATTAGTGATTTCATTAATGGAGCTACTAAGCTTTGCAATGGTATTAATATTATGATTCAACATGTGTATAGTGAGGGAAATAATTCCACAGATGCACTTGGTATTGTATGTGTTCATATGAATAATTATAGTGAGTGACATGATATTAAGGAACTCCCCTATGTAACTCATTCCATCATCATTAATGAAGCTACCGCCCATCCCATTATTACTCCTTAAGTGGAGGATTTTACACATGTGGAACTCCCCTCATGGTTACTTGAAGTAAATAGAATTTATTCATTTTTATTTACTCTACACCTCGAACACTAAGGAATTTTTTCATAAGAAACAGGTTTGGAGAAAGGCGTTGGGTTTTACCAAGAAAGAAGTTAAGTACCTAGGCTACCAAATTGCTGTCAGAAGGCTTACCTATTGCTGTCATCAATCCAAAATTTCTCTGCCACCAGTTTCATTCAAGATGGAAGGAACACCTTGCAGATTCGAGCCAATTTTTGACCCCCAATGGTAAGACAATGTTGATCTTTGGGTAACCCTCAACATTGGAGGTTTCACAGACTTCATTCAAAAAATTGGGGGGCCATGGTCAACATATATCTCTGCAATTTGTATCAAAATGGAAGGATAGAAATATCAAGTTCAAGCGAAAAGACTTCAACATTTCTGAGCAATTTACCTCCTTTATCATGAGCTTAAGTATGGAGGGCAATAAGTTCTTTTGCAATAAGTTTGAAAATGAGGCAAAGGAAAGGATTTTCTTGGAATATGGGGAAAAAATAGAAATAAAACGTGAAGGCATCATCTTGTCCTCTATTCTGCAACCTTTTGATGAAGTTAATCACATGATGGTTTGCTACATAATGCTTGAAGGTTCACGTTAACTAGATTTGTGACGTTAGTGGGATTCTTGCACCATCTTTGAAGAATGGGAGGATCACTAAGAAGTTTGTCAAAGAGTTCAATCTGGACCCTCATATTAGGGCAGCCATGAATATTTATAAGGCACTTAGGTTAGCCCTTAAGGTGTATAACAAATCTGTGAATTAGTGCCTTTTTGCCTATGTGTTCTCTATGTGTTATGGTGTTGTTTTTGAGCTATTGTTTTTCTATTGTCAGTTTTTTGTCATGATTCTTGTAGGTAGTTGGCCCCTACCTTATAAATCTTATAGGTTTTTCTATCTTTTTGGCTTTTAGTTGGGTTGTGGCCCTCACGTATAAAAAAATAACTTTTTTCTCTCATGTTTATCTTGGATGTCAAGCCTTTTTGGTTGTACTTTAGGGTATAGTCCCTTCAAAATAATTTACCTTTAATAAAAAAAATGTATTGTGGTACCATAACTTGCATTGAGTCTTGGGCAAACTACTAGGGTTAATAAGGTGTAGAGACAACTACCAATGTTCATAGAATATTTTTTTCTTAATTCTTTAACACTTATTTCACTAAATCAATACTGATTCCAATCTGAGCAGCAAAAAATATAGCCAATATTGAAATTATCTGGACTCCAAAATTGTACACATTAGATTCCAATATCGCATATATTGGAATCTAGAATCACATATATTGGAATCCAAAAAGTCAAATATTGGAATCCATTATATGGGCTAACGTCCGCTAGGCATTGTCTATGCTTTGGATTAAAAAAAACATGTATATATTTTATACGGGCTAACAAATGCTAGGCCTTATTTATGATTTTTTATATACATAAAATGTTTCTGTTTTATAAGTGCTAGTGACCGCTAGCCATTATTTAAGTTATGTTATATAAAGAAAAATTTTATGCTTTAAATGGGCTAGCTGTCGTTAAGCATTATTTATACTTTGTTATATACATAATATGTTTCTCTTTTATATGGTCTATCGGATGCTAGGCATTATTTATGACATGTTATGTACAAAACATGTTTATGTTTTATACGGGATAGTGAACATATTCTGTTTTCCTTCAATGACTGCAACAAAGGCCATAACGTGGTGTTAAATTTGACACTCATTTAGACATTTTTTATTGTTTTAATCCTTAAAATAGTTGTAAACATTTGAAATAACCGTCACATATGACTTGCATATTATACATATGACAATCATTTTTTCTATAGATTTATTTATATATTATTTATATTAAAAAAACTAAAAATAGTTAAGTACATACAATATAATTTTATATTTTTTATGAAAAATGTAAAAAATACTATTTTACAAATTTTCAAGGGAAAGTTTTTCTGATAATTCACCACAGAAGTTATTCAATCATACTGTTAGCTTATAATCATTGAAAATGTAAATCATCCCAACTTATATTTTGACAATCTCATCATCATATAATAGAGTTACGTAGTACTTTCATAATAACATGTCCATGTATATATTTTTGACAATGTTAAGCAGTACCATCATAACAACATTATGATAAGATAAATAGTTATTTAGGATTTTCTTGTTCCAAGTATTTAATTCCCTCTACCACATTCAATCCATGAGACACTATTTGTATAAATTAGCCATCAAACATTTATCTTTTGTACAATATTTTCATCTTCTTTTCATCCCCACCATAAAATTTTAAGGAGGGTTTCCCTTTGTGCCTAATGTAACACAAAAAGTGTTTTTAGAGATGTATGAAAAATCATTTCTACTCCAAACCTTTTCTAGGTCTCTTACTGCTATTCCCTCGACTAGATTGCAATGTTCCTTTCCACAGGTGATTCTTGGATTCAATAAGGTTGCTAGTTTTTATTAAATCCCATTGATATATTTTTAACATCAGCAAAAATGATATTGTCATACCATAATCCTAGTTCACAGTATGGTGATAATAATTTTATAAATTCTGACAAGCCACGTCGTAGGTTGAAAATTTTCATATAAAACCTAAATGAAATCTTCATATTGTATGCTTTGTTTATTCCATATAGAAGGTCCTCCATATCTAAAATAATTAAATAGCTCTTATCACTAACTATATGGAAGTAAACAAATTTTATTTTCATCGGCCGCATATCAATTACAACTAATTGAAAAAAAACAACATTTTAGCTTATGAATAACAGTTACCGATTGAGATTGTGGCTTGGATTACTCTGCCTTTACATGCTACTGGATCCGTTGATGTAAGAGATATTTCAAATAAACAATCATAAATTCATAATTTATTTTTTCTATTGAAAATTTGAGCATAATGTATTTGAAATAAAAATTAATCAATTCATAATCGATTTCATGTTGTGGAAAACGAAAGCTTAGATGGATAAACATAGTGGTTTTTATGTTGATATGGTAAGTAAAATATCAATTTTTCTCTATCTTATAATTAAAATTTAGTGGCCACTAGGATAATCTTATATTCGTCAAACCACCCTTTAGCAGAAAACCATCCTCAGCTATTGATGAGAATTGCGACCGCTAGCCTATCCCATCATTGGTCAAACTACACTTAGCTAGATGACCTTTAATGAGACTAGACAAGTGTTTCTTTACATACGTACAAACTATATCAATGCATATGTAGTTCTGTTTATGATGATATTGCAGCCAAAACAATGTTAATTCAATGTAAGTAGTTAGTATGCAGTAGTAAATCAATGAAACATTATAGATAGTATGTAATTATAAATCATAGAGATATTGATGAATGTAAGGTTTTTTAGTCAAACCATTACTCTATTCAATGCGGATGCATTAAGTCCACTAATCTCTATATACTTTTTTTTAAAATTGTTATCGTACCTTACAAATGGATTTCCTTAAAAAATTCTTCAACCCTATGTCAAGCATATAAACTAATGTCTATTAGTTATCGTTTCCTATAAATTTGTGGGCCTTATAAATATTTTTTTTGTAAAATACACATGGATATCATACCAGGTTGTGAGTTTTTATTCATTTTGGATACCTCTGCACCCTCCACAGTTACGTTGGTCGGTTGTTAGTTATCTGCTTAATCATTTATCGTCTTATAAATTTTTGGGGCTTATTAGCGGGTTTGTTTGTAAATTCACACGATTAACATACCTGGATCTAATAGTGTATTCATGGCTGATGTGCCCACGTCCTCAACATCTGTCATCTGAACTGTAAAGAACATAAGTTTGTTAAAAAAATTGAAAACCATGGCAATTGAAGATAGAGCTCATTAAACATATTTACAAAATGATTGAAAGTAAATCACCATGTTGAATTGGTTGTGTAGTGTCATGGTGAAATGTTTTTACATCAAATTTTATAGATTTTTGGTTGTCTGTATAAAAAATAATTGTATAAGTAGCATATTTAGGTTAAAACCCATTAAAAAATTCACTTGTTGAAGTTGTTTTCGGTGACGAAGCTGTTTCACCTTTTTCTTAGATCATTTCTTTAAATTGTTGACGAAATAGATAGGGTAACAGGCATAGGAGGAATACTTGTTCAAATTTCGGTTGATGGGTTGTTGCATGTTTATGACTTCTGAATCCACAGCTGATCATGAGAGTTTCCTTTTGGCTATGAGGAACTACCTGTAATGAAAGCAAGACCACCAGAAAGAATTAAACAATACGTGCAGTGAACTGCCTAGCGTAAGCTAGATCCGGGAAGTATGATACCTCCTAGATAGTTTTCATTCCACTATTTTAAAAAAATTAATGCTGAAAACAAGGTAAATCCTATTTTTATTTTAAAATGATTTAGGTATCTCACTTAAAAACACAATAAGAAATAGATCTAATCTAACAAGCTAAGCTAGAATAGAATCCATAGGTCAAATGGTTGGTTCTGGGTTCTGTAGGTCTGATAAAGGTCTCGGGTAGGTCACAAGTGAGTGAGGGTGAAGTAAAATTAGGTGGATAGGTCTCTGTTTAAGGCTATGTGGGAAAACACAGAGACTGGCATCAATCAGGGGTGACCAACTACGGTTCGGTATAACTGGTGCCGTTTATTGTGAGATCTGGGAACATCACAGAACGGTGTTTTTGGACCTCTTTGTGATTGCAAAAAGGGTTTTGGTTGGTCAGAATGAGGTAATGGGTGACTGGAGTAGGTTTTGGCAAGATTTTTCTGGATCTACAGAGATGAAAAGTGTTGGAGATGGTCAATAAGAAGCAAGATAAACAATGGGTGATAAAATAATGATGAAATGAAATAACTATGGAAGTACGATGTTATACTTACTTGGATTTCATTTCTGAAAGTTTGTGTGTGAAGGATGGAGGTGTTGATGATGGGTTTGAAGGCTGCAAGTGATCACCAACTGAGGAAAATCTTCTACATGGGCTGCATGCACACTCCTCTTTGCTTAGATAGATTTGAATGTGGCTGGGATGGCTGTGAAGCAGAAGATGCTCAATCTCCTTCCTTGGATGTGAGTTCTTACTGGAATTGACTCTCTGAAGATGCGTTATCTTTCTGAGATTTATTCTTTCTCATCAGCTTTCTTCCTTCCAACATTTTTGGTTCCATATTCCAACATTTTGAGATTAAGGTTATTTTGGGGTTAACAAGGGGTAACCGATGGCGATCCGGCTTAACCGGTGATGGTTAGGGATAACCGACATCGGTCAATGTGATATTTTCTAGGTTTACCAAACTTTGAGGAGATCCTCCTGATTTCCTTGGATCTTGTGTCGTTCTCCCATGAATTAGACTGAGAGCTTCTTGTGAGCATGCAGGAATGTGGTTAGAGAGAATGTAGGCATTGATTTTTAGGGTTTGGGTAAGTCTTAGTTAGTTATGGTAACTTGCTAAGAATAGGTCTTAGGTTGAGTTAGCTTGGTGAGGTGTCTAGGTGAAGTGAATGTGTGGATATTATTAAAATTAAGATATTTAAATAATAAAAATGGTGAGGATAATGAATTAATTTAATTAAATTAAAACAAGTTAGGTGAAGGGGGCCATGGCTAGGGGAATGTGATGAAGGGTGCTTATATGTCGAGGGATAAAAGGGGAGTGTGACCTAATTTTAGTGTCTACATTTTACCCCTTTTTATTACATATCTTGTATTTGTAAGCGATGATAACAAAAATAAGGTGTGGTTGGCCCATGTGGGGGTGAAGGTGATCCCCCTCAAACCAGGAACTGATGAAGTAGCAGGTTGAAGCGATGAGTGGTTTGATAAAAGGTAAATGTGAGGAAAAGGGAAGTGGGTGCAGGTGAAGAGGGTGCAATGTCTACTCAGGAAATCTAGGTAATGGGTCAGGGTCAAAGGTAGCAGTAGTCAAATGCACGCACACGTATAAACTGCAGCACGCTACCGGGTTGAAGAGCAGGAAAACTCTACATCGTCTAAGGTCGATAGGTTTATCCAAACAAGGGTGAAGTGAATTTGGTATCCAAGGTATAGGATAAGTTCAGGATACACAACATAGGCTAGGTGAAGGAATGTTTAGGTATGTTCCATTACACGAAAGGTAGGGTCGGGCTAAATGGTCACGATAATAGGCTAGGTAAGGTCATTAGGTCAACAACACAGGTAATAGTGCCTCAAGGTATAAAAAACACACAATCTCAAAGGTCACTAGTGATGGTCTAGGTCCAAATATCTAGGTCATGGCAGGGGTGAGGCCAAGGTAGTAAAATAATAAGGCGTCAACAATGGATGCGTGGAGGTTGAAGAGGGTGGAGGGCCAGAGGTGAAGGTAAAGTGGTTCAAATATGTGTATGGAGGGAAAAAGAAAAGGGAGGTAAGGAAAATGAGGTAAATGTGAGGGTAATGAGTACATAGGGTAACCGATGATGGTATAGGGGAACTGACGGCAGTAGTCTAGGGCATCAAACCGACAGTTTTCAAGGCTTAACCGATGTCCATTGGGTCAGGTAGGTATAAAAAGTGGAAAACCCGTGTTTGAAAAGTCAGTTGTGCATTTGGAAAAAGGAGAAAGAGCTAAGAAGATAGAAAAGAGGAAAAGGAAAAAAGAGTATAGCAGAGAGCTTGGTTGGCGAGTCACATAGGTGAGAGTGGTTGAGTGAGAGGTGGGGCTGCGAGAGCAGGTGGCATGGTTCATGTGGATGAGGATTGGTTATTCAGTTGAGGATGGTAGAGGTCAGAGAGGGGTCAAGTGGTCCACCCGTACAGTGGCTAGATATACAGCCACAGTGTGAGTAGAGGGATGAGGTAAGCTCTACACCATTGCTTAATAATTTGATTGATTAAGTAGGCTAAAATATGGGTTGTAATAAAAACATGGGGGGAGGTTATGAATTTTGGATTAGGAGGTAAATTAGATATAATTGGGGTGGGGGAGGTTGGAATGTTGGTCAATAGGAGTGGGGAGGGAAGCAGGGAAGGTGTAAGGAGGTTTGGTTGGGTATTTAGGTTTATTTGATCAAAATTGAAAAAAATGGGTTGGGGGTTTCGGCATCATTCGACACCACAGTAACTGTCGGTCATGGTAAAAGTGGCATTGGTCAGGATACAGGTAACCAATAACAATTAAATGCTACTGGTGATGGCTATGGGTAACCAAAGTCGGTGTGAAAATAAGGAAATGGGGCCAAAAATAGGCAATAATGGGTTAAGAAGTGGAAATGGATGGGCAATGGGTAGGGTAAGATACGTAAATGTGTGGGGTAAGAGAGAGAGGGGATGGGTTGAGGGTGGGTTGGGTAAGGATTAGGGTAGAGGGGTTTTGGGA
This sequence comes from Taxus chinensis, assembly GCA_019776745.2. Taxonomy (NCBI): domain Eukaryota; kingdom Viridiplantae; phylum Streptophyta; class Pinopsida; order Cupressales; family Taxaceae; genus Taxus; species Taxus chinensis. The sequence goes on from CM034149.1 coordinate 551,748,652, forward strand.
AGTATAGGTGGTTTGGGGGAAACACAAGGTAAGTTAAGAAAGCATATTAATACATAGTGTTGGTTGGATTCAGGCCCAAGATGAGTTGTAGATGAGGGATCGAGAGCCTTTTATATTACTAGAGCTGCATAGACAGGTGAATTTTGAGGAGTGGATCTACATTGATGATGTCATCCTAATTGGGATCCACCATTATGGGCAGGTTGTGAGAGAGAAGAGTTTGATGGTCGCACTCATCGAGAGATGGGATTCGGTGACTAACACCTTCCACTTGCAGATAGGGGAGATGACAATCACCCTAGAGGATATATATAGGATATTGAGGCTACCGATCAGTGGAGCCCAGGTTTACTCAGTGACATACGAGGTCGCGGTGAGATGTATAGATGAGGTGTTTGGAGAGAGAGCGGGTGAGCTTCGTTACCACAGTGCTAGCCTGAGTTACAGAGAGGTTTATGGTTCCCATCTTGAGGAGATGAGGTTGATAGTGTTGATGATGGAGGTGATCGGGTGCTATGCATTACAAGATTCAGAGGGTGGAAGATTCCTGAGGTCACTAATGGGAGTCCTCCATGACATGATGATACATCAAACATGATTTGCATGGGCACCTGCATTATTGACATAGGTGTATAGAGAGCTATGGGCCTATGGGTGAGTGTGAAGGTTAAACAACTGTTGCATCATACTACTACATTGCTAGGTGTACGAGCAAATTGTTTGTGTTAGACCAGTGGGGATGCCCTTGGAAGATGCATTCCCATGGAGGATTTTGAGAGTGGGGTATAGGCGGTGGGTACCAAAGGGTGGTGTACAGAGAGCCCAAGCTATATACGATGTAGCGTATTATAGATAGAGATTGGAGAGCCTGTCCAGTGTGGATATAGTCTGGAGACCTTATGTGACCTATCCCTCTTACAAAGGGATGTATATAGAGCTAGAGGGACTATAGCTACGGAGGTGGATAGAGGGACATCGTGTCAGGGAGCACGAGATGATACCTATCAACTGAGTGAGGTGACAGTTTGGATTAGTGTAGGATGCACCCCCACCCTTCCCATAGTATAGGAGAGAGGAGGTGGAGAGACCTTTATCTCCACCCCATCCAAAAGAGTCAAAAGGGGAGGAGGAGGAGCCCGTGGACCGTCACACAGATGAGGCGGGGGTGACAGTGGCATATAGCCAGTGGTGGGCCATTCAGAGGTAGGGGTCACAGGTATAGGCTGAGAGGCCAGAGCCATAGATACATGTAGAGAGGTGAGAGCCTCAGGTACAGGTATAGGAGGAGGATCCCAAGCTGCAGATATTAGTGGATGGTGTGATGAGACCACCATAGATAGCCTTGAGTGAGCAGACACAGTATCACATGTAGAGTTCCAAGAGTGTAGGTGGCTAGTGAGCCCAAAAGAGAGAGCAGAGGACATCTATCAAGGCACAAGGGTCAACATTAGATGCCGGGCCATCTAGTGGTAGATTGAGAGTAGCGAGCTGCTGCTCCAAGTCAGAGGGGACTATCGACATTACAGATGAGGAAGATGTGTTATAGTATATGTGAGATAGTATATCACCTATTTTTTTATTATTAGATTTTTTATGTATACTCGCACACGAGCCGAAGCGATATTGTATTTATTTTTTTCTACATGATACTGAACTACGTGTCAAAAATTTTCAGATGATAGCCATGATGAGACATGCATGTTTTTTGAGATACACATTTATGTGATACAGGTGTACATTGTATTGATACACACATGTATATATGAGGAGATAGATGATATGCAGGTGATGTTTTCGTGATGTGTATGAGTTTTAATTTATTATGATATAGATGGAAAATAGATGAGTCAGGAATGATAGATTTAGGTCATAGGCATGGATTGAGTCATGTCATTTAGGCATGGATTGATTCAGGTCATTTTTAGGCTTGGATCGAGTCAGGTCATTTAGTCATGGATTGAGTGAGGTCAGTTTTAGGCATGGATTGAGTCAGGTCAGTTTTAGGCATGGATTGAGTCAGGTCATTTAGGTATGGATTGAGTCAATTCAGTTTTAGGCATGGATTGAGTCAGGTCGGTTTTATGCATGGATCAATTCAGGTCATTTAGGCATGGATTAAGTCAAGTCGGTTTTAGGCATGGATCGAGTCAGGTCGGTTAGTCATGGATTGAGTCAGGTTGGTTTTCGGCATGGTTGTTCATTTTAATATTTTGGATAACAAATGGCAATATAAATGCATGAGATAGTTTAAAATGTGGAAAATGTTGGTTATGTATGAAAATGTGAAATAATATAAGTGGTAAAAGTTATGTGGTATATTGTTTAAATGTCAAGGTTTTTGAGATGAACAGGAAATCAGGTAAGGGTGAGGAAAATGGTTAGGGTAAAGAGTGGATGAGCTAACCTTCCAAGGCCCCATTCCCTGGAAGTGCTACCTACATAGTCTTGAAAAAAAGGACCTCAGACTGATGTAGTTCTCCTATAAGCTAGGGAAGAAGATGAAAATGAGTTGGTAAGTTGGTGGTCATGTTGTGGGTTTGGGCTTAATAGGTGGAGGTAAATGATAGTAAAAATGTTACAGGTGATGGCAACTATAGTGAAAGGGGAGGATGACCCCAAAAGGTAAGCGTCAAGGACTAAGTCTTATATAAGAAAATCAAAAGGTGATGAAGAAGAGAAAAGATAAGAGGGGGCAAGAAAGCCACCCAATTGGTAAGGATCAAAATGTATGAAACACATCTATAGATAATCTAATGAATGTAAGACCCTAAAGACATTACATGATTGATTATTCTAAGAGTGAAAAATAGTCACATGATCACCAAATGTCATAGGTTCAGTAGGTCCTTTGAGGTATGAAGTTAAAATACAACGGGTAGAGAGGTGCAAGTAATTGGGTCATAAAATGGGAAGTAGAATGCCTTGGGCAATAGAGTCAAGATCATAATAGGCAAGTCCATGATGAAAAAGCTTATTTTTCTTTTTAATTTTTTTTTTCTTCTTTTTGAATTTGTAGATAGACTAATCGATGCAGGAAGTCTATATGGGATTAATACATGGCTCCCTGAGGTCTTCGAGAAGCTGATCGATGTGGGAAGCTTCTGAATTTTGATTGTTGAGAAACAATAGTCTTTTTTTTTGGAAAAAACTATATACAGAGGTGTGATATTTTTATAGCTGTCCTTCAAGGGAGCAGTCTACTTATATCGACAATTGAGGGTGGAAGATGTCCTTTTGAAGGATTCATCTTTTATATTGGAAGTTTGAGTCAAGGATTTGATCCCTTATTTTGGAAGATGTCCTTCTGAGGGATTAATCTTTTTTTGTTATTTTTTTTCAGCTTTTAATTCATGGACGAGACTATAACAAAGCATTTGGTTCTTGTTGAGAAGGAAAAGATGAACAACCATGGGATCTAATCTAAAAGAAGATGAAAAGTATCCATGAGAATCATTCCATGTGTAGAGCCATGGTCCACATGTTTAAGAAAAGGAAAAAGGGGGATGGGTAATCACATGATCCTTGTTTAGTCATTGGAGATGAGGTGCGAAAAAGGTAAATGGTGCTCAAGGGATGAGCATGAACTAGATAAAATAATGATGTAGGACTAGATTTCAATAGTAGAACAGTCGAAGATGTAATGCGTTAAGCGGCTCAAGTTCGGGTTTACCGTCAAGCGAGGACAAATGATAGGCACTTGATCCATAGGTATGAGTTACGATGTATGGTCCAAGCCAATTAGGAGAAAATTTTCCCCATTTGCTTTTCTTTGCTTTGGTTACATGTTGATTTTCTTTCAAAACAAGGTCACCAAATTTGAAGGTTTGTTCATGAACACATTTGTCATAAACATCTTTGATACGTTTTTGATACACTTGAAGGTGATCTATAGCATTAAGATGACGTTCGTCTAATAACTCCAGTTGTGCCAAGTGGTCCTGACAAAAGCCATCATTAGTAAGAATTTCATGGAGAGAAATGTGGAGTGAGGGGATCTGGACTTTGAGAGGAAGAACAACCTCTATACTGTAGACCAAAGAAAAGGGTGTGGCTGTAGTAGAGGTGTAAATACTAGTGCGGTATGCCCATAGGGCAAAAGGAATGTGCGTATGCCAATCCTTCCTAGTATCGTCAACCACTTTCATGAGAATTTTGTTGATGGTTTTTTTATTGGATTCAGCTTGGCCATTGGTTTGTGTGTAATAAGGTGAGGAAAAACTAAGTTGAATGCCGAAGGCATCACAAAGTTTTTGCAGTGTTTTATTTTTGAATTGTTTTCCATTGTCAGTGATGAGGTGATGAGGGACACCAAAGTGAAAAATGATGTGATGGTTAATGAACTCACATATTTTCTCAGATTTCATGGAAATTATTGGTATAGCTTCTACCCATTTTGTGTAGTATTCAGTAGCGGTTATGATCCATTGATAGCGTTGGGAAGAATGAGTATTGATTTCTCTGACAAGATCCAAACCCCATTGAGAAAAAGGCCAAAGGTCACGAGTGACCTGTAAGGAATGACTGGGTGTATGATGAAGGTTGGAAGGTTGTTGAAATTTCATGTAGCATTTGACATAGTTGAAACAATCATGGTTAAGGGGCCGGCCAATAATAGCCTAGATAAAGAATACCCTTAGCAACAACAAGGCCACTAAAGTGACCTCCACATATCCCATCATGAGACTCCTTAATGGTATAAGGAATTTCAAAACTTGTGAGGCATCGTAAGAGAATACCATCAAATCCATGTTTAGAGAGGAGTCCCCCCAGGATAACAAAATGGGAGACCTTCTTAAGGAATGCACGTTGTCTGTTACGGGTGAGATCGGGAGGTAAGATAGAGAGTGAAAGGTAGTCAGAGAATTGTTTATACCAAAGGTCAATTAGGTCAGGGGTATCAGTTCGAATTACGTAAACATCGTGAGGTAAATAAGAAGGCAAATGGAGGTGTTATACAGTGACAAATATTTTGGAATTGATAGGGGAAGCAGGTATTTGGGAAGCCAAGTAGACCATGGTGTCTACAATTTTTTTGGTTGACCATGGGATGGTTTGAAGGGTGTAATGATCAAAGGTGGTCAAAATTATTTCTACATGATGTTTATAATTTTGAAGTATCTTGTTACGACATTGGTACATACCATTTACTTGGTTTATAACCAATTGTGAATCACCAAAGATGTGGAGTGATTTGACATCTAGGGCATAGGCAACTTAGAGACCTAGTACGAGTGCTTCATACTCCACAATATTGTTGGTGCATTCAAAGTATAATTTGAAAGAAAAAGGCATGGGTTATCCATTCAGAGGAATAAGAATAACACCAGCTCCACCCCGACATTAACACTTGGAACCATCGAAGAATAGTGTCATTTGGTAAGGGGGTTCATCTAGGGAAAGGGTAGTAATTGACTTATCAAGAAAGTCAAAATTAGAGGGTTGGTCCCCGGAAATAGGTGCATCCACCAATTGGTCAGCGATAGCCTGGCCCTTAATGGACTTTTGGTGGATGAAGTCAAGGTCAAGATTAGCTAAAATCATGAGCAACCGTGTGGCACATTGATTTTGATAAGGTTTAGCATACATGAAGTGTAAAGGGTCAGTGTTGGTCACACCATAGGTTTTATGGTTGAGTAAGAAATAGCAGAGTTTGGTGGCAACAAAAACTAAGGCTAAACAAAGATTTCTAGGTGGTTGTATCAGGTTTCATCGTCTAAAATAGTATGGATTATGTAATAAACCACCTACTCCCTATGTTTTTCATCGCGATGAGCGAGCATGGCTTCCAAGGAATGATTGGTAGCTGATATGTATAGGTAAAAGGGTTGATCATCCTTAGGTGGAATTAGTATGGGTGGTTGGAGAAGGTATTGTTTTAGGGCCTCAAAAGCTTTGTGACAATCATCATCCCATTTAAAGGAGACATCCTTCCTAAGCATATGATGAAATGGTTGACACCGATCTGATAATTGTGAAATGAAACAACGAATGGACTGTAATTTACCTTGAAGGCTACGAAGTTGTTTGAGGTTCGAGGGTGGATGAATTTTTAAAATGGCCTTGACTTTAGCAGGGTCAACTTCTATACCACGTAAGGAAATGATAAATCCTAGGATCTTTCTTGAGAGAACCACGAAGACACATTTTGTAGGTTGAATTCGGACGTAATATTTAATGAGGCGATCAAAGATGGTTTTGAGGACAGTGAGGTTCTCAGCACGATGTTTAGATTTGGCCAAGAGATCATCCATGTAATCTTCCAATATGCGATGCATGATATCATGGAGGATGTAAGTCATAGCACACTGATATGTAGCACCAGCGTTCTTAAGGCCAAAAGGCATGACTCGATAGCAGAAGGTCCCCCAAGGGGTAATGAATGTTGTCTTGTGCTGATCTTTTGGGGCAAGTAAAATTTGGTTATAACCTGAGAAACCATCCATGAGGGAGAGCATCTTGTGACCCGCGGTAAGGTCAACCAGTTGATCAATACCAAGCAAGGGAAAAGCATCTTTCAGGCAAGTGAGGTTGAGGTCCCAGAAGTTTTTACAAATGTGGAGTCCCCCTGTCACTTTAGTAATAGGGACAATGTTAGAAATCCAACAAGGATAATCAATGGGTAAAATGAAGGAAATGGAAAGAAGGTGTTGAAGTTCTTCTTTGATGAGAAGAGCAATGTGAGGGTGCATTTTCCATAACTTTTGTTTGATAGGTTTGGCATCAAGAATGGTTATGATATTGTGGACCACTATGGTGGGGTCAATACTAGGCATGTCTGCGCAAGACCAAGCAAAAGTGTGGTTATGCTCTCAGAGAAAAGAAGTGATGGCTTCTTGTTTAGCAGCATCTAAAGATTGTCCAATCTTTAGGATGTGTGGGTCATCCTGAGTATGAATGTTGATCTCGATAGACGATTAATTCAACATGGTTTATGTCTAAGAGGGTAATGACCAATGAATATATGAGTCTTCTGCACCAAGGTAGGTGAGTATGGATTCTTCATCTTGACCTTGAATGACATTAATGGTTGGTGTGTCATCGTCGATCATCTCAGGATACAGGAATGGAAGAGTGGAAGGGGTTACGCCTTTACATTGATAAGTCAGAGGCCCCAAGGAAATGGTGTTTATGAAAAAAAAGTTAGGAGGGATAGATTTAGGATCCATCGACTCCATCAGTGAGAGTGGTGATGAGGGTGGAGAAGGGCTAGGGTCTGCAATGAGTTCAATGTGGGCCTATTTGGTAGGAGGTTCGGGGAAGCCGATACCACTACGATCATTATGTTTGTAGGTGGTACATGGAATAATGGTATGGTGACCTTTCTCATAGAATCCAAAACCAAAACCCTTCCACACACAGTGGTGTAAGAAGGTGTGGGTGGAACAACAATTGGTAAGTTTTTCGAAGTCAGTGGAAAATGGGCGAGGTTGTGATGGTGGTTCAGGTGTGTAGGTGGTAGTATCAAGTCCCCCATAGGTGAGACTAGTATGAAGATGAGGAGGACCATAAAGGAGGTGTTCTCCTATATGGTGATCATAGCAAGGGTGTTGGTAGAGACTTCCATACTTATGTGGAGTAAGGAAGGTGTTGACACTATATAGGCGGTACTCCCCCAGAGTGAGGTGTTGAAAAACACCTTCCAAGGGATCAATGTTTGGTATGTGGATAGTTGGTACGGGTGATGTGTCAGAGGTTGATGCGGAGGTGGTGTTAATGGATTGGGAAGCTAATGGGTCAGTCGTGGAGGTTATTGCAGTGGTAGGTGTGGAGGAGGTATGTACGGTGAAAGCAATGACTGTACTGGTAGGTGTGGGTGTAGGTGTAGGTGAAGTGGTATTGGTTGTGGAAGTAGATGGATTGACCGGTATGAGTACATCATTGGGTCGGTAAAGCATTTTGCATGTTTTGAAAGGTGATGGGTCAGTTGGAATGGTATAAGTGTGTCCTTCATGTTCAAAATTTACACAATGATGTAGAGTGGAAGGAATGCAACCCATGAAATGGATCCATGGTCTACCAAGCAACAAGTTATATTGGAATTACCCCTCTAAAACATAAAACAATTCTAGAATAGTGCGGGGACCCACGCAAACATGCAGGATGGCAGTGCCTAGTGTGGAGGTGATAGCGTTGTTGAATGAATACAACATGACCAGATGTTTGTGCATGTAATTTTCAGGTATGTGCATTTGAGAAAATGCATGGGATGAAATGATGTTAATTATAGCACCTCCATCAATCATCACATGACGTACCCATATGTCATCAATGTGTATAGAGATGAAGAGGGCTGGGTCTGGGTCATCATTTTGGTTGGCACAATCTCTGTCTCTTAGAAGCTAAGGGAAGCCACTTGGTGAACAAGGTGAGGTGAGGATGAAGGTTGTAATTTGGTGAGGGAGGCTACATGATAGGGTGTGATAATGGAGGCTACGGGTGTAGGGTTATTGGGTAAAACCTTGATAGATTGAAGAACCGCCATGGGGGCTTGACGATGGGCTTCTAAGGTTTGGATGAGGTCATATAAGGAAATTTTGAGTGGAGATTGGTGTAATTGTTTGAGCATGGTACGATGTGTGACACCATTATAAATGGGGTATGTGGGGTTGCGGATATTTATTTTAGGTACGGGGGCAGATGGTATGTTGGGTATAGGATTGTTTTGTGGGTTAGCTGCCATGTCTTTACCCTTCTACGCACGTGTAGTAACATGTACCATGTTGATTTGAGGGAATTTGTCAAATGGAGAGGCTATAGGGTATGTGGTATACTGACATGAAGGGTAAAAACCTACGGGAGGAGAAAATCCCTATGAGGTCAGTTGGGTGTAGCGACATTTGGGTGGTGGCGTAGCAAGTTCTCTGATGCGAACCATGTTAATTTCAAATTTTGTTTGTGGTTATGGGAGGTGTGAGGGTGGAGGTTGTGGTTGTTGAGTGGGTAATGTGGGAATGGGTGTAGGTGAAGCAGGGTCCTCATCAAGAAGGTTGTTGTCATCAAAGTTGGTTTCAAGTGGACATAATTAGATAAGGATAGTTTTCAAGGCCTTGCAATTTTCCACATCATGCCCTGGCACACGATGATATGTGCAGATTTTGGTATCATCAAACCCCTTTGGCTTGGGTTTGAGGGGGTCGTAAGGTCGAAGTGGCGGTAATGTAATAATAGAAGTCTCAAGGAGGTTGGTTAAAATTTTGGCATTAGACCCTGCTAGTGGATCGCAATGGGAAGTAAATGTGGGTTTGGGTGTAGGTGTGGTTGGTTATCAGGGAATTGTTCTTAGAATTGTAGGAAGGGGTCAAGCTATAGGTTTAGGCAACAGTGTGGTTTGAGGTATCAGTCGGGTTGGTTTGGGTAGGGGTAAAGTAGATGGATGGGTAGGAGGGTGTGATTTTGTTTTGACTACCTTGTTGTGGGGTAGTGGGGTTTTGTTTTTGGGGTGCACCTTCTTGGGTAAAGGTGATGTGGGCATACAAGGTCTATGAGGGAAAGCAGATGGAAGAAGAGGGTGAGTTACCCATGGGGATAACAAGGGTGCTATGAAGGTAGATGACGTGGGTCATGCTTGGGTTGTGAGGTATAATGACTGAAGTGTAGTAGGTAGTGAAGAAATGGTTGAAGGTATCAAAGGTATTGGTGGTAAAGAGATTGCAGGTGCGGGTATGAGTCATGTTGTGAGATGCAGTAGGTTAGGGATTTGTGAGGCAGGAATGGGTGGTTATGTTATTGGGTTATGAATGGGTGAGGGGTGTTTGACCCTGTTGGGAAGTTGAGGTCTTAAGGCAGATGGGACAAGTGCGGGTGTAATTGGTGTGGTAGGGGTATGAGGTTGATGAGTTTGTTTCTTTATCTTGGGTGTCAGAGTAGGTGTGGTTTTAACATGGAAGGATGTAGCTAAATCCATTTTAATAGGCGGATGAGTAAGGCTGGTGATTGGGGTGACCCCTAAAGTGGTAATAGGATTAGTAGAGGTAAATGTTGTGGGTATGGGTTTGGGTTTAGGCATAGGTTGGGTTATGGGTAAGGGTGTGGTGTGAGTTTTAATGGGTATCATTGAAGGGGCTATGACAGCAGTGGTTGTATTTTGTTTGATGGGTGGAAATGTGTTTGGGTAGATAGTGGAAGTGTCATTGATGGATTTCTGTATTTGTGTTGAGACATGGAGTAAGAGGCACCCCCATAACAAATCTCTATCCACATACTCTAAGTGATCAGCCAAACATGAGAATGGCATGTTTGTGTGTGGAGTTAGTGAAGACCTAGTGGGAATTCCCATAAAATGCATCTTAGAGATAGGGAATCGGCCAGCTTCAACTTCCCTGGGTAAGAGAGCTGAAATTAGGTTTTTTGGATGTCGGGTAGTGGATGGAGAATGTTTTCCAACAGAAAAAGGTATCCCCACTGGGTCTATGATGGGTGGAAGGCATAATGGGAGTTCCTCTATGAGTGAAGGAATGGATAGGTACTCCTTTATGGGTGGAGGAGGTAATGGGTGCTCCTCTACGGGTGGAGGAGATATGTTAGGTAAAGGTTTGCTAAGTAGAGAAGCTAGGGGTAAGATGGTTTCAATGTGTTGGTCTTCAAATAGGAATTTTTAGAAGAGCAACAGTCAGGGGACAAGAAGTCCCTCCTCTTTGATGGGGAGAGGTTCCCTTATTCAGAAACAAACTTATTTACAAATGTACAGGACATGATTTGTTGGTTAAACTTGGATACCACGAAAGTGTTTTCTATGAAGGTTATCAATTACAAAAGGACTGAGGAAATGAGAGGGTGAGAATGAGCAGAAAGGCAACATGCGGAATTATAGATAACAGAGTAATTCTTTATGTATGCAAAGTCACAGTGAATTGAAAACAAGATCATTCGTATCGTATAAATACGATGGAATTTAGAGACACAAAGTTCTGTAAATAACATCTACCAGAACACAAAGTTTCTTAACGTAACACAGATTTATCAATCAAGGACACAAAGTTCCTTCTTGGTTATACAAGATCACCAAACGGCAAGACTAACAAACTGGAGACAAATGATCTTCACAAAGAAAAATAAATGAAAGCTCAGAGATAACGGAGATCAGATAGACAAAGAATAGAAAGCCCTTCTGTATTGATTTCTTTATGATCTATTTACACTTTCAGAAAATAAGCCAAGTTCTTCCCTCCTTTTTCAAAATGGCGCAAAGAAGGCCATTATATAGCTTACAATTCGGTTACTCCTCGTAACCGTTTCTTTTAACTAGAGAATAGTTAAGGAATGCCAAATGCAATTTCTTAACTAATTACATGGAATATGAAAGGAATAGGAAGAAGAGAAAAGAATGAAGAAGGAGGACAGGTGGACAGTCACTGAGAAGGACCCACCATCTTCAGAAACCGCTTCTTGAATTTCTTTAACGTCTCAGCTATGTCTTTGCCATGAGGGACACACCAGACGTTTCATCTTGAAGATGACAATGGATATCTTTGAAAACTGATGTAAACGACGTCTTGAAAGCTTCGTCGTTCTGCCAGCTGTGCTTGAAATTTGATCTTCACAACTTAGATTCAAATTTAGCACATTCAGGTCGAGCGGGAAAAACTAAGTATGAATTGCATTAGGTTCACTTAGGACATGTGAGACGTAAATGCACGAAACACGAGGCTCGGGCCGATTTGGACGAAACAGGGAGAAGACGCACAAATGCATTTTGAGACATTTGGGACGAAAATGCGCGAAGGACACGGTCCGGGCGAAACCGGCCGAAAAATGGAACAGTTTGCATTTTTTGATTTGGGACAAAGAGCTCTGAAGTACGTGACTCAGGAATTTCAGCCAAAAATGGGACAGCGTGCACTTTTTAACTTTGGGACATTCGGGACAAAAAGTTCCGAAGGACACGGTTCGGGTGAATCGGACGAAAATGGAACAGAAGGCCAGTTTGGACTTGGGACATTTGAGACAAAAAGTTCCGGAGTACGCGGCTCGGCCGGTTCGGGTGAAAATGGAACAACTTGCACTTTTTGATTTGGGACATTTGGAACAAGAAAGTGCGAAGTACGCGGTTCGGGTGATTCGGCCGAAATTGGAACATCTCGCACAAAAAGTTTTGGGACACTTGGGACAAAAAGTTCCGACGGGCCCGAAAATGGAACAACTTCGGGGGATTTCGGCTGATCGGGGAAACAGAATGCACTTTTGTACTTGGGACAGGTGGGACAAAAATGTCCGACAGGCCCGAAATACATACAAAATGACCCAAAACACAGATTTTCTCAATTTTCACGGCTTAGGCACTTTAGAGGAAACACTCATAACTCAAAATTTTGAAATTTTACTTTTATCAGAGCAGGGAATTTTGAGTGGACAACAGCTGGCTCCTTCTGGGGATGACTTGGCATAAATTCAAGGAATGAGGCAAGGCAAGAACCTAGAAAAACTCGGGGAAAGTAGACCAGTGCCTTATCCATTGGGCCATGGAGTCAAAAGAACACCAACATAGAGGGCAACACACCAAAACAACAGAAGGAAAACACACCAAAAGTAGAGAAGCAAAAACACTGTACAAAAATATACAAGGGACTCCCTAATCACCTAGGACTTGAACAACTTGAGATACTTCCCACTATAAGGAAGTGGGAGAGGAGAACCATCCATGTAATCAAGATAAAAGGAATTCTCACCAGCAATAGTGTCTGATCTTGAAAGGTCCGAGCCACAGGGAATCAAATTTTCCATGGCTGCCACGAGGGTTCATGTCTTTTGTCCCATAACAGTACGATGTCTCCAACTTGGAAATCTCTGAACCTAGCTTTCTTATCAAACAGGACCTTTACCTTTTGCTGGGTGAACAGATTATCCTATCAGCAACCTCCAATCTGTCCTCGTTTAGTTTGTGCAGGTACATAATTCTCTTATCCAGAGCATCACTGAAACTAGTATCCTCAATGGCCTTCATTAGGTGCAAGGCTGGCAGCTCCACTGTCACTGGTAACTGAGATTCTACTCCATACACCACTTGAAAAGGAGACATTCCAATGGCTCTCTTTGGTGTAATTCTGTCTGCCCAAAGGGCATCATAGAGCTTCTTGTGCCAGTTTCGTTGAGACTCATTGACCAACTTCCTTATGATAGTCACCAGATTTTTGTTAGTGGACTCTTCCTGCCCATTTCCTTGGGGGGGTAGTAATCTGAAGAATGAGCCAGGGAGATGCCATATCCATAGCAAAAGTCCATTATCTCAGCTGAAGAGAAATTTGAGGCATTATCTGTTACAATCTTGTTAGGTACACCATACCTTACCAAGATATTCTCCTTGATGAAGTTGCAAACCACTTCGGAAGTGGTGCTCTTAACTGGAATAGCTTCCACCCATTTGGTGAAGTAGTCAGTGGCAGTTAGCACATGAGTGTGACCAGCACTGGAAGTAGGATTAAGTGTACCAATGAAGTCTAGACCCCACTATTGAAATGGTTCCTCAATCACAACTGGCTTGAGAGGAAACGACACCAGTTTAGGTCTTCCCACAAAATTCTGACAAGCCTCGCATTTATCCACCCACTTGGATGCATCTCTAAACAAGGAAGGCCAGTAGTAACCTCCACGGAGTATCTTGTGAGCAGTGACCGTTGATGAATAGTGCCCTCCACATGCCTGATCATGAAAAGCTGAGAGTAATTTTCTCTGCTGTTCCTTGTCCACACACTTCAAAAATCTCCCATCTAAACCACGCTTGAACAAGGCATTTTCCCACAATAGATATTGTGCTGACCTCAATTTAACAGTCCTCTTTTCTTTGGCAGTTAAATGAGAGGGGCATTCCCCATAGGTGAGAAAATGGGTGATGTCAGCATACCATTCATCAACTGAACTCAGGAACAGAACAGTAGGAAGGTCAGCTTTCTCCTCTAGCAACTCATGTTTGGCTCCTTCAGCAATGAGCTCACAAAGACCTTTTCCATGAACCAGCTTGGCTGGTTTGATATCAATGTCATACTCTTGGACCTTAGCCACCCAGTTCCCTCTCTTGGATCCAAATTCTTACTGTGTAAGAATTGACTTGACAGTTGTATCTAGAACCAGCACCATAGAGTGAGAGTTGAGGATATAGAAACGGAACTGCTTAACAGCTTTAACTACTGCAAAAGCATGCTTCTCCATCATGGTGTATTTTAGCTCATGATTCTTCAGGATATAAGCTCATGAAGGCAATTGGTAGCTCATGTTTATCAGAGTCTTCTTGGGTTAAGACAGCAGCCAGGGTATTATCTGTAGCATAGCAATAGATGATGAAATCTTTGCTGAAATTGGGACAGGCCAAAACTAGAGTTTTAGCGATAGATTTCTTGATACCCTCAAAGGATTCCTTTCCTTCAGAAGACCAACCAAATTTTTTCTTCCCTTTCATCATCTGAGAAATATTCAAAGTTAATTCAGCAAAATCAGGGATGAATCTTCGTAAAAAATTGATCTTACCGAAGAAGGAGTGTACGCCCTTTTTACTGGTTGGGAGAGGAATTTGCTGGATGGCTTGAACTCATTCAGGATCAATCTTAATACCATCCTTAGAGACAATGTGCCCTAATAGTTTTCCCTCTGTAACACAGAAGAAAGATTTTTTAGGGTTCAGAGAGATTCCATGCTCTCTGCATCTCAGCAGAACTGTCTCCAGGTGATCAAAATGATCCGCTCTTGTCTTGGAAAACATTGTCAGGTCATCAAGGTATATGACAATACACTTCCCTTTCAATCTTCCAAAAGCCAGATCCATAGCTCTCTGGAAAGTGGCACCAGCATTAATAAGCCCAAAAGGCATTCTCTTGTAGGAAAAGGTACCCTAAGGAGTGGCGAAGGCTGTCTTGTGTTGATCTGCAGTATCAACCTCTACCTGATTGTATCCAGAGAATCCATCAAGCATAGATAACATTTCAGATCCTGTTACTGCTTGCAATATTTGATCCATCATAGGCAAAGGGTAATTATCTTTCAGAGAAGCCTGATTCAGGTTCCTGAAATCAACACAGATGCGGATCTCACCATTTTTCTTCCTGACAGGCACAATATTTGCAATCCATGTCGAATGGTGAATAGGAAAAATAATTTTTAGCCTTCAACAACTTCTGAATCTCCTGAAAGATGGTGTCAGCTATTTTGGGGTTGTAGTGCCTTTGTTTCTGCTTGAAAGGCTTAATTCCTGGTTTGAGAGGAATCGAGTGCTGCATATCTTTTGGTTTGAAAGCTTTCAAATCTTCATAAGAGTAAGCGAGAACATCTTTATACCTTTTTAGAAGATCAATTTCTTTTCTCCTTTCATCTGCTGTACAACATTTTCCAATATTTACCAGCTTGGGGTCATTAGAACTCCCAATATCAATCTTATCATACTCAGCTGATTGCTGAGGTCCAGTAGAAGCTTTAGATTTCACATACCTATCATGTTTATCAAACAATTCCTCCAGACTCACCAAACCTTTAGGAATCTTATTTCCTTTAAGTTTAATGCACCCTTCCTGATCTGTTTCTTCTCCTTGGGTGACAGCTTGGTCAGAGGACACACTCTCACGAGGCAGGTTGTCACTTCCCTCAAAATACAGTTGTTCGAAATTACCCTTGAGTTCCAGGAAGGAAAGCAAATGCTGGTCATCGTTGAAAACTTGCCAGTTATTGGTATTGTCAGGTACACTAGGCCGGTGGACCATTTCAATAGTGAACTTATCCTGAGAGAATTCAGGATGGGGAATCAGTAGTGACCCTGAGACAGCCAGTGAATCAGCCCTGCTGTTCTTTTCTCTAGGTATTGCTTCAATAGAGAAAGCGTCAAGGAATTCAATGGAATCCCAAACCTGATTCCGGGTAATGCTTCAGCCTCCCATTTTTTACCTGAAAGAGGTTTCTGACCTGCTTCACAATCAACTCTGTATCACCACGAGCCAGAAGGTTCTTCACACCTTGTTCTTTGGCCACTTGTAGTCCAAGAATGAGAGCCTCATACTCTGCTGTATTATTAGTGTTTTTCAAACTGCAACTTAAATGAAAAAGGATGTAGGCATCCTTCAGGTGACACTAGCAGGACACCAGCTCCAGAACCAACTGAGGAACAACTTCCATCAAATTCTGAAATCCAAACACCATTGGGATCTTTAGGTGATACTTTGGGGGGTTGGATTTCATCAGGGGACAGAATCATGTAATTACCATGCCCCATATCCTCATAGAGCATTTGTGCCTTAGGATCATCTGTTTTCTGCACAATATACTTAGACTGCTTCTCAGGTAGTAACTTCTTCATGTGTCCATTGACAGGTATGAGTGCATGTGACCAATCCATTTGAATCTCCCCGCCCACATCTTTACAGAAGTTTCTACTTAGCAACATTCCATAAGAAGGAGGAATGTTTGCTACTAGGATGGTAGCCAAGACTTTCTTTTCAGGCAAAGCAACAAAGGCCACTTGTGCATCTTTAATCCTTCCAACCAAAGGCACTTCCTTACTCTCCATGGAGTAGCAGGATCCATAAGTACGAGTGAGGGTCAAGCCTAAAGCATGAGCTACTTTGGCAGGCATCACATTATCTGAGGCTCCAGAATCTATGACACAATTACTGAGCCTATGGCCAGCTATGAGAAGTGTTACATAAAATGGTTTAATTTTGTCACCAGGGGAGGTGACAACAGCTACCAGACTTGGCTGTGGTGCAGAAGGAGGAGTAGGTAAAAGGCCTTTAGAAGTGGTCTTAGAGCTGGAATTAACAAAGTGGATCATTTTGGCAAAGGCTTTGGGATGGGTTTGATAGTACTCAGCTTCTGAGATTTGTACCTTGGTCTTTTTCAGGTGATCAACAATATCAAAGGATCCAGAAGTGGATGGGCCATCATCATTTGGAATTCTAGGCTTATCAACTTTAGGAGAAAAAGAAGAAGCAACTTTGTTAACTGGATTGATAGGACTCACCTTCTGTGTAGACGAAGTAGGGATAGGAGATCCTCTTCTTGTAATTACAGGGATAGTTGCCGAATGCTCCTTGGATTTATTAGGTGGCTGGGTCACCTACTCCCTCTACTTTGTCTGTTCTCGAGTCATGACAACAAAAATATTCGCTATTCATGTCTGCTACCACTTCATCATAATCATCAATGCCCTCAGTGGTAAAGAAATTAACCCAAGATCCCTCAAGTTCCTCTGCTTCATCATCAAATTCCTCCACAAACTCCTCACAAGCTTCATCATCATTTGGCTCTTCAACTTCACAGGTTGCGTTCACAGGAACCTTAACAGGAGGTCCTTCAAGTGCTAGTCTTGTGTGAGGAGAAGGAAAACGATTTCTGGGCTGAAAATTTCTTTTTGGAACATCTGCATACGGGGCATGTTGAGCCAACTGTTTCTTTATATTGACAAGATCATTTACGAGTTTCTGGACTAATGGATCAGTACTAGGTCCAGGGGTGGAAGAGGAAGAAGCAACAGACTTAGATTTGGGAGGGTCTCTTCTCAACTTCCCTGACATGATCAAGTCATCTTCGATACTAATAGCCAGTTCTTGATCCAGAGCTAGTGTTCCGAGATTAGCCCTTCTTAGTGCATAACTAACTTTGGGCGATTGAGCATTTAGGAAGAAACACTTTTGAATTTGGTCGACAGGTCGGGTAGGCGTTGGAATTTTATTTACCAACCTATTGAACCGGGCCACAAATTCCCTCATGGGCTCTTGTGAATCTTTCTTTATCTGAGAAATTTGGGCAAGCAGGGCATGCACATCTTCTGCCAGCTTGAAACGGTTTTCAAACTGAGTTCTCATTGTATTCCAGTCGGTGATGGCACCAGCCAAAAGGTGATAGAACCAATCAGCAGCATTATCCTGTAACGTCTCAACAAACAGTCTTACTGAGATGTCTTCATGTTCAACTCCCAAAACTCCACATGCAACTATGAAGGCTGCAATATGTTCATCAGGATGTACTTTTCCATTGCTTTTAAATTTGGGGAAGTTCTTCCGGTTACCTCTGGGTAACTCATGCAAAGGCTGAGTAAGGGCCAGAGGCCTGACACGTTGACCCCATGGAAATTGTGCCGCCATTCTTGGAAAAATGGCTTGGAGAGGAACTTTAAACACCAGCGAGAGTCAAAGCTCATAGATTGGGACTAGCAGGTTCTGAAGGAATACCACCCGTCGGACTTCTTTCTTGAACAGGTGGTGTGCTTGTCGAACGAGTTCTTCTATTTCTTGTGGAAGGAAGAGGAAAACCCTGTTGTTCTAAAAGCTGAAACTGAGAATTTTCGATACCAAGGGTTCTTCTCCCTCGAGTGAAATGCGGAGTCGCGCAGATCAAAAGATGATCAAAAATCACTGAACTGGAATGTGATTTTCCCCAGCGGAGTCGCCAAAAACTGTTGGTTTTCAAATAGGACTTTTTAGAAGAGCAACAGTCAGGGGACAAGAAGTCCCTCCTCTTTGATGGGAGAGGTTCCCTTATTCAGAAACAAACTTATTTAAAAATGTACAGGACATGATTTGTTGGTTAAACTTGGATACCACGAAAGTGTTTTCTACGAAGGTTATCAATTACAAAAGGACTGAGGAAATGAGAGGGTGAGAATGGGCAGAAAGGCAACATGCAGAATTATAGATAACAGAGTAATTCTTTATGTATGCAAAGTCACAGTGAATTGAAAACAATATCATTCGTATCGTATAAATACGATGGAATTTAGAGACACAAAGTTCTGTAAATAACATCTGCCAGAACACAAAGTTTCTTAACGTAACACAGATTTATCAATCAAGGACACAAAGTTCCTTCTTGGTTATACAAGATCACCAAACGGCAAGACTAACAAACTGGAGACAAATGATCTTCACAAAGAAAATAAATGAAAGCTCAGAGATAACGGAGATCAGATAGACAAAGAATAGAAAGCCCTTCTGTATTGATTTCTTTATGATCTATTTACACTTTCAGAAAATAAGCCAAGTTCTTCCCTCCTTTTCAAAATGGTGCAAAGAAGGCCATTATATAGCTTACAATTCAGTTACTCCTCGTAACCGTTTCTTTTAACTAGAGAATAGTTAAGGAATGCCAAACGCAATTTCTTAACTAATTACATGGAATATGAAAGGAATAGGAAGAAGAGAAAAGAATGAAGAAGGAGACAGGTGGACAGTCACTGAGAAGGACCCACCGTCTTCAGAAACCACTTCTTGAATTTCTTTAACGTCTCAGCTATGTCTTTGCCACGAGGGACACACCAGACGTTTCATCTTGAAGATGACAATGGATATCTTTGAAAACTGATGTAAACGGCGTCTTGAAAGCTTCGTCCTTCTGCCAGCTATCCTTGAAATTTGATCTTCGCAACTTAGATTCGAATTTAGCACATTCGGGTTGAGCAGGAAAAACTAAGTATGAATTGCATTAGGTTCACTTGGGACATGTGAGACGCGAATGCACGAAACACGAGGCTCGGCCGATTCGGACGAAACAGGGAGAAGACGCACAAATGCATTTTGGGACATTTGGGATGAAAATGTGCGAAGGACGTGGTCCGGGCGAACCGGCCAAAAATGGAACAATTTGCATTTTTTGATTTGGGACAAAGAGCTCTGAAGTACGCGACTAGGGAATTTTGGCCGAAAATGGGACAGCGTGCACTTTTTAACTTTGGGACATTCGGGACAAAAAGTTCCGAAGGACGCGGTTCGGGCGAATCGGCCGAAAATGGAACAGAAGGCCAGTTTGGACTTGGGACATTTGAGACAAAAAGTTCCGGAGTACGCGGCTCGGCCAGTTCGGGCAAAAATGGAACAACTCGCACTTTTTGATTTGGGACATTTGGAACAAGAAAGTGTGAAGTACGCGGTTCAGGTGATTCGGCCGAAATTGGAACATCTCGCACAAAAAGTTTTGGGACACTTGGGACAAAAAGTTCTGACGGGCCCGAAAATGGAACAACTTCGGGGATTTCGGCCGATCGGGGAATAGAATGCACTTTTGTACTTGGGACAGGCGGGACAAAAATGTCCGACAGGCCCGAAATACATACAAAATGACCCAAAACACAGATTTTCTCAATTTTCACGGCTTAGGCACTTTAGAGGAAACACTCATAACTCAAAATTTTGAAATTTTACTTTTATCAGAGCAGGGAATTTTGAGTGTGGACAACACAATGTCAGCAGAAGAATCCTCTGTAGGGTGATTTAGGAGATAAAGGGTGTTCTTCTATTGGTGAAGGAATAGTGACGGTTGGTCTAGATGTGGAAGGATGATTTCAGGCTAGGATTTCCTCTATGGAAGGGATGTGAGGTAATTGAGATGCGACATGTACCTCATTAAATATTGCGTGAACCTCACGGGTATGGGTATCATGAGAGGATATCTCACCGGTTTGATTGGATGAAGGGGCATGATTAGGAAATGGTTTTTAAAAGATTTTTTTTTTTTTTTGGGGTGGTGTTGGCATTATCCATAGTCAACTCACCTTTCTCGATCATTTCCTGGATAATATTCTTGAAAGTGATGCATTTACCATCACTATGACCCTTCACTCGGTGATAGTTACAAAAATATTTTTCCTTATAACATGTGGGGCATGGGGTGAGCAGGGTCAAAACCAGTGTGTGGTTTTATGGGTGGAAGGGTGATGGTGCCAGCTTTGATCATCTTTTCTAAAACAAGAGAGTAAGGTTCCCCAATTGGGGTATATTTTCACTGCTCTTGTCTAAATCGAAAAGCCTAAATAGGTGATAGATTAGATGAGGGTGTGGCTTGATTGGATGGATGATCCGGGCCAGCCTTGAGTACCACTACATTAGTGGTACCTTTAGCCTTTAAATAATTGGTTGGTGGTTTAGAAGAAGAAGATGTTTCATTCGACTTGAATGCCAAATTCTTATTTTGTAATTAAATTTTCTTCTTTTCAATGGTGCGAATCTCTAACTTTCGTGCCATAGTAAATGCCTCATCGAATGTTCTGAAAGTTTGGACCTGCAAGGTCAGGGAGATATGTCTAGCACAAACTTGTGTGAAGAGATTGATGAGTTCAGTTTGTGGCAGTTGAAAGGTAAGTTGATTTATTAGGCTGTGCCAACAAGTGAAAAAATCTGCAATAGATTCGTCCTCGTACTGATGTGTGGAATATAGATCGGTCATGGTAACTTTTTTGGCGATGTTGATAGAAAATGATCCAAGAAAGCTTGGGCTACTTGATTGAATGAAAATATGGAGTGTTTGGGTAACCCACTATACCGATCTAATGCTGGTCTAGTGAGGGACATGGGAAAAGTTCTTAAAAGTAAGGCATCATCATGAGCAATCAAATAACATCCAGGTTTTAAACGAGCACAAATGTTGTTGTGGGTCTTCCTTACTATTGAAGTGGTTGAATTTAGGCATTTCCCAATGCACAGGGTATGAATGGATGAGAATGGATGGGTGAATAGGCTCGTTGTAAATCTCATCGTAAGTGAGAGTGTTGTGGGAGCCAGAAACTGATGCCTCCAATGTTTGCATCTTATCCATCATCAATCTAATTAGGTCATTGGTGGGTGGTGATGATTGGATGCCTCCTATAGTTTGAGGAGGTTGGTTTTGGGTGGTATAATGGGTGGGGCATTCTAGTGTATGGGGCTGCCATGTAAGGTGGTGGAGAATAAGGTAATGAAATAGGGGGTACGTACCCAGAATGAATAATAGATGAAATAGGCGGTTGTTGGTAGTATGTATATGGGGGAGGAAGGGTCATGGTAACCCTAGTGGCAATAGGGGCTAATGATTATGGAATGGAAAGAACTACGTTCTAAAATGGGATAGGGGTCATTTACACTGGAGGTGGGAACGTAGCTACAAGTATGTATGAGACATTAGGGGTAGATTAGGTCATGTTTGGGGGTAGTTTTTTCCGAGGGTATGGTAGATGTAATGGGTGCTATAGGGGTAACAGATGTGGCAGTCATAGTGGGTATATGACCCAACTGTGAAATGACTGGGGATAAAGTGGAAGTGAGCAGCATGGAGCTAGATGGGGCTGAGGTGGAAGTGGGGTGTGAGTGTTGGGGGGATATATATGGGCATGCCATATATTAACTAACCCAAGGAATCTTGAGTGGACGAATGGGAGAGGTAAAACTATAAGGAAGTACTGTTCTAGTCAAGGAGTCATGCAAACTCCTCATCTCTGGTAGTGATATTCGTAGGCTTTATGGGATCCATGGCTGGTGATAAAAATAGAGGGTGGTGAAGGACTAGGTGGGAGTAGCTGATGACTGGCAAGGAACACGAGGGAATTCACTTGTCTTTGGGTTAGTTTCATGTGAGCCTAGTACTTATCAAGTGGGGTTGCTTCTCTATAAATAATACAGAGAATAGCAGTCGAACAGGTGAATCTAGTGATAAAAAAAAATGGATGAAGTAAAAAATGGTGGGTGGAATGTGAAATAGGATAACCAATGCTGGTTAGGGAAAAATAACGTCGGTTAGCAGTAACTGCTGCTGGTTACTATGGAAAATAAGCATTGAGTAATCAGTGAGGTAGAATGAAAAATCTAACAAGTATGCGTAATCTAGGGATGTGTAAAATGTCAGTAGAGAAAATGATAGTGACAGAGACTGTGGAAAGTGGAAGTAAGTGAAGTGAAAATTTCCTTTTGAATAGGTTAGCAAAAGGACCTGGAACCAATGTCGGTTGAGTTTAACCGATGGCGGTCAATTGGTAACCGATGATGGTCACTGTGAAATTGAAATAGTGATGAGAAAAAGTGGTTGTGAATTAGAATTTGATGTGTAATCAGACCCAAAATTTTGGGAATGATGGTGATATGGCCCAGGCACACTCAGGTGAAGCTGGAATACACCAGATATGATGAGGAGTGTGCAAGGAAATACAAAAATAATGATCGAAAGCTCTCACCTCAAAATGCAAATCAAACAGAACACTAAGAAAGAATGTTCCTAGAGTGCCTATTCTATTACATTTGTTCAGCTTATGCTATTTAGGGATTGACACATGAATTGTGAAATATAGTTTTTGGTGAGGATGGCTTCCTACAAAGAGGGAGATCTAAAGGGTGAGGTTTCAAGTTTTTTATGGTGGTGGCGGGCTATGCTCTGAAGTATGGCTTGATAGAGCAGTGAGTTGGGTGCCCACTGTGTCGTGATTGTGTGATCACATATAGCTTCTTCCAAGTAAGATGTTTAAGAATGTATGTATTTTCGAATTTTTGTGTGGTTTGGTAAAACTCGGAGAAGGAGAAAAGGATAGAAGTGATCTTTTCTATGATTTTTTTGTCAACCATCAGTTGGTAATGACTTCCATCGTATAGGTTGTCCTCATTTAATGTGAGCTAATGCAAAAAATTAGAATGAAATGCAATGATTTTAAAACCCAAATCAAAAATGTTTAATTGGATGACACAACAAGATGAATAGGAAGAGGGATGCTCTTTCACTAAAATGCTAGAAAACATGAAGAAATGATTCTTTTTAAATACACTAAAAGAAAAGTTTCCTTTAGAGAAAATAGAAAGAAGGAGTGGATTACCAGGGAAGAAAAATTAGTGTGTACACTTTTAGAAGGGAAAAAAACACACAATTTTTTCCTAGGAATGAATGAGATTCAAGGAACCCCTAATGGGTCCCACCGGACATGCCAAAATGTTTCACCCTTTTCTTAAATCATTTCTTTGAATTGTTGACGAAATAGATAGGGTAACAGGCATAGGAGGAATAATTTTTCAAATGTCAGTTGATGGGTTGTTGTGTTTATATGACTTCCAAATCCACAACTGATCGTGAGAGCTTCCTTTTGGCTAGGAGGAACTACCTGTAATGAAAGCAAGACCACTAGAAAGAATTAAACAATATGGGTAATAAACTACCTAACGTAAGCTAGATCCAGGAAATATGATACTTCCTAGATGGATGTTAGTCCACTGTTTTAAACAAATTAATGCTGAAAACAAGGTAAATCCTATTGTTATTTTAAAATGATTTAGGTATCTCACTTAAAAACACAATAAGAAATAGATCTAATCTAACAGGATAAGTTAGAATAGAATCCATTGGTCAAATGGTTGGTTCTAGATTCTATAAGTCTGATAAAGGTCTTGGGTAGGTCATAGGTGAGTGAGGGTGAGGTAAAATTAGGTGGTTAGGTCTCTGTTTAAGGTTGTGAGGGAAAACACAGAGACCAACGTCGGTCAGGGGTGACTGACAGCATTTAGGTATAACCAACACCGGTTACTGTGAGATCTGGGAACATCATAGAACGGGGTTTTTGAACCTCTTTTTGATTACACAAAGGATTTTTGTTAGTCGGGATGAGGTAATGGGTGACTGGAGTAGGTTTTAGCAAGGTTTTGCTAGGTCTACGGAGATGAAAAATGTTGGAGAGATGGTCAATAAGAAGCAATCTAAGCAATGGGTGATAAAATAATGATGAAATGAAATAACTAGGAAAGTACGAAGTTATACTTACTTGGATTTCATTCTTAAAAGTCTATGTGTGAAGGATGGAGGTGCTGATGATGGGTTTGAAGGCTACAAGTAATCACCAACTAGAGAAAATCTTCTACATGGGATGCATGTACACTCCTCTTTTCTTAGATAGATCTGAACATGGTTGGGATGGCTGTGTAGGAGAAGATGCTCAATCTCCTTCATTGGATGTGATTTCTTGCTGGAATTGAATCTCTGAAGATGTGTTATCTTTCTGAGATGTGTTCTTGCTCATCAACTTTCTTTCTTCTAACCTTTTTGGTTCTAGATTCCAACCTTTTGAGAATAAGATTTTTTTGGGGTTAACAAGGGGTAACCGATGGTGGTCCAGCTTAACCGGTGATGGTTAGGGATAACCGACGGTCGGTCAAGGTGGTATTTTCTAGGTTTACCAAACTTAGGGGAGATCCTCTTGATTTCCTCGGATCTTGTGTCATTGTGCCGTGAATTAGACTGGGAGCTTCTTTGTGAGCATGTGGGAATGTGGTTAGAGAGAATGTAGGCATTGATTTTTAGGGTTTGGGTAAGTCTTAGTTAGTTATGGTAACTTGCTAAGAATAGGTCTTAGGTTGAGTTAACTTGGTGAGTTGTCTAGGTGAAGTGTATGTGTGGATATTATTTAAATTGAGATATTTAAATAATAAATATGGTGAGGATAATGAATTAATTTAATTAAATTAATACAAGTGAGGTGAAGGGGGGCATAGCTAGGTGAATGTGATGAAGGGTGCTTATATGTCGAGGTAAAAAAGGGGAGTGTGACCTAATTTTAGTGTCTATAAGTACCTTTCTTCATATGAGAATAGTAATGTTTCAGAAACATTTTTGAGTATATATCTCAACAACAAAAAAACATATAGTTTATAATCCACCAATGCACAGAGTGTGACACTTCCTCTATAAAGCACTAGCTCTAGAGAATTTTTGAAACAAAATCAACTAAACATATTATCCCAAAACTCATATGATATTTCGTAAAGAAAATGATGGATCTTTCCTTATAGGACAATTTCTCTTGCAGTTACCAATTTTTGTGGTTGTTTATTCATACAATCCATATGGACCTCTTCTTTATAATCATTTTTATTATCAGCAATTATGCACACAAGATATTTTGTACATAAGATACAAACTTATGAATATCCTGTTGCTATTTTAGAGTCTGTAGTATCCATCTAGAATTGATACTCCAATGTCTTTAACCTTTTCCATGTATCTTTGTACTATGTCTCTTAACATTTTTGAATAACCAATTGGTATTAGAACAAAAATAATACAATCCAACACACTAGTTCCGATAACTGTTAGAAGCTCCATCATGACATCAAAGGAAATACTGTTCATAAAATTGTAAAAATCAATGATCACACATTCAACATTAAAAGAATTAGTCAAAGGAATAACTGATAAAGTTGATGGAATATGGAATGGATATGCACATTTACAAGAAAAATTGTCAGTGACTTCCATCCTTACTAGTATATTTCCTTCCAATGACATCACATAGTTTTATAATATTTTTATGAGCCATGACGAAAAGAAATTATTCCACCTCATGATATTTTTTCCATTTTTCCATTTTTTCCCCTATATGGGAATCATATTTTCTTTTTCCATTTCTCTCTTTACTCAACAATACAGAATAATGGTGGTAGTGTGATTCATACAATTTAAATTCTTTAATTACATTGGATTCAATGCAGGATGTCAATACAATATTATCTGGATGCTTATTTCTCAAATAATGTAGAAATTTTTATCTCGTTTTGTTTTCTCCTTTTATTCTCTACCAGTAAGAATCAAATGTCTCTGCTATTACACTAGCCTCAACATACCCTGTTGATTTAGTATTTCTTGTCAACATATGTAATTTTGCGTTTAGATGGTTCTATCTACAATTTAGTTAAATATGTTTTCCTCAATATAGTAAACAACTTGGCATGTTTTAGAGGTGAAAAAAAACCTTTTCTATGCAAGAAATGACAAACAAAAGATGTTTTATCGTTTCTATACAATTTTCTAAATACTGTAAATATTCCATTTTGAATGTCTTCTGCATTTGAACATCTGGGTTTTTCAAAATATATTATAATCCCCAAATTCCAACAATATTTTGAACATGAATATGGTCTGTTGTTGATGAAGGCATGTATTGTCCATTTCCTGAACAAAGAAACATCCAACTTCATATCTAAAATAAGACACTTATTGTTTTCAAAGTCAAAACGTTCCACCTGGACATGCGAGTGTCCCCAGATCAATAACTTATGATGATATAACAATAACGACTTCCTCGTGATTGTCATCTATAACAAAAAAACCATAGGTTGACATGGTAGTTTTCAGGGGAATTAATTTCCACAAAGAATTCCTCATCTCTTTTCTTCGAATAAATACTGCCTATGATAAATAGAATAGTTTTGAATGGAGCATGAACAATGGAATACACTTTACCTATATTTAGAGTAAAATAAATTAATAATTAGGGTATTTATGAACTTTAAATTGTTTTTCTTGCATTGTCTATTAAGGAATTTAAATACTACCCTAGTGGACACCAACCTCTAGAGTTCTTTAGTATGTATCATAACAAAGTAATTAACTTAATGGTTAGTGACCACTAGGATTCAATAAGACATCTTATGTATCATTCAATTGGTTACAATGATTCATATTTTGTGAATCAAATCAATAATAACAATTTTTTTTTCTAAAAGTATAAAATAAAATTATGATGCATTGAAAGATACGAAACCATTTGCACCTTTTGATAGTATTACATATGAGCTGAACAAGCTATAACATTATATAGATGGCATGATCAGAATGTTAAAAAATACACATTTTAGTGGTAGGTAAACTTCTAGTCAACATATAAAAGAACAACCTAAAACATTTTTAAATCCATTTACACCTATTGAATGATACACCGTAGAGGAAATTAAGATGTAATATTTGGTATTTCGAAGAGATTTTGTGGTAGCTTGTGATTTTTTGTTTTAGAAGACGATGTGATTTATGTGTATATCAGTCATAATGTAGTAGTGAGGATTAAATTCCTGTAACAAGACTAATGAAGATGTTTAAAGGATAGTGGTCAGAAGATAAAATCTTTGGTATTTTGAGGAGAGTATTTTAACAACAAATCACATTAACAGAGTTAGTGATGGCTCATCATTTTTTGTTATATAAGACAATGTGACATATATGTATATTGGACATACTTTAATCATTATGTTTAAATATCTATAACTACTCTAAGTATGATATTTTAAGTGTAGCTCTTGGTGGGAAATTCCACAACAAGCTATCAAAAATAAATGAGAAGGATTAAAATTTTTCCTAAACATAAGTATGGCCCTCTTCACAATAGTAATTTTTGTGGAAACAATTCTCTCTATAAGGTCATGGTGGTTTATACCTATTTGAGAAAATATTTTGATTATTAACAATGTTTTTTGAGTACCACTAAAACAAGGGTCTATTATCTCTTACTCTGACTATAAGTTTATATTTACAATATTAATTGAAGTAATTTATTCCAAATTGTTCGAACTTATGTTAACTTATTTATAGTGTCAGTTTTCTTAGGTTACAAACATTTTACTATCTGATACATTGTATCCATTGAGGGTAAAGAACACTAAGAATATAAAAATAATGATAAAATAACAAATCATGACCTAGCTTAGTGGAAGCTAGGGTCCCACCATTTCAACTTGTCATTATAATAACTGTCTGTACACTTTTGGATCGCTAGTGATTTTCACTGATTATAATTCTATCATATTCAATAGACTATCCATGGTGGAAACAAGTGATACACTAAAAATCCTCGATAGGGATCAAGCCATATGTATTTTCCATAAAATATATTGTTTGTAATATATAATTCACAATGTTTCGTATTGGGAAAATTGTTTACCTAACACCGAGTTTCATTACTTATCAAAAGTAACGACATGATGGATGCTAGTTTCAATAGTTTATTTTTATTGAAAATTGTAATAAAATAATAAATCGTGACC
Organism: Taxus chinensis; assembly: GCA_019776745.2. Taxonomy (NCBI): domain Eukaryota; kingdom Viridiplantae; phylum Streptophyta; class Pinopsida; order Cupressales; family Taxaceae; genus Taxus; species Taxus chinensis. The sequence continues at coordinate 551,777,151 of CM034149.1, forward strand.
TAGCTGAGCGACTGTGAGGCTCCTACCATTATGGTCATTATAAACACTATCTGTACAAATTTGGATCGCTAGAGTTTTTTCATTGATTATAATTATATCATATTGGCTTCAATGTACTTAGCAGAGCCAATAGCTCCACTACATACCATATAGAGGGATCAAACCTTACGTAGTTTTCATAAGGTATATTGTTTGAAATACATAATTCACATAAGATCTTATGAGAGAAAATTCTTAGCAAATGCTAAGATATTTTTCCTTATTGAAAGTAATGACAGAGAATGCCTAGGATAAATAGTTTCATGATTTGAAATTATGATAAAATAAAATATCATGCTCTAGTTTAGCAGTCACTAGGCTCCCACCATAAGTAGTAGTCATTATAAATATGATATGTATATAGCTTTGGGTCGCTACTATGTTTTCATGGATTATGAAGTACTCACAAGACATATAGTTTGTAACATATAATTCACATTTGTTTATACGAGAGAAAATACTTAGTAACCACTAAACTTTTGTACATATATAATGGAACGTCATAAAAACCACTACGATCAACTGTTATTATTTCAAAACTATGTGCATGGTTTTTGAACAATAGTGTTATATATTTATTTTAATTGTACCATATTTGCTAGGCTATGTGTGGTGGAGAGAAAGTCTTGCATTACATACCCTCTAAATGGATCGAGACGTATTATGTGTTTCTCATAGAATCAAAAGTTTTTTATTTTAGAAAATAACCATAAAATAGAAACCCATGGTATAGCTTAGTGGCCGCTAGGCTCCTAACTTTACCTCTTCTCATTATAAACACTATCTTTATAGTTTTAGATCACTAGCCTTAATATGTAGTTCCTATAAGATACATGGTCTTCAACTCATATTTTACATCAGTTACTATCAAAGAAAATTGTTAACAACCACTAATCTCCTTTACTTATTGACAGAAATGGCATATCAGACCCTAGTCTCAAAAATTGCTTATTTTTAAAATAGCCATAAAATAACAAATCATGGTATAAGCCTTAACGAATGCTAGGATTGTACCTTTACCTCTTCTCATTATAAAATTTATCTTTACAATTTTGGATCCCTAACCTTGGTATGTAGTTCCAATGAGATACATGGTTTTCAACTCATACTTCACATCATTTCCTATCAAAGAAAATGCTTAGCACCCGCTAAGCTCCTTTACTTATTGACATAAACAACATATCAGACCCTAGGCTCAAAAGTTTCTTATTTTTAAATTATCCATAAAATAACAAATCATGGTTTAGCTTAGCGACAACTAGGCTCTTACCTTTACCTCTTCTCATTTTAAACACTATCTATAAAGTTGTGAATTGCTAGGCTTAGTATGTAGTTACCATAAGATATATGGTTTTCACATTGTTTCTCAACAAAGAAAATTCTTAGTGCCCGCTATTCTCCTTAACTTATTGATAGAAATGGAATATCAGAGCCTAGGCTCAAAAATTTCTTATTTTGAAAACAACCATATAATAACACTATTTGTAAAATCTTGGATCACTAGCCTTATTATGTATCCCAAATAGCTTGTTCGAACTTGCCACATGACACATTCTAATTGGATAATTAATTTAAATCAAGGCACACTACATCTAAAATTGTAGAAATTGATTTCGATAAAAAATGGAATGAAAATGCATGTATATTATTCTAATAAGTGACATAAACACACAATGTTTAGGTATTTATGTCTTCTCCCCACATTATAATATTACTTTGTTGGTAAAAGCTTGATTTGTGATATGTCACTGCCATGTACAACAAATATTTTCAAAATCATTCCCGCTTCATCCCATGACTTGTGAGGCTATAGGCAATGAAACAAATTTTGTTGCATGGAAAGCATGAGCTACATCCCATAGTTTTTGAATATCTTAATCTCATGGAAACATAAAAATAAGGAATTTTGAATTCCCTGTATTTACGGACATTTAAGAATTTCACCACTAGCCCAGTCATATCTTCAAATTAGAGGAGAAAGTGAAAATTTCAAGTAGTCGGATCCTGATCTTTTGACTCAGGAACTTGGAAAAATCTTCTCGTACGAATGTGCCATGAGACAAATTATTAAATACCTCAAAGAATTATTTAATCGTGTTATCTAGATTTTTTTGGTCAAAATCTACTAAAGCAGGTATTGGCTAAAGGCATAAAGGATGTGGATGAAGCTTCGCACTTGATCACTAGATTGAAGGCCTGTCAGTAAGTTTGAATCCCAGAAGTCCATAATCACAAGTATAGTCCTGTTTGCAAGAGAAGGCACACAAAAGATTTACGTTGGGTAGAAAGGTGCAGGTCGCATGAAGGTGTGGAAGGATAGGGAAGGAAGTTTGTGTAAAAGATAAAATGAATCTAGACTTATCCATGTCAGATCATGGTTATGGGCTACTTTTGGAGATAGCAGTACGGGGCATTACAACCAGATGGAAACTTATGCAGCACGTAAATGTTATTTTTAGAAGAGTGTCTACTAAGTGCTTTGCATGAGTTCGAGTTAATAATGAAAGGATTACCATTTCCATTTAACTAGAAGAGATCTAGTTATCTTAGCGACACTTGCATGTGTGTTTATGAAATTGATAAAGGTCACATTCTCTGGACTTTGTTTGACAGCATATGACCTATTTTAGGAATTATATAAACAATGAAGGCCAAGTCCCCACCCTTATAAATATGTAGTAATTTGTGTAGATTAACCCACAAGTACTATGTATGAGCTATTATGGAGTCATGTTGCTAGATATGATGCATTTCGCATGGACTTAGGATACTAATTATTGTCCTTCTTGAATTTTATGTTTTTATTATTGTTTTAATGGATAATGGAGTGTGTTGGCTGAATAATGGTGTTAAACATGAACTGAAAATAGTTCTTACATGGTTGACTTCATTATAGTTATTGCTTGGTTCATTATTCTTTTAGATCTAAATCTAGAACCTCCTCCATGGAAATTTTATACTATTTATGGATCTGAATGCATTAACTCTTCATCAGGGAATGTTCACATCCTACACAAGTAACTCTAAGGAGGGTCCTGGTACCTTTACACGCTTAGGGTGAGTGCTTAGTCTAGGTTGAGTGATGTGACAGTGCACCCAGGCTATTCTTGGTAAATTCTAGGCTGCATCAATAGAGTTAGACACAGTTGAAGTATGATAAACTTTAAGGAATCTAGGAACAACTGTGGGATTATGAAAATGAGGTTCTTGGAAGTGTTTGAGCCCAAAACTAGGGCTAGAAGAAGAAAAGGTTGAAGGACCAATCGAAGGTGATCAGGAGTTGAAGGACGGTCTCTGTGGATACTCTATATTTTTTGTAAAGTTATTCTAAATGAATGAATAACGGACATGTAACTTCATGAAGGATTTATAGGATGATGGTGACAGAAAGCTATAAAATGTAACTAATGTCAAATAAGATAACAAGATGAAAAGGAATGTAGATACTAACCTCTGATAATTAGATGGAGATAATATAGCTCTTAAGGAGGTTGACTATTAGTGATCTAATTTGAAATAGAGTTATTGGGGGGCCTAGTAGATCAATTTGATTTAAATTAGTATATTGATAGCCTTGAAGGTGGTGATTTTTCTTTGCAGGAGTGAAAAATTCATGTCCTCATTGCACATATTCAGACTAACTAGACAAGGGAGTTAGAGGTTGGCTAAATAGAATCAGATGGCATATGAAATGATCGCTAATGATCATAAATACCATTAATTTTACCACAAAGGTTAAAACCAACAAAAGGAAGAATGGAAAAGGGTTAAAATCACATGCTAAATTTGATATGTTAGGTTGTTAAAGAATGGTGGGAGGTTACGGATTCAGGTTTTCGGAGGTTAGAAGGTTAGGGTAACTATGGTAAAATAGGATTTAAGTGGTTAGGGGAGGGTATAATAAGTTTTACACAGGTAAATAGGATTTTACGATGGTATATTATGTGATACTTAGGATAAGGGTGATAACGATAGGTAATGACAATTTAATTGATGTGCGTTGGGTCACCTAGGGGTGAAAAAGGGGTACCCCTATATTTAGACCCATTTTTATATGAGATGTTTGTAGGCACAAGATGTGAGACAAAAAACTTAGTGTAAGGATGCCCTAGACTTGTGATAGCACAATTTTGTGATATTTTTCCCCCTTAAGCCAATGAGTGACTATGTTGGTCATTGGATTAACATAAAGTTGAGTGTATTAGGTAGTTTTTCTTTAAGATACTCATTAGGATTTTGATTGTATTCTGAAATGACCATACTGGAGGAGTTCCTAATGGTAGTAATCTTGAAAAAGCTTAGTAGGGGACATAATTATGGACTTTCTATAAATGTAGAATGTTGTGGGAAGACTACTATATGGAGATGATTCAATGGGAATGCTCTCATGATATGCTATTTCAAGCCGTGGGACCAAGGGGTCAAAGAAACCATCTATAAATGTATACAAACATGATATATGGTCAAAAAACAAAGTTTTTGACAAGGTGATGAACATCAAATCAAAGGAATGAATATTTTGATAAAATTTTGATGTTATAAAAGAGGTATAGGGGACCAAAATTGATAGGTTTGTGTAAAGATACTTAAATCAAAGGCAATTTATGAATCATTCTGACGATTAGACATGGGTCGAAAGTGATTTTAGATCTTCCTTAGTGACTCACAAAAAGGATACACATATAGTTCATTTGTGATGCAATGTTTGTCTATATTTGAGAGATTTGAGATTGCATTTTTTTTGGTCAATATCCACATTGTTTTGGAGAGATGGATCTTGGTTTATTTGGCAGTGGCAGGAAGAGGCATCAGACTAGACAAGGGGTAACTAAGCATAAATTTGTGTTTTGTAAAAAGTTTTTTGTTTATTTTTTAAGAATGAATTCAGGGTGGGAACCACCTTATCATTTCTAACTGGATGGGTCGTAGTCTGCATCTATGTTAATGAAATCATCATAATGATCTGGAATATGAAATGATTAGTCTGGTTTTGGGAAAAGCAAAAAAATTAACTGATATGTTTGTTTGTGTGTTTTATAGGTTTTCTCAACATTAATATGAATCTGGGGTAGTGTCCAAAAATGTTTGAGAGGATCCTAACCAGTGTTACTGATGTAGAGTGGGATCATGTGGTGACTATTGGAATTAGGAGGATTCTCCCACTAAAAATGATATGTACCTCGGGACATAGGGATGATTATATCTTTGATTAAATTAGATGGAATTTATTTAATGACTTTTAAGATTTATCATTGAGATGATTTCAACTTTAGAGTCTCCATTTCTACATGATCCTTAGGTTAATGATCTAGTGGTGAGCATGTGGTACCAATCACCCAAAAATAATGTCTTCATAGATATTATGAGGTGGTTATATGGTACATCTCAAGGTATTCGATGATAGGATATAAAGCAATCATTGGATTCCATATTAAGAAATCTACATTATGCTTACATTAATTGTCAGGTAACCTAGTTTATGTTGGAAGTCATGTTGGATATATCATGGTATGACACCATGACTCAGGGGGCTACATATTTCTCATCTCATGTAGGTGTCATTGTAGGGAAATCAGAAATAGATTGTGTATACCTAGGATTGTACACTGATTCTTAAACAACATTTACCATGGGCTCTAGATGCTCATGATAGGGAGGAGATATAGGTTAGATTGGGGTGAACTTCTGCTACATTGTTAGGCTTACTTCAGAGCGAAGCCTGCCCCCACCATAACATTGTGAGGCCATAATTTTAGATTCCTTTGGAGGGAATGTAATCCAACAAAGTATGTATTTACAATTCATGAGATCATGTTTAAATTGGATAAGCTAAATGATCATAATAGAAAAGGGACACTACTACACTGATCACATTTTTCAAGGTGTTTTTGCCAAGATAGATGATGTCTATGGATATCTTGATGTGAGTACCCTACATAGTTCTTCATGCATAATTTATGGGTTGCAGGAGGGTGACAAAATATGATAGAGGTTTACAGTTTCCTTAGTGTGCGGCAACCATATTTGGATCATTCTGTCAGTTGATTCTTAGTGGGTAGTATGATTCCACATGATTATTTTGAGAGAGACAACCTGTACTATTGGTTCATGAGGTAGGGTTAGTTAAGGAGTTAGGAGAGGTGAAGAGGATTGATGAGGATGGTGTTGGAATGGGTGAGGGTTTTATGGATTGGTGGGCACAACAGTGGGATGCTTATGGAGATAGGTTGTGTATGAGGTGACAGGGGGTAGAGAGGAGGAGGAGGGTGACGGTGGAGACAAGTTGAAAAAAATGTAGGTAGTCTAATGATATTTTATAGATGGAAATGAGGGATAAACTAGTGGTGGAGCATGATGTCACTCGCTAGGAGTGAGATATGATGCAATAGGAGATATATCTAATTCAGGTTTAGAGTGATGATACATATCGTACAATAGTGAGATAGTATTTCCAAAAACAAGAGGTGAACTACATGAGAAGTACATAGATGTGGGTACAAGTCTAGAGGAAGCTAGTCAGTGTAGCCTAGGGAAAAGGTCCTAGTGATGGGGTAAACACTGGTACCATTATAGGAGGAGTGTCAATAGGATTCAAGGGGATAGATGGGCCATATTGGTTTTGTGATTGTTGAGCATTATAAATGTAGCCTTATTTTACCCACAAAATCCTAAGGTGCATTGACACATCACTCAACTATAGTTAGAATTGAGTGCTCACTCGAAGCACACAAGGGTACCAACATTTCTCTTTTATGATATCTTTCTCAGGAAGTTCCAGCATGATTATAAATAATATTCAACAAATCCATAATATCTATTCAATCTAATAAATCACACTATGAACTAGATCTAGATCTTAACCATATGCAAGCATTATCTTATATGAAAATATCAATATTAATTTTACCATGAAAGAGGACACCATTAACATATGTGTCTACAACCAATATCCAGCCACAAAGATCCATTATATTAATTGTAGTAAAAAATAGAAGCTTCTGTACATACTATAACATATTCACCATAGGTATACACGTGTTGGTATCCAAATTTAATCTCCTTCACAACTTGAACAGCATCATGAATCTTCACAAGACACTCAAGGATAGATAGATGTTTTGTATGTCGTTTATAGCCGGGGAGCACACCTATCTGCTTGTTTGCATTCAAGAATTGAGGGAGTGGATAACACCTTCAAGAGGGTTTTGATCTAACCCTCACTATTTTAGGTTGTGCCTATCAACCAAGGCAAGAGAACCTATATTGCAGCCCTTATATGGTAAGGAGATGGAGATATCCTTGTGTTTTGCATATGGTATGGAAGAGGCTTTGTGAAAACATGATCAAGTATCCATTATCCAAACTCAAAGGAGTTGTCACTACTAAATGATGGAAATGTTCTCAAAAAAAAGCTAGAGTTGCTAAAGACATGATAAAACCCTGATCAACTTTGTGCATTTTTGTGAAAGGATTGAATTCTTTTATGGACACACAATGCAAATGTAGGGGTATTGTAGGTAGGATGAGTTAGTTTAAAATGAAATTCTGATGAGAGTATGTTGGAACAAGAGTAGCTAGGAATCATCACCTTCTTTGGGAAACTTTGCAATATGAATTACAACACCTAAACAACAGAGATGTTTCAATGAATTTGAAGTGCTCTTTCAACCAGGATGTGTGCACAATGGATGCCCAAATCTGCACTATTCCATACAAACTTTGATAACCTGCCACAAAGGCTTGAAGCAAAATATCAATAAAGAATTCAGGAATCCCTATTTAATCATGACCTAAGGTGCACCCAAAGGTTTGTAAATAGTCTCATTAATCAAGGACAGTAAGATGATTTTAAATCTATTTATCTTCTATCAGATGAATGCTCTTCTGAATATGGAAGATTGCAAATGCCATTAAACCATCAACAAGAAATGAGACCCTGTATGATCAATAGAGATCCTAAACACAAGATTGCAACATGAGCATGAAACACAAATTGAAAACATACTGAAACACAAGTGTATGCAAGCTTTGCCAAGAGATAAAACTAGTTAATCCAAGAATTTGATCAAATATATCAGCAAGGGAATGTTATTTAAACAATCTCAAAGCTTGTTGATGGCTTTACAGCTGAAACCAACTCAACATGATGAACATTTGATGCAAATAGGAATTAAAATGGCTCTCAGGTAGTTTCTCCAAAAAGAAAATGGACTTCTTCCAGTTTTCCCTGTGAAAATTCTTCTCTCTTTTCTCCAAAATTCTCCAGACCTACAAAATACCTCCAAAACTACATCATATACCTTATGCCATCTTGGATCCTTGCATCCCAAGCAAAGAATATGCCAAAGGGATCAAATTTGTTACAAAACCCTATCCATTTAATGAAAAATGATATAAAACTGTAAAACAGCTCGCTAAAATGCCAGAGATGCACAAATATTTTAAAATATTGCATGAACTCGGATCCTTATCCATCCCAGGGTCACATTTTTGGCATTCAGACATGCCAACATGCATTTGTAATCATTTTTCACCTTTTACTTCATCATTTTAACTCTGCAACTTTTAGTTTTTTACCTTTCACGTGTTTTTCACGGGCCTGAGAAAAATATTTCATGAAAAACACCATAGGGCATCTGAATTAGCTCAAAAAAAATGGTGCCATTGCACTCAGAAGGCTGAGGGGATGTAGAAATCATATAAAATTTCATGTGATTTGGTGCAAAAATGACGATTCCAAGTTTCTTGGAGCTCCAATGGTGCCCAAAAAATGAAAACACATAGCAACCATTGATTAAAATCAACTTTAAATATCTAGCCCTCCACGTGTCAGATCAAATCTTGAATATTCCCTTGAAAATACCCTTTTTTCCTTTGGATGAGGTGGGACACGTGTCCAAAATACCATTGGACAGGGCCTTTACCTCCAAAAATGCATTCAAACCCTTTTTTGGATTCAGGAAAATTTTGAATATTTTCCTTGTGAGCCCCTGGATGCGCCATGTGTCCTCCTATGGGTCCTCCACAAAAACTGTGGGCCAATTTGATGCATTTTACCACATTTTTTGAGAAAAGGAAAATTTTATCAAAATTCTCCGCAGGCCTGAACAACCGCTCTCCGCTTCTGCCACGTGGTCGGTCTCCCATTCGTTGCGGAGCCAACCCCTCCTTTTTTCCTTCACTCCTCCGATGAGCACTAAAATCCTTTTGTGGGCCCATGCTCTCCTTCCTTTTCCTTTTGTAACATGCCATGTGTTGCCCCCTGATTGGATGTGAGGGACACACCTCCAAATTTTCCATGGATCAATTTTTTACCTTGAGATTTTCACCAAAGTATGGAAAAATTTTTACTTTCCTCTCTGCGTACGATTCACATCTCTGCCATATCCAAGACACATGTCCTCTCTTCATTGGTTGTGGGACCTTGGCCCCAAAATTTGTCTTTTTACCTTGTGAATTGAAGTTTAAAACTTCAAATTTCTCCAAACCTCCACGGATCAATTTTATCCATTGAATACATGTCACTTTTCTATTCAATGTGGACTTCTTGATTGAAATTTTTCTTTGGCATTTTGAATTCAAAAAACTTCAAAAAAATTCCAACTATTCGGCCTCTTCCATGCTAACTTGCCTCCTGGATGCGTGTCACCATTACTTATTGGGCACAGGCTTTTCGGCTGAATTTTTCCTCTAGCATTATGAAGCCAAAATTTTCAAACATCTCCCAAATCCCCACTTTTCCAGTCGATCTCCCTAGACACACGTGGCCCTTCCATTGAGTGCGGGCCTTGAGGTTGAAATTTTCCCTGATGTTTTGAGCCAAAATTTTGAAAAAAATTTAACTCCACCACCTGCCCGCTTGATCCATCCCATGGCCACGTGTTGCCATACCATTGGTCGCGTAGGCCCTCGGAGCAAAAAATTTAACATTGAGAACTTTTTCAAAAATGAAGAAAAGTTTAAGTAATCCTCTGCCACCCACCGGTTCATCTAACCAATCACATCGTGCCACGTAGGCACATCATTGTAGCACTACAGAGGCCGCGGCCGAGAATTTTCCTTTCACCAAAATTTCAAAAATGACAAGTTAATAATGTTTTCCCACACATCCCTAACCAATAGGAGCCTGCCATGTTAGCATAAAGATTGCAATGATAAATTTGACGGCCCGAGAGCCCGTCACAACGTGAAAAATATAGGGAATGCCCTAGAAACCAATTTTTTTGACAAGGAAGGTAGAATTCTTCATTTTAAACCAACTGAATAACATTTTTTGACATCATTTGCGACCTTGGGATTGGGGAAACACTTGCACGGATTCATGATTTGATCAATTTTGATTTTTTTCATGATTTAGCAATGGAAAAAATGACAACACATCCTGTAAAAATGAATAAATTAGGGCACAAATGGGGGGGAAACTTGGATCTTGTTTCAAAATAGGGAAGAATAACAATATTATGAGCATATCAAAGGCATTCAATTGGAAAATGCAAACTGTAGACCACGAGACCAAAAAATGAAACATTTGTGAGTACATTTGGTCATGAAAAGTAAGGCACATTATGCAAACTCAATAATGGGACCAACATTGGCTCCTGCTTGGGGATGGGCACTCCGAATGAGTACCACAAGATCACAACGTAGACCAAGTGCCAAAAATCCATTGGGTAAGTAGTCAAAACATGTAGATCAGCCCAAAAACCAAAACTTCCACAAAAAAGGACTAAGAAAACCGGATCAAAAATGGTTTCCAAGGAAAAAAGAGCAAACCACGAGCCAACAACAACAAGAACAAGGAAAAGACAAACCAAAAACAAGGGCTATATAAAATGTACAACTTGTGCATACCTCATATGGGGATTCAATCCAAGAAATGTTTTAAATGTCTACCATTAATAGGCAGCTCCAACAAATCCCCACCATCCAAATCCTTGAGAAAAAATGTATTTTCTCCAATCCTAATATCAATGGCATAAGGGCCCATCCATAGAGCATCAAACTTACCATGCTTTCCCTTGTCTTCATGCCTACTATCCCATAGCAAAACCAAATCTCCAACACTGAAAGCTCTAGGGGTGACCTTCTTATCAAACAACTTCTTCAATTTCTCCCTAAACCTGACATGCCTTTGATGAGAAGCTCTCCTTTCTTCATCCAAATCAATGATCTAATTGATTCTTGATTCAGATTGGGCTATGCTCTTGATCTTCTAGCTGCTGGGCAAACTAAAAAGTGGATAATTGTAGGTGTAATGGCAGCAAAGCCTGAGTTCAATACACTAGTTCAAATGGACTTTTACTAGTTGCTCTTTTTGGAGTTATTTTGTCAACCCAAGCTACAAATTTCAACTGTTCTCCCCACTTCTTCTTGTTGATTTCCAAGGTTATTCTAATGATCTTGAGCAAGTTCTTGTTACTTGATTCAACTTGTCCATTACCTTGTGGATTGTAGTATGAAGAATAGGTCAGATTTATCCCATATTCATTGCACATTACCATCAAAGGCTTGGCTCTAAAACACATAGAATTATTAGATACAATATTAACTAGAACACCAAACCTACATATGATATGATTCAACAAGAATTCCATTACCACTTGGTGTGTTTCCTTTCTAGATGGAATTGCTTCAACCCATTTTGTAAAATAATCAGTTGCTATAAGGATCCATTTGTAACCAGAACTAGAAGGATCTGAAATCTCACCAATAAAATCCATTCCCCATTGTCTGAAAGGAGATTCAATTGATACAGGCTGCAAATGAAGGGATCTTGAAGGTTTCAATCTTCCCGAGAAGCGTTGATAACTATCACATCTTCTAACTAGCTAGTTTGCATATTTGAAAAGAGTTGGCCACCAATAACTAGCTCTTAAAATCTTATGTGCTGTCACTCTCCCAATAAAATGTCCTCCACAAACTCCACCATGGAAATCAACAATCAACTCAGGAGCTTCATCTTTAGTTATGCATTTCAAGAGGAAACCCTCAGGGTTCTTCCAAGCCAACCCAAGGTCTGTTATGATATATTTTTGAGAAGCCAGCATAAGGGCTCTTTTCTGATTTTTATTCAAGTGACTAGGACAACATAGGTGCTTGAGGTAGAAGATCACATCCTTGTACCATTCAGAATTCATCAATTTGTCAAGGAGGTCTGCCCTTCCTTCCTCTAGCTGATTCACTTCTACGTTTTGCAAATTACTCTCAGCCATGAGCTTAGCAAGACCCAAACCTCTTACCAACTTTGTAGTTTAGATATCCATATCATACTCTTGTAATTTTTTAACCCACCTACATCTCTTGCTTGATATCTCCATGTCAGATAAGATTTCTTTAACCATGGTGTGGGGAACATAAGCAACAACCTTTGAACTCAAAATGTAGGGCCTGAAAATCTTTGTTGCTTTTATCAATGCAAATTATTGTTTCTCCATAATTGTGTACTTTAGTTTAGCTACTTGTAAATCCTTACTAAAGAAAGAAATATGCCTCTCAACTCCATTCTCATCCTTTTGTAACAAAACTGAAGCAATAGTAAATTTAGATGCAAAAGAGAAGATTTGGAAAGGCATCTTATAGTTTGGAGCTGCCAAAAAAGGTGCATGCTTGAGTGCATCCTTTATTACTTCAAAAGCTTGGATGACAGCCTCTTCCCCCTTAATAACTTGATCCTTTCTTAGCATGCTTGTGATTGGAAGAGTTAACTCAGCAAAATTGGAGACAAACCTTCTAATGAAATTGATTTGGCCAAAGAAAGATTGAATACCCTTCTTGGTTCTTGGAATAGGCACTTTGCTGATTGATTCCACTCTCTCAGGGTCTATCATAACACCTTCTTTGGACACAATATGCCCCAACAGCTTGGCCTTTGGCACACCAAAATGAAACTTCTTTGGATTAAGTGAAATTCCATACTCTCTACATCTAATCAGCATCTTCTGTAGGTGTTACAAATGGTCTGCTCACTGCCTTGAAAAAACAGTCACATCATCTTGGTAAACTACAATAAACTCATTGATATAACCAACAAAGCCAACATCCATTTCCCTTTGAAAATTAGCACCAACATTCATCAATCCAAAATTAATCCTTACAAAAACATAAGTCCCCCAAGGAGTGGTGAAGGTTGTCTTAAGTCTTTCTGATTCTTTGACAACTACTTGATTGTATCCGAAGAAACCATCCAAAGTAGAAAGAATTTCTGACCTTGTTACAAGATGCAACATATTCTCCATGTTTGGAAAAGGATAGTTGTCATTCATATATGCTTTGTTTAGATTCCTAAAATCCACACAAAGTCTGATATCTCCGTTCTTCTTTCTAATTAGCACAAGGTTGGCAACCCAAGAAGAGTATCTAGTAGGCTGAATAATGCCACCATCTCTCAATTTCTTCAACTCTTCTTGCATTTTCATGGAAATAAGTGGGTTAATAGGCCTTTTCTTTTGTCTAAATGGCTTGGTTTTGGCCTCAAGAGGGATCTCATGCTGAAATAAATCTTCTCTATATGCCTTTAGCTCTGAATAAGACCAAGCAAGGTAGTCTTGACATTTCTTTAAAAGTTGGGCATAGGACTCTTTCTCTTCTTTGATGAGATGGCTGCCCAACTAGATCTTCCTTGGTTTGTCTTTAGTTCTCGAGTTGTGCTCTTCCACATCCCTTGATGTAAACAAGTTTCTATTTATGATGCAATCAACATTGCTAAAATTGGATTCAAGTGCAACAAGACCTTTAGGAATGGTATTTGTCTTCAATTGTATAATTTCCTTGTCAAACAAAGTTTCTCTACCTTCATTCATGCATACCAATGGTTCCCAATAAATATTCTGAGAAATAAACTCACCTTGGCATTGTAAGAATCTCAACACTTTTGCATCATCATCAAAAATCTGCCAATGCTTCACATTATCCAGGATAGTTGTCCTTGTTAGCACTTCAATACCATATTCACAAAAAGGTGAAATGGTGCAATTTTCAAATCTAGAACCAAGGAAAACTAGCTTATCAGAAGCAGCATTAAGACTTCTATCATGGTAAACAATGTTAAAGGAAGCAAACATTTCAATCAAGTCCCAAATAGCATGCTTATATTGTTTCATACGCTGATTTTTTGTAGCATACAACTTTCTTACTTACTTGAAAACCAGCTCTGAATCCCCCCTGAAAAAAATATCCTTCACTCCATATTTCCATGTAATCCTTAATCCCAATAATAATTCCTCATACTCAGCAATGTTGTTAGTACACTCAAAATTGAGCCTGAAGGAAAAAGGAAACTCTTCTAAACTAGGAGAAACCAACACTATACCAGCACCATTGCCAAATTTGGAGCAAGCTCCATCAACTAGTAATGTCCACAGAGAACCTACCATACCAAGGCATTCTGATTTATCCATATTATTCCCTTTTCCATCAGCAAAACCAATGAAGTTGTCAACATCTACATCAGAAAACAACACTTCATAAGAAGCATTGTTGGGATCTTCAATCAAGTGTAACATCTTCTTTTCACCATAGAGTTTGACAAGGCTTCCCTCAATGGGAATGGTGGAAAAATACATGTCCATTTGAACACTACTACTAACACTTGCAGTCCATTTTCTTGACAAAAGCATACCCCATTTGGCAGGGTAGTCAACAATTACAACATCAAGTTTTAAATTCTTATCCGGATAGGCTACAAGTTACACTACAACCCCTTCACAAAACCAACAACCGGCACTTCCCTTGAATCCATGGCTGTACACTTCCCATATGTTGTTATCACTTTGATATCCAATTCATTCATGACTTCTAAAGGAATGACATTACATGATGCACCGGAATCAAACATGCAATTGTGAAGCAACCTACCTTTTATGAGCAAAGTTGTGAAGAATGGATCAACATTCAATTGGGAATCAACCAAGGATGTCCCCAAATATACTTTAGGTGCCTCTCCAAGATCTTCCATTGGTGGTGGTGTTTCAAGGCCAACAATGCTTTGAAGAGGATTCTCAACAACATTTACATTTCTGCTTGGGGTAACCTTTTCTTCTTTCAATCCCAAGTATTCAAAAGCTCTTTTCTTGTGCTCAGGTATTTTAAGAAACTCAATGATGGGAACACTCACTTTAATTTGTCTCAATACTTGGGCTATATCATATGGAACATTCCTTGGAAAAACAACATTGGAAGGGAAACAAGAAGGTTCATTAGATGGAGAAGTATTCTTGGTAGCCTGGGCATCTAGAGGACTGATATTTTTGCATGGGACAGCAGGGTTCTTGGAAATTGTTTATCTTCTAGGATTATCTTTGGGAATACTTGTGAGCAAGGGTGTCTTTGGTTTGGCTTGAGGACCAGCTCCCCTAACAAATTTACTTCTAGTATTGTACTCCTTTTCTTGACCAACCACATCATTCATTAACAATTGTCTATCTTCCTCCGAAGGAATACCACCATCATACTTCTTGATCATTAAAGCCCTTAGATATTCAAAGTCATTATTAGGAATTTCAAAAGCCTGAACTACATCTACATCATGAACTTGAGGAAGAGAAAGAAATGGTACCCTCTTTATGCAATCCCAAAAGGTTGCAGTAGTCCTTGCACTTATCACATCTGTTGATGTTGTTGCTTGTTGTGAGCCTGAAGAGATGGCCATCATACAAATATTATCATCCATTTCATTCTCATTATCATCAACAACATCTTGCTGGTCTATTTCACATGGTGGATGAGGAAGAAAACATCTACAACACCAATCCATATCAGCAATTTCTTGAATAGTAGCAACTCTTGTAGTTAGAGGGTCAGGAACCACTCTATTTTCACGTGCTTGGGGTTGTATACTTGCAGATCCAACAGGCCCTTTACCTCTATCATCTTGTCTTTGATCACCCCTAGGATGATTGCCAAATCTATCATGGTTTTGAGTTCTTTTCTGTCCTTTTGAACTTTTCCCAATTCCTTTCTCATCCCGGGCTAACTTGTAAGAAATTTCTTTAACATCCCCCTGCCAAAGTCTTGACAACATCTTCTAAATCAGCCCCCTTGCTAGTTTGTGGCTTCTCAAGGTTTATCAGCTTCACACCATCCCTATTAAGTGGTTTACCAATAGCCTTGATATTATTTTTAATTTGAAGTGCCATGGTGAAAGCTTGTCTCAAGTTTGTAGGATTTTTGTCTCTCAAGTAATAAGATACCTTTTTATCAAATGCATCTACGTATTTGATCAAGCAAGACTCATCACAAGGACTCAAAATGATAGGCAACCTTCTCAATGTTTTATTAAATCTTTTATTAAAGTCATGAATGGTCTCAGTAGGGTTCTTCTTGATATTCTCAAACTCAGATAGAAGGAACACTGGATCTATTTTATCTCCATATTGTAATCTGAATGCATTACTCATCTCAGTCCATGAACGAATAGAGTTATCAGGTAGATATTTATACCAATCTCTTGCATCTTCCTCAAGTGTATGGATAAACAACTTAATATACACATCCTCAAATTCTATTTCAAAATCTTCCATCATGTTAACAAAGAGTTTGAGATGCTAATCTCCAGTTATGGCATTGTTACCTTGGAATTTGGTAACCTATTTCTCACATCTTGTGGGACAGCATTTGGATAACCATCCATTCCTCCAAAATCTATAGGACCAAAGGTGTTAACAACAAATAGAGGTCTGGGATGAGCCATATTGTTTAGTGGGGGTGATCTTGGAGGTGAAACAAATAGATGAGGAGTAGTAATGGGTCTGATTGGAATAGATGAATGATCTCTAAAATGACAACCCCCCAAAGGCTCTCCCTCTTGATAAACTTTAGAAAACTTAGAAACCATAGGAGTAGATCTAGGAGTAGGTTTTTTAAATACACAAGAAGGCCCCTCACTTGATGGAGAATGAAAATCAGCAAGAAGATTGCCTGAATCAGATCTACTTGAAGAAGAATTATAATCTCTAATAACAGGCGACTCTCCTTCAAATTCAACTATGGGGATTTCTTTTCTTATAACCAAATCACCAACCACTTTCCAAACTCTTCTTCCCTCTAGTTCTGAGCTTCTTGATTCAGTGAGCAACTTCTTAGAAGAGTCCTTGATGAAGAGGGATCTCTTTCCCTCCAGTTTGATAGATTTAAACAACAAGTTTCAAATGACAAAAATGTGTAAGACAACTGGTATTTCAAGAACCAAATAGCATGGAGTCACCACTAAGGATTTCCACCTTAGTTGTGCAAGAAAGCACTAAAATATTATGTCAAATGTATGCTACGAAAACTTTGCAAAGGTTTACAAGTTAGATATTCTTCTTCTTAATTCAACCAAGAATAGTACATCCAAATAATATAAACTGCTGGTAAATGATAAGAGCAAGCTGAGTTTGAAATCCCTTTTACCCAAAACATGCAGATCTAAAGTATGAAATGATGTCTCAAAAATGTAACAACTCAAATACTTAATCACACAAATGCTCAAACCTTTTAAATACTTTAAAACCACCAAGAAAATTCCAAGAACTCCCTGGAAACGGTGTCACTCAGGTGTTGGTATCTAGATTTAATCTCCTTCACAACTTGAATAGCATCATGAATTTTCACAAGACACTCAAGGATAGATAGATGTTTTGTATGTCGTTTGCAGCCGCAGAAGCACACCTATCTACTTGTTTGCATTAAAGAATTGAGGGAGTGGACAGCACCTTCAAGAGGATTTTGATATAATACTCACTATTTTAGGTTGTGCCTATCAACCAAGGCAAGAGAACTTGTATTGCAGCCCCTATATGGTAAGGAGATGGAGATGTCCTTGTGTTTTGCATATAATATAGAAGAAGCTTTGTGAAAACATGATCAAGTACCCATTATCCAAACTCAAAGGAGTTATCACTACTAAATGATGGAAATGTTCTCAAAACAAATCTAGAGCTGCAAAAGACATGATAAAACCCTGATCAACAATGTGCATTCTAGTGAAAGGATTGAATTCTTTTGTGGACATACAATGCAAATGCAGGGGTATTGTAGGTAGGATGAGTTAGTTTAAAATGAAATTCTGATGAGAGATGTTGGGACAAGAGTAGTTTGGAGTCATCACCTTCTTTGGTAAACTTTGCAAATGAATTACAACACCTAAACAACAGATATTTTTCAATGAATCTGAAGTGCTCTTTCAACCAGAATGTGTGCACACATGGATGCCCAAATCTACACTATTCCATACAAACTTTGATAACCTGCCACAAAGGCTTGAAGCAAAATACCAATGAAGCATCCAGGAATCCCTATTTAATCGTGACCTGAGGTGCACCCAAAGGTTTACAGATAGTCTCATTAATCATGGACAGTAAGCTGATTTTAAATCTTTTTATCTTCTATCAGATGAGAGCTCTTCTAAATGCAAGATTGAAAATTCCATTAAACCATCAACCAGAAATGAGACCCTGTATGATCAGAGAGATCCTAAACACAAGATTGTAACATGAGCATAAAACATACTGAAACACAAGTGTATGAAAACTTTTCCAAGAGATAAAACCAAATAATCAAAGAATTTAATTAGATATATCAACAAGGGAATGTTATTTATACAATCTCAAAGCTTGTTGATGGCTTTACAGCTGAAAATAACTCAACATGATGAACATTTGATGTAAAAAAGAATAAAAAATGGCTCTCAGGTAGTTCCTCCAAAAGAAAATGGACCTCTTCCAGTTTCAGTTGTGAAAATTCTTTTCTCGTCCTCCAAAATTCTAAAAAAACCTATAAAATGCCTCCAAATTACATCATATATCCTCTTCTAGCTTGGATCCTTGCATCCCAAGCAAATAATATGCCAAAGGGATCAAATTTGTTACAAAACCCTATCCATTTGATAAAAAATGATATAAAACTGTAAAACAGCTCATCAAAAGCCAGAGATGCACAAATATTTTAAAATATTACATGAAATTGGATCCTTATCCATCCCAGGGTCACGTTTTTGGCATTCAGACATACCAACATGCATTTGTAACCATTTTTCACCTTTTTTCCTCATCGTTTTAACTCTACAACTTTTCATTTTTTACCTTTCATGTGTTTTTCATGGGCTGAGGAAAATATTCCATGAAAAACACTACAAGGCACCGAATTAGCTCAAAAAATGGTGCCATTGCACTCACAAGGCTGAAAGGATGTGAAATCATATAAAATTTCATGTGATTTGGTGCCAAAATGATGATTCCACACTTCTTGGAGATTCCATGGCACCCAAAAAATGAAATTACACAGTAACCGTTGATTAAAATCAACTTTAAATCTCTGCCCTCCACGTGTCAGATCAAATCTTGAATATTCCCTTGATAATACCCTTTTTCCCTTTAGATGAGGTGGGACACGTGTCCAAATACCATTGGACCGGGCCTTTGCCTCCAAAAATGCATCTCAAACCCTTTTTTGGATTCGGGAAAATTTTGAATATTTTCCCTACGAGCCCTTGGATGCACCACATGTCCTCCTGTGGGCCTCCACCAAAACCTCGGGCCATGTTGTTGCAAATCAGCAGCACCCCCTAGATGTTGATCAGATTTCTAGTTTGATATTTTAGACATCTAGTGTGATTGTACAACATTGAATCCTCTCCCCAAGTGTGGGACTTGTAAAATGGGAAAGGAATCTCCAGATTAGAGGCTGGTTCCTCAACTCCTCTAATCAGCTATTTTACTTGCATAATTGCAGAGGTTCAAACTCCTAAATCTACTCTAAATTCCAAAGGGACAAGGATAGAAAATGCAAAAAAGAAAGAACTAAAACTAATGCTAATAGGTGATGCACCAAAGGAGTGGTGAGCATTTTTTACTTCTACAAATTGACACAGTTCATAAAATTCAACAAAAACAACATGCACAAACTGATAGCTGTAATGAAGTGTTAGAAATTAGGCAAACAACACCAGCAGAGGATAAAAACTAATCATAAGGCCTGTATTGTTATTTTAACATCAAAATCACTTGCATTCAAACACCTGAAAGGAAAAAATATAGTTGCAGTCTCTAGAAAAGGTCTTTTATTCCACTAAATCACTTCCAAGGTGAAAAAGGGAGCTTACCATACACAAAAAATGTTCAACCTTTGAAAAATGAGCCAAATCTCACTTTTACAGTGCAAGGGACGAGCCTAGGAGAGAGAAACATGGAAAAATGTGCAAGGGGTTCAACCATTGACTAAAATTCCATCAAAACAACATGGGCGACCTGACAGACCCATTCCCTGACATTTTTAACCATGCTAGGAGAGAATATGAGCCATTCTTCATTAAAATCGGTGGTTGAAACGTCATTTATGTTCATGACCACATGCTAGAAGTGTTTTTTAATTTTCTCTCACCAAACTCAACCAAAATGTAAAATTGACCACATAATCTTATAGGTAATTTCACCAGATTTCCATTGATATAAAGAATGTGAAAAACTGAGCTCTGGATCGAAAGATATGGCCATTTGAAGTTTTAGGGCAAAACAGGGCCAAATCGGGTTGGCGGGCAAAAAATTCAAATTTTTGCACCTTTTTGGTCATTTGGAAAATTTTCCAAAATTTCCCCGCGCTCCGCCACTCTAGGTGCCATGTGGTGGCATCTCATTGGCTGTGGGCCTTTCAGGGGAAATTTTTTCCAAAAAACTCTGCCGAGCCATAACTTCAAAAATACATGGAGTTAGGAGGAAAACTTTTACCTTTCTGGAAAGATGAGAAAGAGCTCTATCCAATGGTGTCATTTCTAGAATGTTTTGAGTGCCTATAAAGCAAAATATTATGACAGAGTCACAATAAAATTTTCCCAACTCCCACATGTTATTTGTTTGACCTCCCTGTGCCATGTGTCACCCTCCCATTGGGCACAGGCCTTCGGGTAGAAATTTGATTTTGAGAAATTTTTGAAAAATGAAGGCAAAAATTTTTAAGTGACCTCCGCCACTCGCTGCTCCATCTGACCAATCAAAATATGCCACATAGGCACACTAGGAAAATGCGGGGCTGTGGAGCAAATTCTCCCTTCACCAAAAATTGAAAATTTGACAAGTTATAACATTTTTTTTTACCACACCCGGCCAATAAGAGCCTACCTTGTCAGCATAAATGTTGCGATGATAAATTTGACGGGTAGAAGATGCCAGTACGCCCGTTAAAAATGTAGAAATGCAGGGGAGGCCTCCGAAATCAATTTTTTTTCCACAAGGAAGGCATATTTTTCACTTTAAATCAACTGAATCAAATTTTCACAATGTTTTAGGCCCGAGGACTAGGATTTTAGCAACAAATGACTCTGATTCCCTCCATTTCAAGTTTTTGCACGAACTTGACAAAGGAAAACGGTTCATCCCGAAAAATGAAGAAGTTAGGGCACAACAAAGGGGAAACCTGGGAGATTTTTTTAAAAAATGGGGTAGAATAACAACAATGAGGGCATTTGAAAGTTACCAATATTCATTTGACATCATGTTGCTTTAAAACTAGGTACATAGGACAACACAACTAGTTGCTTGCAATACTTTGGCCAAATATTTTCAACATATTGTTCATGTTACTATTCCTAGATGACATACTCGTCATTTCGGAATACATCCTTCACCTCACTCTTATGTTATCTAGAATGGTCTTTTACTGACTACCATCAGTCTACTTGCCCAAGGTTCGACCCTAGCTCCGGTTAGCAACATAATTTGTTATAGGAAGATGCTCACGATTAATTAGGGTATATGGGCATACTCAGCTGACCTAAGTCATCCGAATTGCCAAGGTACCCTAAGTCATGGAAAGCTACTACCTATCCTAAACATGCTACTAACTTGACCTAGAGAGAAACTAAGTTCAAGTCCAGATGTGTGTAGATCTAGATGAACAAATACGGAAGGGTGTTGCCACATGTCAACTGCAACACTGTATCCTTGAGAAGTCCCAGGGACTTCTCGAGGGTACAGTCCTACAGTTGGCATGTGCCAACATCCATTAGAACTGATTCATCAAGATGTACATACCCCTTAGTGGTCATTAATCATAATTAAATTGGATTAAGATTCAGATTACAACAACCATGCCTAACCCTAATTCCAACATTCCTTAAGTTCTTTATCCAACACTAGCCTGATTAGATATGGAGAAACTTCATTAATTCATGTTTGCATTTTTTATTCGTTAACGTGGCATAACAAACAAGCAGTTATCCCAAAAAGGACAACAAACATCAAACGTTTAATTCTTAATGCAACCTAGCTGTCCAAATCAAGTGTGTCATCCACTAGATAGATTCAACTAGTGTTTACTTTATAAATGAAGTTATAACGATTAAAGATCATAACCACTATTCCTTTACCTTTCATTCCATGAGAGAGGAAGAGTCTTCCTCTTCATGGTTAGATGTTAGGTTTAACATAACCTTTTTATCATTCATTACTTATATAGTTTAATTGTATGTCCAAAGCATATTTCATTATTAAACTATAGTTGTGTAATTAGAGAATGACATCCTTTGCAATTTTTAACAAGTTCATTAATATAAGGGAGATTATACTATCTCCTTAATCCAACTCATTATCTTATAACAACAATAGTATAAACAGATATAAAGAATACCACAAAGATATCACTATTATTTCCATCATACAAGTACAAAAGTATTCACATCACAAATTGTAGTCCAACACAAAACCTTTCAATTCATGATTTTAAATATACATTTACAAGACTATGCATTTCAGACATTCTGCATGTCAATCATAATTAAGATCTTAAAAGAACATCACTTTTCTTTTTCAATACAACTCAAGAATGATTCGAAAACTCTTTACATAAGATCCAGAATTAAATAAGCCAATACATCATGAAATTTCTTTGCCTTCTTTTATCACTTACGATGTCCATCTACAAAAATTGCTAGCACGGGTCAGTTTAATGAATGAACTAGCATGATAAGCACTAAGCATTAAAGTGAAGTGCATTCCACTAATTGTTCCATTAAAACAACTCTTGCTTTAATGAAAACAATTAATATATACAAAAAAATAATCATAAGTAATAACATCCAGAAAAGAAGTACAATTAAAGAGTTTGAAATCACTTTTAAGAAAAGAGCATAATATAATCTGCAACACCTGCATTTATATCATATGGTTTATTGATCCTATCAATTACTTTAAAACAATCAACAGTCTTGTCATCCAATTGTTTCATAATTCCATAAGAATAGAAATACACATTTATCTTTTCTAAGAAGCAAAAGAAGTTAATTTCAGCCTAGCTCATATTAGGATGATTCATCCTACAACTTAAGAAAAGAAGAATCAATCAATACTACTACTTCTTACACACTTCATCATCTGAAAGACAAAAAAATAGGTTTAGAACTCACCTAACTTGCTTCAGTTCAAGATATCAATATAAGGATTCTATAAATAAGAGAGACAACATCTAAACAAGAATCCTGAATCCATCCAAGAAGGGTTCATAATAAAAAAGAGTGAAAAAAAGACAAACCCTCCAATATCAATCCAAATGGAGTGTGACTCAATTAAGCAAAAACAATAGTCTATGTATGTTATTATTTTCTTTCTAAACATACTAATTTAGTTAATTTCTTTCCACTTCATAACAAAAAATGACTTATACAAAGTAACCAAAAAATCCACAAGAAGTTTGTATCTCAGAAGAGAATCAAATTCAAAGAAGCTCAATCAATGAACTTATCCAAACAACAGAAAAAAGATCTCAAATAGAAAAGGACCCAATCCATAATTCATTTCATTTATACTATGAAATGAATCTCATTTCTATTCAAAATTAGAATTCCTTAACTGGTTTCCAAAAGAGAACACAGAACCAAACGCATAGTTAAAGAAAGCAAACTTAAATTTTCCATTACAAATCATACAAACTATCTTACCTATTTCCATATGTCAAACACAAGTTCAAATTCAATTCACAGAATGAATTACACATTACAATCCCTAAAATAATATATTGTACCCAAGAGATCATATTCATTTCTCTTTTTAAAACCCAAAGATTCATTCAATAAAACCAACAAGGAATAGAAATCCGTAAACAATGTAAGATATACAGGGTTTAGTAAAACTTACAACTCAAAAGACTGAAATCCCATTACAAGGCTTCAACAACATAATGCAATAGAATAAGTAGTTCGTGTTGGGCCCCTAGAATATTGACTAAGTATTAAGGTGTGTGGGGCACATGGGACCCCAGTTATAGAAGGGTGCGCAAGGCAAAAGCACATAGAAGGAAGAGTTAAGGAGGCATATGGTTGCGGTGCATGAAAGAAGATTTGGGACTTAGCCAATTTAAGCAATAAAGGAAGAACACGTGAAAAGTGTGATAAGTTGTGCATGGATAATATGCCATCTTGGTGACAGCTGACCCAGGAAAAGAAGAGCATGCTAGTAAATGAATCTTCTAAAAGATCTTCATGAGATGGAGTGGAGAGCTTAGGCCTAAGAAAACATGCTCACTAAAGGACCACATTCGACACTTGGCGATGGATCTGAGGGCGCAGCAAGGTGAGTTAGTAACATGGGAAGGTGATAAATACAAGCTCCTGTGGACCAGGAAAGAGGAGATGAAAAAAGAAGAGAAAGAACATACGAATGGGAATATAGAAATGCACACAGAGAGAGATAACATGGGTGAAAGCTCTGCAGGATTGTTGTGATTGGAACTTTGATGCAAAAAGGAATGTACTAAGCTTAGCATTGTAATTTCTTTTTCTTTTTGGCATAATTATACAAGCCTAGTGATGTGCATGACTTTGGTCTTCTCTCTATGGCTCTTTGTAATGAAATAACAGATACAATGAGGTTACCTATTGCAACTAGATATGAATATCAGTGGGTTTTATGTATATTTCATTCATAGATGTTCTCTTTCCTTTCATGCTATGAATGAATGATTGTATCTTTCCTTATTTTACAATATATGTTACGGATTCTATTAAAACACTCAGTCTGAAAAAACTACAAGGATCTAGAGGCCGTTCTAAGCCCTATGATTCTTGTATGTCTAAACTTCTTTCCTAAATACTCTTACACTAATCATAGATAAATGATTCCCATTAAAACTCACATAAAAGAGACTCAACACCCATGCATGCCTCAGGTGAGTGCTCAACTTCTGATGGGTGATAGGTGTTTCACCTGATTCTTAGATTGTTTCTTTGAAGTGTTGATGAAAATAGGGGGTAACGGGCGTAAGAGGAATACCTGTTCAAAAGTTGGTTGATGGGTTATTATGCGCGTATGACTTTGGATCCATAGCTGATCATGAGAGCTTCCTTTTGGCTAGGAGGAACTACCTATAATGAAAACAAGACCACAAAAAGGAATTAAACAATATGGGTAGTGAACTGCCTAGCGTATGCTAGATCCACGAAGTATGGTACTTCCTAGATGGCTGTCAATCACTATTTTAAAAAAATTAATGCTATAAACAAAGTAAATCCTATTGTTATTTTAAAATGATTTAGGTATCTCACTTAAAAACATAATAAGAAAAATAGATCTAATCTAACAGGCTAAGCTAGAATAGAATCCAAAGGTCAAATGATTGGTTCTGGGTCTCTACAAGTTTGATAGAGGTCTCAGGTAGATCACAGGTGAATGGGGGGGTGAGATGAAATTTGGTGGGTAGGTATCTGTTCTAGGCTGTGTGGGAAAATACAAAGACCGGTGTCGGTCAGGGGTTGATCGAAGGTGGTTAGGTGTAACCGGTGCCGGTTAGTGAGATCTGAAAAATGTCACAACAAGCTATGGTCTCCTTTGTGATTACACAAAGGAATTTGGTGAGTCAAGGTGAAATATGGGTTACTAGAGTAGGATTTGGTGTGGTTTTAATGTGTATATGGAGGTGAAAATTTTAGAGAAGGTCAATAGGGGGCAAAGTAAACAATAGATGATAAAAATGATGATAAAATGAAATAAACCAAGAAAGTATGATGTTACACTTACTTGGATTCTAGTCCTGAATGCCTATGTGTGAGGGATGGAGTGTTGATGATGGGTTTGAAGGTTGCAAGTGATCACCAACTGATGAAAACATTCTGCATGGGCTACATGTACACTCCTCTTTGCTTAGATAGATCATATCATGGTTGGGATGGCTGTGCAGGAGAAGATGCTCAATCTCCTTCCTTGCATGTGAGTTTTTCGATGGAATTTACTCTCTGAAGATGCATTATCTCTCTGAGATGTGTTCTTGCTCATCAAATTTCTCCCCCAACGTTTTTCAACCTTGAGAATAAGGTAGTTAGGGGTTTTTAAGGGGGGTGACCAATGGCAGTCTGACTTAACCGGCAACGGTTAGGGGTAACTGGCGTCCGTTAAGGTGGGATTTCCTAGGTTTACTAAACTAGGGAGATCCTCCTAATTTCCTTGGATCTCATACTGTTATCCCACGGATTAGACTAAGATCCTCTTGTGAGTATGCGGGAATGTGGTTAGAGGGAATGTAGGCATTGATTGTTAGGGTTTGGGTAAGTCTTAGTTAGTTATGACAACTTAATAAATAGGTCTTAGGATGAGTTAGTTGATGAGGTGTCTAAGTGAAGTGTATGTGTGGATATTATTTAAATAAAATATTCAAATAATAAATATAGTGAGGATAATACATTAATTTAATTAAATTAATTAATTAATTATATTATTTGGGTGAAGGGGGGTCATGGCTAGGTAAATGTAATAAAGGGTGCTTATTGGTTGAGGTACGAAAGGGGAGTGTGACCTGATTTTAGTGTCTACATTTTACCATTTTTGTTGTGTAGCTTATATTGGTAAGTGAAGCTAACAAAAATAAGATGTGGTTTCCCCATGCGTGGGTGAAGGTGATCCCCCTCAAACTAGGAACTGACGCGGCAGTAGGTTGAAGCAGTAATGGTTGGTTTGATAAAAAGTAAATGTGAGGCAAAGGCAAGTGGGTACAGGGGAAAAGGGTGAAGGTCTACTCAGAAATATAGGGAATGGGTCAGGGTCAAAGGTAGCAATAGTCAAATGCACACACACATGTATAAACTGCAGCACACTACTAGGTTGAATAGCAGGTAAAATCTACATTCGTCTAAGGTTGATAGGTTTATCCAAACAAGGTTGAAGTGAATCCAGTATCCAAGGTATAGGATATGGTCAGGAAAACACAACGTAGGGTAGGTGCAGGAACATTTAGGTATGTTTCGGTACACACCAAAGGTAGGGTCAGGATAAACAGTCACGGAAATAGGCTAGGTAAGGTCATTAGGTCAATCAACATAGGTAACAAAGCCACAAGGTATATCAAACACATGAGGTCAAAGGTCACTAGTGATGGTCTAGGTATAAATATCTAGGGTTGACATAGGTAAGGCTAAGGAAGGGGTAAAAGAATAAGAAGTCATCAAAGGAGGACAAATGGAGGTAGGAAGTGATGAGGTGAGGAAAGGTAAGGTAATGGGTTGTGTAAAAAGTTTGATGGGGGTAAAGAAGAGAAACGTAAAGGGTGGGGTAAAATGAAAAAGTAAGGGCAATGTGTAGGTGAGGGTGACTAATGGTGGTCATGGATAATTGACGTCGGTATAGGAAAACTGATAATGGTTAGGTAGGGCACGAGACCAATGCCGGTCAATGGTAACTGACGTCAGTTAGGTCAGGTGGGTTATAAAAACAAAAAAATCCACATTTTTATAATTCATTTGTTATTTGCAAAGTGAAGAAGAAATGAAAAAAAGAGAGAAAAAAGAGAAAAGTGTTTAGAAGAAACGGGACAATGAGCGTGGCAGTCTGATTTGATGAGGGTTGAGTGGGTGAGTGGTGAGTAGCGGGTCCATGGGATCAGGGTGAGAGAGTTGATTAGTCAGAGGTTGCAAGTAGATATTCAATGATGGTAGAGGTGGGAGAGAGGGATCAGGTGGACCACCAGAACAACAACAAGATGTGCCACCGAGACGACGGTAGCATGACGAGGGTAAGCACCCAACACTACATTGTTGATAAATATATTAAAAGTGTGGTATTTGTTATTTATAGGGTTATGTAGGTGTTTTGTTTTTTGTGGGTGTGAGTCGGGCATAACTTGACAGTAAGGTGAGGTAGGGGAGGGGTCATTGGGGAGCTGGCATCGTCGGTATGAAGGGAAATTGGATATTTTGATGGCAAGGAGACCAACTGGGTCAATTGGAATGACCGGGGGGAGGTCTCTAAGGAGGGGGCGGGAATTATTGGATAAGGGGATCCCTAGGAAGTATATGGAATCATATTTGTGTCATTGGAGGGCTGAGG
Organism: Taxus chinensis; assembly: GCA_019776745.2. Taxonomy (NCBI): domain Eukaryota; kingdom Viridiplantae; phylum Streptophyta; class Pinopsida; order Cupressales; family Taxaceae; genus Taxus; species Taxus chinensis. The sequence goes on from CM034149.1 coordinate 551,805,464, forward strand.
GTGAGGGGGAGAGTTAGTGGTAGGGGAGGGGGTGGGGGGGGGGGGGGCACTCATAAACGGGAGCAGGGGGAGATGTGGCAGACAATTTCCTACTATTAGGGACTACTAAAAAACATTTCCATGAGCTCTTGGAACAACATGACCAGGGGGGCGGGTCCATGGGTATAATGGAGGGGGGGGGGGTGAGGACAATGGGGGGGGAAGGGGTAAGGGGGGACCTTGGGGGGGGGAGGGGGGGGGGGTAGGGTATACCTGGGGGGAAAGGGAGGATGGGGTGCCATACCAACACGTATGGGGGAGGGGGGGGGCCGGGGGGGGGGGGGGACATGGGTATTTTACGGGTTCTACACTTGATGACTAAATGGGAGGGTATTTTAAATTGTTCATAGGTTGATCATGTAAAACGTTTAGGGGTTAAGGTAAACTTTGTTCATTGACAAATACCTTGGACAAACCAAAGTTATAATTTGAAGTGTACATCGCCTATAGGTGTTGGCGACAATCCAACCTCCTAGTGGGGCCAATTTCCTTCATTGTTTGTCTCAAATGGATCAGCATCTTAAAGCTAGAGACCGACACATTTGTTGGAAGTTAATCATGGATTGATGCGGAAATGTTTTATTCCGGGCTAAAATCCCTATAACCTCGTGGTGTGACTGATCAATCAGGACTAATCCTAATTTTTTTTTCAAAAGGGGAGAGGACACACCCATTATTGCAATCCATACTTACGAAGTTGGTGAAACTTCACCAGAATTTTACCGACCTGATCCAGTCACGGTCAACTTTAGTGACTAAGGTGTCGTATGCTCTTAGACTCTGGACGAATATCTGAACGGTATTGTTTCACTTGTAGGACCAAACAGGTGACTGAAGCCGGTTAAAAGGTACCGATTGGTCAGTTAGAAATTTCCTACTGGTACCAGTCTTTTAGGATTTGGGCTACCAGGGTTAAAATGTAAAAGTGATAAGGCTAGTTGGTTTGAGATGTTTGGGTATAAAAATAGGGTGGAGGTAATGATAAAATTGGTGAATATGGTTCATGGTAATAGGGATTTGGTAACACACCCTGAACTGTTTGTTACTTTCTCCTATGCATACAAGTGTTGATATGTGATTCTTTGTAAAAGCGATGTGTTCCTAGATTAAGGAGAATCATGCTTGATATGTACGTGTAATTTCTTGCAGATTGCAGATCTTGACTGAGTCAGAATATGATTAGACTCTTTTATCTATTTCATTTTGTATCTGAGTTTATATCTGATCTCGGCAATAAATTATAGAGTTCCATCTATAAGGTAGTCTTGGATCAGTGGAATTGATCCAAGTAATGCTTTAAGTTTGTTCATGATGAATTAAAATCACAGACCTTGAATGGTTGCAAGTCTAGCAGCATTGGAATAAGCTAGTCAGGGAGTATGACTCAGGCTGATCAAGTGAAATGCTGAATTTGATTCCCGATATCGAAGTATATCTGGAAGGTCTTGATCGTGGACCCAGGTAATAATTTCGGTTACATACGATTCTGCAGGTTTTAGAACAGGAGCTAACCCTGTTCAAGGAAGGTATGATGAAGGTCTTTTGCTGAGTGTACAGCATGAATGCAGGACCTAAACTGGAATTTATTAAATGATTAGTAAACCTAAGACTAAACCTAACCTAGGGGTTAGATTAGTGTTAATCTAACCTAGACCTAGGCTATGTGTTAATGTCCTAAGTTAGTATCTATGTGGTAATATGGTTAGAATGAGTATTACCCTAAATTCTAACCTAAGATACTAACCTAAACTAATGAGGAGAATGAAAGGGGCCTATGGAAGGGGGGTGCAAACCATGGGCGGTGTTTTTCTATGACATTTAAATGCATGGGATAAGATGAGGGACAGGTCATGGCGGAGGTTTTTTTAAGCAACAGCTAACCTAAGCCGACGTGGCAGGTCGCTAAGTTTGGAAATGGACTTGAATTTTTCATTGGACTGTCGCCATTCTGGCGTCGGTGGAAGGTGGAAGTGGAGTCTTTAGCGGGAAAGTTGGTTTAAATTGCATTCAATATTTTTGGTAGTCGAAGCTCGGAGCTCAGCTGAGAAGCATTCATGAAAAACGATTTTGGGTAGTTGAACTCGGAACTCAGGCAAAGATGCAAACGGAAGTTTTTTTGGGTTTGTTTGGCTTGTCAAGATTTTCGGATTTCTCTTGCTGCCTCACTGGTTCTTCGCACACAGTCTTTCTTAGTTTGTATGGCAAGTATGGGATGTAGATAGAAACTTCTCTAGCTTTTCCTCTGTCATGGAGGATATATATGTGATGGAGATAGCGAAATTTTTGTTGGTCGCTCTAACTTGGAAAAGAGGAAAGGAGCACAGAGCTCTTCCAGTGGTCTGCTTCGGAAATTTGATCAAAAATCCAGGCATGTTAGGCCCCAACCTTTAAATATCTTGATGTCTTTCAAATGATTTCATTAGAACAACTCTGTTCTAATGATTTTAAGAAATTAGTTGTTTATCTATGGATGTCTAGTGTGATTTTTCTTGGTATGTTTCTCTTCTGGTTCGATCTTCATTTATCCTTTGTTGGGTGTTTTATTAAATTCGAACTGTGGCATTATTCTCTTGTGTTTGCATTTTGGGCTTAATATGCAAAACATTGAAATGTGTGAATGCTCGGCCTGTATACAGCAGCGTGAGCCCATATTGTTTTTGTAATGGGTATAGGCCATTGTTTTGTTTGTCGATTTTGATTGTCAATTTTTTGTGGGGAAAACAGTTGGGAAGGATACTATGGTTTACCTGTTTGATTGTTCAGATGTTTTGGAAATTTTTGTAAGCTCTGTCGTGGGTTTTGTTGATGGTAGTTATTGATACTGTTGGGTTTCGTTTGTCTTGAAGGTTGTTTGTGAATAACATCTTTCGAGTGACAGTATCTTTTTTGCAACTCTTGTGGAATTGTTTTTCTTTTCATAGGGGTAACGGATTTAACCGTTACAGTATGCATTATGGATGTATGGATATATTATATATTGGAACGACTCTGTAAGAGTCCATTGAATGACTTGTATAAATGGATTTATTGGGAAGTTATACGTTATATATATTGAATATTGGACAAGGATTTGTTTGAAATCTTGAGAAGTAACAGGTCTTTCGACCTCTGTTAACTACAGTAATTTTTGGGTATAGATTCCCCGGTTGTACTGTTTCGTTTCCTTTCTGTGTAACTTGTTCAAAATGTTGAAGAAGGTTCAGTTGGGTATTTTCTTTACGAAAACAGTAATTATTGAAGCCTGTTTCTTTTATGTTTATCATTACTGGAGTAGATGAATCATTAATTATTCTTATTTATTATCTTGATACCAGTTGTATAGACTTGGTTTGATTCTTGATAAAAAAACCAGTGTGATCGCTTCAAATTGGGACTGTTGGGTTTAATCTGTTTTGACCCTGTAGAGGGTAATCTTGTTTCTTTTGGCTTCTGTATAAGCCTGAGATTGAACTCGTGATGTCTATTTGGCCTTGACGGATTTCTCTGAATAGTTTGACATCTTGTATATCGGCCTTATGAGTTAGGTCATGGATATTAACCCGTATCAGTATGCCCAATATAAATACAGAATTATATTCATTTTTATTTAAATGACTCAGTGGAGTCGATTGAATGATTTATATGTTTAAGTCATGTTCATGGTTGAATATAGATGAATTTTGGAAATCGTTGTTCCAGCGACTTTTGGGAATATTTGTATTTGATCTCTATTATTCGTAAGAATACCATTGTGTCGCATTGGCAAGAGTTTCAGTTGGATTCTTTGTTTGAAATCAGTAATTAAATTTGTTTTGCCTGATTTTTATTATGCTCCGTTGATGAGCTCAGATGGAATCATATGTAATTGTTGACTTGTTACTACTGTTGGAATCATTTGAGTTCTTGGAAGGTAACTTGTATTTCTGTCTCTAATGAACTGCTACTTGGACACTGTCGTTTGTCACTGTTTGAGTTCCTGAGTATGGTTAATTATTTCGTGCTTAGAATAACGAGAATATCGTCCAGAATACAAGTACAAAATTGTCCAGATATTGTTGAAAAATATTGTTCATCTAAGTTCATAAAGGCTGCGGGTGCATTAGTTAATCCAAAGGGTAGAACCGTGAATTCATAATGTCTGTAACTTGTTCGGGAAAGATGTTTTATGAATGTCTTCTTCTTTAATCCTTAACTGATGATAACTAGATCAAAGGTCTATCTTAGAATAAACCGCTTGCTCCATGCATCTGATCAAATAGATCGTCGATCCTTGGAAGTGGATATCTGTTCTTGACTGTTGCTTTTTTTTAACATCTGATAATCAATACACAGCCTTAGTGTTCCATCCTTCTTTTTCACAAATATCACAGGGCGCACCCCGAGGTGAAACACTTGGTCTAATCAAACCTTTTGTCAAAAGTTCTTGCAACTATGCCTTAACTCGATTAACGCTGTAGTAGTCATCCTATAAGGCACTTTGGAAATAGGTTCAGTTCCCGGTTTGATTTCAATGGTGAAATCAAATTCTCTCTTGGGTGGTAACCCTGGTAATTCTTCAGGAAAGACATCCCTGAAACTTTGTAACAGAGGAATTTGCTTCATATAATCACCATCTTCTTCTGAAGATTCAGATATCTTTACTGCATAAAGGGTACATCCTTTATTCTTAGCCTTTTAAGCTGCATAGCTGACAGTTTTCTAACTGAAATTTCTCGTTTCACACCTTGAATCTCTGTTGTTTCCAGCTGATCATCTAAACATTTTATGTTCTTTTCATAGCAGTCTACTTTTGCTTTATGGTCAGCTAACCAATTGACACCGATGACAATGTCATACGATCCCAAAGGTGTAACATAGAGATTAACCTCCGTGGAAAAGTTAGGTAAGTCAAGGACTGCCCCAAAAAGACACATACTCACTGTATGAACAGAGTTATTACCATACTGTACAGTCCAAGATTTATCCATTTTTTCCAGCTTTTCTTTTAAGTTTAGAAGCAAGTTTATTAGAAATAAAACATTCAGTAGCTCCTATATCAAAAAGAATAGTGACAGGTATGCCAAATAACTTACCCGGAACTTCTATAGGTGTTACTTGCTTTTCAGCTTGCTTGTCTGCTACTGCAGCATGTATCTTATGCTACTGATTACGATCATCGTTCTTCAAAGGGCACTTATTTACGTAGTGATCTTTGCCACAATTGTAGCAGCCTCCTACAGGTCCCTTTTTAGGCTCAAAGTTGCCTCCAATTTTGTAATTGTCACGATGTCCCTCCATAGGGCTTCTGCCCATTATTATAATTTTTAACAAAATTATCCCTTACATTTCTAGCAGGCTTATTTACTACTGCTTTCTTATTGTTATCTCCTGGAAACTTACTCTTGTTTCCAAACTTTTTCCATGGTCCTTTTCTAGGTGCAAGAGAGGTTGAAGAAGGGTTTGCAGTCTTCTTCCGCACCTCCTCTTTATGAGCAGAAATAGCCTTTAATTTCTGTTCTTGCCTTATGCCTTTTCAACAACTCCTTCTATAGTGGTTAGACTGTGAACATCGACCTCTCCCCCTATCACAGGATTCAATCCCATGATGAATTTCCGTATTCTGAACTTCTCGTCAGTTTGATACTGCGGTACATACTTGAGGAGTTTTGTAAACCGCTCCCAGTATTCAGTTACCATTAGCTTCCCTTGAGCTAAGTTCTGAAATTCTATCATTTTCTGATCATAGAAAAGTTGTGGCAGCCAACGTTGCCTAAAATAGCCTTTAAATTGATCCCAAGTAATATTGGTCTCATCAATGTTTAGTTCAGCTTTACGGCTATCCCACCATGAAGATGCTTCGTGGGAAAGCTGATAGGCTCCCCAAAGAGCTTTGGTTTCCTCTGAGAAGTTCCTTATTGCAAATTACTTCTCCATTTCGCTGAGCCAGTTCTCAGCTCCATCTCCTAATGTGGTGCCATCGTACTTAGGTGGACTTATCCTTTTTATATCATTAGTGAGTTCTGCTGCCAATCTGGACTTTTTGTTTTTTTGTTGGACAGGTGCATTCCCAGCATTAACATCAACACCCATGTCAGGGTTGTCCTCAGGAGGTTGCTGATTATTATTATCAGCTTCTTCATCCTCCTCATTTCCCATCACCTGCTGTTCAAGTACAGCTAAGTGATCTCTTGTGTCCAACAAGACAGCAAGGATCTCATCAAGTTTCTGGGTTGTTTCCGCTCCTCCTTCAGGTGGAGCATTATTCGCAACGTTTCCCCCCTTGTTCTAACCATTTACTGTTACAAGAAAATTCAGGTTTTTATCAGATTATGGACACAATAGGTCCAAGAGCTGTAACCTTTAGCTCTGAGACCAAGATGTAACATCCTCATTTTATACCTTAGAACAAGTGAATTTTTTTTTTTTTGATAATTACATCCTGGTTCTAAATACATAATTTAGAACTCACAAATCAAATAACCATTCTTATAACAGACAACCATATGCAGCTGTAATGACTCGGAGTACCTCCGATCTATTCATTCCATGACTCGGTAATCTACCGATCTATTCATGAGTAATAAGAGTTGGTGTTTTTATTTAACACTTCACTCTTGCGGTTCTCTTCCCTATTCTGGGATTCAGAATGCTCTGTCCAAGGAACCTAACTGAATAATTGTTACCATTATTCATCGGCATCTCATCCCTTAGACTAGGTGAATTAGGACAACACAATCAATAGCTTGCGATACTTTGGCCAAAGATTTGAAACATACTGTTTATGTCTCGTATTCCTTAACGGCATACTCGTCAATCTGGAATATGCCCTTCACCCCATTCTTATGTTATATAAAATGTCTTATACTGACTTCTGTCAGTCCCTCTTATCTCAACTTATTCACTCGGAAACGGATTAACAAGGTGATAACGTTATATGGATGCCCACGAGGATTAGGGATACGATAACATACTGGTTCAACCCTAGTTAAACCAGTGTGTCAAGATACCCCGAATATCCTAGGCAGCCTTATAATGTGACCACATTCCTAATCAGTCCCTGAGTAACTCATTCGAGATCAAAGTGTAAATCTTAGCGATCAATGCAAAGGGTGTCGTCATAAGTCACCTGCATTGTTGTAACTTCGAGAAGATCCTAATCTTCTCAGAGGTACAACCCTGCAGTTGACTTGTGCCATCAACCTTTAAATCCACCTCGGAAAGATCTACTTATTAATATGCGTTACACACGTTGAGTTTAAATTACATTAAAGACGTTCCCCTAGGGTTACCCTTTCCCGATCCCTGGATTCTTCATCTTAGAATGACCTTCCTCAATAAAACCCATTACATGGTGGAGATATTAAGGCCAAGGTCTCATCATGGAGTTCTTAGAATATACATGATTCTAAGACAACGGAATTTGACAATAACTCATAAACTTCACATGAGATTGCCATCTGAACCCCATTAGGTTTATATCAGTTCTCCTAACTGAATTTATATCATACCTATTAGTATCAAGATATAAATGATTAAGAATCCAATTAAATTTTGTCCTGTCATAATCAAGACTAGGGATTAGTAATTTAATTCAGCTTGATTAGCGTTCTACTTACGTTTATTTTAATCCTATCTTTAGAAAGACAATGATTTAAATTTCAATTTTGCTTTCGATAGAAAAAATTATAACTACTAAACACTCATAAGAATTCAATCACATTTTCTTGTAAGCTTTCACTGACAATCACAAAAGTCTCCAAATTATACAAAGATAACATTGCCCCTCCGGTATATAAACCAAAGAAGGTCAACTATCGAAATAAGAATACAACACATAAGTAGCAAATACTTATTTCTATTCCTTTCAGAACTATACAAATACATTTTATGCATTCAGAATACTTGATACAATGCTCAACGGAAAAGGAACATCTTTCCACATATACTACATTTAGAAAAATCAAGATGTAATTCATTATAATTCAAAGTAAACAATCTGATCATCCTATCAGATCTGCATTGCTTTTACCACTTACGGCATCCATCTGTAAAAATTATCAACATGGGTCAGTTCAATGAACTGAGAATGATAAGCACTAACTCTTAAAACAATTGCAATCCGTCAATTGTTTTCATTAAACACCCTGTTTAAATGATATAAAATCACCAAACAAGTAAACATGATTCCGACTATACGTTAGGAATATATCATGTCTATAACGTGTAATAATAATTTTCGTTACAGAGTAGTACTATATACTTCTCAAATATTTCATCAAAATATTAGGGATCAAGAAGAACAAAAGTATCCTAAGCAATTATTCATTGTAAATCCCAAGATGAACAAACATTAGACAATCATGATATTCAACTTAAAAAAGAGGAATACCATATCAATCCTGATACCGTCATTATGTAAAAACAATTACAGATGTTAGTTAAACAATTATATCAACTTATAATTTACAACAGAAGAGAAATAAACAAATTGTACATGTTTCCCTCTTAATTAGCTCATGACTATACCGTCTTTTCAAAAGCAAGGCATTCACCTAATACACATGCAAATAAATCAGTCGAGTCCATCAACCACACACTGTTTTGTTAAAAGTTAAAATAAAGCAACTATAGTACAGTAACCCTCTTGCCAAACAACAGTGTCTATCTACCAAGCAGACTTAGTATGACCTTGCGCAAGAAGTGACAGACAAGAAGATAAACACTGAAAGGCTTTTAGACACAAGGTCGAAATCAAAAGATCTCCTTTGTTATCGCAGTCAACCAAAGACTCATGATCATTTAAGCAATGACATTTCCCTATGACTATGCGGAGGGATTTTAAACGAAATCCAAGCAACATGCACAGCCACATCCAACTGGAATGTAGTCAGAAAGAAAACATAACATAACATAACGTAGTCACTTTTGAACGCATCCAGAGTTGATAGTATGGTATTCACGACCTACTTTATAGAATCCATAATTCATGATGTCAAGCTATTAAAGAAAACCAACAAAGCCAAGAACATTACATGTTCATACTCAGGCTTATACAGAAAACAGTGACATAGATTACCATTCGAGGATTTAAAACTAAGTCCGTAAACAGTATTCACAGTTTAGCTTTTCCAGAAGCCGATATACAAGATATCTTCCCATACTCACGGAACCAAACGGTGTCGAAAACAATAGTAAACCCAATAGTCTTAATTTGAAGCAGTTACACTGTTTATCTATCAAGAATTCAACTGAGTCCCAACAACAGTATACAAGATAAAAAATAGTTAATGATTCTATCTATGCCAACTATGGTAAGCATTCAAAAATCAGGTGTAAGCAAATCAAAATACTGATTTCATAACAAGGAATTCAACGGAACCTCTTCAAAAATTTTGAACAAGCTTACACAGAAGGAAACGTAAATGTATACCTAGGGAGTCTGTACCAAAATTCATTACAAATAATAGAGGTCGTATGACCTGTTACTTCTACAAGATTCCAACGAAATTCAAATTATCAATACTCAAAGATGTATCTATATCCTCAACAGTGGACCATAATATACGAATCATTCAAAGGACTCCATAGAGTCATTTCAATACAATAATCATATATATATATCAATACTATCAATGGTTTGAATCCCCATAACCTCCACGCAAGGGGAAAAACAACTCCAACAAGGTCGTAAAGAATACTGTAACACAGCGAGTTACCTTTTCACAAATAACTATAAAATTTCATAACGGAAACCCAACCAGAATCCATAACCACCACTAAATAACAACCACGACAGAGCTTACGAAAGAAAAGGTCAATTAACTGAACAATCAATCAAATGTCCTTCAGTATCCCTTCCGGACAGTTTCCACAACAAGAATCAACGAAAAGTATCCATCAACAAGCATCTCAATAGTCTGTACCCATCGAGAGAAAAGTTTATGGACTCACACAGAGTAGGCCTATCACATATACTTGCAATAATTTCACATATTAAAGCCAAAATGCAAAACACAAAGAAATATAGCAACAGTTCGAATTTAAAAAACACCCATCAAGGGATAAATGAAAAATCAAACCAGCATGAAGATACAGTACCAAAATCACACAAGACAACCATAGAAAATCATCCATTTCCATAAATCATTTGAACAGAGTTGTTCTAATGAAATCACTTGAAAGACAGCAAGATTTTTAAAGGTTAGGGCCTAACATGCCTAGATATTTGCTCAAAATTCCGAAGCAGACCACTGAAAGAGCTCAGACTTTCTTTTCCTTTTCCAAGTTAGAGCCACCAACAAAATTTTGCTATTTCCATGGCTTATATATTTTCCTTGCCAGAGGAAAGAGCTATATACGCTCATACTCGCCATGCAACACAAAGAAGACTGGTGCAAAGAACCAGTGAACAGGTAGAGGAAAAACCGGAATTCGTGATAAGCCAAACAAAACATTAACTTTCCATTTTGCATGCCTTCTCGCGAATTCCGAGCTCGACTACCGAGCTCATTAATTACATTTACTCCCAATTTCCCGCTCAAACTCCACTGCCACCAGACCGCCATAGTTGGCGATAGACAAGAGAAATTCCAAGACCATTTCCAATTTTGGCGAACTACCACATCAGCTCAAGTTAGCCGTTTTAAAACCTCCACCAATTACCTGTCCCTCATGCTTATCCACGCATTAAATAACATAGAAACTACCGCCCATGGTTCGCACCCCTCCATAGGTCCCCAATAATCCTTGCTCAATAGTTAGGTTAGTAACTTAGGTTAGAATTTAGGATAATACCTAGTCCTAACTTCATAGAACATAGATACTAACTTAGGACATTAGCTCTTAGCCTAGGTCTAGGTTAGATCATCACTAATCTAACCCCTAGGTTAAGTTTAGTTTTAGGTTACTAACATTAATAATTTCCAGTTAGGGTCTACATTCCGTATGCTCAGAAAAAGACCTACAACATGCATTCTTGAACAGGGTTAGCTCCTATTCTTCCTTAGGCTACAGAATTATATGTAATTGAATTATTACCTGGTCCACGATTAAGACCTTCCAGATATATTTAGATATCGGGAACCAATTCTTTTCATATGATCAACCTGAGTTATCTTCCGAACTAGCTTATTCAATGCATCTAGACCTTGCAACCTGTTCAAGGTCTGAAATTTTAATTCATCACGAACAAACTTAAAGCAATACCTGGATCAATTCCACTGATCCAAGGCTAGGTATTATAGGTGGATAACTCTATAATTCATTCCGAGATCAGATTAAACTCAGATACAAAATGAAAGAAATAAAAGAGTCCAATCATATTGTAACACCCTGAACTATTGTTACTTTCTCCTGTGCATACAAGTGTTGATATGTGATTTCTTGTATAAGGATGTGTTCCTCGATTTAGAAATCATGCTTGATATGTACTGTAATTTCCTTTGCAGATTGTAGATCTTGACTGAGTCAGAATATGGTTAGACTCTTTTATCTATTTCATTTTGTATCTGAGTGTAAATCTTATCTCAGAATGAATTATAGAGTTATCCATCTATAAAATCTAGTCCTTCGATCAGTGGAATTGATCCAAGTAATGCTTTAAGTTTGTTCATGATGAATTAAATCACAGACCTTGAACAGGATTGCAAGGTCTAAAAGTATTTAATAAGCTAGTCAGGAGTATGACTCAGGCTGATCAAGTAAAAATGAATTGGTTCCCGATATGGAAGTATATCTGGGAAGGTCTCGATCGTGGACTAGGTAATAATTCGGGCTACATATGATTCTGCAGCAGAATAGGAGCAAACCCTGTTTAAGAAGGTATGATGAAGGTCTTTTTTCTTAGTGTACAGAATGCAGACCTAACTGGAATTATTAAATGATTAGTAACCTAAGACTAAACCTAACCTTGGGGTTAGATTTAGTGTTAATCTAACCTAGACCTAGGCTATGTGTTAATGTCCTAAGTTAGTATCTTTGGTGTAATATGGTTAGAATGAGTATTACCCTAAATTCTAACCTAAGATACTAACCTAACTAATGAGGAGAATGAAAAGGGGCCTAAGGAAGGGGGTGCGAACCATGGGCGGCGTTTTTCTATGACATTTAATGCATGGGATAAGGATGAGGGACAGGTCGTGGCGGAGGTATAGGCAACAGCTAACCTGATCCGACGTGGTAGGTCGCTAAGTTTGGAAATGGACTTGAATTTTCAGTTGGGCTGTCGCCAATTCTGGCGGTCGGTGGAAGTGGAGTCTGAGCGGGAAAGTTGGTTTAATTGCATTCAATATTCTCAGTAGTCGAGCTCGGAACTCGCGAGAAGGCATGCAAACGGGAAGTTTGTTTGGTTTGTTTGGCTTGTCACGATTTTCGGATCTCTCTCTGCATGTTCACTGGTTCTTCGCACAAGTCTTCTTTGTGTTGCATGGTGAGCATGAGGTTATCTAGCTCTTTTCTCTGTCATGGAGGATATATATGTGATGGAGATAGCAAAATTTTGTTGGTCGCTCTAACTTGGAAAAGGAAAAGGAAGCACGAGCTCTTCCAGTGGTCTGCTTCAGAAATTTGAGCAAAAATACAAGCATGTTAGGCCCTAACCTTTAAATATCTTACTGTCTTTCAAATGATTTCATTAGAACAACTCTGTTCTAATGATTTAAGAGATTAGTTGTTTATCTATGGATGTCTGGTGTGATTTTTCTTGGTACTGTTTCTCTTCTGGTTCGAATCTTCATTTATACTTTGTTGGGTGTTTATTAAATTCAAACTGTGGCATTATTTCTTTGTGTTTGAATTTTGGGCTTAAATATGTGAAACATATGAAATGTGTGAATGCTCAGCCTATACAAGCGCGAGCCCATAGATCGTTCTTGTAATGGGTATAAGGCCCATTGTTTTGTTTGTCGATTTTTGATCGTCAAACCTGTGGGGAAAACAGTCGGGAAGGATACTGGTGTACATGTTTGATTGTTCAGTGTTTTGGAAATTTTGTAAGCTCTGTCGTGGGTTTTGTTGATCGGCAGTTATTGATACTGTTGGGTTTCGTTTGTCTTGAAGGTTGTTTGTGAATAACATCTTTCGTATGTGATAGTATATTTTTGCAACTCTTTGGATTTGTTTTCCTTTTCATAGGGGTAACGAGATTTAACCGTTTATAGTATGCATTATGGATGTATGTATATTATATATTGGAACGACTCTGTAAGAGTCCATTGAATGACTTGTATAAATGGATTACTGTGGAAGTTATACGATTATATATATATATATATATATTTGAATATTGGACAAGGATTTGTTTGAAATCTTGAGAAGTAACAGGTCTCTCGACCTCTGTTAACTACAGTAATTTTTGGGTATAGATTCCCCGGTTGTACTGTTTCGTTTCCTTCTGTATAACTGTTCAAAATGTTGAAGAAGGTTCAGTTGGTATTTTCTTTACGAAAATAGTAATTATTGAAGCCTGTTTCTTTTATGTTTATCATTACTGGAGTAGATGAATCATTAATTATTCTTCTTTATTATCTTGAATACCATTGTATAGACTTGGTTTGATTCTTGATAAACAACCAGTGTGATCGCTTCAAATTTGGGACGATTGCTGGGTTTAATCTGTTGTTTGACCCTATAGAGGGTATCTTGTTTCTTTTGGCTTCTGTATAAGCCTGAGATTGAACTCGTGATGTCTATTTGGCCTTGACGGATTTTTTCTGAATAGTTTGACATCTTGTATATCGGCCTTATGAGTTAGGTCATGGATATTAACCCGTATCAGTATGCAATATGAATACAGAATTATATTCATTTTTATTTGAATGACTCAGTGGAGTCGATTGAATGATTTATATGTTTAAGTCACTGTTCATGATTGAATATAGATGAATTTTGGAAATCGTTTTTCCAGCGACTTAAGGGAATAATTTGTATTTTGATCTCTGTTATTCGTAAGAATACCATTGTGTCGCATTGGCAAGAGTTCAGTTGGATTCTTTGTTTGAAAATCAGTAATTAAATTCGTTTGCCCTGATTTTTATTATGCTCCATTGATGAGCTCAGATGGAATCATATGTAATTGTTTGACTTGTTACTACTGTTGGAAATCATTTGAGTTCTTGGAAGGTAACTTGTATTTCTGTCTCTTAATGAACCTACTACTTGGACACTGTCGTTTGTCACTGTTGAGTTCCTTGAGTATGGTTAATTATTTTGTGTTCTGTCCCTGTTGGGGTGAGTCGCGAATACCACACTTTAGACTTGCATGCGCCAAGGTAAGAATAGATTGGTTATATTCCCTTTCCGTTTACTCCTGTCTGATTGTGACTAAGCATGTTCGGAAGTTTTGAGTGATTATCTTGGCATAATCTTAGGGAAACATTCAATTGCCTAATGCAATGTTGTCCATTGTTGACCGAAATTCTAGAGGTTCTTTGATTTCGAACTTAGGTTGAAAAGCCTTGTTTTGTTCGATTTTTATTATGACAGTAATTCTTCTTTTAGTTTGACGGACTTAATCGTATACATACTGGATGAATACAATTCATATGTGAAGACATTACAGTAATGAACTTATGTGAAAGGAAGTGTGAATGATTTTGGTTCTTTCTCTTCTTTTGCTTATTTGATGATATATGTCTAGCAGTGGGAATTGTTTTGTAATATATTGGTGGAATCCCGAATTGTTATGATATTTCCCTTTTTGGATGAATGAAACGATCTGTCCAATGTTGTGATTTTGGATTCAATGATTGTTTGTGTACATTCATTCCTTGATTCTTAATATTTGATGAAATATCATAAAGTGATTAAGACTATTCTGTAACATTTATAGAGTTACATATTTGTAATCATTTTGTATTACAAGGGCTTAGTCTGATTATGTTTACTTCTATGTGAATATCTGTTCTCATTTAAACAGGGTGTTTAATGAAAACAATTGATGGATTGCAATTGTTTTAAAAGTTAGTGCTTATCATGCTCAGTTCATTGAACTGACTCATGTTGACTATTTTTGCAGATAGTTGCCGTAAGAGGTAAAAGCAATGCAGATCTGACAGGCTGATCAGATTGTTTATTTGATTTATAAAGAATTACAGCTTGATTTTATAAGATGTACTATATGTGAAAAGATGTTTCTTTTCCGTTGAGCATTATATCAAGTATGTTGTTTGCATAAAATGTAATTGTATAAGTTCTGAAAGGAATGAAAATAAGTGTTTGAAACTTATGTATTGTATTCTATTTCTGATAGGTTGACCTTCTTCGGTTTATGTACCATGAAGGGGCATTGTTATCATTGTATAATATGGATGCTTTTGTGATTGACAATGAAAGCTTGTAAGGTAATAAGATTAAATTCTTATGAGTGTTTGGTAGTTCTAATTTGTTCTAGCGGAAGCCAGTATTGGAATTTAAATTATTGTCTCTCTAGAAGATAGGTTAAAATTGAGCCTAAAAGCAGAACGCTAAACAAACTGGATTAAATTACTAATCCCTAGTCCTAAGTATGAAAGGACAATAGTAAATTGGATTCTTAATCATTTATATCTTTAAACTTATAAGTATGATATAAATTCAGTTAAGAGAACTGATAGGCAATCAAATGGAGTTCAGATGGCAATCTCAAGTAAAGGTTATGAGATATTGTTCCAATTCTGTTGCTTTAGAATCAGGTGTATTCTAATGACTCCTTGATGAGAGCGTGACCGTAATACCTCTACCATATAATGAGTCTTTATAGAGGAGGGTCGTCTTAAGACAAAGAATCCAGGGATTTGGAAAGGCTAACCTTAGGGAAAAGTCTTTAAAAGTAATTTAAACTCAAGTGTGTAACGCTTGTTACTGGGTAGATCTTCTCGAGGCGGATTTAAAGGCTGACGACATAAAGTCAACTGCAGGGTTGTACCTCCGAGAAGATTAGGATCTTCTCGAAGTTACAACAATGCAGGTGACTTATGGCGACACCCTTTGCATTGATCGTTAAGATTTACACTTGATTTCGCACGAATTACCCGGGGACCGATTAAGAACGTGGTCATGTTATAAGGCTGCCTCGGAGATTTGGGGTATCATGACACACTGGTTGAACTGCAAGGCTGAACCAGTATGTCATCATATCCCTAATCCTCATGGGCATCCATATAACATTATCACCTTGTTAATCTGCCTCCAGGTGATTCAGTTGTGAAAGGAAGGACTGACAGTAGTCAGTATAAGACATTCTATATAACATATGAATGGGGTGAAGGACGTATTCCAGATTGACGAGTATGCCGTTAAGGAATACGAGACATGAACAGTATGTTTCAAATCTTTGGCCAAAGTATCGCAAGCTGCTGATTGCGTTGTCCTAATTCACCTAGTCTAAGGGATGAGATGCCGATGAATAATGGTAACAGATTATTCAGTTAGATTCCTTGGACAGAGCATTCTGAATCCCAGATTAGGGAAGAGAACCGCAAGAGTGTTGTGTTAAATAAAAACACTAACTCTTTTTACTCATGAATAGATCGGTGGATTACCGAGTCATGGAATGAATAGATCGGAGGTATTCCGAGTCATTACAGCTGCATATGGTTGTCTGTTATATAAATGGTTATTTGAATTGTGAGTTCTAAATTATGTATTTAGAACCAGTATGCAATTATCAAAAAAAAAAAAAAAAATTTGACTTGTTCTATTGTCTAAAATGAGGATGTTACATGACCTTACATATCGGAGCTAAAAGATGCAGCTCTTGGACCAAGTTGAGATGGCATAATGTGAGCTAAAAAGGTGAAGTTGCTAAGGTGAACTCAAGGTGAATTAGAACAAGGTGAAGCGTATGCGAGGAAAGCTCCATCTGAAGTGAGGAGCGGCATAGGACCCAGTTACTCGATGAGCTCCTGGGTGCCCTGCTCAACTCAAGCTGATTAGCTTAGCTCCCAGTTGAACAGCTACTTTTTGGGTTGTTCGAGTGAGGCTCCCAGAAGCTGATACTAATAATCAGGTGAGCTCCTGAAGACAAGCTCGACTTGGTGAGCTCCTATTAATGCTGGGAATGCACCTGTCTAACCAGAAAACAACGAGGCTAGATTGGCAGCAGAGCTCACTAATGATATAAAAAGGCTCATGTCAACCTAACTATAGTGGCACCTACATTAGTTAGTTCCCAGGTGAGACTATTAGGCTGAGCTCCTATGGAGAAGCTACTTAGCAATAAGGAACTTCTAAGAGTGAGCTACCAAGGCTAGCAACTTAGGTGAGCTATTAAGTGAGCTTTCTCACGGTGCAGCTACGTAGGTGGGATAGCTCGAAAAGCTGAACTAAACATTGGTGAGAGCAATCCCAGTTGAGGATCCCTGGTAAAGGCTACTCGGTGAGCTCACAAGTTGACTGCAAGTCAACTTTACTATGGTGAGTTACTTAGTGAGCTCCCAGAACTGAGCTCAAGGTGAAGCTAACTTGGTGAGCTCCTAGATGAGCTACTTGGTGAGCGGTACTCTACGAAACTCATCAAGTCGATGTACCATATGTACTCAAGGTGACGAAAAGTTCAAGGATATAGAGATTCCTCATGTGATTGAATCAAGGTGATAGGGGCAGAGGTCGATGTTGATAGGTCCAGCTCACCATGGAAGGAGTTGTTGAAAAGGCCATAAAGCAAGATCAGAAATTAAAGGCTCCCATTTCGAGTTTTATGGAGGAAGTTGCTTTATGAAGCTCTCGAGCAAACCCTTCAAGTCGAGCTCTCTTGCACCCAGAAAAGCTCCATGGGTGAGTTTGGAAACTTGAGTGAGTTTCTAGTCCAGATAACCCTAGGTAAGCTAGCAATCCACGAGCCTCCTAGAATGACGTTCAAAGGTGAGAATTTTTTGCTAAAAATTCTAATAATGGGCAGAAGTCCTATGGAGGGACATGTGTGACAATTACTAAGACTAGAGCTCAACTTTGAGCCTGGAAAGGTGAGCCGTTAAGTGAGCTCCTAGATGAGTTCCTAAGTGAGTTACTCAAATGATCTCCTAGGTGATCTCAACTTGAGTTAATTGGTGAGCCCCCAGAAGATATCCCAAGAGAGCTACTCGGTAAGCTATTTTACCTGAGCTGCTAGGGGAGCTCCCAAGTGATCTACGTGGTGAGCTCCCATGCGAGGTCCCTGGTGAGCTCACAAGAAAGCTCAAAAGTGAGGTCAATTCAACCTACTCAATGAGCTACTCCATGAGCTCCCAGGTGACTTGTTAGGTGCGCTCCCAAGTGAGCTACTTGGCGAGCTACTCAATTAACTCCAAGGTGAGCTACCAGATGAGCTCAAGGCAAGTTGGTAAGGTGAGCTACATAGTAAGCTCAAGACGAGCTGGCAAGGTGACCTTATAGGTTAGCTCCCATGTGAGTTTTTGGGGGAGCTACTTGATGAACTCCCGGGTGAGCTCATGTCGAGCTACTCGGCGAGCTCCTGAGCAAGCTATCATGTGAGCTCCTTAGTGAGTTTTCAAGTAAGCTCAAGTTGAGATGCTCGAAAAGGACCATGGAAAAAGTTTGGAAACAAGAGTAAGTTTCCAAGAGATAACAATAAGAAAGCAGTAGTAAATAAGCTTACTGGAAATGTAAGGGATAATTTTGTTAAAAATTATAATAATGGGCAGAAGTCCTATGGAGGACAGCGTGACAATTACAAAACTGGAGGCAATTCTAAGCCTAAAAAGGGACCTGTATGAGGCTGCTACAATTTTGGCAAAGATCACTACGCAAATCGGTACCCTTTGAAGAAGGATGATCGTAATCAGTAGCATAAGATACATGCTGTAGTAGCAGACAAGCAAGCTGAAAAGCAAGTAACACCTAAAGAAGTTCCGGGTAATTTATTTGGCATACCTGTCACTATTCTTTTTGATAAAGGAGCTACTGAATGTTTTATTTCTAATAAACTTACTTCTAAACTTAAAAGAAGAGCTGGAAAAATGGATAAATCTTGGACTGTACAGTATGGTAATAACTCTGTTCATACAGTGAGTATGTGTCTTTTTGGGGCAGTCCTTGACTTACCTAACTTTTCCATGGAATTTGATCTCTATGTTACACCTTTGGGATCGTATGACATTGTCATCGGTGTTAATTGGTTAGCTGACCATAAAGCAAAAGTAGACTGCTATGAAAAGAACATAAAGTGTTTAGATGATCAGCTGGAAACTGTAGAGATTCAAGGTGTGAAATGAGAAATTTTAGTTAGGAAACTATCAGCTATGTAGCTTAAAAAGGCTAAGAATAAAGGATGTACTCTTTTATGTAGTAAAGATATCTAAATCTTCAGAAGAAGATGGTGATTATATGAAGCAAATTCCTCTGTTACAAAGTTTCAGGGATGTCTTTCCTGAAGAATTACCAGGGTTACCACCCAAGAGAGAATTTGACTTCACCATTGAAATCAAACTGGGAACTGAACCTATTTCCAAAGTGCTTTATAGGATGACTACTACAGAGTTAGTCGAGCTTAAGGCACAGTTGCAAGAACTTTTGACAAAAGGTTTGATTAGACCAAGTGTTTCACCTTGGGGTGCGCATGTAATATTTGTGAAAAAGAAGGATGGAACACTAAGGCTGTGTATTGATTATCAGATGTTGAACAAAGCAACAATCAAGAACCGATATCCACTTTCCAAGGATCGACAATCTATTTGATCAAATACGTGGAGCAGCAGTTTATTCTAAGATAGATCTTCAATCTGGTTATGATCAGTTAAGGATTAAAGAAGAAGACATTCATAAAACAGCTTTCCAAACAAGGTATAGACATTATGAATTCATGGTTCTACCCTTTGGATTAACTAATGCACCCACAGCCTTTATGAACATAATGAACAATATTTTTCAAGAATATGTGGACAAGTTTGTACTTGTATTCTTGGACGATATTCTCATTTATTCTAAAAGCATTGAGGATCACAATGAGCATTTGAAGATAGTTTTGGAAATTCTGAGAAAAAGAAAGTTGTATGGTAAGTTATCCAAATGTTCTTTCTTTGATTCAGAAGTTCACTATTTGGGTCATGTCATAAGTAAAGAAGGAATTACTGTAGATCCTTCAAAAATAGTGGCAATAACTGAGTGGCCTGTGTCAAAGAATGTGCATGAAGTAAGAAGCTTCATGGGTCTTGCAGGTTACTATAGAAAATTTGTAAAGGATTTTTCTAAGGTAGCTGCACCAATAACTTCATTGCAGAAGAAGGATAAGAAATTCATGTGGAATGACAAGTGTGAAGTGGCTCTCAAAAGTCTGAAAGACCAGTTGACTTCTGCACCTATATTAGCTGTACCAGACCCTAATGGGAATTTTACTATTGTAACAGATGCTTATGGGGAAGGCCTTGGAGGTGTTTTGCTACAAAATGATCAGGTCATAGCATATGAAAGTAGAAAACTCAAGTTACATGAGCTGAACTATGCCCCTCATGATTTGGAATTTGCTGTCATTGTTCATGCACATCAAGTCTGGAGACACTACTTACT
This sequence comes from Taxus chinensis, assembly GCA_019776745.2. Classification (NCBI taxonomy): domain Eukaryota; kingdom Viridiplantae; phylum Streptophyta; class Pinopsida; order Cupressales; family Taxaceae; genus Taxus; species Taxus chinensis. The sequence goes on from CM034149.1 coordinate 551,825,939, forward strand.
TGGGAAACCTTTTGAGTTGAAAACTGATCACTTAGGGCTGAAATATATTTTTACTCAGCCGAATCTGAATGCCAGACAGAGAAGGTGGTTAGAATTTTTATCACAATATGATATTGATATTAGTTATATCAAATGGAAGGAGAATAGAGTAGCTGATGCTCTAAGTCATAGGAGGCACATTTCTGCTCTTATAACATTAAGAACTCAGTTCAAGGAAGAGGTAAAGAGTGCCTCAGAATCTGATAATTACTTTCTGTAGGTAAAGGCAGCACTTGCTGCAGAACCTAATGATGAAAGGTATAAAGGTTTTCATTTTGATAATGAAGGAATCTTGTGATATGAAAACAGGGTATATGTACCTATGTTGAATGAGTTGAGGAAGAAGTTGTTAGTGGAATTTCATAATTTCACCTTTCTCTAGACACCCAGGTATCAGAAAGATGCTTGTTGATATGAAACAAGCAATACTTTTTGAAAGGTATGAAAAAGGATGTCATAAATTTTGTGACCCATTGTTTGGAGTGTCAGCGGGTGAAGGCAGAACATATGCACCCTGCTGGACTATTATATCCTCATAGCATACCACAGTACAAAATGACAAGTAATAACCATGGATTTTATACAAGGATTACCCATGTCTAGTAATAAAGATGATGTTATCCTGGTAGTTGTAGATAAACTGATTAAGGTAGCTCATTTCATCACTGGAAATCTAAAGGATGATTCACCAGTGCTGGCCAAAAGATTCATACATGAAATTTTCAGATTGCATGGTGTACCAGAATTGATTATATTTGACAGGGATCCAAGAATGACGTCAAGGTTTTGGAAAACACTTAATACAGCTCTTGGAACAAAACTAAACTTCAGTTATGCATATCATTCGGAAACAGATGGACAAACTGAAAGGGTAAATCAAGTGTTGGAGGACATGTTGCGGATGTATTGCATGGATCAACAGTATAAATGAGAAGAGTATCTTCCATTAGTTGAGTTTGCATACAACAATACTTATCATTCATCTCTTAAAATGGCACCATTTGAAGCACTTTATGGAAAAAAGTGCAGAACTCCTGTTAGTTGGGATAGTGTTGAGGATAGGGTGGTAATTGGACCAAAGATTGTCACAAAAATGGAACAGCAAGTTAAGTTGATTCGTGAAAGATTAAAGGAAGAAGTGGATAGGCAGAAGAGCTATGCTGACCTTAAGCGGGTTGATAGAAGGTTTGAGCTTGGTGATAAGATTTTTCTTCGTGTTAAACCCAGAAAGAGTTCTATAACCTTTGGCAAGGCTGCCAAGTTATCACCTCGATTCGTGGGACCTTTTGAAATTATCGAAATAATCAATCCTGTAGCTTATCGTTTAGCATTACCACCTACTTTATCTCACATGCATGATGTTTTCCATATTTCTTTGCTTAAGAAATATGTTTCAGATCTGTCACATGTTTTAAATTGGAATTCCTTGCAGGTCCAAGACCCAGGAATAATTGTGGTTCAACCCACACGAGTGCTGGAAACTCGCCAATTACATTTAAGAAATCATGAAATACAGCAATGTAAGGTCCAGTGGGACCAGTTTAACGAAGAAAGTGCAACTTGGGAAAATCTAGGAAGAGATGAAAATTGCTTTTCCTTCTCTTTTTCAATAGAATGAAATCTGTTGACAAAACATTCTTTAATGAACTTTTTTTTTTTAAGTATTTATGAAAGCCAGATGAAGGAAAACATTATTCAGGTTGAATAAAATGTGTTGTGACATTGAATTCTGGAACTATTCAAATTAGAAATAGTCACATTGTTTGTGTACTGATAAATTGGTTGACCTGAAGGTTAATTGAATATGTAATCATCGGGATGATGAATCTTTTTAGGAGGGAAGCATGTAACACCCTGAACTGTTGTTACTTCCTCCTAAGCATACAAGTGTTGATATGTGATTTCTTTTGTAAAAATGATGTGTTCCTTTGATTGAGAAGTCATGCTTGATATGTACTGAATCTTCTTTGTAGATTACAGATCTTTGACTGAGTCAGAATTTGATTAGACTCTTTTATTTATTTCATTTTACATCTGAGTTTAATTTGATCTCGGAACGAATTATAAATTTATTCATCTATAAGACCTATCCTTGGATCAGTGGTATTGATCCAAGTGGTGCTTTAAGTTTTTCATGATGAATTAAAAATTATAAACCTTTCACAGGTTGCAAGGTCTGAATTCATTGAATAAAGCCAATCCCAAGTCTAACTCAGGTTGATCATGTGAAATGGAATGGTTCCCGATATCAAAGAATATCTGGAAGGTCTTGGTCGTGGACCAGGTAATAATTCTGTTGCATATAATTCCGTAGCCTAATGGCAGTACAGGAGTGAACCCTGTTCGAGAATGCATGTTGTAGGTCTTTTTCTGAGCATACGGAATGTAGACCTAACAGGAATTATAAATGTTATTAACCTAAAACTAAACTTAACCTAGGGGTTAGTGTTAATCTAACCTAGACCTAGGCTAAGAGCTAATGTCCTAAGTTAGCATCTATGTTCTATGAAGTTAGACTAGGTATTATCCTAAATTCTAACCTAAGTTACTAACCTAACTATTTGAGCAAGGATTATTAGGGACCTATGGAGGGGTGTGAACCATGGGTGGCCTTTTCTATGTCATTAAATGCAAAGGATAAGTATGAAGGACATGTATTGGTAGAAGTTTTAGAAGCGGCTAACTTGAGCCGATGTGGTAGGTTGCCAAAACTGAAAATGGTCTTGAAATTTTATTTGTCTATCGCCAACTATGGCGGGTCAGTGGCAGTGGATTTTGAGCAAGAAATTGGGAGTAAATGCAATTAATGAGCTCGGTATTCGAGCTCGGAATTCATGAGAAGGCATGCAAAATGGAAAGTTAATGTTTTGTTTGGCTTATCACGAATTCCATTTTTTCCTCTGCCTGTTCACTGGTTCTTCGCACCAGTCTTCTTTGTGTTGCATGGCGAGTATGAGCATATCTAGCTCTTTCCTCTGGCAAGGAAAATATATATGTCATGGAGATAGCAAAATTTTGTTGGTAGCTCTAACTTGGAAAAGGAAAAGAAAGTCCGAGCTCTTTCAGTGGTCTGCTTCGAGATTTTGAGAAAATATCCAGGCATGTTAGGCCCTAACCTTTAAAAATCTTGTTGTCTTTCAAGTGATTTCATTAGAACAACTCTGTTCAAATTATTTATGGAAATAGATGATTTTCTATGGTTGTCTTGTGTGATTTTGGTATTGTATCTTCATGCTTGTTTGATTTTTTCATTTATCCCTTGATGGGTGTTTATTAAATTCAAACTGTTGCTATATTTCTTTGTGTTTTGTATTCCGGCTTTAATATGCGAAATTATTGCAAGTATATGTGATAGGCCTGCTCTGTGTGAGTCCATAAATTGTTCTCACGATGGGTACAGACTATTGAGATGCTTGTTGATGGATACTTTTCGTTGATTCTTGTTGTGGAAACTTTCGGAAGGGATACTGAAGGACATTTGTTTGATTGTTCAGTTAATTGACCTTTTCTTTTGTAAGATCTGTTGTGGTTGTTATTTAGTGGTGGTTATGGATTCTGGTTGGGTTTCGTTATGAAATTTTTTTAGTTATTTGTGAAAAGGTAACTCACAGTGTTACAGTATTCATTACGACCTTGCTGGAGTTGTTTTTCCCCTTGCGTGGAGGTTATGGGGATTCAACCCATTGATAGTATTGATTTATATATATGATTATTGTATTGAAACGACTCTGCGGAGTCCTTTGAATGAATCGTATATTATGGTCCACTGTTGAGGATTTAGATACATCTTTGAGTATTGATAATTTGAATTTCGTTGGAATCTTGTAGAAGTAACAGGTCATACGACCTCTGTTATTTGTAATGAATTTTGGTACAGACTCCCTGGGTATACTTTTACGTTTCCTTCTGTGTAAGCTTGTTCGAGAATTTTGAAGAGGTTCAGTTGAATTCCTTGTTATGAAATCAGTATTTTGATTTGCTTACACCTGATTTTTGAATGCTTACCATAGTTGGCATAGATAGAATCATTAACTATTTTTACCTTGTATACTGTTGTTGGGACTCAGTTGAATTCTTGATAGATAAACAGTGTAACTGCTTCAAATTAAGACTGTTGGGTTTACTATTGTTTTCGACACCATTGGGTTCCGTGAGTATGGGAAGATATCTTGTATATCAGTTTCTGGAAAAGCTAAACTATGAATACTGTTTACGGACTTAGTTTTAAATCCTCGAATGGTAATCTATGTCACTGTTTTCTGTATAAGCCTGAGTATGAACATGTAATGTTCTTGGCTTTGTTGGTTTTCTTTAAAAGCTTGACATCATGAATTATGGCTTCTATAAAGTAGATCGTGAATAACATACTTTCAACTCTGGATGCGTTCAGAAGTGACTATGTTATGTTATGTTATGTTTTATTTCTGTTTACATTCCAGATAGATGTGGCTGTGCATGTTGCTTGGATTTCGTTTAAAAATCCATCCGCATAGTCATAGGGAAATGTCATTGCTTAAATGATCATGAGTCTTTGGTTGACTGTGATAACAAAGGAGATCTTTTGATTTCAACCTTGTGTCTAAAAGCCTTTCAGTGTTTATCTTCTTGTCTGTTGCTTCTTGCGCAAGGTCATACCGAGTCTGCTTGTTAGATAGACACCATTGTTTGGCAAGAGGGTCACTGTACTGTAGTTGCTTTATTTTAAGTTTTAATAAAACAGAGTGCTGTTGATGGACTCGACTGATTTATTTGCATGCGTATTAGGTGAATGCCTTGCTTTTGAAAAGACGGTACAGTCATGAGCTAATTTAGAGGGAAACATGTACAATTTGTTTATTTCTCTTCTGTTGTAAATTATAAGTTGATATAATTGTTTAACTAACATCTGTAATTGTTTTTACATAATGACGGTATCAGGATTGATATGGTATTCCTCTTTTTTTTAAGTTGAATATCATGATTGTCTGATGTTTGTTCATCTTGGGATTTACAATGAATAATTGCTTAGGATACTTTTGTTCTTCTTGATCCCTAATATTTTGATGAAATATTTGAGAAGTATATAGTACTACTCTGTAACGAAAATTATTATTACACGTTATAGACATGATATATTCCTAACGTATAGTCTGAATCATGTTTACTTGTTTGGTGATTTTATATCATTTAAACAGGGTGTTTAATGAAAACAATTGACGGATTGCAATTGTTTTAAGAGTTAGTGCTTATCATGCTCAGTTCATTGAACTGACCCATGTTGATAATTTTTGCAGATGGATGCCGTAAGTGGTAAAAGCAATGCAGATCTGATAGGATGATCAGATTGTTTAATTTGATTTATAATGAATTACATCTTGATTTTTCTAAATGTACTATATGTGGAAAGATGTTCCTTTTCCGTTGAGCATTGTATCAAGTATGCTGAATGCATAAAATGTATTTGTATAGTTCTGAAAGGAATAGAAATAAGTATTTGCTACTTATGTGTTGTATTCTTATTTCGATAGTTGACCTTCTTCGGTTTATATACCGGAGGGGCAATGTTATCTTTGTATAATTTGGAGACTTTTGTGATTGTCAGTGAAAGCTTACAAGAAAATGTGATTGAATTCTTATGAGTGTTTAGTAGTTCTAATTTGTTCTATCGAAAGCAAAATTGAAATTTAAATCATTGTCTTTCTAAAAGATAGGATTAAAATAAACCTAAGCAGAATGCTAATCAAGCTGAATTAAATTACTAATCCCTAAGTCTTGATTATGACAGGACAACATTTAATTGGATTCTTAATCATTTATATCTTGATACTAATAAGTATGATATAAATTCAGTTAGGAGAACTGATATAAACCTAATGGGGTTCAGATGGCAATCTCATGTGAAGTTTATGAGTTATTGTCAAATTCCGTTGTCTTAGAATCATGTATATTCTAAGAACTCCATGATGAGACCTTGGCCTTAATATCTCCACCGTGTAATGGGTTTTATTGGGGAAGGTCATTCTAAGATGAAGAATCCAGGGATCGGGAAAGGCTAACCCTAGGGGAACGTCTTTAATGTAATTTAAACTCAACGTGTGTAACGCATATTAATAAGTAGATCTTTCCGAGGTGGATTTAAAGGTTGACGGCACAAGTCAACTGCAGGGTTGTACCTCTGAGAAGATTAGGATCTTCTCAAAGTTACAACAATGCAGGTGACTTATGACGACACCCTTTGCATTGATCGCTAAGATTTACACTTTGATCTCGAACGAGTTACTCAGGGACCGATTAGGAATGTGGTCACGTTATAAGGCTACCTAGGAGATTCGGGGTATCTTGACACACTGGTTTAACTAGGGTTGAACCAGTATGTCATCGTATCCCTAATCCTCGTGGGCATCCATATAACGTTATCACCTTGTTAATCCGTTTCCGAGTGAATAAGTTGAGATAGGAGGGACTGACAGAAGTCGGTATAAGACATTCTACATAACATAAGAATGGGGTGAAGGGCATATTCCAGATTGACGAGTATGCCGTTAAGGAATACGAGACATAAACAGTATGTTTCAAATCTTTGGCCAAAGTATCGCAAGCTACTGATTGCGTTGTCCTAATTCACCTAGTCTAAGGGATGAGATGCCGATGAATAATGGTAACAATTATTCAGTTAGGTTCCTTGGACAGAGCATTCTGAATCCCAGAATAGGGAAGAGAACCGCAAGAGTGAAGTGTTAAATAAAAACACCAACTCTTATTACTCATGAATAGATCGGTAGATTACCGAGTCATGGAATGAATAGATCGGAGGTACTCCGAGTCATTACAGCTGCATATGGTTGTCTGTTATAAGAATGGTTATTTGATTTGTGAGTTCTAAATTATGTATTTAGAACCAGGATGCAATTATCAAAAAAAAAAAAAAAAAATATTCACTTGTTCTAAGGTATAAAATGAGGATGTTACATCTTGGTATCAGAGCTGAAGGTTGCAGCTCTTGGACCTATTGTGTCCATAATCTGATAAAAACCTGAATTTTCTTGTAACAGAAAATGGTTAGAACAAGGGGGGAACATTGCGAATAATGCTCCACCTGAAGGAGGAGTGGCAACAACCCAGAAACTTGATGAGATCCTTGCTGCCTTGTTGGACACAAGAGATCGCTTAGCTGTACTTGAACAGCAGGTGATGGGAAATGAGGAGGATGAAGAAGCTGATAATAATAATCAGCAACCTCCTGAGGACAACCCCAACATGGGTGTTGATGTTAATGCTGGGAATGCACCTGTCCAACAAGAAAACAAAAAGGCCAGATTGGCAGCAGAACTCACTAATGATATAAAAAGGATAAGTCCACCTAAGTACGATGGCACCACATTAGGAGATGGAGCTGAGAACTGGCTCAGCGAAATGGAGAAGTACTTTGCAATAAGGAACTTCTCAGAGGAAACCAAAGCTATTTGGGGAGCCTATCAGCTTTCCCACGAAGCATCTTCATGGTGGGATAGCCGTAAAGCTGAACTAAACATTGATGAGACCAATATTACTTGGGATCAATTTAAAGGCTATTTTAGGCAACGTTGGCTGCCACAACTTTTCTATGATCAGAAAATGACAGAATTTCAGAACTTAGCTCAAGGGAAGCTAACGGTAACTGAATACTGGGAGCAGTTTACAAAACTCCTCAAGTATGTACCGCAGTATCAAACTGACGAGAAGTTCAGAATACGGAAATTCATCATGGGATTGAATCCCGTGATAGGGGGAGAGGTCGATGTTCACAGTCCAACCACTATGGAAGGAGTTGTTGAAAAGGCCATAAGGCAAGAACAGAAATTAAAGGCTATTTCTGCTCATAAAGAGGAAGTGCGGAAGAAGACTGCAAACCCTTCTTCAACCTCTCTTGCACCCAGAAAAGGACCATGGAAAAAGTTTGGAAACAAGAATAAGTTTTCAGGAGATAACAATAAGAAAGCAGTAGTAAATAAGCCTGCTGGAAATGTAAGGGATAATTTTGTTAAAAATTATAATAATGGGCAGAAGCCCTATGGAGGACAGCGTGACAATTACAAAACTGGAGGCAACTTTGAGCCTAAAAAGGGACCTGTAGGAGGCTGCTACAATTGTGGCAAAGATCACTACGCAAATCAGTGCCCTTTGAAGAAGGATGATCGTAATCAGCAGCATAAGATACATGCTGCAGTAGCAGACAAGCAAGCTGAAAAGCAAGTAACACCTATAGAAGTTCCGGGTAAGTTATTTGGCATACCTGTCACTATTCTTTTTGATACAGGAGCTACTGAATGTTTTATTTCTAATAAACTTGCTTCTAAACTTAAAAGAAAAGCTGGAAAAATGGATAAATCTTGGACTGTACAGTATGGTAATAACTCTGTTCATACAGTGAGTATGTGTCTTTTTGGGGCAGTCCTTGACTTACCTAACTTTTCCACGGAGGTTGATCTCTATGTTACACCTTTGGGATCGTATGACATTGTCATCGGTGTCAATTGGTTAGCTGACCATAAAGCAAAAGTAGACTGCTATGAAAAGAACATAAAATGTTTAGATGATCAGCTGGAATCAGCAGAGATTCAAGGGGTGAAACGGGAAATTTCAGTTAGAAAACTGTCAGCTATGCAGCTTAAAAAGGCTAAGAATAAAGGATGTACCCTTTATGCAGTAAAGATATCTGAATCTTCAGAAGAAGATGGTGATTATATGAAGCAAATTCCTCTGTTACAAAGTTTCAGGGATGTTTTTCCTGAAGAATTACCAGGGTTACCACCCAAGAGAGAATTTGATTTCACCATTGAAATCAAACCGGGAACTGAACCTATTTCCAAAGCACCTTATAGGATGACTACTACAGAGTTAGTCGAGCTTAAGGCACAGTTGCAAGAACTTTTGACAAAAGGTTTGATTAGACCAAGTGTTTCACCTTGGGGTGCGCCTGTGATATTTGTGAAAAAGAAGGATGGAACACTAAGGCTGTGTATTGATTATCGGATGTTGAACAAAGCAACAGTCAAGAACAGATATCCACTTCCAAGGATCGACGATCTATTTGATCAGATGCGTGGAGCAGCGGTTTATTCTAAGATAGACCTTTGATCTGGTTATCATCAGTTAAGGATTAAAGAAGAAGACATTCATAAAACAGCTTTCCGAACAAGGTACGGACATTATGAATTCACGGTTCTACCCTTTGGATTAACTAATGCACCCGCAGCCTTTATGAACTTAATGAACAATATTTTTCAAGAATATCTGGACAAGTTTGTACTTGTATTCTTGGACGATATTCTCATTTATTCTAAAAGCGTTGAGGAGCACAATGAGCATTTGAAGATAGTTTTGGAAATTCTGAGAAAAAGAAAGTTGTATGGTAAGTTATCCAAATGTTCTTTCTTTGATTCAGAAGTTCACTATTTGGGTCATGTCATAAGTAAAGAAGGAATTGCTGTAGATCCTTCAAAAATAGTGGCAATAACTGAGTGGCCTGCGCCAAAGAATGTACATGAAGTAAGAAGCTTCATGGGTCTTGCAGGTTACTATAGAAAATTTGTAAAGGATTTTTCTAAGGTAGCTGCACCAATAACTTCATTGCAGAAGAAGGATAAGAAATTCATATGGAACGACAAGTGCGAAGCGGCTTTCAAAAGTCTGAAAGACCAGTTGACTTCTGCACCTATATTAGCTGTACCAGACCCTAATGGGAATTTTACTGTTGTAACGGATGCTTCTGGGGAAGGCCTTGGAGGTGTTTTGCTACAAAATGATCAGGTCATAGCATATGAAAGTAGAAAACTCAAGTTACATGAGCTGAACTATGCCCCTCATGATTTGGAGCTTGCTGCCATTGTTCATGCACTTCAAGTCTGGAGACACTACTTACTTGGGAAACCTTTTGAGTTGAAAACTGATCACTTAGGGCTGAAATATATTTTTACTCAGCCTAATCTGAATGCCAGACAGAGAAGGTGGTTAGAATTTTTATCACAATATGATTTTGATATTAGCTATATCAAAGGGAAGGAGAATAGAGTAGCTGATGCTCTAAGTCGTAGGAGGCACATTTCTGCTCTTATAACATTAAGAACTCAGTTCAAGGAGGAGGTAAAGAGTGCCTCAGAATCTGATAATTACTTTCTGCAGGTAAAGGCAGCGCTTGCTGCAGAACCTAATGATGAAAGGTATAAAGGTTTTCATTTTGATAATGAAGGAATCTTGCGTTATGAAAACAGGGTATATGTACCTATGTTGAACGACTTGAGGAAGAAGTTGTTAGTGGAATTTCATAATTCACCTTTCTCTGGACACCCGGGTATCACAAAGATGCTTGCTGATCTGAAACAGCAATACTTTTGGAAAGGTATGAAAAAGGATGTCATAAATTTTGTGACCCATTGTTTGGAGTGTCAGCGGGTGAAGGCAGAACATATGCACCCTGCTGGACTGTTATATCCTCATAGCATACCGCAGTACAAATGGCAAGTAATAACCATGGATTTTGTACAAGGATTACCCATGTCTAGGAATAAACATGATGTTATCCTGGTAGTTGTAGATAAACTGACTAAGGTAGCTCATTTCATCGCTGGAAATCTAAAGGATGATTCACCAGTGCTGGCCAAAAGATTCGTACACGAAATTTTCAGATTGCATGGTGTACCAGAATTGATTATATCTGACAGGGATCCAAGAATGACATCAAGGTTTTGGCAAACACTTAATACAGCTCTTGGAACAAAACTAAACTTCAGTTCTGCATATCATCCGGAAACGGATGGACAAACTGAAAGGGTAAATCAAGTGTTGGAGGACATGTTGCGGATGTATTGCATGGATCAATAGTATAAATGGGAAGAGTATCTTCCATTAGTTGAGTTCGCATACAACAACACTTATCATTCATCTCTCAAAATGGCACCCTTTGAAGCACTTTATGGAAGAAAGTGCAGAACTCCTGTTAGTTGGGACAGTGTTGAGGATAGAGTGGTAATTGGACCAGAGATTCTCACAGAAATGGAACAGCAAGTTAAGCTGATTCGTGAAAGATTAAAGGAAGCAGCGGATAGGCAGAAGAGCTATGCTGACCTTAAGCGGGTTGATAGAAGGTTTGAGCTTGGTGATAAGGTTTTTCTTCGTGTTAAACCCAGAAAGAGTTCTATAACTTTTGGCAAGGCTGCCAAGTTGTCACCTCGATTCGTGGGACCTTTCGAAATTGTCGAAATAATCAATCCTGTAGCTTATCGTTTAGCATTACCACCTGCTTTATCTCGCATGCATGATGTTTTCCATATTTCTTTTCTTAAGAAATACGTTTCAGATCTGTCACATGTTTTAAATTGGAATTCCTTGCAGGTCCAAGACCCAGGAATAATCGTGGTTAAACCCACCCGAGTGCTGGAAACTCGCCAATTGCATTTAAGAAATCGTGAAATACAGCAATGTAAGGTCCAGTGGGACCAGTTTAACGAAGAAAGTGCAACTTGGGAAAATCTGGAAGAGATGAAAATTGCTTTTCCTTCTCTTTTTCAACAGAATGAAATCTGTTGACAAAACATTCTTTAATGAACTTATTTTTTTTAAGTATTTATGAAAGCCAGATGAAGGCAAACATTATTCAGGTTGAATAAAATGTGTTGTGACATTGATTTCTGGAACTATTCAAATTGGAAATAGTCACATTGTTTGTGTACTGATAAATTGGTTGACCTGAAGGTTAATTGAATATGTAATCATCGGGACGATGAATCTTTTTAGGAGGGAAGCATGTAACACCCTGAACTGTTGTTACTTCCTCCTGAGCATACAAGTGTTGATATGTGATTTCTTTGTAAAAAAAAGGATGTGTTCCTTGATTGAGAAATCATGCTTGATATGTACTGAATCTTCTTTGCAGATTGCAGATCTTTGACTGAGTCAGAATTTGATTAGACTCTTTTATTTATTTCATTTTACATCTGAGTTTAATCTGATCTCGGAATGAATTATAGAGTTATCCACCTATAATACCTAGCCTTGGATCAGTGGTATTGATCCAAGTGGTGCTTTAAGTTTTTCATGATGAATTAAAAATTATAAACCTTTCACAGGTTGCAAGGTCTGAATTCGTTGAATAAAGCCAATCCCGAGTCTAACTCAGGTTGATTGTGTGAAATGGAATGGTTCCCGATATCGAAGTATATCTGGAAGGTCTTGGTCGTGGACCAGGTAATAATTCAGTTACATATAATTCTGTAGCCTAATGGCAGTACAGGAGCTAACCCTGTTCAAGAATGCATGTTGTAGGTCTTTTTCTGAGCGTAAGAAATGTTAGACCTAACTGGAATTATAAATGTTAGTAACCTAAAACTAAACTTAACCTAGGGGTTAGATTAGTTAATCTAACCTAGACCTAGGCTAAGAGCTAATGTTCTAAGTTAATATCTATGTTCTATGAAGTTAGACTAGGTATTATCCTAAATTCTAACCTAAGTTACTAACCTAACTATTGAGCAAGGATTATTGGGGACCTATGGAGGGATGCGAACCATGGGCGGCATTTTCTATGTCTATTAAATGCAAAGGATAAGTATGAAGGATAGGTATTGGTAGAAGTTTTAGAAACGGCTAACTTGAGCCGACGTGGCAGGTCGCCAAAACTGAAAATGGTCTTGAAATTTTATTTGTCTATCGCCAACTATGGCGGTCGGTGGCAGTGGAGTTTGAGCGGGAAATTGGGAGTAAATGCAATTAATGAGCTCGGTAGTCGAGCTCGGAATTCACGAGAAGGCATGTAAAATGGAAAGTTAATGTTTTGTTTGGCTTATCATGAATTCTGGTTTTTCCTCTGCCTGTTCACTGGTTCTTCGCACCAGTCTTCTTTGTGTTGCATGGCGAGTATGAGCGTATCTAGCTCTTTCCTCTGGCAAGGAAAATATATAAGTCATGGAAATAGCAAAATTTTGTTGGTGGCTCTAACTTGGAAAAGGAAAAGAAAGTCCGAGCTCTTTCAGTGGTCTGCTTCGGAATTTTGAGCAAATATCCAGGCATGTTAGGCCCTAACCTTTAAAAATCTTGCTGTCTTTCAAGTGATTTCATTAGAACAACTCTGTTCAAATGATTTATGGAAATGGATGATTTTCTATGGTTGTCTTGTGTGATTTTGGTACTGTATCTTCATGCTGGTTCGATTTTTCATTTATCCCTTGATGGGTGTTTATTAAATTCGAACTGTTGCTATATTTCTTTGTGTTTTGCATTCCGGCTTTAATATGTGAAATTATTGCAAGTATATGTGATAGGCCTGCTCTGTGTGAGTCCATAAATTGTTCTCTCGATGGGTACAGACTATTGAGATGCTTGTTGATGGATACTTTTCGTTGATTCTTGTTGTGGAAACTGTCGGAAGGGATACTGAAGGACATTTGTTTGATTGTTCAGTTAATTGACCTTTTCTTTTGTAAGCTCTGTCGTGGTTGTTATTTAGTGGTGGTTATGGATTCTGGTTGGGTTTCGTTATGAAATTTTATAGTTATTTATGAAAAGGTAACTCGCTGTGTTACAGTATTCATTACGACCTTGCTGGAGTTGTTTTTCCCCTTGCGTGGAGGTTATGGGGATTCAACCCATTGATAGTATTGATATATATATATATATATATATATATATATATATATGATTATTGTATTGAAACGACTCTGTGGAGTCCTTTGAATGAATCGTATATTATGGTCCACTGTTGAGGATATAGATACATCTTTGAGTATTGATAATTTGAATTTCGTTGGAATCTTGTAGAAGTAACAGGTCATACGACCTCTGTTATTTGTAATGAATTTGGTACAGACTCCCTGGGTATACATTTATGTTTCCTTCTGTGTAAGCTTGTTCGAGAATTTTGAAGAGGTTCAGTTGAATTCCTTGTTATGAAATCAGTATTTTGATTTGCTTACACCTGATTTTTGAATGCTTACCATAGTTGGCATAGATAGAATCATTAACTATTTTTATCTTATATACTGTTGTTGGGACTCAGTTGAATTCTTGATAGATAAACAGTGTAACTGCTTCAAATTAAGACTGTTGGGTTTACTATTGTTTTCGACACCATTGGGTTCCATGAGTATGGGAAGATATCTTGTATATCGGCTTCTGGAAAAGCTAAACTGTGAATACTGTTTACGGACTTAGTTTTAAATCCTCGAATGGTAATCTATGTCACTGTTTTCTGTATAAGCCTGAGTATGAACATGTAATGTTCTTGGCTTTGTTGGTTTTCTTTAATAGCTTGACATCATGAATTATGGCTTCTATAAAGTAGGTCGTGAATAACATACTTTCAACTCTGGATGCGTTCAGAAGTGACTACGTTATGTTATGTTATGTTTTCTTTCTGACTACATTCCAGTTGGATGTGGCTGTGCATGTTGCTTGGATTTCGTTTAAAAATCCCTCCGCATAGTCATAGGGAAATGTCATTGCTTAAATGATCATGAGTCTTTGGTTGACTGCGATAACAAAGGAGATCTTTTGATTTCGACCTTGTGTCTAAAAGCCTTTCAGTGTTTATCTTCTTGTCTGTCGCTTCTTGCGCAAGGTCATACTGAGTCTTCTTGGTAGATAGACACCGTTGTTTGGCAAGAGGGTTACTGTACTGTAGTTGCTTTATTTTAAGTTTTAATAAAACAGTGTGCTGTTGATGGACTCGACTGATTTATTTGCATGCGTATTAGGTGAATGCCTTGCTTTTGAAAAGACGGTACAGTCATGAGCTAATTCAGAGGGAAACATGTACAATTTGTTTATTTCTCTTCTGTTGTAAATTATAAGTTGATATAATTGTTTAACTAACATCTGTAATTGTTTTTACATAATGACGGTATCAGGATTGATATGGTATTCCTCTTTTTTAAGTTGAATATCATGATTGTCTGATGTTTGTTCATCTTGGGATTTACAATGAATAATTGCTTAGGATACTTTTGTTCTTCTTGATCCCTAATATTTTGATGAAATATTTGAGAAGTATATAGTACTACTCTGTAACGAAAATTATTATTACACGTTATAGACATGATATATTCCTAACGTATAGTCTGAATCATGTTTACTTGTTTGGTGATTTTATATCATTTAAACAGGGTGTTTAATGAAAACAATTGACGGATTGCAATTGTTTTAAGAGTTAGTGCTTATCATGCTCAGTTCATTGAACTGACCCATGTTGATAATTTTTGCAGATGGATGCCGTAAGTGGTAAAAGCAATGCAGATCTGACAGGATGATCAGATTGTTTAATTTGATTTATAATGAATTACATCTTGATTTTTCTAAATGTACTATATGTGGAAAGATGTTCCTTTTCCGTTGAGCATTGTATCAAGTATGCTGAATGCATAAAATGTATTTGTATAGTTCTGAAAGGAATAGAAATAAGTATTTGCTACTTATGTGTTGTATTCTTATTTCGATAGTTGACCTTCTTCGGTTTATATACCGGAGGGGCAATGTTATCTTTGTATAATTTGGAGACTTTTGTGATTGTCAGTGAAAGCTTACAAGAAAATGTGATTGAATTCTTATGAGTGTTTAGTAGTTCTAATTTGTTCTATCGAAAGCAAAATTGAAATTTAAATCATTGTCTTTCTAAAGATAGGATTAAAATAAACCTAAGCAGAACGCTAATCAAGCTGAATTAAATTACTAATCCCTAAGTCTTGATTATGACAGGACAACATTTAATTGGATTCTTAATCATTTATATCTTGATACTAATAAGTATGATATAAATTCAGTTAGGAGAACTGATATAAACCTAATGGGGTTCAGATGGCAATCTCATGTGAAGTTTATGAGTTATTGTCAAATTCCGTTGTCTTAGAATCATGTATATTCTAAGAACTCCATGATGAGACCTTGGCCTTAATATCTCCACCGTGTAATGGGTTTTATTGAGGAAGGTCATTCTAAGACGAAGAATCCAGGGATCGGGAAAGGCTAACCCTAGGGGAACGTCTTTAATGTAATTTAAACTCAACGTGCGTAATGCATATTAATAAGTAGATCTTTCCGAGGCGGATTTAAAGGTTGACGGCACAAGTCAACTGTAGGGTTGTACCTCCGAGAAGATTAGGATCTTCTCGAAGTTACAACAATGCAGGTGACTTATGACGACACCCTTTGCATTGATCGCTAAGATTTACACTTTGATCTCGAACGAGTTACTCAGGGACCGATTAGGAATGTGGTCACGTTATAAGGCTGCCTAGGAGATTCGGGGTATCTTGACACACTGGTTTAACTAGGGTTGAACCAGTATGTCATCGTATCCCTAATCCTCGTGGGCATCCATATAACGTTATCACCTTGTTAATCCGTTTCTCGAGTGAATAAGTTGAGATAGGAGGGACTGACAGAAGTCGGTATAAGACATTCTACATAACATAAGAATGGGGTGAAGGGCGTATTCCAGATTGACGAGTATGCCGTTAAGGAATACGAGACATAAACAGTATGTTTCAAATCTTTGGCCAAAGTATCGCAAGCTGCTGATTGCGTTGTCCTAATTCACCTAGTCTAAGGGATGAGATGCCGATGAATAATGGTAACAATTATTCAGTTAGGTTCCTTGGACAGAGCATTCCGAATCCCAGAATAGGGAAGAGAACCGCAAGAGTGAAGTGTTAAATAAAAACGCCAACTCTTATTACTCATGAATAGATCGGTAGATTACCGAGTCATGGAATGAATAGATCGGAGGTACTCCGAGTCATTACAGCTGCATATGGTTGTCTGTTATAAGAATGGTTATTTGATTTGTGAGTTCTAAATTATGTATTTAGAACCAGGATGCAATTATAAAAAAAAAAAAAAAAATAAAATTCACTTGTTCTAAGGTATAAAATGAGGATGTTACATAGTGATTCCCACATTGATATTTTTACATTTTTCTTCTTCATCTAATCAATGATACTGAATGGAGATGAAGTATCCCTCTGCTATCCCTTTGCCTGCACATTCATTCCTTGCACATGGGCAGCAACAACTAGCATTTGGGTTGGCCTAAGGGTTGTTTTAGGAAATCCTTGCGTGCTTGGGATTGCATTTTGTTTGCCAATAGTTTGTGGAGTGACAGAATGTCATGAATTACTTGGGGCCAATGGCTGTTCTTCACCCAAATTTCTTCTCTTTGACCTTGTGTTGGCTGCAACACTTTGGGAAATCATTTGATTCATGCCACAAAAATCTTCTTCCTGCCAGTTTACAAGTGTGCTATCATTTGGAGCTGATTGCTGCTGGAATGTTTCTTGTTGCTGGTTATTTCCTTGACTACCTACACCCTCCACACCAGTTGCTGTCACCATTAATGTTTGATTCAAGGCACCGTTGAAGCACATGGACTGGTTATGAGGTTCATTACATGGGAAACACCAATCATACTCTTGAGCTATATTGTTTTGTATTGGCACTAATGCTTTAGATGCAGATGTAGCATTGGGATTATAGGGCTGAAATGGTCTATTGGTAGGAGGCCTTGCTTGATTTAGATTTGCAGCTGGATTAGGTGGTCTATGAGGTTGATATGGCTACCTATTAGGCTAAGCTTGAGGCTAGAAGGAAGGTCTAAAACCTTGAGCTTGCTTCCTTTTGAGTGTAACCAGATCATTACCTAGATTTTGCAATTGCTTCATGACTTCTTAAAGTTTATTTGAGGCACTAGAAGATGAAGTGGAAGCTTCACTTGAATTCTGATTTCTAGGAGTGGGAATAGAAGCTAAATTAGGCACTTGGCTAGTACTTGGGCTCTCTAAACTTGGAAATAATGGCATTGCAAGCCTAGGATCTAGCTTGCCAGCTTGAATCAAACAATTTTCAGCTCTAATGGCAATGTTATAAGCAATGGGGATAGTTGTGCCTCCCATGGACTGAATTAACATAGAAATATCAGAATTTAATGCTTTAAGGTAATAAATAAAAGCACCTTCTGCTGTTGGCCTGACTGCCACTAGAATTCTCTCCCAAGTCCTTTGAAATCTGAAATTAAAATCAGTCAGCTGCTCATTGGGAGCTCTTTTGATAGTTGTCAGCTGCTCTAAAAGGGACAAGTTGTCTCCCTTTTCCCCAAACTACTCATGGAGGGCTATACATAGTTGATTCCAATTTTGAATAGAACCTGAGGCAAGACTCCTGAACCATTACAAAGCTTTCTCTTTGAATGAAGATGTCAATAGTTTGACAGCAACTTACATCTCATTGATCTCATGGATTGCACAAATGTTAGCAATATCCTTAACATGATCACTAGGTGAGGTTTGATTTTCTCCAGTGAAGTATGGAATGTTCTTCAATGCTGCAACTGGGATTAGATTTTGTGCATTGAGAGTAAGTGGGCTGCTACCAGTGAAATTGACATAGGGGTTCTTTTGTGCCATTCTGATTGGCCTTAGAACCCTTGTTGATTGAATGAAAGGCCTACTAGGTGGAGTTGAGAGAGTTCTATTTGGTGGAGATGGGGACCTTTGGATTCTCCTCCCACTTTTCCTTATTCTTGGAGATAACTACAGATATTCAAGCAGCACCTCTTCCTCTCTAGCTCTTGACCTTGTAGTGATTCTTCTCATGAGTTTTCAGGTCTGCACTGCTAAAACCAGCTGATTCTTCTTCCTTGGAGTTGCCAGATGTGTAATTTATAGCACTTTTAAGCAAGAAACTTGCAACAAATGCACATAAATTTTGTTGTAATGAAGATGAAGACCTCTAAGGTCCCACCTGACATGCCAAAACTGTTGTTGCAAATCAGCAGCACCCCCTGGATGTTGATCAGATTTCTAGTTTGATATTTTAGACATCCAATGTGATTGCACAACATTGAATCCTCTCCCCAAGTGTGGGACTTATAAAATGGGAAAGGAATCTCCAAATTAGAGGCTGGTTCCTCAACTCTTTTGATCAGTTATTTTACTTGCATAATTGCAGAGGTTCAAACTCCTAAATCTACTCTAAATTCCAAAGGGACAAGGATAGAAAATGCAAAAAAGAAAGAACGAAAACTAATGCTAATGGGTGATGAACCAAAGGAGTGGTGAGCATTTTTTACTTCTACAAATTGACACAGTTCATAAAATGCAACAAAAACAACATACACAAACTGATAGCTGTAATGAAGTATTAGAAATTAGGCAAACAACACCAGCAGAGGGTAAAAACTAATCACAGGGCCTGTATTCCTATTTTAACATCAAAATCACTTGCATTCAAACACCTGAAAGGAAAAAATATAGTTGCAGTCTCTAGAAAAGGTCTATTATTCCACTAAATCATTTCCAAGGTGAAAAAATGAGCTTGCCATACACAGAAAATGTTCAACCTTTGAAAAATGAGCCAAATCTAGCTTTTACAGTGCAAGGGACGAGCCCAGGAGAGAGAAACATGGGAAAACATGCAAGGGGTTCAACCATTGACCAAAATTCCATCAAAACAGCATGGGCGACCTGACAGACCCATTCCCTGACATTTTTAACCATGCTAGGAGAGAATGTGAGCCCATTCTTCATTAAAATTGGTGGTTGAAACGTCATTTCTGTTCATGACCACGTGCCAGAAGTGTTTTTTGATTTTATCTCAATAAACTCCACCTGGGAAAATGAAAAATTGACCCTGAAATCTTGTAGAGAATTTCACCAAATTTCCATTTATATAAAGAACATGAAAAACTGAGCTCTGGATCAAAGATATGGCCATTTGAAGTTCTAGGGCAAAATAGGGCCAAATTGGGTTAGCAGGCAAAAATTTGAATTTTTGCACCTTTTTGGTCATTTGGAAAATTTTCCAAAATTTCCCCATGCTCTGCCACTCTAGGTGCCACGTGGTGGCATCTCATTGGCCACGGGCCTTTCAGGGGAATTTTTTTTCCAAAAAAATCCGTCGAGCCATAACTTCAAAAATACATGGAGTTAGGAGGAAAACTTTACCTTTCTGGAAAGCTGAGAAAGAGCTCTATCCAATGGTGTCATTTCCAGAAGGTTTTGAGTGCCTGAAAAGCAAAATATTATAACTGAGGCACAAGAGAGGAAAAAGTGAGAGGAGTTAGCCACAAAAAATGAGTAGGGGCACATTTTAGATAACAGGTCAATTTGATGCATTTTGCAACTTTTTTGAGAAAAGGAAAATTTTATCAAAATTCTCCGTGGGCCCGTTAACACCAGCTATCACTTCTATCACGTGGTAGTCTCCCATTCACTGTGGAGCCAACCCCTCCTGTTTTTCTTCACTCCTTCGCGAGCACAAAATCCCTTGTGGGCCTGCGCTCTTCCTTTTCCTTTTGAAACATGCCACGTGTCGCCCCTTGATTGGATGTGGGGGCACACCTCCAAATTTTCCGTGGATCAATTTTTTACCTTGATATTTTTGTGAAATTTTGGAAAAAAATTTACTTTCTCTCCACGTGCTCCACATCTTTTCCAAATCTGGGGCACGTGTCCTCCTTTAATTCTTCGAGGGGCTATCTTGCACTTTTTACCTTGTAAACATAGATGCAAAAATTTTCAAACTTTTCCTTTAGCCCCTTCACTCACACCTAGCCTCCTGGAAATGTGTCCATTTCATCTCATTGGACCCATGGATCTCAAGCCATTAACATATCACCATTGAGAATTACAAGCGACACGGAAATGTTTGCACAGTGACTCCTGGATCAGAACCCCGCCTAACCATCCTGGACACGTGTCTACCTCACACATTCCTCTACTCGAGAGGCCTCAGAGTCAATTGATATATGGCATTGCCCGACTCCCTACCTCCGACCCTTATGTCCACTTCTGCAGTCATCCACCTCCTCCTGCCACATTACATCTCACTTATTTTATCCCCCATTGTTTCACAGCTAGGCCCCATCACTGTAGCACTTTGATTGCCGCACTCCACTATTTTCCTATTGCACCCATAGTCTCCACCATGACAAGTTCATCCATGTTTACCAAGAACATAGCCTTATCAATAGGAGCCTGTTGTCTCATTAGCATACCAGATCGCAATGACAACCACCCTTGATGGGTCGATGAGCCACGTCACCCCATTTCAAAATACAGGTCATGCCCTTTATTCCACAATTCTCTGACCTAGGGAAGGTAGAATTCTTCATTTTAAACCAATTGAATCATTTTTTGACATCATTTGCGACCTTGGGATTGGGGAAACACTTGCACAAATTCAGGATTTGATCTATTTTGAGTTTTTGCATGATTTGGAAATGGAAAAGATGACACATCCTGAAAAAATGAAATATTAGGGCACAAATGGGGGAAACTTGGATCTTGTTTCAAAATAGGGCAGAATAACAACATTATGAGCATATCAAAGGCATTAAATTGGAAAATGTGAACTGCAGACCATGAGACCAAAAAATGAAATGTTTGTGAGTACATTTGCTCATGTAAAATAAGGCACATTATGCAAACTCAATAATAGGACCAACACACCCATTTATTCCTATCCGTCCATACCACATGCATTCGTAAATGCCTAAATTCAACCATTTCAATAGCAAGGAAGACCCACAAGATAATTTTTGATCTTTCAAACATGGGTGCTACCTAATCACCCATGATGACACTTTGCTCTTGAGGACCTTTCCCATGTCTCTGACTGGACCTGCATTAGATTGGTATAGTGGGTCACCTAGACACTCTTTATTTTCATTTAATCAGGTAGTAAAAGCCTTCTTGGATCACTTCTCCATCAATATTGTCAAGAAGGTTACAATGATTAACCTATAATCCAAGCGTTAGTATGATGATGAATCTATGACAGATTTCATTGCTCACTAGTGTATCCTGATTAATCAACTCATGTTCCAACCACCACAAACTGAACTCATTGAGCTCTTCACGTGAGCTTGCACTAGACATATCTTACCGACCTTAAAGGTCCAAACTTTCTGAACCTTTGACAAAGGATTCACCATGGCATGAAAGGTAGAGATTCAAGCCATTAATAGAAGAAAATCCAATTATGCAATAAGAATTTGGCATTCAAGTTGAATGATACGTCTTCTTCTTCCAAACCATAGAGAAATTATTCAAAAGCTAATGGCACCGCTAATGCAGTGGTACTTAAAGCCAACCCGGCTCATCCATCAAATCAGGATAGCTCCTCATCTAATCTCTCACCCATCCAGACTTTTCAATTTAGATGAGAATAATGGAAATACACCCCAATTGGGGAGCCTTACTCTTCTGTCTTAGAAAATCTCATCATAGCTGGGGCCTGTTGGTGCCCATTTTGATCCTTTGTTATTTTCCCATCTTCTCACTTTGTTCTATGTGCTCTAAAGATGTTTTTCTTTGAATTTGGTGGTCTACAAATTTCCCCATCTAGATTGGATACTTTGGAAAGCTCACAAACTTATTTTTTGCCCCATCTTGAAGGAAAAATACATGTATGCCTTACTTTGTGCCCTAGATTTCCAAATCCACAGGCCTCTATCGCTTTTCCATCTTTCCCATCCTTTGGAGCTCATGGTTTCTCTTTTTTTGCTTATTTTCCCTAAAAAATCTATCCCCATGGTTAAATATTGCTTTAAAACACCTTCCATTTGCCTTTTGACTAAAAAACCCTTTATCCACGAAAAAAAAATTGATTTTGGTTGTCGCAGGAAAATTCTATGTTTTTTAACGGTTATACGGGTGTCATTTGCCCATCAAAATTAAGCTCAAACCTTCTCTTATACATGGCCACTTCTGGTTGGATGAGATTCAACAGGTTTTCTATAAAAACTTAACATGTTTTGGTTTTAGAAAATTTTGTAACTTTCCCCTGTAACCCCACAGGTCCTAGAGGAGGGACATGTGTCACGCTCTTATTCACAGGCAAGGATGGAAGGCTGGCAGGGACTTAGAAGATTTTTTTCCTTTTTGGTGAAAGGGGAAAAAAGGTAAGGAAAGGCCCGCATGTCCACTAGGCCAATTAGGGGTGGACACGTGGTAGGGTGGGGTCAGAAGGGAGTGCGGACTAGTGGAAGACTTCGGTATTTTTTGCCTTTTTCTGTGAAAGGGATAAAAGTTGCAAATGGAGCCGTGGATATGCAATGGTGCAAAAAGAGACATGCAGCGGGAAGAGTGGGTCAGCATGCCGGCGGAGGAAAAAGGGATTTTTTTCACTTTTTGTAAAAATACTTAGTGTGGAAATTTGAGGCATGGCTCCACAATGAACCAACGACCGACACGTGGCAAGGAAGAAATCAGAGGCACGGGCCTACAGGGAAAAAATCAAAAAAATTCCAAATTTCAAAAAAGGGTGGAAATGTGCATAATTGAAGCGCAATTTCAATGTGACCCACCATATGCCACATGTCAACACCAAATTTCAAGGGTGGAGGGGCTGAGAAAAAATTCAAAATTTTCCATTTATCCAAAAATGTTAAAAAAGTCAAAAAGTGATCCCAAATCCATTCCCAATCGTATTTTGACATGTGGAGGGATCAAATTGAAGGGAAAAGGGAAAATAAATGGTAGCTGTACATTTTCCATTTGGGCCACCATTTTTTCTCTAGGAAGTGTGGAAATGTGAATTTTGCATCATTTTTCATCAAATTTTTGGCAAATTCATGTCATTTTTTCCTTCAAGGATCAATGGGATCATTTTGAAATTTTAATTTGCAGATCCAGGGCATTTTTCAACTGAATTTTTACTCGGGCTCAAACAAACATGTGAAATATCAAATTAAAAAGTTGCATAATCAAATTTTGAAATGATAAGGATGAAATAATGAAATGAAAGGGGTCTGCATGCGTAGAGAATGAAAAATGTGGTTCCATAATGGATAATGATGAAGGATTTGTAATGATTTGCCATTTTTGAAACACTTGGCAAGTTTTGTTACAAATTTGTTAAATTTCCCTATCTGGGAATCATGTTGGAATTCATAACAAACTTGATGCTAGGCATATTCTTTTCTTGGGAAAGAAGGATCAAATGTAATTGAAAGTTATATAATGCATGTTTTGAGACATGTAAAAGGTCGAAAAAACTTATAATTTCACTGGAAAATCTAGGAAGAATCCCATTTTCTGAGAAACCACCTGAGAACCATTTCTAATTCTTTTTGCATCAGATTTATATCATGTTGAGTTGGTTTCAGTTCTAAAGCCATCAAAAAGCTCTGAGATTGTTCTTATAACATTCCCCTGCTGATAGATTTGGTCATTCTGGATTATTCTGTGTTGTCTCTTGGAAAAATTTGCATGCACTTATGTTCCAGAATGTTTTCAATTTGTGTTTCTTTCTCCTATTGCAGTCTTATGTCTAAAATCCCTCTTGATCATACATGGTCTCATTTCTTGTTGATAGTTTAGTGGCATCTGTAATCTCACATTTAGAAGAGCTTTCATCTAATAAAGAGACAAACAAATTTAAAATCACTTTACCTTCCTTGAATTTAGAGATTGTTGTAAACCTTTGGGTGCACCTTAGATCATGATAAAATAGAGGTTTTTGGATGCTTTGTTGGTTCATCTGCTTCAAGATTTTGTGGCAGGTTTTAAAAGATTATGTGGAAGGGTACATATCTAGGCCTCCATTTGTTGCACATATCCTAGTTGAAGGAGTACCTTAACCCCTTTGAAGCATTTTGCTATTTAGGTCTTACAAATTTCTTGCAAAGGTCCTTAAAGAATTTGGCAAATTCTAGCTAATCTTGTCTAAAAATCTCCCACCAAAATTCATTCAAAATAACTAATCCTAACCCATACTACCCCTACATTGCATTGGGTGTCAACAACAAAATATAATCCATCTACAAAAATGCAGAAAGCAAATCAGGATCATGCAATGTCTTCAATATCCCTTGCCTTGCATTGAAAATATCTCCATAGTCTAGGAGTGACAACTTGTGAAAGTCTGATTTAGAGTGTTGATCATATTTTCCCAAGGCCCTTTCCATATTATTTACAAAAATTGAGGGATATCTTCATCTCCTTCACCATTTTAGGGTTACAAAATAGGTCCTCTTACCTTTTTTGAATGGCACAACCTAAAATAGTTAGGATAAGATGAAGTCCTATTTGAGTGCTATCCATATCTCCACAAATCTGAGTGCCAGTTAGATCACATCCCTAGCTATAAAATGACACACATCATTATCGATCTGACTTCAAGATTCATGCCATATCTCTGATGCTGCACATACTGAAAGGGAGAAAAATTTTGGGTATTAATAGGGCCATCACCCTTCTGCCTATAAAACCACACACTGGTTTTGACCCTGCTCGCCCCATGCCTGCATGGTATAAAGAACACAAATTTTGTAACTATCATCAAGTAAAGGGTCATAGTGATGGAAAATGCATCACTTTAAAAAATGGTTTCCAATAAATGCTCGAGAAAGGAAAGTTAACCGTGGATAATCCTAACACACCTTCCATTCAAAACCTACATATCTTCAAGAAACCCTTTCCCGATCATGCCCCTTCATCTAATCAAACTAGTGAGACCTCAACTCATGATAGCCATACCTGCGAGGTCCACACTATTTTCAACGACATACCCATCGCTTGCTAATTACCTCATATTCCTTCCGTAGAGGAAATTCTAGCTCGAAATCCTCCTTCTGCATTGAAACCTACCTCACCTATTCCTCCACCCACAGAGGAACACCTTTCACCTCCTCCCTCACCTGTGGAGGATCCTTCCGATAATATCAAGACCATTTCACCTTTGGCTTCTCCACCTAGGGAACCATCATCCACAGTAATTCCTCAGTCCATGGAGAAGCATCCATCATCTCCTCAACCCACAGAGGAGCACCCATCATATCCTCCACCTGTAGACACCTAAAATTGGTTACCCAATCTAGTGTCCCCCATGTTCGTTTACCTTCTCAGGTAACCTGGGGCACGTTTATATCACCACTTCTCCCTTAGGGTATTATTTAAATATTTGATTTAAACATCTATCCTAAGTTTATTTCACCCCATTATGTTTTACCCATAGATATTTAAATATTAACTATTTAATTATACTTTTTACATGTATCTTAACCGCTTATCTACCACATATCAATTCCTAACCTCCCATATCAATTCTATCCATTTATCCCCCCTATTTCTCCTCCCCCCAAACCATGTAGTGGGATATTTCCCATATTTGAGTTAGAGGGATCACTTACATCCTTCCAAAAAGGTTCTTTTTAGAAATTTCGGGAGTCGGTTCCCTGATCAGCACCGAATGGTACTCGATCGATGCCAATTTTTTGGAATGACACCGACTATACACCATTCGGTGATGATTACAAACACAGGGCTAAAATTCAGTTCTGGTTAGATAGAAAGAACAATAGAGATTTTTAAGCATCAAGCCTGAGCATTATCTATCAAGTGAAAGCTAATTCTATCCAAATCAATCCCTGAGAGGAGTACCATTACTCTGCTCCTACCACATCGGCATTGTGAGTCTCCATCGATCTCTTGGTGACTCTGCTCCTACATCTAGTGAAGGTGGAGCTTTTTCAGCATCCTCAAGGCTCCTGCAGATCTAGCGGACATTGACAATCTAGCTTTCATTGTCCGTTTCCCAATCTTCCTTCTATTTTCCCCTAGTCGATGCCGACCTACCCAGTTGACACTGATTTTCCTTAGTCGATGCCGACCTATCTCAGTTGACACTGATTTTCCTTAGTTGATGCTGACCTATCTCAGTCGACGCTGATTTTCCTAATCGACATCAATCAGCCTGTAGACAGGTAAAGGAATTCACGTAACAAAAATCCAACATTGTTTTCACAGTTTCCTATTTTCTGCTACTTTCTATCCACTGTTTACATTCTGTCTGACACTTTTAATAAAAAATCTAGACATTTATTTACACTCTTTTATCATGTATGCTTCTTCCTTTAATTTAAAATGTGGAATGACATCCACCGAGGGAGCTTATCATTTCCCAGACCCGCTTTTCGGGAAGTCCACCTAAATATCTTCTAATGTTGTCTTTTTCTGTCAAGTATATGTGCCTCACAGGTTTCTCATATCTACTTTGCAAGATTTCTCATGTGCACTTGTCTTGTCTACATTGGCTTTCTTTTCCATCTACATCTTCGGATCTTGTCTTATCTATCAGGTATCAATTTCATTTGAGTTTTTCAGGGTTTTTGTGTTTAGTTTGGTACATTAACTTGGACAGGTAACAAGTGTGAAAATTCTTGATCTACATTCTGGCACGCCCAGTGGGACCCAACCAAAGTCCCTTATTGGTAAGTTCATTTCTTTTCCAGTTTTGAGTTTTTGTTCTATTTCTTCACTACTTTTCATCAGTTCTCCTTAAGCATTTCCTTCCTTCATTTTGGTCTTACTTCTTTCATTTATAGTTTGTAAAGTTAAAGTTTCTTCTTTCTTGCAAAACTAAATTCCAATTCCTATTTCAAAGATTAATAAATATTTCATTTGGTTTCAATATTGCATTTATAATCCATTTCTTTATGCAAAATTGTTATTTTCTTAAAAAAATTTAGTTCCTTGAAATAGAAATTTTCATTCTACTATCATCTAGATATATCTTTTTGGATTTGTTTGTGTGTTTTCTTAACCTTTTCTTATGGAGAACTTTGATTATTTGTCAGATTGTTTGAGGGAAAGAGCTCAACAACGTACTTTAGAAGTCCACACACCTTAGAGAGCTAAATCTACAGGTATTCCTCTTTTACGGTGTTTTCTCCTTTTTAGGAACTTAAAAATAACTTGTTTGTTTGTTTTCTATCACATTTAAACATTTCAATTTTGGTGCTTAAAAATAATTTAATCACATTTGGGAAGGAACTTGTTTGACTTGTCTTCATTGAAATCAAACACTTCATATTTAGTGCTTAAAAAGAACTTTTTCTTTGTCATTTTTGTTGTATGTTCTTCATCTAGTGTTCTCAATAGGTTGGAAAATTAATCAAAATCAGTAGTGACATGATTTGATTTTTATTTTTCACCCTTGCACAAAAATCCAAAATCACTAGGTATTAAGCATTTAAACAAAAATTCCTTCCCTGGCCTTGCCTACCTAGAAGTGACATCCAAGAGGAAGAGCCTACACAATACTCGGTCCGCATTATAAATTCATGGAAGTTCTGGTATATATTGGCAAAGCACTTGACTCCCTTATCGTAGGTGTGTGAAGTGCGGGGGTAGGCCCCTATATCAAGCCATGTACTGGTCTTTTATTGAAGTTCCTTCGAGACTCCTCACCAAAAAATTCCCCAAACCATCCTTAGTTTGGTTATCTGAGTAGTTCCTGTTCTAAAAAGCCTTCCCTAATATTTTCTTTCTTAAAAGCATGAAAAATTAAAAGAGATAATCACCTACGCTACTTGAATTGTATGTGCATTAGTTAGGACAATATTTTTATTTTTTATATTTATGTTTGTTTATGACGGTCATCACCCGGTTACAATCTAGAAAAATGGCTCAACTGGCCCCTTCTTCATCTGAGACCACCACTAATGTGGATGTTTCAGCACCCCTCAAGTCTTCCTCGGGACCACTGTTAGTTGGTTCCCCACCTTGGTCATATAATCCTTTCTATCATCCTAAAGTGATCCCATCACGTCTATCTTCCCCCAGTCCTTCAGAGGTATCATTTGCTTCTGATATAGAGTATGTTCCTCATGGAGATCCTGAATTTTAGGTGCTCCTTGATCGCAATCCAGTAGTCCTTATGAAATATCTAGTGCATAAGTCTGTTCGAATATCTGATCAGGGACCACTAATCCAGAAAGTTTACGACTATTCTCATGAACCATCTCATGCTTTTATAGAATAGTTAGCATACTTTTTCTCACCTCAAACCATAGAAGAGGTGAAACATTTATGCCTCCTTTTTCTCTACCACCAACCATGTCGACTGGTTCCCAAATGGTCATGCCTATCCCTAGTGTCGCGGCTACCTCAGCTACCCCACAACCTATTTTTGAGAGGTCCTCTTCTTTAGCTATGATGGGTGCATCCACACTCTCACAGATTGCTATTAATTCTTCTATGTCATCCATTGTGTCTCAGGGTCAATACCTCTTTACGAATCAACCCCCTTCTACGAGTCAGTTGGTTCCTTCTTCTCGTCCTCCAGTTGGTATTTCTTCCAATGCTCCAGTGACAGTGACCTTTACCCATCCTCTAGCGTTAGCTCCCTTAATAACCAATCCAGTAATCAAAATCCTCATTCAGACTTTGTTTCCCACCAGGTCTAATCAAATCAACACCCATACTCCTCAATCCATTCTGATTCAGTCGACAAGTGTAGGATCCCACCAACCACAGGCTCCGTCTTTCATTCAACCACCTTTCTCTCAACCACTAGTCATCTCACAACCTACTCATACGCAGGATCCTTCACAACAAGTCCCTCACTAGGTGTCACCTAGAATGCTTGGTTATTCCTCTTATCAACCTATTAATCAGTAGATAAATCCCCCGTTAACACCTCAACAAAATATACCACTCGCTTCTTATGCGGGAAATACCAAAATTCTTCCCCTTCAATCTGATGTTGTCTAAATTATTTTCAAGAAAATCATAGACCTAGAAGCCTCACCCAAAGGGGCTCACCCTTCATACTCTTTTGAAGAAGTGTACAATGAACCAATTCATCCATCAGTGGCTTTTAAGCCCTATCCTCCCCAATGGGAACTTCCTAAGTTCTCAACATTTCATAGTCGAGAGGATCCTCAACAGCACCTACAAGCATTCAAACACGCTTTCTACCTTATAGTCCAAGATCAGGAGCTTATGCTCCGCACTTTCCCTATGTCTCTAGCAGGGCCTGCTTTAGAATGGTACAATAACATTCCTCAACACTCCCTATTTTATTTCTCTCAATTAGCTCAGGTGTTTGTTGAAAAATTTTCAATAAATATCACACATAAGATCTCAATTATAGATCTTTATAACATTCATCAATTCGATGATGAGTCTATTGCAGACTTTGTCACTCGGTGGAGAGGTATAATAAAACAATTATCTTTTTCCCTCCCTCAATCTCAACAGATCGAGTTGTTTACTTGATCTTGTGCTAATCATATTTCTTCCACTTTAAGGATCCAAAAATTTCACACATTTGAAGAATCCTTTATGATGGCACGCAAACTTGAGTCTCGTGCCATTGAACAAGGGAAGTTAAAACTTTGCTCTAAATCTAAACCAGATTTTTCTCGGTTTACAAAATCAAACCCTTTCGCTTCTAACAAAGATAAGAATCAAGGATCCACAAATGCTATCATATTAAAAACACCACGAGATGATAACACTTCTAATCAAACACCACGGAGAGACTTTTCATCTTCTAGAAAATGACCCTCGTCATCTCGATCTTTTACTTTGTTGGGAGAATCATATGCGTCCATCTTAGAAAAAATGTTGGAAGTTCACATGATCAAACTTCCTCCTATTAGAAATTTTGATGAGAGCCAAGAACGTCCATTCTGGTATAGGGAAAATGACTTCTGTAGTTATCATAGAACCAAAGGCCATGACATTAAATGATGCAAACCTTAAAAAATCTTGTCCAAAAATTCATTGATAAAGGCGAGCTCATTCTGGATAACCCAAATGCTCCCCCAAATCAGGAACTTGATGTCTTTAAAAAAACTTTTCCAAATCATTCCCCATACAATGACATTTCAGGGTCTCAAAAACCAAGCACTCATACTATCAGCTTCATCTCTACTGAATAATCTTCCTCTAAAACTAAGACATCTATGAACACGTCGACCGAATCGGAACTTCCTCCCACTCTGTTAAATTCTGAAATTTTGCCATCTTCAAACAATTTGTCTTTGAATATTTCTCCATTGTTAGAGATGGATTTATATCTCCCTACCTCTTTGTCTGATCTTCCATCTATGCTAGAGACAATGTCATCCTCATCTGTCTCATTGTGAAAAGTTCTTTCGATGTTGGAAACATTTATGTCCCTTCGAGTTTCCACAACGAATACATCTACTTCTGTTTCTCCCATTTTCACTGTGACTATTCCATTGGTAAATATACCTATAGTCGTACAAAATTCTCTACCAACGAAAGAATCTTTGATTTTGACTCTTCCTTTTTCCTTCCCTACAGTAGTTACACCCATAACTACTGTACCAAAAGTATCTCCCTCACAGGGAACCACTTCTTCATCATCCACTTCTTCCATCACCGACGTTTCCTTGACCATTACGGAAAAATCTAAAGAGATAGCGTCGACACCTACACTTTCGGTTCCTAAACTTAAACTGAGACAACTAAATTCTAACATTACATCATCATTACCACACCATCTCCTTCCCCCGAAAAGGTTACAATCACCTTATGCGGTTGAAGTTATCACCATCCCTGAAAAAGGAAAACCAATATTTCAGACTATTAAAACTCTTGGTGCTTTTCCTCAGAAATCTCTCTCCATGCCTCATAGAAGATTGGATTTATCCACTGATAAGGTGTCTTCCTCCACAACACCATCAAAACCATCATCTTTTTCTACAACATCTTCTTCATCGGTGCCTCGTAAAGTGGATTTACCCACTAGAAAGGCGTCACCTATTTTATTAGGACCATCATCTTTGTCACCAAAAGCCAAGGCACCCTTTGTTCCTCTTTTAGGAGCTCATCCCTCATCTAAGTCAGTCTTATCTAAATCATCATTCATTTCAACCAAGCAGCATTCTTCATCTCTGAAGACCACAACACTTGTCACATATTCTCCTTCTTCAAAATCTATCATAGGAGCTCCTCCTCCACCAAAATCAATCTTGCCCCACTTATTTCCATCTCAGGCACCCCAGGCTGCTTCTCCCAATATCCAGAAAAGAAAAAAAATCCCTATAAAGACTATCAAACTAGACATGCAGATTCTTTTACCTCAGCAGTCTGTTGAGGTAAAAGAGGCACCTTTGTCATCTTTGTCCTCATATTTGTCTACCAGATTCTATATTGAAATTCTTCACCAAATTATCCAATCTTCATCCATATCTCTTCCTCTAATCAAACCCTATAATCCTAAAGGATTAAAACCTTCCTGGTTCAACTCTGATTTGATTTGATCTTACCACCGCACTCCAGGACATGACACCAAGGGATGTAAAACCCTCCAATCTATCGTAAGAAATATTTTGGAAGAAAGTGATCTTCTACTAGAAGAGGAGGAGGAACAAGTATCTCCTATCATCTCAACCAAATCTGAGCCTCAACGATGTACTCAGGCCTCTAGTTCTATTAATTCCACTCCAGATGGTCTTCCACCTTCTCAAATCGACACAATTCATATCGCCACTAGAGCACAATGGTATGATAATCCATCATCTTCTACAACTTGTCGACCATGGGTTATCATTTCTGCAGCCCCTGAAGGAGTTCATCCTTCCTCATTAGCCCCGAGGCCTCGGGTCTCTATTCATATTTCACCCTGAACTCAGATTCCTGTGTCATTTGAGGAGAGTGTTATGAAACAACTCACCCATGCTCCAGTCAAAATTTCTCTTTTTGACCTCATTCAATCATCTCCACAACATCACCAGGCTCTGATTGATAATCTACTCCATATCGTAATGAATTCAGATGAGCCCCAACCTTTGGACATGGTTGTTGGGTTGAATAGACCGTCAACCACCATTTCCTTGGAGGATTCTAAAATTCCTCCCCTTTCTTCTGAGGATTTAGAGGCTTCCCTCTTTATCACAGTTCAAATCAACAATACTACGTTAAAGCACACTATGATCAACAGTGGTGATGCACTCAACGTCATTTCTTCTCACACCTTCAAGCAACTTAAGTTACCAAAGAATGTAGTGTCACCACAACCTTTTTCCCTTCGATCATTTAACGTTCAGCTAGCAGTGACTTTAGGAATTGTGGTCCTGCCCATTTGGGTGGGTAAGAAACTGCTTCACGAGATTTTTTACATTGTTGAAGGAAAATTCCACTATAACATGACCCTTGGACGTTCCTAGATTTGTAAAATGCATTGTGTCCCATCAACCCTCCATCGATACTTAAAATATCAGCATGAGGGAAAAATCTATACTCATCCAGGAGATCCTTTTCCTTCCGCACAGTGTGACATGACCACAAGATCGACCCCTCTAAAGGAGAATGATAGTTCTCCTGACGAGGATTCATCCTCTTCCATACCTACAACAAAACTACTAGATTTACAAAATCTAGAAGAAACCCTGCAGTGTTTTTTGCTAGGATAGCTTCCTCTTCTTTCTTTTGATGCTCATGTCAAACCTAATGAGTATGGTAGACCAGACAAACAACCTGAATACTAGCCAGGTCTTGGTTGCATCATCACCATTGGTCTACCCAATCAACAGACTAAATTCATTTATGGTGGTCTTGATACACCTCACTATCACCTAGATTCTCCCCCAAGGGCCAAGCCCTATTCAACAGGGTTTGATTGTTTACAGAATCCCACATTCAAAAAAGATTATTTATATTGATGCGCGTGGAAGGGCTTTGGCCTGGGAAAATATGAACAGGCTATACATGACCTCACATCCATTCTAACTCTTAAACCACATCAAAAATTTGGTTTAGGATTTAAACCTCTCTCAAAAGCCACCATCGCCATTCTCAATGAGCCTCTCTCCATTAAATAATCATCTTCTCCTGCTAGGTCAGAAGCATCACTTGATGTGGATGACACCATTTCCATCCTACCTAACTTTTTTTTAGACAATACCATTTCCATAGGTCCATTAACCTATAAAACTAATGGCGAATCCACTTCCATACTATTAGTCTTCCCTAAAATAATTAGAGATGACTCTCCCACTGTCAACACTATTCACTATACGGATGATGATTCTATCCTCACCTATTTGGGGGCAGAGGAATCTTATCTTCCTAAAATAATTCCTTATGACACGTCTATGCTTCTCAATGAAGCCACTGTTGACCTTAATATAGGGACTTTTGAAGACCCTCACATCATTAAGGTCGGCCAATCTCTTAGTCCAAAGAAGTTAGGAGACTTTACCACATTTCTTTCTAACCATCGCCAAGATTTTGCTTGGTCATACGAAGATATGCCAGGACTAGATCCTGATATTGTGGTCCACAATATCGTTACTCTTCCAGACATCAAACCAGTTAAATAAAAATTACATAAAATGCACCCTCGTATAGCCCTTCTTATCAAAGAAGAGTTTCAACGCTTGCTTTCTGCTAACTTCATCCAACCCATTGATTATCCAAAATGGGTTTTGAATGTAGTACCAGTAACTAAAGCTACTGGGAAAATTTTAATTTGTACCAAATTCTAGGATCTTAATCTCGCTTGTTCGAAAGACGATTTCCCTCTACCTAATATTGATCAACTCGTGGATTTAACCGCAGGTCACGAGATGCTTTCTCTTATGGATGGTTTCTTTGTATATAATCAAATTCTCATCACACCAGAGGACCATCATAAGACTTCTTTCATAACCCCTTGGGGGAATTTTTGCTATCATGTCATGCCTTTCAGTCTTAAGAATGCAGGAGCAACCTACCAATGAGCAATGACCTACATCTTCCATGATATCTTACACAAAACTGTGGAGGATTATGTTTATGATCTCCTTAGTAAATCCAAATGCCGTTAGGATCATTTTTTCATTCTTATACCTCTCTTCGAGAGGCTCATTTGTTTTTGTCTTCACCTAAATCCATCTAAATGCGTGTTTGGCATTCTCACTGGTAAAATCTTAGGCTTTATCATTTCTATTAGGGGCATTGAAGTCGATCCCAAAAAAATAAAGGCTATCCTTGAGATGCCTCCCCTTTATAACTTAAAACAGCTCTGTGGTCTTCAAGGATGTCTTCAATCAGTACATCATTTTATCTTACAAATATCAAAGCATTGTTAACCTTTTCATCATCTCCTCCGTAAAAATGTGCATTTTGAATGGGATGAGCATTGCCAAAATGCCTTTGATGATCTTAAAGATTATCTTCTTTCTCCACCTGTGCTTACACCTCCACACAAGGGGGAGCCATTCTATCTTTATATTTCTATGACTGACCATGCTCTGGGAGCCATGATCTCGCATCAGGATGCTAACGATAAAGAACAAGCCATATATTACATCAGTTGCACTCTTCATGAGTATGAAACACGCTATTCTGAAGCTGAAAAATTGTGTTGTGCTCTCTTCTTCACAACCGCTAAGCTTCATCACTACCTCCTTAATCACAAGACTTATATTGTTATGAGTATCAATCCACTCAAGACAATGCATGTGAAACCATATCACAATTATCGTATCACTTGTTGGCTCATGCTCATGACAGATTTTGATCTCAAGTTCATCTCACAAAAATCTATCAAGGGTCAGGTCATTACAGATCAATTAGCTGATACTCCTCTTCCAAACACTCAAATTCCCCTTGCTCAATTCCTAGATGAATGCATTCAACAAATTGATTTCGGTCTTTCTCCATTTAAAATGAAACTCTTCTGTGATGGGTCCATATGTCAGCAAGGGGGAGGTGTAGGTTTTGTCATGATTCCTCCTTGGGGTGCACCTATCCCTGTCACCCAAAAACTTAACTTTGAGTGTACCAATAATATGGATGAATATGAAGCTCTTGTTTTAGGTCTTCAGAATGTCGTTAATCTTAGCGCTCTCCATATCGACATCTTTGGTGATTCTGAGCTCATCATTAATCAATTCACAAGTGTTTATTAATGCAAAAATGATATTCTTCAAAAATATCACGATATCATTCTCTTTCAACTTCAAGCTTTTCATAAATTTACTATCCAAGCTATCCCTTGCATTGCAAACCGATTCAAAGATACAATGGCTTCTTTAGCCTCACTTATGCAGCATTTATACTAACCCTCTCATCTCAAGTAGTTGACTTCAATCAATGCCGTCACAACCAACACTCAAGATGAGTGATATCGGCATATTTTTTATTATCTATCTTGTTCAGTGATCCCTCTTGATCTAACATCCAATGAGAGAAGATCTTTTATCCTACGGGATAATCGCTATACTATTCTGGGAGAAATCCTCTACAAACGTGGTTTTGATGGTATTTTGTTTTAGTGCCTCAAAACCCCTGAATCATCTAAAGCTATCCAGGAAGTCCATGATGGTATATGTGGTGGACATTTTAGTGGCTTGGCCGTAGCTAAATGTATCTTATGTTTAGGTTATTATTGGCCTTCTCTTAATTGAGATTGTTACGAATACACTAAGAAATGTGTCAAGCATCAGAAACATTCCAATCTTACACATATCCCTAGTCAGGCTTTGTAACCTGCAACGGATTTGTGGCCTTTTTCACAATGGGGTCTTGATCTCATTAGTCTCATCAATCCCTTCTCCTCATAGCATCATCATTCTATCATTATTGCCATAGAATACTTCACTTAGTGGGTAGAAGCTATTCCTCTTTCATTGACTAAAGCTAAACCCATTGTTGATTTTGTCTACCAACACATCATTTGTCGCTTTGGTGTCCCACACAAACTCATCACAGATAATGGTAAATCTTTCAAAAACATCGATTTTCAAAACCTTTGTGATGCATTCAATATCAAACTCAGCTTTTCTTCTCCATACTATCCCCAAGCTAACAGCTAGGCTGAGGCTTCCAATAAAACTTTGCGTAATATCCTTGCAAAGGTAACTAGTCAACTTGATAGGGATTGGCATTTACATATCCCTTTTGCTCTCTGGGCTTATCAGACTAGCATTTGTACTCCTACTGGTGCTACTCCCTTCTCTCTCGTCTATGGATATGAGGCTATCCTTCCTTTAGAAGTCCAGACCCCATCTCTTCATGTCTCTCTTAGAGAATTTGTCTCTGATGAGGAATATCATGAAAATCATCTAGCACAGCTTGAATTTCTCGACGAGTGATGTCTCAATGCTCTCGAACATCATCAGGTCTATCTTGAGCATGTCAAACATGATTATAACAAGCACTTTTAACACCATGACTTCAAATTTGGTGATCTTTTTCTTAAAGAAAACCAAAATGTCACTACACTAGAACAAAGTCAGCATGGTAAGTTCACTCCTAACTGGATGGGTCCGTACGTAGTCACTCATAAATATGGGTCTAGGGCTTATCATCTATCTTCCATGAATGGTGTACCTGAAATGGAACCTCTTAATGCTTTGAATCTAAGGCCCTTCTATTGTTAATATCTATCTTACATGATCTTGGTCACAAAATAGATCTTTCATCCATCTAATACCGGTCATGTATTTTGTTGTGATTCAGAACTATGTGGTTCTCCATGTTATGTCTTTTCTACCTTAAATATGAGTACCGCGGCTCTACTCATGGAATCTTTTCTTCTTATGGATATGTTCATCCTCATGGTAGGAACACCTTAATCACTATTTCATCTGTCCTAAGTATCTATCTTAATCAAATCTACTCGGGGCAAGAATACGTGTTCGTATACATTTTCTTCCCCTCTATCTGATCTATCTAGGTCTAAACTTAGCTTCTTTCAAAAAAAAAAAGATGCTATCCTAAAATTCCAAAAGTAGCCTGATCCCTCAAAGGACAGCTAACCATGCCTTATCAAATAAATCAAAAAGTATAGACCATTCCCTTTAAGGATGGCTATCATCAAAATATAGACCTCTCCCTTAAAAGGATGGTTGTTTATTTCGTGGAATTTTCAAGGCTTCTCGCATTGATCAGCCTTTGCAGTAACAGACTTCCTCTTCAAAAAGTTTGTTAACTTGTTAACATCATTGAAAGACTTCCCATATCGATCAGTCTTTCTATGTCTGGAAAACTTCCCGTATTGATCAGTTTGCTCTTCTATCAAAACAAAAATCATGAAGCTGAGATATAAGACCTTTTGCGATCATATGGAGACCATATTTTTCAATATGAGCACGTATTCTATCCTTTGTATATTTTGACAAGATACATACTTACTTCTTGTTCCATCTATCTCTTAGATCTGGTTTGTGACTGACTAGTGTCAGGTTCATTATATCTGTATCTATGGCCTTATATGCATTGTCTTTCAGTTTCCTACCAAAGTATCTGTTTGTGGTTAGTTAGGGGCCTAACTTATCATTATTTTTCCTATCTAGGTGTATCACTGTTTATCTTCTAAACTAAGATAATATCATTACATTCTTTGCTGTCACAAAGAGAATTTCCACTTAACATGTTAATTTAGTCAAAATCTATCATCTATCTATACTCATCTTATCTACTTTTTCTAAATACACATCTATCTATATCTATTTCATCAAAATTAAATTAACATCTTAAACATATCAAATCTAATAAATCACATCAAACCACATCACATCTATCTATCCTCTATCAACACATGTCTATGACCATCAAACTTACACTACATCTATCTATATCTATTTCATCAAAATTAAATTAACATCTTAAAAATATCAATCACATCAAATCACATCACATCTATATATCCTATATGTCTATGTCCATCAAATCACATCTATTCATCCTATATCATCATATGTCTATATCCATCACAATTACGATACATCTATCCATATCTATCAAAATTAAATGCATGAGTACAATCACATAACATAGAAAATGATGAATCTATATATATATATATATATATATATATATATATATACATGAGTGTTTGTACAACAAAGAATGGATGGATTTCAATCAAGAAATCTATATCATACATAAAAAATTCCTTAAAATTGAGGCTACATCAATATATCGATACAAAAAATAACATATCTATATCGTAAAATTTGATAGGTGGAAGAAACTATCTCCTCCACCCTCCTCTAGTCCAGGATGTCTCTCCTAGCCATCACCTATTGAGCTAGAAGCACCTACTACTGGGGGCCTGCTGCCACCTCGATATCTCCCGGTGCTCCCTCCCTCTGATGCACCACTAGCTGTGGCTACCACTGATCTCCTCCTCACACCGTAATGAGGCACATCAGGCGCATGTTGTGCCAGGGCATCCTCATAGTATCTCACCTCGACGAGGAGAGACTTATAAGTGCTCAGACTCACCATACTAGGTGCTCATAATGGCATTGTTGCTGCTGGTGGTGGTGGCCCTCCTAATGTCACACCTTATGACCCAGACTTTGAAATAGTACCTGTATCACCGTATTTGGCTCTGAGGGCCTCTCTGTGCCAATGGTAGAAATCCCTCTACTGGATCATTGTATCTCACTCCTGATGTGTTGTGTCTCTCTCTAGTATCAATTTATCCCTCTCCTTTGTCAGAGATCTAATCTCCTTGAGGGCATCCTAGTGTGTATGTGTCAGGGTAGCATGCTCTCCCTCCAACCTCTCCAGCACTGTAGCTATGTCCTCCTCGTCTACATCTATGGATGTTGGTAGGTGTCATGGTAGATCTGTAGAATACTATGCAACATAGCCATCTTCTACTCCGGTTTTTTCATCACTATCTGTGGAAGGTGGGGTCTCCCTCAATGGATCTGTCGGGATCAAAATTGGCAAATCGGTCTCTCTGCTATCCCACCTGTATGGCTTGTAGGTGGCCGAAACTGTCTGTACTAAGCTGAACTACCTCAATACCCATATAAACAGGATGCACTTGCACATATCTGGCCTGCGGCCCCTAACAAGTGAGCCTCCTAACTGGCCCATGTCAGGTAGACCTGATATGGTCTCCAAATGACCTACTCTAGTGTCAGCATCTTGAAGCGCTCAGCATACCACTCTACAGATCTCCTTATATCTCCTAGGGCCATGTCGGCCCACCGTCATCGGAATCCATAATCAATGGCCCCCTCTACTGCTAGCATCCATGGAAGCCCGGATGGCCTGATCACTGCTATGTGCTCATATGCCTAGCAATGGAGCACAAAGCTAACATTGATACCTATTTGCCTACCAGTGGTGTACATCCATAACTCATAGTATATTTGAGCTATCAAGGCATCGGTAAATGTGAACACCTATCTGAATTGTAGGATGTCACAAACATAGTCTAGTAATAACAATGGAAATTTCCCACCTCCTGAATCTGGAGAAGTAAAATAGGAGATCACCATGTAAATCAGCGTTATCCATCTTCTCCTGGCATCATCCTATCTATAATGTGAGGCTATCCTCACCACCTCGGAAACTATCTCTGAATCATCTACCCTATCTCCATACAATCCTCCCAAGGCCCTCTGTTGCTACTCTTGTGGAGTAATCTCAATTGGGTGCCCGGTGATTGGCAGCCTCAAGATCTTATATATATCCTCATGGGTGATAGTCATCTCACACGTCCTAAACTAGAAAGTGCATGTCCTACTATCCCATCGCCGTACTAGTGCTCACATCAACTCTACATCTCAAGGCACCTGTCGGTAGTACCGAAAGCCCCCGAGCTTGGCTAGCTCTAGGTGATGCCAATCTGCATCAGTCACATAAGTGAGAATGGTCTCTAGAAGCTCAGGAATAGCATCCCACATATGTAAAGCCTCTCATGCCTACATCACACAACATCATGGATGGTGTTAGCTACTTATTTATCCAAATACAAACATCAAAAAACACATTCTATCACTTTCTTAAGTATAAACACTCTAATCGACATCGATTGAGTCAAATCGATGTAGATCTGATTTAGTCAATGACGATTGAAACCAATCAGCACTGATTGAATTTAATTGGCGTCGATTTTTCCAATCAGCGCCAATTGAAAGGCCAAATGACCAAAATGATCTGGCCTCTCATTTATCTAGTTTTTTCCTAAAAACTAGCATTCTAATATGTTATTTCCTGATAAAACTATATAGTAAGTTCAGGTAGATCAACTTACCCCAGGTCATGTCCTCTTCTGCTTATGACTACTCCCAGAGGCTTCTATGTTACTCAAAATACATTTTTGACTCTCTCTATATCAATCGTCGTGGTCTAAATAATTCATTCATGTTTTCCTTTCTCATATTTATATGGGCTTGGTATGGTCAGTGCCGATTTATATGGTCGACACTGATTGCTTTATTCAACGTTGACTTTAGCTTGATCGATGCAGATTTAGACCCATCGTTTCCGATTGGTTACAATTTTATTTCTCCACATCGCTTTCCTCCATATCCTAATCTTTTTTCCATAGTATTGATGCTTGGCTTATTTATCTGGTCATTATTATGATCTAAGTGTTACCTTTTGGCACATACTTTCGATATTATCACCCATTTCGAGTCTGTTCCCTATGCATGGGGTACTCGCATTTTTGGCAGCTTAAAGATAATGGGTCTATAGGCACTAGTGTCATATGCTTCATAGACCATCTGGTTGTCCCTACCAATGTATCATTCTTTAGGTGCTACTATTTTGCAGCCCTCTTTACACTTATGGTTTTGTAGGTATTAACATCTTCTCATGCGAAGACCATATAATCTGCCCTACCAATGTGAGTTCCTTAGGTTGCTACCTTTATAATTATTATTTTTTTACATCATTAATGATTAGACCTACTCCAGGCATCTAGCTGGGGCATCCTGTATTTTCATCTACCTTTTTCAAACTTGGGATCAGTTGTTCTTTCAAGACCCATCCCATCCCTAGTTTGAGGGGGATCACATCATCACTTTTTCTTCCTTTCTTCCAACTTCTTGTTTTTGTCTTGTAACTTTGCTTATCGCAAGTTACTCGAAAAAAAGGGGCAAAATGTAGACACCTAAAATTGGTTACCCAATTTAGTGTCCCTCACGTTCATTTACCTTCTCGGGTAACCTGGGGCACGTTTATATCACCACTTCTCCCTTAGGGTATTATTTAAATATTTGATTTAAACATCTATCCTAAGTTTATTTCACCCCATTATGTTTTACCCATAGATAATTAAATATTAACTATTTAATTACACTTTTTACATGTATCTTAACCGCTTATCTACCCCATATAAATTCCTAACCTCCCATATCAATTCTATCCATTTATCCCCCCTATTTCTCCTCCCCCCAAACCGTTGCAGTGGGATATTTCCTATATTTGAGTTGGAGGGATCACTTGCATCCTTCTAAAAAGGTTCTTTTTAGCCATTTTGGGAGTCGGTTCTTTGATTGGCTTCGACTAGTACTCAGTTGACGCCAATTTTTTTGAATGATGTTGACTATACACTAGTCAGCGCCGATTACAAATATAGGGACAGAATTTAGTTCTGGTTAGATAAAAAAAATGACAGAGAGTTTTGAGCATCAAGCCTGAGCATTATCTATCAAGCGAAAGCTAATTTGTCCAAATCAATCCCCGAGAGGAGTACCATTACTCTGCTCCTACCACATCGACATCGTGAGCCTCCATCGATCTCTTGGTGACTCTGCTCCTGCATCTAGTGAAGGTGGAGCTTTTTCAGCATCCTTAAGGCTCCTCCAGATCCAGCGAACATTGACGATCTAGCTTTCATTGTCCATTTCCCAATCTTCCTGTAATTTTCCCCTAGTTGACGCTGACCTACCCAGTTGACACCGATTTTCATTAGTCGACACTGCCCTATCTTAGTTTATGTCAATTTTCCTTAGTCGACGTCGATTTTCCTAATCGACACCGATTGGCTTGCAGACAGGTAAAAGAATTCAGGTAACACAAATCCATCATTGTTTTCACAGTTTCCTATTTTCTGCTACTTTCTATCCATTGTTTACATTCTATCTTTAACTTTTAATCAGAAAATATAGACATTTATTTAAACTCTTTTATCATGTATTCTTCTTCCTTTAATTTAAAACGTGGACTGACATCTTCCGTGGGATCTTATCATTTCCCGGACCCACTTTTTAGGTAGTACACCTAAATATCTTTTAAAGTTGTCTTTTTATGTCAAGTATCTATGTCTCACAAGTTTCTCGGATCTACTTTTCAGGATTGCTTGTGTGCGCCCGTCTTGTCTACATCGGCTTTCTTTTCCATCTACATCTTCGGATATTGTCTTATCTATCAGGTATCAATTGCATTTGAGTTTTTCAGGGTTTTTATGTTTAGTTTGGTACATTAACTTGGACAGGTAACAAGCATGAAAATTCTTGAGCTACACCACCTACAGAGGAATACCCACTTTCTCGTCCACCTATCACAAATCTAGTAGAGATACCTTTTCCTCTAGGAAAAAATTCTACATAATCTACCCAAGATACCACAGACCTACTTTTGGCTCTCTTACCCATGAAAGCCGAAGCCAGAAAATTCCCTTTCTCTAAGACACATTTTACGGGAATAGCCATTGGGTCCTCATAAACTTCACCTACAGACGTGTCATTCTCATGCTTAGCTGATCACTTAGAATCTATGGATAGAGCCTTACTATGGGGGACATCTTCTACTTCCTGTTTCAATGCAAATGCAGATGTCACTTGCTAACACTTCCACTATATACCTAAAAATATTTCAACCAATCGAATCGAACGCAACCACCTTTACCACAACTTCTTCCATGACACCTATCACAATTCAACATTCACCCTTACCCATAGCCCAACATACATCTAAATAAAAACCCACACCTACAACATCTTCCTTGGCTAAACCTATTACTACCTTAGGGGTCACCCCAATCACCAGCCTTGCTCATCCACCTATCAAACTGGATTTAGCTACATCCTCCAAAGTCAACACCACACCTACTCTGACACCCAAATAGAAGAATGAAGCCCATAGGACACATACCCCGGCTACGCCTATCATACCTGCATCACCTTCACCCTTTCTGTCCATCTTAGGACCTCAACCTCCCAGTGTGGTTAAGAAACCTCCAACCATCAATAAAACAAAAACACAACAGCCCACTCCTTCCTTGCAAACCTCTAACATACCCAGGTGCTGAAACGGCTTACACCCACACCTGCAGCATCATTACCACCCATACCTCCAATACCCTCTCAACTTCTTCACTACCCACTACACTTTAGTCTCTGTCCCTCACACCCCCTACACAACCCATGTCATCTAACTTCACAACACCTCCGTTATTCCCATGGGTAACTCACCCTCTTGCCCCATCCATTTTTATTTATAGATCTCATGTGTTTGTATCACCTTTACCTAAGAAGGTGTAACCCAAAGACAAAAATCCGCTACCCTCTAATAAGGTAGTCAACACAACCATAAATCCTCCTGCCCACTCATCTACCATACTCCCACCAAAGCAAACATGATCAACACCCAAGACCACTCTAGCACCCAAAACCATAACTCGACCCACTCCCCCTCCTGCAAGGACCATTCCTCAACAATCAGCCGCACCTACACC
Source organism: Taxus chinensis (assembly GCA_019776745.2). Lineage (NCBI taxonomy): Eukaryota > Viridiplantae > Streptophyta > Pinopsida > Cupressales > Taxaceae > Taxus > Taxus chinensis. Next base: position 551,870,159 of record CM034149.1, read on the forward strand.
TAAACCCACTTTCACTTCCCATTGTGATACACTAGTAGGGTCCTATGCCAAAATCTTAACCAACCTCCTTGAGACTTCTATCATCACATTAACACCACTCAGACCTTATGAGCCCCTTAAACCCAAGCCAAAAGGGTTTGATGACACTAAAATTTGTGCCTACCATCATGTGCTAGGGCACGGTGTGGAGAACTACAAGGCTTTGAAAACCATCCTTATCCAGTTGTGTCCTCCTAAAGCCAATTTTGATGATGACGACCTTCTTGATGAGGAGCCTACATCACTAATGTCCATTCCCACAATCCTTCCCTCACCGCCTACTCAATAACCATGACCTCCATACCCTTAAATCTTGTATCCACCCCCTCGATTTGAAATTAACATGGTTCGCATCAAAGAACTTGCCACACCATTACCTAAATGTCATTATACCCAGCTCACCTCACAAGGCTTTTCTCCCCCGGTAGGTTTTTGTATGTCATGTCATTATACCACTCATCCTAGACCTTCTCCATTTTCCAACTCCCCTCAGATCAACATGATCCACATTATTACCCCTACTTAGAAGGACAAAGGCAAGGAAAAGGAAACAGACCCACCAACCAATCCTATACCCAACATACCATCTGCACCCACACCTAAAATGACTATCCACAGCCCCACATTACCTATTTATAATGGGGCCACACATCACACCATGCTCAAATAACTACATCAATCCCCCCTCGAAATGTCCCTATATGACCTCATCCAAACCTCAAAATCCCATTGTCAAGATCTCATGGAGGTCCTGCAGTCTATTGAGGTTTTACCCAATGACCCTACACTCGTAGCCTCCATTATCACACCCTATGATGTAGCCTCTCTCACCAAATTTCCACCTTTATCCACACCTCACCCTTCTCACCAAGTAGCCTCCATTAGCTTCTCGGAGGAAGAGATTGCACCACACCAAACCGATGATCTTGACCCGGCCCTCTTCATCTTTTTCCACTTCGATGATATACATGTACAACGTGTAATGATCGATGGGAGTGCTAGCATTAATATCACTTCATCCCATGCATTCGATCAAATGTGCATACCTAACAATTACATGCATAAACATCCCGTTATGTTGCATTCATTCAACAACGCTATCACCTCTACACTAGGAACCATCATCCTCCACATTTTTGTGGGTCCCCGCACTATTCCAAAGCTATTTTATGTCTTGGAGGGGGAATTTCAATATAACCTGTTGCTTGACAAACCTTAGATTTGTGTCATGGGTGGTGTTCCTTCCACTTTTCATCGTTGTGTAAAGTTTGAGCATGAAGGGCACACCTATACTATTCCAGCTGATCCATCAGCTTTCAAAACATGCAACATGCTCTACTAACCCAATGATGTGCTCATACCCATTAAAGCAGCTACAACCACTACCTTTTCACCTACAAATCCACTCACCAGTGCCGCCACTACCTCAACCACACCTACATCCTCCTTTCCTACCGTTGCCACAACTTCCACAGATGACCCATCAGCCTCCCAATCCATTAGATATACCTCCACGTCGACCACCGACACATCATCTATTCTAACTACCCACATACCAGCCACCGATCCCTTGGAAGGAATTTTTCAATGCCTCAGTCTAGGAGAATATTGATTATATAGTGTCAACACATTCCTTACTCCACAAGAGTATGGAATTCTTCACTAGCACCCTCGTTATGATCAGTGCATAGTAGAACACCTCCTTTATGGTCCTCCTCATCTTTGTACCAGTCTCACCTATGGGGGAATCGACACTACTACTTATACACCCGAACCACTGTAAAAAATCCACCCATTTTTTGGTGACTTCCAGTCTCTCACCAATCGTCGTTTCACCCACACCTTCCTGCACCGATGTGCATGGAAGGGTTTTGGTTTTGGTTTTTATGAGCAAGGCCTCCATACTATGATTCCATGTACCACCCATAAACATAACAACCGTAGTGGTATCTGATTTGTTGAACCACTGACTAAGCAAGCCCGCATTTAACCCATTGAGAACATCAGCCCTTCTCCGCCTTCTTCACCCGTTCCGCCTTCATCACCACCTTTTTTGACAGAGTTGATGGATCCTGAATCTATGCCTCCTAATTTTTTTTTTCATAAACACCATTTCCTTAGTGCCTTTGAATTATCAACATGAGGGTGAGGTCCCTTCCTCTCTTCCCTTCCTATATCCTGAAATTATTGATGATGATATAACTTCAATTAACATTGTTCAATGTCAATATGTTGAATCTATACTCACCTACCTTAGTGCAGAAGACTCATATACTCATCAGTCATTACCTTCTAAGACATAAACCATGTTGAATGAGTTGAATATCAAGATCAACATTCATACTCAGGATGACCCGCACATACTAAAGATTGGTCAATCTTTAGATGCCGCTGAATAGGAAGCCATCACTTCTTTTCTCAAAGATCATAACCACACTTTCTCTTGGTCTTACACAGACATGCCTAGTATTGACCCCACCATAGTGGTCCACAATCTCATAACCATTCTTGTTTCCAAACCCATCAAACAAAAGTTGAGGAAAATGCACCCTCACATTGCCCTTCTCGTTAAAGAAGAACATCAATGCCTTCTTTCTATTTCCTTCATATTGCCCATTGATTATCCTCATTAGATTTCTAACATTGTCCCTGTCACTAAGGTGACATGGGGACTCAAAATTTACATGGAATTCCGTGACCTTAACCTTTCCTTCACAAAATATGACTTCCCTCTACCCGGTATTGAGCAACTGGTTGACGTTACCACGGGTCACGAGATGCTATCATTCATGGATGGCTTCTCAGGTTATAACCAAATATTTCTTGCCCCAGAGGATCAACACAAAACCTCCTTGATCACCCCTTGGGGTACCTTCTACTGCTGAGTCATGCCTTTCGGCCTTAAAAATGATGGTGCTACATATCAGCGGGCTATGACTTACATCTTCCATGACATCATGTATCGTATATTGGAAGATTATGTGGATGACCTCCTCGCCAAATCTAAATGCCGCTCATAGCACCTCACCATCCTAAAAACCATTTTTGACCGCCTCATTAATTGCATTCACCTTCATCCAAAGAAGTGTGTCTTCATGGTTCTCTCAGGCAAGCTCCTAGGATTTATCGTTTCCCTACGTAGCCTGCAAGGTAAGTTACAGTATATTCACCATTTCATTTCACAATTATTTGATCAGTGTCAACCATTTCATCATATTCTCAAGAAGGATGTCTCTTTTAAATAGGATGATGACTCAAAAATATTTTGAGGCCTTAAAACAATACATTCTCCAACCACCCATACTCATTCAACCTAAAGATGATTAACCTTTCTAACTATACATCTCAGCTACCGATCCCTCTTTGGGAGCCATGCTCACTCATTGTGATGAACAACATAGGGAGTAGGTAGTTTATTACATAAGACATACTCTTTTGGACTATGAAACTTGATACACCCATCCTGAAAAACTTTTCTTAGCCTTAGTTTTTGTTGCCACAAAACTCTGCGATTGCCTACTCAACCACAAAACCTATGTTGTTACCAACACCGTGTTTCACTCGGAATGTTTTGGCTTCTGGGAATAGAGTTGCTTCTATCCTTTGATTCCTTTTAGAAATAGATAAGGTTAGGGCTAGGAGGAATACCTGTTGAATGTCGAGATGGTGTGCGCGTACCGTAGAGAAAGATCAGGTTGACTATGAAGAACTCCTTTTTGTCTTGGAAGGACTACCTGCAAATAAGAACACAAGACCACAAGATTTTGATTAGACAATAAATGAGGGAACTGCCTTGGGCCCAGGAAATATAAAACTTCCTTTTGAAGGTGGTTAGTTCCCCTGCTAATATTAATTAACACAAAAGACTGTAAAATATCAAATAAATTACTTCGTTGAGACGGGTAGGGGAAAGGCTGATTTCTAGTTTTGAGTCACAATAACCGATACTGGTTGCTGATAACCGATATCGGTATGGTCTAGGATCTGTAGGTTGGTTGTTTTGTGGGGTGGTTGTGTTGTAGGGTAATAGTGTTGTTGGTAAGGCTAGTATATGAGTGATATTAGGTAATGAGATGGTGAGAGGTAAATGAATGATGGTTAGATGCAATGACACGTTGGGTAGTGGATCTAGGAATGGATTTATGGGGACTGTGATTCAAAAATTCTAAGAAACGTTATTAAAGAGGACATGCAAGGTGTAACTTACTAGTTTATTAACGAAGATGTAGGTCCAAGAACTCTGATGACAAAGGCAGAACTCAAGTGGGATGGCTTGACACATAGAAGATGAGAGATCTCCCTCCCGATGATCAGCTAAGTATCACAGGTTTCTGGTTATTCCGTTGTAATCTTGGGCTTGATCTCCTTTTGCTGCAACTCTCCTTGTCTCTTCACTCGTCTCTGCTTGGCCAAGCAAAGATCTGAATGCTCTTTATCGCTCCCAATGATCTCTGTTGATTCAAAAATCCTTCGAACCTTGTTTCTGGTTAGGGGAGCCCATTTTACAGGGAACTGATGGTGGTTACGTAATCGACGGCGGTCGAGTAGGAACCGACATCGGTAAGGAAAAAGTAGGCTATTTTTAGTAAAATAGCGCACCTTCCCTGCTTTTCTCCTGAGGGATTAGTTGTGGGCTTGGTCAAGTGATTAGAATGTCGGTTTTGGGTGCAAGAAAGGGGTCCTTAATCATGGGTGTAGGTGTCGACCAAGTTATAGGTCTTAATTAGGTTAGTTTAGGGTTAGGACTAGGTCACGATGAGGTGGCAAAATGAGGTGGCAGGTGAGGTGATGTGGATTTATCAATTACGAGGTAATTAATAAATAATTGTGTAAGGTTTAGGTGATGAGGTTAGGATATGAAATGAGATGTGGGTCACAAAGGGGTCGTAAGACACAAATTTGGTGTCTACATTAGCCCCTTATTGTCGTGTAGCTTGTTTTGTAAAGCTGCGCGGACAATAATATGAAGTGGTTTTTCCTGTTAAGGATATAGGTAATCCCCCTCAAATCTATCATAGATTGAGAGAACGGGAAATCAGGGATAGGGTTGATAAAGGGTGAATGGTGTAGAGAGGATGGTAAGATGGTGGGGTAGGTCCAAGGAAGCAGACGCATGTTGAAATGTAATAGTGTGACTAGGGTACATGATTTGACGAGAAAACCGGAAATGCATAGGCAAAGGTCGATAGTTTATCCAAACAAGGGTGATATAATCCTGGTATCCAAGGCATAGGAAGTAGCTCCAGGGTATATAACAGGTAAGGTACAGGAACGTTTAGGCATGTTCGGCAGTACCAAATGGTTGGTTTGGTTGAGATAAACGTCACAGTCTAGGTCTAGGCAAAGTTGGTCGACAGATCAAGTCAAGGACCCTAATCATGCTAAAACACGAACAGGTGAGCTCAATGGAACAAAAAGCTACATGATGGGTGGATAAAAGTGTATGGTGTTGATGTTGGGCGAGGTATCGAAGTGGTACGGCCTTGGGTCGGGCCAAGTTGTTGGGTTGCGGCCTTGGGTCAGGCCGAAAGGGTAGAGTGAGGCCGTGGGTTGGGCCGGATGGGTAGGGTGAGGCCTTGGGTCGGGCCAAATGGGTAGGGCGAGGCCTTGGGTCGGGCCAAATGGGTAGGGCGAGGCCTTAGGTCGGGCCAAATGGGTAGGGTGAGGCCTTGGGTCAGGCCAAATGGTTAGGGTGAGGCCTTGGGTCGGGCCAAATGGTTGGGGCGAGGCCTTGGGTCGGGCCAAATGGTTGGGGCGAGGCCTTGGGTCGGGCCGGAGTGGTTGGTTGCGGCCTTGGGTCGGGCCGGTGAAGTTAAAAATGGCTAAAGAGCAATGGAGCATATAGGCGATGTGGTAAAGAGGCAATGTGGTGGGAAAGGGAACGTAGTGAATAAGGGCAAAAAGTTGGGTAAAAAAGGACAAAACCGATATCGGTTATATATGACCGGTACCGGTTAGATAACCGACGCCGGTTCCTTAGGGCATGAATTGACCGGTATCTGTTCAATGTTAAAAACCTATAAAAAGAAAAATACGGCTGGTCATTGTCACTTTGTGAATTTGAAAATCAAATTAAGTTGTCTGAGGTGGAATATTGACATTGGTGTATTTATTGGCTGAGGTGGCACTAGTTGAGTGGAGAAGTGAGTTGATTGGCGGGCCCGAGTGAGGAGGAGGCAGTAGGTGATTGGCAGAGGACCCAGCAGAGGACATTTGGAGCCATGGCACAGCCAGGAGGAGTAGGAGGAGCTGGACCAGCTGGACCACCACCACCCATCCCACCACGACGACGTGTCATCGTACCGGTAGGTTCAAAACCCTGCATTGTGTTCAGTTGATTGCATTATGCTAAATTTGGGGTTTTGGGTAGGAATGTATGTTTTGGATGAAATAAGTAATAAATGGAAGTGATTTGAAAAAGGGAGAGGGTAGATAGGTTAAGTAAGCCAAGGCGGCTAGGTGGGTAGATTTTTAGGGTATTTGGGGTGGGTAAGTTGGAAAAAAATGAAAAAAATGTAGGTGGGGGGCCGCGTGGGGTTCGGCTCCAGGAAATGACAGCGATCGATGTCGGTCGCTAAGCGATCGGCATCGGTCACAAAATTTAGGGATGGGGTGCTTTGTGTTTGGCCGGTGTTGGTTGGTAGTTGACTGGCGTTGGTGGGAAGAGGGGCCGCGGTTGGTTATTGGGGACCGGTACCGGTCCGTAGTGGTTGTTAGTTTTTTTTTTTTTTTTTTGGATTAAGTTATTGTGTTGTGTTGAGTTTGTGGTGGTGAGTTAGGTGTTGTTTGGGTTGGGATGGGGTGTTTTGGGTGTTGTTTGGGTTGGGATGGGGTGTTTTGGGGTGGGTTGTTTTGGGTAGAAGAGGGAGGCGAATAGCATAGAGAATAGGTGGGTAGAGGGGTGTGTTAGAGAGTTGTGGTGTGGCTAGGTGGAGAAGAAAAGTGGGTGTAGAGGGTTGTGGTGTTGTTGTTGTAAAGAGTAGAGCTAATGTTGTTTGGGTTGGGATGGGGTGTTTTGGGGTTGGTTGTTTTGGGTAGAAGAGGGAGGTGAATAGCATAGAGAATAGGTGGGTAGAGGGGTGTGTTAGAGAGTCGTGGTGTGGCTAGGTGGAGAAGAAAAGTGGGTGTAGAGGGTTGTGGTGTTGTTGTTGTAAAGAGTAGAGCTAATGTTGTGGGTTGGTTTGGGGTGTTTTGGGGGTGGGTTGTTTTGGGTAGAAGAGGGAGGCGAATAGCGTAGAGAATAGGTGGGGTAGAGGGGGTGTGTTAGAGAGTCATGGTGTGGCTAGGTGGAGAAGAAAAGTGGGTGTAGAGGGTTGTGGTGTTGTTGTTGTAAAGAGTAGAGCTAATGTTGTGGGTTGGTTTTGCATGCACGTTAGCAGCTGACGATGCGGGACAGGATGCCCCCGCTGTTGGTGCGGATGCGACCACATGTATCTGTAACACACTAGGTGAAATCATGCTCGAGGTGGGACTCGGCAGAGTCCAGCGGTACAGAGCTATCGACAGAGATAATAGTTTGATGGTTTCCCTCATCGAGAGATGGGATCCGGCGACCAATGTGTTCCATCTCCCGACTGGAGAGATGACCATCACATTGGAGGATGTATATCACATCCTTCGATTACCTATTGATGGAGAGGCCATTTTTCAGGTGGATGCAGAGACAGCCATGGACAACATCCTATAGGTTTTCGGGGATGCAGCTGCGCTAGTGACATATCATAGCGCAAGCATCAGGTATGGTGATATGTACCGTGTGCACAACGACCTGAGACACAACTTGCCATGTTGATGATGATCGGGATCACCTGCTTCACCCTCCCGAACTTAGAGGGAGGCTGCTTTCCACGGGCATTGATGGGGGTGCTTCATGAGATGGTGGAGGAGCACACCTGTTATGCTTGGGCACCAGTATATCTGGTGCAGTTATACAGTGAGCTGTGGGGCTATCGCCGGATGAGGTGATTCGGGATTTGTTCGACATTTTTACTTCATTGTTGGGCATATGAGCACATCATATGCATCAGACCAGTAGGGTTACCCCAGCAGCCAGGGCCACAGGTCATATACAGATACGACTTTCAGAGGTGGTTGGGGGTTGTGGGACAGCCACAAGTAGTGCTTGTAGGGCAGGACGTCGCCTATTACAGGCATTTATTAGAGGGCCTGACAGTGGTAGATATCATATGGAGACCTTACAGAGGTCATCACCTACACAGAGGAGCCTGAGTACAGTTACGCTTGATCTAGTACACTTTCTGGATAGCAGGACGGAGGCCAGGAGAGTACGAGAGGATACCCCTAGAGAGGGTACGCAGGCAGATGGGGCTGCGACAGGATGAGCCACCTCCCTTCCCTTAATACAGGAGGGATGATGTAGAGGCCCCACTGCCTGCACCACAGCCCATGGATCTAGATTGGGTTGCTGAGAGGCCAACAGATGATACTGTAGATGATGCTAGCTATACGGGAGTATATATGGTTTGGTGGGCTGGTCAGAGAGTAGCGAGGGTAGCACAGCCTGCACAGCCAGACTTGGCAGCGGTGATGGCAGAGTAAGATCAGCTCAGGGGTCAGGTGCAGCTATTACAGGGGCAGCTGGTTGCTGCACAGGCACAGATAGGTGTTTTACAAGGGTAGCTAACCCAGGTGCAGGTACAGGCATAGGCACCACCACCAGCAGTGGCACAGCCACAGCCCCAGGCACAGGCACAGATACCACCACGGCCACAGGCACCACCAGCGGCACCATCACAGGCACAGGGGGCACTGGTAGTAGGAGTCCGGGGACCAGCCCCAGCACCTACGGTGGCACGGGACAGATATATGGAGGCGAGAGTGGAGGCCCGATACTATCAAGATGTTCTTGATGGTACCGGAGCTGAGTATCAGCCATATGCAGCTTATAGAGCAGAGACCTCCCATAGTCAGAGGCAGGAGGCGAGAGGCACCACAGGGACCAGCAGGGAGAGGTGCTGAGGGCGGTGGGGAGAGCTGAGGGATCCCTGCATTATTTTTGTATATGGACATGGGCACCGGTCTGCGCACCGGTTGTGTTGATAGAGGCCTGCGTGCCTACATTTATTCATTTATTCATTCATTTATTGTATATCGGCCTGCGAGCCGAGTACGGGTTGTATAGTTGATACCCGGCCTGCGAGCCGAGTATATTTTTGATATGAGGGACCGGCCTGCGAGCCGAGTCGAGATCATTGTCATTTATTGCGGCCTGCGTGCTGGCTTTGTTGTATTATGAGATCACAGAGGTCCCGATGCAGGGCATATTGTATATTGGAAACGTTGTATATGTGATATATAGATATGATGATTTGATCTCACATGCTGTGTTTAAAAATGTTTTTAAATGTTTTGTCGATGGTTTGTGATATTTGATGTATGATGGGTTGGATTTACATGGTGTTATATATTAATGATGTTGATGTCTTGTTGTTGATGAGATGTAGTCATAAATATAAATGATGAGTTTAATGTGACATGTTATTTAATGAAATGTTGCTGTGTTTGGTGACATGGTGTGTGAATAGTAAATGGTTGTAGCTGTTGATTTGGATCCAAATGGTGTATAGATTGATAGTTTTTTGATATCCTTAGATGATGGCATGTTTGTTTTGGTAATGTAGATAGATGATATGGATGAAATCGTAATGAGAAGTGGATTGGATGGACAAATATGGATAATGGTGTTGTTATACAGGAAAAGAGGTGGGCGCGATAAAAAATTAGGTAGAAAATGAAGAAAAGAACTATGTTTCAAAAATTCAGGTGTGTAACCGATATCGGTTAGGTAACCGACGCTGGTATTAGTAGACCGATATCGGTTATGTAACCGATACCGGTTATTTAGGTATGAGCTTTTCTAAAAATAGAAAAGCTAGGGTGGCAACTTAAGTTATAATTTTAAGAGCCATGTAAGAAGTTAAATACGCGAACGCGACGCTTTTTGACGACTGAGACAAGTAATTGCATCAGATATTTGAGTGATAAGGAGAAAAGAGACAGGGAAAGTGAATGTGATCTGAGATTCAGAAGGCAGAAAGGTGAATTTGAAAAGGGTGGTGATCATGGCAGAATGAGGAGAAGCATCCAGCAGGCAGGGACGAGAGGAAAGACAAGTGCCACCTCAAGCTGCTGCAACTCAAGAGGTAAATGTTTTGGTTGTGATTTGATTACTGCATGTTTTGTGAATAAGATGGGGGAGAGTAGGTGGGTAGATATGAGAAAGAAAACATGATAACAAGGGTTATAAATGAGGTGAGTGTTACATGGTAGGTAATCAAGGGTTTCAGGTATGTCTGTGTATACAGAGAGGAATAAACGAGTAATTTATTGTCATAGGTGGTTGTTTAGGCAAGGTGTATGTAATTGACAGTGACCGATAGCGGTTAGGGATAACCATTATCGGTTACTGAACGGGTACCAGTTATTTATAACCGATACCGGTTACTAGAGGAATTTCCAGAATGTGAGAAAAACCCTTAGGGATTTGATGGATTGAATGGTTGTTTGTTGTTTTGATGTATGCAGGCAGAGGCAGGGTTGAGGATGAATGATAGTGTGCCAGCACTGTTGTCACGAATCCGAGCGGATGTAACACCAGCGGAATGGACATTGATAAATTGTTTGGGGTTAAGTGGAATATGCTATTATTCACGAATCACACGTAACCATGCTATGTTGCAGGCGTTGATTGAAAGATGGAATCCAGAGAAGAATACGTTCTATCTGCCAACAGGGGAGATGACAGTAACATTGGAAGATGTGTTCCGTATTTTGAGGCTCCCTATTATAGGAAAACCAGTATATCAGGCATTACCTAGCGCGGCGCAGGGAGCGATAACAGCAGTATTTGGTCCATACGCACAAGATTTGACACAACGAGGTTTGTCATTCACATATGGGATAATGTATGCAACACACCCTAAGGAGACAAGGTTAGCAGTGATATTAATGATAGCGGTAGGGTATTATGCATTACCGAGGGTGGAAGGGGGAAGATTTCCAAAGGCATTGATGTGTGTTATTTGGGAGATGATAGAAAGGAATGTGACTTTTGCATGGGCACCTGCATATTTGGCAGAACTATACAGGGGTTTATGGGCTTGTAGGAAAAATCACAGGACGACACTAGATTGTTCATACTTATTACACTGTTGGGCCTATGAGCACATTGTTTGTGTGTGACCAATAGGCCGACCCATCCAGTCAGGAGAGATCGGAGTACAGAGGTTGGGGTTCAGACGATGGGTCCAGATAGAACAAGAGGCAAGATCCTAGGCTGTGACGGGTGACATTGAGTATTACAGGCAGGTATGGGAGAGGGTGACGATTGCAGATATATGTTGGAGGCCTTACGGGAACTATATGGTAACAGAGAACATAGCTGAGGAGTTGAGGGGTGTAGAGTGATTGAGGTGGATCGCAGGGCACATGCCAGGTGAGTATGAGAGGATTCCTATAGATCACGTGCGGCGACAATTTGGATTTATGTAGGATATACCCCTGGCTTATAGACCATATATGAGGATCGACGCCGAGGCAGCATTCTCACCTCCCCGGCCAACACCTCCAGAAGGGCCAGAGGAGATAGCAGCCGATCACAGTGTAATGGATGCAGGAATGACAGAGGCCTATAGGTTATGGTGGGTAGCAGAGCTGCGAGGTGTACGTGATCACCCTGACATAGCTATGATTACAGCGGAGAGAGATCGTCTACAGAGTTTAGTGCAGCAGCTCCAAACGCAGGTCAATGAGGCAAGAGGATTGTTAGCGGTTGCGGAGTCACGGGCAGAGAGACTAGAGGCTGGATTCCTCCATGCGAGAGGGCGTATTCATATGTTACAGGAGAGATTGGCAGATCAGTGGGTGGTACCAATAGCCGCGGTACCTTTGAGGATGGAGAGGCCTGACGAGAGGCGTCGACGATCATGATCATCTCCTGGGTCGGGATGAATCGTGAGGGTCTAAGTAAATGTTATAGAGGTATAAGAATAAATAAGGATGCCGACCTGCGTGTCGATGATAGAGGAGATGTATTTGTTTAACATCTAAATAAGACTGAATATGTATGTTGATTTGAGTTATGATAATAATAAGAATGTTTTCGTTTTGACTGTTGGTGTTTTGAAAAAGGATAAAAGAGGAATGTGATTAAATAGAAATACACAAAAATATTTATATTTACCACACATGATAGGTTATGGTAGGGGATGGTCAAGCTAACCTTGGGAGACCCCATGTCTCTGAAGTGCTGCCTACATAGCCCATTGCACAAAGTAAGGAGGGGCCTCAGACCGATGTAGTTCTCCCTTAGGACCAGGGAGAGGTGAATTTAGGTATGGTTAGGCAATTTGTTGGTTGGTAAAAATGTTGATATTAATATTGGTAAGGTAAGGTTGATGGTGTTGGTAATGAATTGGTGTTGTTGTAAAAGGTATAAGGGAAGCAAAAGTTAGCCTACCCAAGTATTAGGGAACCATGTCCTGATTAAGATCAACACACAATCCTAGATGCGAGGCAAAGAGGAAAGAATGCTTCGTAGGTGAAAATAACTAAACAAACCACATAATAACGTAGAATGAGCTTGAACCCCTAGGTACCTTGCATAGACGAGAAGTCGATAGGTGAAAAGAGTTGTATAATCACAATATATCGGGTGTACGTCATGTCCCTTGAGTTGAAACAAATGGTGAGGTGAGGTGGATGATATAACGGAGGTACAGAGAACTTGTTACAAAGCGAGTGTTTTGACAAAAGAGAACCTACCCTAAATAGACAAGTCCATGACTCAAAAGTTCTTTTGAATGAGGCTTTTATTTTATTGAATTATAAACTGATCGATGCGGGAAGCCTACAAGGGATATTGATTGTATTATTCTTGAGGTCTTCACAAAGCTGATCAATGCGAGAAGCTTCTGAGAAAAGGATGACTGTGCATAGCTGTCCTTCGAGGGAGCAGTCTATTTATAGTAACAGCTGTGATTTTAGTGCATAGCTATCCTTCAGGGGAGCAGTCTATATATGATAGCAGCAATAGTTTGGCATATAGCTGTCCTTCAAGGGAGCAGTCTATATATAATTTAGATAGCTAGATGTTCTTTAGGCGTGAAGCATCTAGTTTGGTAGGAATTTTGACTCAAGAAAATCCCATAAGAAGGTGTTATTTTAATACTTTGAAGTCATGGACTAGACTAAAAAGGGGAAGGCATCGTTAAGGGGAGGTGAGAAGTGAGCTTGATTTTATTTGGAGATGTAGGAAACAAAGTGTATGTAGCGGTAAATGAGCTCAAGGGACGAGAAGTAGGTAGATAGGAAGTGATGTAACACTAAATTCAACAGTGGAATGGTCGAAGATGCAAGGCATTAAGGGGTTCAGGCTCAGGCTTACCATTAAGCAAAGCTAAACGATAAGTACCTGATCCATAAGTGTGAGTGATTATATAAGGCCCAATCCAATTAGGAGCAAATTTTCCAAGTTTACTCTTTTCCAATTTGGTTACATGTTGATTCTCTTTGAGGACAAGATCACCAACTTTAAAGGTACGCTCATGAAGTCACTTATCATAAGCACGCTTGATGCGTTTTTGATAGATTTGAAGGTGATCGAGAGCTGTAAGATGACGTTCGTCAAGAAGCTCCAATTGGGCTAACCGCTCTTGGCGGAAATCATCGTTGGTGAGAATATCCTGAAGAGATATCCTGAGGGAGGGTATTTGTATTTCGAGAGGCAAGATGGCCTTGGTACCATATACCAAAGAAAAAGGTGTAGCACTAGTGGAGGTACGAATGCTAGTACGATAAGCCCAAAGGGCAAAGGGAATGTGCTCGTGCCAATTTCTTCCGGACTCATTGACAACTTTCATGATGATTTTGGTTAGGGTTTTATTAGAGGATTCGGCTTGTCCATTTTCTTGTGGATAGTAGGGTGATGAGAAGCTAAATTTGATACCAAAGTTGTCACAAAGGTCTTGCAATAACTTATTTTTGAAAGATTTTCCATTATCTGTTATCAGGCGATGAGGAACACCAAAACGACAGATAATGTGGTGGTTAATGAACTCTACAATTTTTTCTTTTTTGGTTGAAACGAGTGGAATAGCTTCCACCCATTTTGTGTAATATTCGGTTGCTGTGATAATCCATCGGTGACGTTGCGAAGAGGACTAGTGAATCTCACCAATAAGGTCTAAACCCCATTGTGAGAAAGGCCAAAGATCTCGGGCGACCTGTAGGGGGTGGCTAGGAGTATGTTGAAGGTTGGCGTGTTGTTGACACATAACACAATGCTTAACATATTCGTAGCAATCATTATTAAGAGTAGGCCAATAATAACCAAGGCAAAGGATTCGTTTGGCCATGGCAAGGCCACTAAAATGCCCGCCACAAATACCGTCATGTACTTGTTGGATGGTATGGGTGACCTCCGCACTGGTGAGACATCGAAGGAGGATGCCATCAAAGCCACATTTATAAAGGAGTCCTCCCATAACAAGATAACAAGAAACGCGTTTAAGAAACACGCGTTTTCCGGTACTAGTAAGGTCAGATGGGAGAACAGAGGTTGTAAGGTAGTCGTGAAATTGGTGATACCAGGTATCCTGTGAATTAACAGACACATTATTTATCGTACAAACAACCGAGGCTGAATAAGATGGGGCAAAGAGTTGTTGGACCAAGACAAAAATGTCAGAGTCAGTTGATGAAGCTGGAATTTGCGAGGCTAAGCAAGCCATAGTATCCACAAATTTGTTAGTGGAGCGGGGAATGGTTTGGATAGAATAGCGAGTAAATAAGGCTAGAAGTGAATCCACATAGTGTTTGTACTTTTGAAGTTCCTCATTTTTACATTGGTAGATGCCCATAACTTGATTGACTACCAATTGAGAATCGCCAAAAATATTGATAGATTTGATACCTAAGTGTAACGTAACTTGGAGACCCAGAACAAGGGCCTCGTATTCTGCTGTATTATTAGTGCAAGGGAAATCGAGTCGGAATGAGAGAGGCATAGGCTCAGCGTCGAGAGGAATGAGAACAACGCCGGCTCCTCCGTCGCGCTGGCATTTGGATCCATCGAAGAAGAGGGTCATTGGATACAACTCCTCCCTGAGTGAAAGAGTGGCGATGAGTTCGTCGGGGAATGTAAAATTGGTAAATTGTTCCCCTGGTAAAGGGGCTTCCGCAAGTTGATCTGCGATGGTTTGTCCTTTGATTGATTTCTGGTGGACAAAATCAAGGTTGAGGTCGGCGAGGAGCATAAGCCATCTGGCGATGCGTTGGTTTAGATGAGGTTTGGCATATATGTAATGGATGGGGTCCGTGTTGGTGATGACGAAAGTTTTGTGATTCAGAAGGTAGTGTCGGAGTTTGGTAGCCACGAATGATAGGGCTAGGCATAACTTTTCTACATGTGTATACCTAGTCTCATAGTCCACCAAAGTACGACTTATATAATAAATGGCTTGTTCTCGATTCTCATAGTCACGATGTGCAAGCATGGCCCCTACAGCGTGGTCAGTGGCGGAAAGGTAAAGGTAGAAAGGGTGGTCATCCTGAGGTGGGATAAGCACGGGTGGATGCAAGAGATAATTTTTGAGAGCTTCAAAGGCTAGGTGGCACTCTTTGCTCCATTAAAAATCAATGTCCTTTTTAAGAAGGTGATGGAAAGGTTGACATCGATTCGAGAGTTGGGAGATGAAACGTCAGATAGATTGGAGCTTACTTTGTAAACTACACAATCGTTTGAGATTGGTAGGTGGGGGAATTTCTAGGATAGCTTTGACTTTAGATGGGTCAACCTTGATGCCACGCAAAGAGACGATAAAGCCAAGAAGTTTCCCCGAAAGGACACCAAAGACACATTTCTTTGGTTGAAGGTGGATAGAATATTGTAACAGGTGATCAAAAATAATGGTTAAAACATCGAGATGTTCACTACGATGTTTAGATTTTCCAAGAAGATCATCGACGTAATCTTCAAGGATAGTGTGCATAATGTCATGAAAAATGTAGGTCATAGCCCGCTGATAGGTTGCACCAGCATTCTTAAGGCCAAATGGCATTACATGGTAACAGAAGGTTCCCCAAGGAGTTATGAAGGTAGTTTTATGTTGATCGGCGGGGGCAACCAAAATTTGGTTATATCCTGAGAAGCCATCCATGAGAGAGAGCATCTCATGGCCTGCAGTGAGATCTACAAGTTGGTCAATGGTAGGCAGGGGGAAGTCATCCTTAGGGCAAGCGAGGTTAAGATCCCAGAAATCTGTGCATATCCAAAGTCCCCCCGTCGCTTTAGTGACAGGTACGATGTTAGAAATCTATTGAGGACAGTCAATAGGCAGAATGAAGGAAACAGAAAGGAGTCGTTGAAGCTCCTCTTTGACCAAGAGAGAAATATGTGGATGCATTTTTCTCAATTTCTGTTTAATTGGCTTGGAATCAGGTTTTAGTGTAATGTTATGGATGGCAATGTCAGGATCAATTCCTGGCATGTCAGCGTAGGACCAAGCGAAAGCTTGGTTGCAAGCACGAAGAAAGGTAGTAAAGGTGACTTGTTCTGATGTGTTAAGGGATTGTTCGATCTTCACAATGTGAGGATCCTCCTCCGTGTGGATGTTGATTTCTATAGTAGATTCGTTCAGCATGGTTTGAGTTTCAGATGGTAAGGCGCGTTGAATATAAGAGTCATCCGCGCCAAGGTAAGTGAGGATGGAGTCATCATCCTGACACTCAACAACATTAATTGAAGGTGAGTCCTCTTCAATCATGTCTGGATATAGAAGGGGGATAGAAGAGGGGTCCTCATTATCGCGTTGATAATTGAGAGGACCTAGGAAGATAACATTTGTGAAAAAAAAAAAGTTAGGAGGGATAGATTCGGGATCTATCGACTTTGTGGGTGATGAAGGCAAAATGGGTGATGATGGTTCGGTAGGGGTGATGTCATTGTCTTCTAGAAGACAACTGACATGAGGTTCCTCCTGTGTAGATGTTTCAGGAAAACTGAGACCACTGCGATCATTGTGTTTGCGTGTAGTCATGGGAATGAGTGTATGTCGGCCTTGTTCATAAAGACCAAAACCAAAGCCTTTCCAAGCACAGCGAGTCAAGAAGGTGAGGGCGAAACGACGATTTGTCAGGTATTGAAAATTGGATTGGAAGGGAACCACACCAAGAGGGGGTTCAAGGGAAATGGAGGATACGTCAACACCCCCATACGTTAGGTTGGTGCGGCAATGGGGTGGTCCATAAGAGATTACTTCTCCCACACGACGGTCATAGGTAGGATGTGCATGTACCTGTCCATACTCTTGTGGGGTATGGAAAGAACTAACGTTATATAGGTGATACTCCCCCATCGTAAGGAGTTGAAAAACATCTACTAAGGGGTCTGCGGTTGGGATGTTAGCTGCAGGAAGGGAAGTGGTTTTTACGACGGTGGTTTCATCAGTTGAAGGCGTAGGTGCGGTTGAGGTGGATGGTTGAGGTACATTTGAAGAGGATGGTTGGGTTGAATGAATGGGTGTCTTGATTGGTACAAGCACATCGTTAGGGTGGTTTAACATATTACAGGTTTTAAAGGGGGGAGGATCAGCTCTTACGGTGTAGGACTTCCCCTCGTACTCAAATTTTATGCATCTATGTAATGTTGAGGGAACACATCCCATAGCCCGGATCCAAGGGCGACCTAGCAATATGTTATATTAGAACTCTCCTTCAAGGACATAGAAGAGTTCGCGTAAAGTACGTGGTCCTACCCGAATGTTGAGGATCACGGTGCCTAAGGTAGAGGTAATAGCGTCATTGAATGACCGCAACATGATGGAATTGGCACACATGTAGCTAGAAGGGATATTCATTTGTTGGAAGGCTTTTGAAGAGATGATGTTTAGGCTAGCGCCCCCGTCAATCATAACACGACGTACCTGAATGTCTTGGACATAAGCTGAGATGAAAAGGGCAGGGTCAGGATCTTCTGTACCAAAGTCAACAATTTCATCTTCAGAGAAACTGATTGCCACAGCTTGTTGTATAGAGACAGAAGTGGTTGGGACAGTGGGTTGTTTGGTGAGAGAAGCAACGTGATTGGGTGTTAGAATGGAGGCAACAGGTAGGGTTTCATTAGGTAAGACCTTGATCCCTTGAAGAATTTCAACGAGAGCTTGTCGATGAGATTCCAAAGTCTGAATGAGATCATATAGTGACATTTTTAAGGGCGATTGGTGAAGCTATTTGATCATGGCTCGATGGGAAACTCCATTAGAGATGGGGTAAGCGGGTCCACGAATAACCACTTTGGGTGGTGGTGCAATCGGGATGCTGGATGGAGAAAGAGAGGACGCATGTGTGCTTTCTTTCGCTTTCTCGTTGTTTTTTCTGCGCTCGAGTAGCAACACTAATCATATTAATCTCGTAGACCTGAGATGAGGAAGATGGTTGGGATAAATCATGGTATTCAAGAGGTGGGGTTGTAATAATGATAGATCTTGGTGAGGCGGGGACAAATGGTATAGTAGAGGGAATTGAAGCTAAAGGTCTCTCCCTTCATAAGTTGTCTTTCTTAACCTTTGTATCTGGGAGAAATGATTGATGAAGGATGGTTTGTAAAGCTTTACATCCCTCCACATCATGTCCTGGTGTGCGGTGATAGGCACAGATTTTAGACTCATTATAACCTAGAGGTCAAGGTTTAGACGGGTCATAAGGTCTAAGTGGGGGTAGGGAAATGGCCGCATTCTCCACCAACATAGCAAGGATTTTGGCGTAAGATCCTTTGAGTGGGTCAAAATCGTAGGAGGATGAGGGTATTGGTTATGCGGGTTTTGGTAATGTTTGGGCGTGGTTGGTTCATACGGGTGGTGGTTTAGCTGAGGGGTGTTGACACATGGTTTTCACTAAACGTGGTTTCTTTGGCGCAGAAGCTATATTCAGCTGGTTAGATGATGAGGCTACAGATGACGTGGTAGCGGGAAACAACCACGGAGAAAGGGGAGTGACAGAAAATAAATCCTTTGATGATGGAGTTCGTTTAGGGTTGATGGGTGGACAGGATACGTGGGGTGACAATGTTGATATACCCTTTGATCTCTGTATAGGTGCAGAAGGCGTAGGTCGTTTTGAAGAAAACGTAAGAGGTATGATATATTGATGCAAGGTGGAGGGATGAGGTCCCAATATGGAAGGTAGGTGTGATGATGATGGTTTTGATTGTGATAGAGGCACGGATTGAGTTTTTCTTCTAGGTGGCGGGGCGGCTTTATTTTTGGATGAATCGAGTCGCTTAGGCGGGTTCGTTAGACTGGGCATTGGTGAGGTCCCAAGTGTAGGGGAAGATTTGGTTAGGTTAATAGAGGTGGATGGGCTACTTGGTATAGATACGGGGGGTGAGAATGAGGACATACGTATTTTGAGTTTCTGTAAACACTTAGGGTATATGGTAGAGGTGTCCGGATCGGTCACCCGCATTTGAGTAGAATAGGGGGTACTCAAACGTTCCCATAGGACTCGTCTATCTTCTGGAGAATGACAATCTTCAGGCATGAATTGTAAATTTGGTACAGAAGAAAGACGGGTTGTGATTCCAGTCCGTTGTGGGTGTGATACAGGGGGTAGATGAGGTACTGTATCAATAGATATTAAGAGGTTGACCGGTTGTTGAAAAGATTTAGGCGATGAAGGACTAATAGGCAGGAGGGCATGTTTGAGAGGGTCTGTTATGGTTAAAGAATTTGGTGATGTTGGTGCAAGAGATTTCTCATCTAAGGATGTCAAAAGGAGTGGCGAGCCTTCCTCTTGTGCAGCAAGAGCAGTAGAAGGGGACGTTTGGGAAATAGGTAAATTAGATAACATCCGTTCGCAGTCTTGTAGGGATGTGGTGTAAGCAGACTCATTGATGAGAAGAGAAGTCTCGGCAGTTAACTCTTTTATGGGTAAAGGAATGATTTCACTTTGGCTTGATGGTGGTGAAGGAGGTTCGGACTCCTGTGTTAGTGGAGAGGCTTGATTCAAAATTTTCTCGATAGAGGCTTTTGGCTGGGAGTCGAAGACTGCATGGATCTCATGAACACTCTCCTCGGCTAAGATATCCTGGTTTACGTTACTGTTGGACGAGTGATTTGGGAATGGTTTGTTGAAGATTTTCAAATTTCAGTTGGCAGGGGCATTAGGATTATCGAGGGTTATATCACCTATGTCAACCATTTCCTGCACTATGTTTTTCAACATTTTGCATTTTTCATGACTATGTCCTTTTACGCGGTGAAAGTTACAGAAGTCATTTTATTTGTACCAGGAAGGTATAGCGCGGGTAGAATCAAACCCGGAGTGGGATTTAACAGGAGGCAAGGTGATAGCTCCGTCTTTGAGCAATTTTTCCAAGATGACACCATAAGTTTCTCGCAAGGGAGTGTAATTGATGGGCTCGGCTTTGTACTTATAGGTGGTTTTTGGTGGGGTATTAGACGGTGTTTGAGATTTGACCATCACCGCGTGGACAGCTCCTTTTGATTTTGAAGAAGTGGACGTGTGAGGAGTGGTGGTGTTTGGTTTATTGGTAGAATCTGGAGTTCAGAAATTGGGGTTTTTGTTGCGCAACCGCAATTTCTCTTCTTCTAAGGCTCGAATTTCTAGTTTCCGAGCCATGGTAAAGGCCTCATCAAATGTGTGGAAAGTTTGAATTTGAAGAGTAGGAGAAATGTGCTTAGCACATGCCCACGTAAAAAGTTCGATAAGTTCAGCCTGAGGCAAGGCATATGTAAGTTGGTTGATAAGGCCCCGCCATCGTCCAACGAAATCTGCGATAGATTCGTCTTCGAATTGTCGGATGGCATAAAGGTCGGTGATAGATACTTTCTTGGAAATGTTAATGGAGAAATTATCCAAGAAAGATTGGGCTAGTTGGTTAAAAGAGAAGATTGAGTGCTGGGTTACAAGCACTTGTACCACTCCAAGGCGGGGGTCCTAATAAGGACATGGGAAAGGTGTGGAGTAACAAGGCATCATCATAAGCAATCAAATAACAAGCATGTATAAATGATCACAAGTGTTGTTGAGGGTCCTCTTTACTGTTAAAACGGGTAAATTTTGGTAATTCCCATTGAGGAGGATATGAATGAAGGGGGATAGAAGGGTGAATAGGCTCCTGACAAACTTGCTCGTATGTCAAGGCGCTACGACCTCCTGAAACAGAAGCCTCCAGATTATGCATTTTTTCCATCATTTGTTTGATGAAATCCGTGGTTGGATGAGATGATGGTGCGGTTGTGGTAAACAGAGGCAAATTGGGCCAAGGGCCTCCGCTGGACAATGGTAGGGTTAAGTGTTGATAAGGTATGGGGGATGAATATGTTGAGGCGACCGAATAGGGATGTCCCATATAAGATGTTGAGGTCACTGGATATGTGTATGGGAATGAAAAGGTAGGCGGAGCTTGAGAAGGAAAGCTAGTGTGGATAGGTGGCAGAGAGCAAGTCATGAACGAGAGTAGTCTGCAAGAGAGATGAGGTCGGGGCAGTCGGCGGGTAATGATATGTGGGGTCCAAGATTAACCAACGGAAAGCCAATCTGAGTTGTATGAACTTCTGAAGCCGTCGGATTGGGAGACGGGGCTAAAGATGCAGGAAGCAAGGCGGTGTTATCAGGTGGAGTGGGAGCTAAATGAGCAGCTATACTAATAGGTATACCAACAAGGAGCTGACCATCAGGCGTACGGTCAGGGGTATGAGACAAATAGTATTGTACAGCGCTAGAATTAGCATCCAGAAACTTGGCAAAGCCCCTTATCTCCCACAGGAATTTTAGGAACCTCGCTGGTATCCGTAGGATTCCCCACAGAATGTGAAGGGGGTGATTCAGGCAAAGAAACAGAGAAAGCATGTGAAACCATGGCGGCGGCTTGCTTTCGAGTGATAACAAACCATGGACAGGAGTTCACAGTAGGGTTTCAATCTGTCAGGAACAGAAACAAACTCAGATTGGTAAAATTGGTAGGTTGCTGGTTT
The DNA here is from genome assembly GCA_019776745.2 of Taxus chinensis. Classification (NCBI taxonomy): domain Eukaryota; kingdom Viridiplantae; phylum Streptophyta; class Pinopsida; order Cupressales; family Taxaceae; genus Taxus; species Taxus chinensis. The sequence continues at coordinate 551,892,214 of CM034149.1, forward strand.
GTCAGGAATTGGGAAAGACAGTAACCGATATCGGTCTAGTAACTGATGTCGGTTATACTATAGCCGATGTCGGTCAGGTAACCCGATGTTGGTGTAAAAAGTCTGGGCTCACAAGATATAAAAGGCTGCTAATTTGATTTTTAACAACGTTTAGTATACTTGTCCAATTATTGATCACAGAAGACAGAGTATGAGAAAGAAAACAGAACTAAAAACAAGCAAGATGCACATGCAAATCCAGAGACTAACCCTAGGGTTAATTTTAATTATCATGGACTTATGCCTTTAGACGTAGAATGATGTCAGAATCCTAAACAAAAGACTTAGGGGAAATGTCAAGTTTGTTTTGGCTTATAAGGTTACCTCAATCGGGCGGAGGAATACCGCGGAAAAGGGGGGGATGTTTGAGCTGTTGTGTTAATTGTAAAGTGATTCGGTATGTGTTGTGCAGTGAAAGTAAGATTAATTTCTTGTCAATACCGTGGATATCACCCCCACGTGTACGACCTGTTACTTAATCTATGTTCGCTAGAATTGAAAACAGCAAGCAGTAATGCAATGCACGTGTTTTAAACCCCAAATCGAAAATGATATTCGATGAAGCAAAAGAGATGACTTTCACTAATGCGAGATGTAAAAGCAAAGCAAGTTCTTTTATCAAAATAATACAAAACCTTGTGAATATCTTTTAGAAGAACAAAACAACAAGTATACTCCCTATATGAAAGCAAGCAAGAAAGAAAGAAACCCGAAAATGAGTCCCACCGGGGCGTGCCAAAATGTTTCACTCGGAATGTTTCGGCTTCTGGGAATAGAGTTGCTTCTATCCTTTCATTCCTTTTAGAAACAGATAAGGTTAGGGCTAGGAGGAATACCTATTGAACATCGAGATGGTGTGCGCGTACCGTAGAGAAAGATCAGGTTGACTGTGAAGAACTCCTTTTTGTCTTGGAAGGACTACCTGCAAATAAGAACACAAGACCACAAGATTTTGATTAGACAATAAATGAGGGAACTGCCTTGGGCCCAGGAAATATAAAACTTCCTTTCGAAGGTGGTCAGTTCCCCTGCTAATATGAATTAACACAAAAGACTGTAAAATATCAATTAAATTGCTTCGTTGAGACGGGTAGGGGAAAGGCTGATTTCTGGTTTTGAGTCACAATAACCGATACCCGGTTGCTGATAACCGATATCGGTATAGTCTAGGATCTGTAGGTTGGTTGTTTTGTGGGGTGGTCGTGTTGTAGGGTAACAGTGTTGTTGGTAAGGCTAGTATATGAGTGATATTAGGTAATGAGATGGTGAGAGGGGGGGGGGGGGGGGGGGGGGGGGGGTAAATGAATGATAGTTAGATGCAATGACACGTTGGGTAGTGGATCTAGGAATGGATTTTTGGGGACTGTGATTCAAAAAGTCTAAGAAACGTTATTAAAGAGGACATGCAAGGTGTAACTTACTGGTTTATTGACGAAGATGCAGGTCCAGGAACTCTGATGATAAAGGTAGAACTCAAGTGCGATGGCTTGACACATAGAAGATGAGAGATCTCCCTCCCGATGATTAGCTGAGTATCACAGGTTTCTAGCTATTCCGTTGCAATCTTGGGCTTGATCTCCTTTTGCTACAACTCTCCTTATCTCTTCACTCGTCTCTGCCTCGGCCAAGCGAAGATCCGAATGCTCTTTATCACTCCCAATGATCTCTATTGATTCAAAAATCCTTCGACCCTTGTTTCTGGTTAGGGGAGCCCCATTTTACAGGGAACCGATGGCGGTTACGTAACCGACGGCGGTCGAGTAGGAACCCGGCATCGGTAAGGAAAAAGTAGGCTATTTTTAGTAAAATAGCCCAGTTTCCCTACTTTTCTCCCGAGGGATTAGTTGCGGGCTTGGTCAAGTGACTAGAATGTCGGTTTTGGGTGCGAGAAAGGGGTCCCTTAATCATGGGTGTAGGTGTAGACCAAGTTATAGGTCTTAATTAGGTTAGTTTAGGGTTAGGACTAGGTCATGATGAGGTGGCAAAATGAGGGGTGGCAGGTGAGGTGATGTGGATTTATCAATTACGAGGTAATTAATAAATAATTGTGTAAGGTTTAGGTGATGAGGTTAGGATACGAAATGAGATGCGGGTCACAAAGGGGTCGTAAGACACAAATTTGGTGTCTACACACCGACCCCTTACACTTCATGTATGCCAAACCTTATCAAAATCAGCATGCCGCATGATGGATTATGCTTTTGTCTGACCTTGACATTGAATTCATTCACTAAAATTACATCAAGGGCCAAGGCATCACTGACCAATTGGCCAACGCACCTATTTCTAGGGATCAACCCTCTAATTTTGACTTTCCAGATGAGTCCATTGCTACCCTCTCCCTAGGCGAACCCACTTACCAAATGACACTCTTCTTTGATGGTTACAAGTGTCAGCGCAGGGGTGGGGATGGTGTTATCCTCATTCGTCTTAATGGTGAACCCATGCCTTTGTCTTTCAAACTCGATTTTGATTGTACAAACAATATTTCCAAATACGAAGCACTCGTATTAGGTCTCTAAGCTTCCTATACCCTCGATGTCAAAACAATCAACATTTTTGGTGATTCCCAATTGGTCATAAACCAAGTCAATGGTATATACCAATGTTGTAATGAGATAATTCAAAAGTATAAACATCATGTAGTGTTGGTTTAAAAATATGTCCCTTGGGTAGATCTATGGATAAATGAGCCAACAGTGTGCAGGGCATAGCCCCTCTTTAATTCAACAAAGTGAAATTGGTTTATTGCTATTCTACCAGTAGGAATCTGTGCAATTCTCACAATATTTTTCCTTCGGGGGTTTGGGATCTCATCCCAGTAGAGGTGTTTCCAACTATGAAAAGAAAGGAATGAAAGAGAGGATGAAGAAAGATCGGGTCCGACGGGAGAAAAGAAATGAATTCCAAAGCAGAAAGGTCAGAGAGTTTATGTTTTGGGATTGGTAATAAACAGAGCCAAACCTACTTGCATAAATGAATAAAGCAATACTAATGAATAAATGACAAAAAAATAGAGATAGATTCAACAGAATAAACGCATAGATCTGACATAAGAAAGATCAGATGCCCATAACACACATATTCAGCACAAAGTCTTAATATTTGCATTAATATATTCTTCTATTACAAAAAGTACAAAGCCTTTTCTTCTCACTTCTATTTTTCATCTAAAAGATATCCGCTCCTGAATACAATAAGTATTCGATTATTTATAGAAGAAGGAGAAGAAGGAAAGAAAAAACGAACCAACCACCTAATTACAAAAATATCTTACAATAGATTACAAATTCATGTGTTGACTTTTGACAACTTGGTGGATGACATCATCCCATGGTGCAACATGGATGATGTCATCATTTGTGTTAACACACTTTAGATATTTACAAGGAGAAAGTTAGGAAGAAGGAAACTATTTGTCGTCATCCCACGGCTGAAAGAGGGTATCCTGTTTTTGCTGCTCGGGCGACGAGATGTGGAACTGGGCACGGTACTCCATGAACTTGCTGATCATGGCCTCTAGTTGATCCTAGGAAGGATCCTTGTGTTGCTCGCTGATAGCTTCACAAGTCTCCCACTCATCTGTGAGCTTTTCTGAGAGTTTGGAATAATCATTTTCCACCTCTATCAGGTACCCAATGAAGTCGCAACACGCCAGCAGGTTATTGATGGATTCAGCGTCGAACGTGACCTCTGGTCCCAACCCCTGTGAAACAATCTCCTTGAAGATCTGAATAGTTTCTTCAACCTTTCTTAAGGTGAAAGAAGAAGTGAGTAAGCCTGGAGACATTCTTAGGACAATCTATTCCATTTGATGCATTACATCCAAAGCTTCCTCTTTTACTTTGTCGATCTTCTCCAGGATGAACTCCAGCTAATTAACCCGATAATCTAGAGTAGAAAGGATTTTGTTGAGGGATCTGGGGTGATCAAAGACGTTGAACTTGACCAGATCTTTGACTGAACAGTCAAATATTTTCTGAAAGGTCTCGTGCTGCATCCTGGCATGATTCAGCTCTTCAGAGATAGGTCCTACTATCACCTGGAGTTCTCTGTTCATCTGATTGATATTTTGATATAACCCAATGAACTCAGAGATTACTCCTTCACTTTCCTTGAGGATCTGGCTCCTCTAGGCGGAAACTGCCATGCCCTGCTCATTGATTTTAGCATACTCATTAATCTTATCCTAGCTCAGAGGCTCAGGAGTTTCGGTGGTAGTTGTAGGAGGTGCATTGCCCATTTTCTGCAAGGCGTGGAGAAGATATTTATTTTACTCCTTTAGCAGCCTTTTCTCTTCCTTTCTTTCCTGGAGCTTTTTACAAAGGGTGTCAACTACAGATAGGGCCTCTCCTTGTAGGCTTTCTGAAGATGTCCCCATTATGACTTGAGTCACTGTGTAATCTATCGAAGACAGATCCTTTTTATCCTTCAAAGGATTGGGGTATGGAATCTCCATCACTCTCTCCCCTGATGCACTCTAAAAGAAGCGGGTTATGGGCTTTTTCTTCTTGGCCCCTTTTGATGGGATTATGGAGAAGTCCATCGGTGTGATGGGAACTTTCCTCTTCTGTTGACTCAGGTGTTGGGAGATCCAGGATAGACGTATGGGAGAAGGACCAGAAATAGAGAAGGGGGCAGCTGCAGTAGTAGAAGGGAAATACGTGGAGACACCTGGAGGCATCATTGAGAGGGAAGCTAAGGAAGTGCTTGTTGGAGGAAGAGATACTGCAAGGGAGGAAGACATAGGAATGGAAGGGAGCTCAGAGATGAGGGAAGAAATGGTGGCGGATAGCTCCGCGAGAGAAGAGAAGATGGATGATGAGGCAGGGGGAACAACAGAAGACGGGGGAGAGGACACGACCAAAGGAATGGTCACTTGGGTCACTCAAGGAGGGGAAGGAGGAGAGGGAGTGGTGAGGAATGCCGAGCATTATTTCAAAGTGTTGGGAAGTGAGGTTGATTATGACCTCGCCCTTCTCATTTACGACACACCTGGTGTCTTTATTATAGTAGCAGGCCACCACCATCATAAATTCACTATTTACTACATTGATTGGGATCCCCCAGCAAAATGCAACCAACTACCCATCAGTTTGTCCATCTAGGGACTTCTTGTAACCTTTTTGGTTCTGGCCCATAAATCCTCCATGTCAATGTGTCTGAGCTCATAATCCCTTATATCTAGGTCGCATTCTACTTGGGACTCGGGCATTCTGACCCTCTAATATTTGTACTTCATCTCTTCTTCCGTGAGTTTGGCTTTGCCCTTAGACTTGGTTGGTTTCTTGCTTGATGTTGACATATGTAACTCTGAGCTCAATTGCTGATCTGTAAGAAGAAGAAGTGAAACCCAACATAAGAAAGTCATATTATCTATTTGAACTTCCATTAAAGTGTTGACAGAAGAAAGAATTAGTGATTTAAGGCCTCAGGGCACAGGGTGCATGAATACTGCAGGTTACAGGGTTAAATAATATGGCGCACAGAAAAAGGCTGTTGCAAGGGATAAATCAGCACCAAAGGGTGCATGGCACATGGAAACTATAGATGACATTTTGTTGTTGCAAGAAGAAGTGTGCCTACGCCATATGCATTTTATAAAGAGCGCTGATATGTTTCATGTTACATGGGTACAGGATGTGCCAAAGGGTGCAATTTTAATGTGTGTAACATCATTTTCATGCGCCAAAGGGGAACTTGGCATGGTGCATGGAAGGTCTGCATAACATGGTGTTGTTGTAAAAATGGGTGCGCCCGCGCCTTTTTAACATTTTTGTACTTTGTCCATATAAATTTGGTGTTACATGGATGCAGGGTGCACCAATGGCACGAGTTTGAATAATGCAACACATGAGTTTGGTGTGCCAAGAGGGCATAGGAAAAGCGGTTGTAACAAGCAAGTGAAGTGCACCTTGAGGGCGCAGCTGTTCTTTATGTAACAGGCATGGTATATGCGCCATTGGCGCGACTGTTTATCATATTGCAGGGGTGGCAGATGCGCCAAAAGAGGAAACGACAGCGTCTTATTTTCAAGCCATGATTCTTTCTCCTGAGGGGTTACATGCATTTAAACTTCTTTTGCAGGATGTCTTTGGGCGATGAAGAAGCTTAATCTGAGAGTTTCAAGAAATATTTTTAAGACAGAGTCCCCTTTACCAGTAGATCTGGAAAGAGGGGGAAATGCATGTGGGAGAATAGAAGAAACAACAAAGGGGGGAAGTTCATGGTTTCACAGCTTTATTTAACCCAATCCACACCAACAAGCAGCCAAAAACCAAAACACAAAACACACAAAGAAATGAGGACCTCCTACCTAGATTATATGATGGAGAAGTGTGAAACCAGGTCCACGAAGTGATTCGAAAATGACAGGGAAGGTGCACTGACGGGTACAGAGGGAAGAGAAAATCACGTGATTATGACTGATGAAAATGACAATGTAGATGCACCTATATATAGGTGAGGTGGTAATAAATGTGCCAACCACTTTTTCAAGTGACGCGCCAAAAGTGCTGTCAACAATGGAAAGCATGTGCCGTTTTGTGCATCAAAACACCTACCAACAAAAGTATTACTGACATGAACGCGCATGCGCCTTGGCACATGCAAGAAAGGCACAACATAGTGAGGTGCACCAAAACACCTGTTGACACTTCAAACCATGCGCCAAAGGATTTAAAGGGGTTGCACCAAAACTTGATGTTGCATAGTCATTAGGTGTGCCCGACCAAAAAGACCAAAAATGGCTAAGTTCGGAAAACTAGATTTCTCGGGAAGGGATTTTGCAACGTTCCAAATGCAAGGAGTCCCTGACGAGGGACTGGAACAAAATTTTGGTAGGGTTATCTATAAAATTAACCTTGCCAATTTTACAGGATAACAACTGGCTCTTTCTGGGGACTATCTCTGAGCAAACCTCAGGGGTAGAGAATCCCAGATCTCACGTGCCTATCCATTGGGTAACAGAGTCAAAAAACAAGGGAGACCAGAAAGGGAAACACACAACCAAAAAAAGCAAACACACAACAAAAAAAAACACGCAACAAAAACAAACACGCAACAAAAACAAACACGCAACTGAAGCAAACTGTACAAAGAAGAGAGCAAGCTCTACTTCCTAAATATTTTCAGATGTTTCCCACTATAGGGAAGAGGGAGCTCAGTTCCATCCAGATACAAGAGATAGAAACTATTCTCTCCATTGAGCTGCTTGATCTTGAAAGGCCTTCTCCACAGGGAATCAAACTTTTTGTGCATGCCCTTTGGCTCTCTTCATTTTTTCCACAAAAGGACGAGGTCTCCCACCTGGAAATTTCTTTTCTTAGCTTTTTATCGAACAATCTTTTGACCTGATTTTGATGTTGGGTGATCTTGTCGACCACCCTTACTCTCTTTTCTTCGAGCTCTGCTAGATACATGATCCTCTTTTCAAGGGAAATTTGAAAAGTCTCATCTTCGATTGCCCGTGCCAAGTGCAGAGTAGGGAGTTCAACAGAAATGGGAAGCTCGGCATCGGTGCCATATAACACTTGAAAAGGTTGCATACTAAGATATCTCTTGGGAGTGATGCGGTCTACCCACAAAGCATCGTATAATGATTTGTGCCACATTCGTTGATTCTCATCGACTAGCTTTCGTATGATGGTTACTAAGTTTTTGTTACTGGATTCTGCCTGACCATTTCCCTGAGGGTAATAATCTGAGGTGTGAGCCAAAGTTATCCCATATTCATAGAAAAAACTAATAACTTCCCGTGAAGAAAATTTAGAAGCATTATCAGCAACAATCTTGTTTGGAACGCCAAACCTGACAATGATATTTTCTTTGATGAAACTGTAAACAACCTCGGAAGTGGCATGTTTGACAGGTATGGCTTCCACCCACTTGGTGAAGTAATCTGTTGCTATGAGGACATAACTATGTCTGGCACTTGATTGGGGATTGAGTGCACCAATAAAATAAATTCCCCATTGCTTGAATGGTTCATTGATAATGACCGGCCTGAGGGGAAAAGCAGCCAATTTGGGCTTGCCGAAAAACTGCTGGCAAGGCTCACACTTTGCTACCTAGGTAGCTGTATCTTGGAAAAGCGTTGGCCAATAGTACCTGGCCTGGATAATCTTGTGTGCCGTCACAGAAGAGGAGAAATGTCCCCCGCAGGCTGAATTATGAAAACTTTCGAGTAACTTCACCTGTTGTGGCTTGTCAACACATCATAAGAAGATGCCATCTATCCCACGTTTGTATAAGCTGTCATCCTAGATGACATATTTGGCTGCTCTGAGCTTTACAGTGTGCTTCTCCTTTGCAGTCAGGTGAGCTGGGCATTCTCCGTAGGTGAGGAATAAAGTGATATTGGAATACCACTCATCGCTGGTTACGACAAATAGGACCATAGGCAGTGAATTAGGTTTCCCCAACTGGATTTATGCTTCATTGGTGTAATCATCTTTTCCTCCAAAAATTTCTGACCCTTGGTTTTCGGCCATAAGTTGACATAGGCCCTTGCCTCTTACCAACTTAGTTGGTTTTATATCCAGGTCATACTCTTGGACTTTTGCAATCTAATTTCCTCGCAAACTTCCTAACTCCTGTTAAGTTAAAATTGACTTGACTGCGTGTCAGGGACCAGCACCACTATATGGGAATTTAAAATGTAATACCTAAAGTTTTTTACTGCTTTGACAATGGTGAAGGCATGTTTCTCCAACTGGGTCATTTTTAATTCATGAGGCTTGAGGGGAGAGCTCATGAATGCAATTGGGGATTCAACATTCTCATAATTCTTTTGCATCAAGATGGTAGATATATTATGCTCAGATGCATAGCTATACATGATAAAATCCTTGGAGAAATTGGGACACACCAGGACTAGCATGTGAGCGACGGAAGCTTTTATTTCATCGAATAATCTCTTCCCTTCTTCACTCCATTAGAAATTTGGTGACCCTTTCATCATGTCTAACATATGACGAGTCTTTTCAGCAAAGTCAGGAACAAAGCGCCTGAGAAAGTTCACCTTTCCAAAGAAAGAATGGATGCCAGTCTTGCTTGTAGGCAAAGTAAGGCCTTGAATATTCTTAGCTCTTTCGGTATTTATCTTTGTTCCTTCTTTTCTAACAACATGTCTCAGCAACTTTCCTTCTGTGACTCCAAAAACAGACTTTTTCAGGTTCAGAGAAATTCCATGTTCTCGGCATCTAGCCAATACTTGCTCCAAATGATCACAATGATCATTACGTTGTTTAGAGAACACAGTTAAGTCATCCAGATAAACCACAATGACCTTCCCCATCATACCTTTGAAAGCAAGGTCTATGGCCCACTAAAAAGTGGCGCCAGCATTGGTCAGGCCAAAAGGCATCCTGCTGTAGGCAAACATGCCCCAGGGAGTAGTGAATTCTATTTTAAATTGGTCTTCAGGTGAGACTTCAATCTGATTGTAGCTTGAAAAACCATCAAGCATGGACAGCATTTATGATCTAGTTACTACTTGTAGAACTTGATCCATTATAGGAAGTGGGTAGTTGTCCTTTAAGGAAGCCTTATTCAGGTTTCAAAAATCTATGCATATCCGTATTTCACTGTTTTTCTTGCACACTGGCACAATGTTTGCCACCCAAGTGTTGTGATGGATAGGAAAAATGATTCTCGCATCCAACATTTTCTGAATTTCAGCCTGGATAGCACCTGAGATCTTAGAGTTATAATGCCTCTGCTTTTGGCGAAAGGGTTTGACGTCCTCTTTCAACGGAATGTCATGTTGGACATCCTTTGGCTTAAAAGACTTTAGATTGGCATAGGACCATGCCAATACATCCATGTATTTCTTTAGCAGTTTGAAAAACTTTCGTTTCTCTTTAGGTGTGCAACATTTTCCGATGTTCACAAACTACGGATGTTCTACCGATCCTAAATTAACCGGTTCGGTTTCTGGGGAGAAGCCAGTATCATCTCGCCTGTTATTTTTTACAAAACGGTCATGCCTATCGAACAATCACTCCAAAGAAACCAAGCCCTTCAGAATTTTATTTCCTTTAAGATGACATATGCTGTCGTTCCCTTCGGATTCATCGTTTTGACCGGTGACTGATTCACGACACATAGAAGTGGATCCTTCAAAGTGAAGTTCCTCAAATTTTTCTGCCTTTTCTAGAAAGGCAATGAGTTGATTTTCATTGTTTAATACTTGCCAATGTTGAGAATTGTCCAGCACGCTTGGGCAGAAGACCACCTCAATGGTGTATTTGTCTGTTTTCAAACCTGGGTGAGGGAGCATGAGGGATGCTGAAACTGCCAATGAATCGACCATGTCATTTTGAGCTCTTAGAATGGATTCTATTGAAAAAGTGTCAAATTCTTCGATGTTGTCCCATACCAAATTACGGTAATGCCTGAGCCTCTCATTCTTCACTTGATATATCCTTTTAACTTGATTCACGACTAGCTCTGCATCACCCCGTACTTTTAGATTTTTTATCCCTCTTTCCTTTGCGGCTTGCATACCAAGTAGTAGAGATTTGTACTCAGCAATATTATTTGTGTTGAAAAACTGCAACTTGAAAGAGAGAGGAAAAATCTCCCCTTCAGGTGATATTAGCACGGCTCCGGTGCCACATCCACTAGTCGCGCAACTGCCATCAAACTGCAAAGTCCAGATCTTGTTAAGATCTTCTTCTTGGAAGAGAACAACCATTTTGTCAGACTTGGTAGACAAGAAATAGTTCCCCAATCCTGATGATTTGAAAAGAATTTGGGCTTTGGGGTCCTCAGAGTTAGTAACCAAGTACTTCTTTTGTGATTCTGGCTCCAATGTCTGCATTACACCTTTGACGGGGATTCTAGCCTTGGACTAGTCCATATGAATCTCCCCACCAACTTCACTGCAAAAGCTCCTTCCCAACAGAATTCCGTAGGCTGTTGGAATGTCGGCAACGAGGACGTTCATCTTTACTCTTTTCTTTGGGAATGTCGCAAACGTGAACTATGCATATTTGATTTGACCAATTAACGGAACCTACTTGGTTTCCAAGGAATAACATCTGCCAAAAGGTTTGGTAAGGGTGAGGCCCAAAGCGTGAGTGACTTTTACCGGCATGACGTTATCAGAAGCTCCAGAATCAATTATGTATTTACTTAACTTGTGGTCATTGATTAGGAGGGAGAGATAGAAAGGTTCTATCTTGCCTGATGCAGATGTTGAGGCAACATTTATGCGGGATCTGGGAGGAGTGGAAAGGATTCCTTTTAGGGAGATCTGGGGAGATATGACAGCTTGACTTTGAATATACTTGATCAACCTTACAAGATGTTCGGGGTTCGACCAAAGATACTTGGATTCAGACATTTGGATCTTAGTCTTTTTAGCGTGATCTATGATGTCAAATGCGGCCAAGGGTTGCATTGGTGAAGGAATGAGTCCCTCACTTCGCGATGGTAGAGTAGGATTACTGGTCTTTATGGAAATAGAAGAAGGCTGATTTAGAGGAGAGATGGGGGGAAAATATTTCTTTGTAAAATACTTAACAGGGGGTTGAGTAGGAAGAGGATTACCTCTTTTAGCAATGGTTGGAGGCATGTTTGACATGGCCTTCTCTTTTTACACATTGGCAGTGACCTCTGCGTCTTTTCCTTGCGAGCGGGTAAAAACAACATATGATTGTCCACTTGTGTACCCTTTTGTACCCTCCTCTTCATAAGATTCTTCCTCATCAAATTGCATATACCCGATAGTAGAGTCGTCAGTCGGTTCACTAACATCTTGATCATCTTTTCCTTGAGACAAAGGTTCTTCGTAATTTTGTTCCTCTTCTTCTTCAATTTCAGCTAGAGCATTGACCGGAGGAGCCTCAAGTGCCAACCGTGGAGTGGTTGTGGGAAAACACGGCCTATGTGGGACATTGTTGGAAATGAAATTCCTTCGTGGGAGATCCTAGTATGAGGAACTAGGGGAAGCTTGGGCTAACCGCTTCTTTAATGTGAGTAATTCATTCGCCATTTTTTGAAATGCTGGATCAGACGAAGTAGAAGAAGAAGGGCCCAAAGATTTAGGCTTGGATGATTCCCTTTTTAATTCACTAGATATTAGAAAATTCTCTTCAATTCGGATGGCAGTGTCCTAGGTGAGAATTAAGGTAGCTACTTGTTCTTGCAGGAGTAAGAAACTTACTTTCAAACTCATAGCGTTCACGAAGAAACACTTCTGATTTTTTGGTGTTGGAAGCATGGCAACAAGCACACAGTTGATTAATGCATTGAACCTAGCGATAAAATCGCGCATGGTTTCATTGGTCTCCGTCTTTAGGTGAGTGATTTGTGATAACAATGCAAATGGATCTTCCGAAGGCTTGTACCTATCTTCAAAAGCATCCCGCAAGGTGGCCCAACTGGTAATAGATCCGGCCGGCAAATGCTGAAACCATTCTGCTGCAGGCCCTTGTAAAGTTTCTAGAAAAAGGTGAACTGACACATCTTCGTGGGTCACATCTAGGATACTGCATGACATGACGAATGTAGATATGTGTGAATCCGTGCTTTGGTTCCCGCTCTCGTCAAATTTGAGAAAATTCTTTCAGTTTCCATGTGGGAGCACATGAATAGGATGCGGCAAAGCCAGGGGACCCATAGCATTTCCCCATGGTACTGCCATCTAGACGGGTGGAAAAAGAACATGGGCTGGAAGTACAGTTCCACTGAGTAGCAAGGCACTATAAAGGGGTGTGGAGACTCCTTGTGAAAACCGGTTCTTTTGTGGAGGTGAGGCACTTCTGGTTGACCGATCAGCTGAACTTAGTGATGAAAAGCATGCCAGTGTTATACTGAAGTTGTGCCTTTGAAGCAGATCGAAAGTAGGATCGAATTCTCCACAAGCTCTCCTACTACGAGTAAATGGTTCACCTACCAGTGTACCTTCCTAATCTGCAATATTGTGGAGCAGATTTAAAAACTCTTTTTGGTTGTACCTGCTGATTTTCTGATTTTTCTGACAAAAATCAGTAGCATGTACTTTTCTGAATATTTAAATTTTATCCTCTTCTGAAAACCGATTGCGGTTTAATGACGAAGAACAACGAGGATAAAACGATGGTAAAGCCTAGTAAGCTGATTTTTCAGATCTAGAGTTGACTTTTCAAAGAGCTTGAAATTTTTGGTAAACTATCAAAAATTCAGATCTACGAAAAAATACAGATTTTTATAAAAAGTTAGCGAACTAAAGATCTTCAACTAGGCCAGATCTATGGATCTCAGAAGAAAATTTTCAATTTGGGTTACTTTTGCAAAAAAATTAGATTTTGAACAAAAGTTAAAATTTGCAAACATGTAGTGATTTTTCTGATTTTTACTGATTTCTTATCATACCACCATCATAGATCTGATAAATCCATTCGATCCCCAGTGGAGTTGCCAAAAACTGTTGGTTTGAAAATCTGTCCCTGTTGATGTCGAATCACAGCACCCCTGGGACTCTGTAACTCGATGGGTTGCAGATTCTCAGTATGATTGCACAACATGGAGCTTTTCCCAAGTGTGGGACCTCACGAAATCGGAAAAGCTCTCTGGATGAAGGCTGGCTCCTATTCCTCTGTTCAGATGCACCAATGAAACGCAGAGGTTTACCCAAAATACCTAATCTAACTACCAAGGAGACAGGGAGAGAGAAATGCATTAAAAAAACCTAAGCTAAGGAGGTGATGCACCGAGGAATGAAGAACATATGTTTTGCCAATTAAACACAGCCCATAAAAATGTAATGCAAGATCATGCACAGATAACCAGATTTGCAGTGAAAGATCAAGAAGATGCAAATAAACACTAAGAGGGTTGATAATCATCCATAGACATGCATTAATTTGCTCCAAAGATTGATACAACACACTGCAAAATGCCAAGAGGCAAAGCTGCATTACAGTTTTAAATGGGAGGTTTTAACTCCACAGATTCACCTGCCAAAGAGAAGAAGGGAGGGGCAAAACAAGAATGTCCAACCTTTAAAAAACAGCCCCCTCCTTACATTTTATATGGAGGAAAAGAGAGGGAGAAGAGAGGAATTCGAGCTGCCCCAACTACCTCCAAAACTGCATTCAATTCTTCAACAACCATGGTGGCAGATGAGATCCCCAACACCTGTCGGATTCGGAACTCCCTCGTGCATTTGCATCGGGTATAGAGGACTGCTCGACATGCCTCTGATCCGTGTGTTTCCGACTTGTTTTCCCGATCCGGAAATCTGATTTGCATTGTATTGGGTTTTGACGACCTCCCGACATGCTCCTTCATCATGCGTTTCCAACCTGTTTACCCAATCCGAAAATCCGATTTGCATTGTGTCGGGTTTTGACGACCTCCCGACATGCTCCTTCATCATGCATTTCCGACCTGTTTACCTGATCTGAAAATCTGATTTGCATTGCTTGTCAGGTTTTCTACCCCTTGCGACATGTCTTTTGGTGTCGGGTTTTGGCGGGCTCCCGACATGCTTCTTCACCATGCGTTTCCGACGTGCAAACCCGACTATGAACCCGATTTCCTTGTGCATCGGGTTTGGCGACCCAACGACATATCCCTTTGGTGTCGGGTTTTGAAAGCCACCCGACATGTTTTCTCTTGTTGTTTCTCCGACGATGAAACCCGATCCGGAAACCTGATTTCCTTGCATCGACGCCGAGACCGATGGTGAGGACACGTGGCGACATTTTATTGGCTCGCGGGCCATGCGGGCCAATCCTTTCATTTTGACCCTTTTGACAAAAACTTGGCAAAAAATCTGATATTTTCCCCCGACACCCGCCGTCCCCCTTAGGACACGTGGAAGCACCTCATTTGTTGCGGGCCAAAATTGTAAAAATCTCCCATGCGCCAACACTTAGCGAATTTTTTACCCTGCTCCCCCCTGACACGTGGCGCATTCTGATTCGCCGGCGGGGCCGCGGGCCAAAAAATTTCCTTTTGCAAAATTTGTCCAAAACTTGGAATTTTTCCAAGTTTTCCTCCACTCTCTGCCACTTTCAAGGACATGTGGCGGCTTCCAATTGGCTGCGGGCCTGCTAGGGGAAAATTTCCCACAAAAAATCCGCCGAGCCGTAACTTAAAAAATATGAGGAGTTAGGGGGAAAATTTTACCTTTCCGGAAAGCTGATAAAAAGCTCTATCTAATGGTGCCACTTCCAGAAACTTTTGAGTGCCTGAAAATCAAAAAATGGAGACTGAGGCACAAGATAAGGTGAACAAAGGAGTTGGCCATAAATATGAGCGCGGGGGCATATTTTTGTCAACAATTTGGCGACTCAGCGGGGTCATCTACCTGCTAGATGAAGATTTCAGTTTCCTGAAGCATCCATTGGGCATGGAGTCATAAGTAAGCCTGAAACTGATCTGAAATTTGAAACTTTCCCCTGAGCCACTTGAAACCCATTGGACTTAGAGTTGTTCTCACCAAAAGGCCACTGAAATGAACTGTGCCAGAGCAAAACCAGCAACACTAAAAACTATGTACAAAACTAAAAATCATACATGCCCCAAAATGGAACACGCAGAGTGTGTACAAGCACTTCTTCTGCTGAAAGCAAACCTACCTACTCTATTCTAACTGTAAGCAAAGGCAAGCTAAACAAACCCTACAACTGGTTGTGCAAAATAGCTCCCTTTCTTCAAAATTGGCAGCCATGCAACTGATTTGGCACTGATCATGTCTGTTTGGATGGATGGAAAATCAACAAGAAGTTGGTCTTCTACCCAAATCATCAAGGTATCAACTAAAAACTCTAATACCTCTTTTAGTTGCTCTGCATTTGAGTTAAAGAGGTATGGCAGCTGATCCTTGGTACTTTGTAGCTCATCCTCATGCCTAGAAGTGAGCATGACCGATTGTGGCTTCTCCTTTGGCTCCAATGAAGCCAAATACCTGATTGGGCAAGGTATGGTCCATTTGATATGTCCATAGCTCTGATTTTCAACTCCAAAATGGAGTTCTCTTGTAGACCCTCCGAGATGGATGACGTGGAAGAAATGGTGGAATTCTTCTATCCTTTCCCTTCCTCCAATGAAGAACATGGAAGATTAAAATCTTCCAATCCTGCTCCCAAAGAGTTGCTGTAAGATGCAGGCTGCTAAAAATGAACGCTCTCCTTCATGACAGCAGACTTTGGTGTTTGGAATGTGGACGATGAAAGAGAGAATGGTGAAAACTCAACCAGCTCTTCTCCATCAAAACAGTCCTCCAAATCTGACAGGTAAACTGCCTCATTGCTGTCTTGCTGCTCGTGTTCAACTTCTCCCATGATGTTCTCTTGATCTGCAACTTGACCACCATGGTTTCCTTCACTCTCCAATATTGAGTTTGAGAGATCAAACTCCTCTTCAGTACTAGAACTTGGGAGAGGTGAAGTAGAATGAAGAACTGAAGGTTCTCCTGTAGCCTGCTTTGTGCTCAAAGCCCTTGGATCTGTACTTTTCTCCTCCACAAATGGGATGTGCTCCTCTTTTTTTTCCTTTGGAGCAGCTTCTCCCTCCTCTATTACTCGAAGGGAATCTTGCTCTTGATATAACTCTTCCTCTAGCATGAAGTATTTTAAGTCAAACTCTTCAATCTGCTGCTCTAGAGGACAAGTTGGGGCTGCAAAATCTTCTTCGGAGCTTTCTTCCTTTTGCTCTTCTTATGCTGCCACAAAATCAGTTTTAACCACTATTTGTTCAACCTTAGCCTCTTCTGTAGGCTTTAACAGCAAAGGGATCTTTTCAATTCCAAATTTAATAGCCAAACTTACTAAGCTCTTAATCATTTTTCCTTTTCCTGGCTCTTCCTCTTGCTGTCCTTGCCGACTGATTTTTTCAATTTCTTCTTCCCCACATGGGATTGGGAATGCAAAAGGAGGAATGGGTTGAAACTCAACTGATTTTACAAATTTTTGTGGTGGTGGAGGCAGTGAAACCTCTTGTTTCTTTGGAGGAGGGGGTGTTTCATTTAGCTCTTGTGGAAGGGGTTTGGATTTGGAAGAGAAGAGGGTAGAAAAACTGAGATGGGATGGAAGACTAGGGGGTAGAGGGATGGATTCAACATTTAGGGCAGCAGATGGTGAGTTTAGAACTTGACACTGCTGAAATGATATAGATTGAGAAGAAGGAAAAGAAAGAGTATGAGGTGGTGTGCTTACCCATTAACAAGGTTGCAGAATACTTCTCTCATACACCTCTATTCCTTCAATCCACCTTGTAAGTAATGGCAGTGTTGCAATCATGAAGTCTAACTTCTCTTAAGAGCTGTAATGCCTTGGAAAAG
Organism: Taxus chinensis; assembly: GCA_019776745.2. Lineage (NCBI taxonomy): Eukaryota > Viridiplantae > Streptophyta > Pinopsida > Cupressales > Taxaceae > Taxus > Taxus chinensis. Next base: position 551,909,531 of record CM034149.1, read on the forward strand.
GTCCCACCCATGGACAGGGTGCTCCACAACCGATTCCAAAAGCTTTCATTTGTGCTTGAGCCCTGGACTGCACCATCTCCAACTCCATTTTTTGGATTTTCTCCAATAGACCAGCATCTTGCATCTGATGGTCTTCGTTATATACATACTCTTGCTCTTGGAAAGCTCCATTGCCAAACTGACTTTGGCACTGCTGTTCATATGAGTATGCATGCTGATCTGGAGGATTTGCAAAACGTGTTGGAGGTGGGAAACATTGCTGTTGTTGGAAATTTGAATTCCATGATGGAAATGAAGTCATGGCTGCACAACTTCATGGAATGGAAAAGAATGAAAGAGATGGATGGGAATGAATGGAAACGGGTCTGCAACTCAGAGAAATGGGTTGCTGATCAGATGGAGTCGCCAGATATGTTTTGAAAAATGCCTCTAAAAGGCTGGATTTCGCCAAGTTACACACCAAACTTGACAATATTGAAAATCGGAATAAAAAAAAATTTGAAGGACCTGGAGGATGTAGTCTTCAATTCGGAACTCATGTCATGTTGTGCAGCTGCGGATCCCCGAAGGGGCATAGGTGGAACTCAGGTCATGCAATGCATCACTCAAAACCCGAAATGCTATGTGTCGGAACTTGGAACATGTCTGACACCCTTCAAAACCCGATTGCTGCTTTGATGCTTTCAGATCCCGAAATCCCGAAATCACTATTGCCAGGGGTACGACCATGTAATGCGTCCCCCGAAAACCGAAACACTACTTCTTCTGCTTTGATGCTCTCGGATCCCGAAATCCCGAAATCACTAGATACCCGAAATTTTGAAAGTCAAAATCTCAAAAAACTAAGAATACCCTTTTGAAGATTACAGTCAGATCTACCAACTGGTGAAATTTTGACTCGTTTTGAGCAAGTTAAGCCCTTGAAAATTGATTTCAGAGTTCAGGCTAGCAGGTGCAAAATCTGAAATTTGTAAAAACTTGCAAATTTTTAGTGCAAATTTCATGAAAACTCTTTCAAATTTTGCTGGAATGACCTCTTGGTCCCACCGGGCGTGCCAAAACTGTTGATGTCAAATCACAACACCCTTGGGACTCTATAACTCGATGGGTTGCAGATTCTTAGTATGATTGGACAACATGGAGCTTTTCCCAAGTGTGGGACCTCGAAAAATCAGAAAAGCTCTCCGGATGAAGGCCGGCTCCTATTCCTCTGTTCAGATGCACCAATGAAACACAGAGGTTTACCCAAAATACCTAATCTAACTACCAAGGAGACAGGGAGAGAGAAATGCATAAAAAAAAACCTAAGCTAAGGAGGTGATGCACCGAGGAATGAAGAACATATGTTTTTCCAATTAAACACAGACCATAAAAATGTAATGCAAGATCATGCACAGATAACCAGATTTGCAGTGAAAGATCAAGAAGATGCAAATAAACACTGAGAGGGTTGATAATCATCCACAGACATGCATTAATTTTCTCCAAAGATTGATACAACACACTGCAAAATGCCAAGAGGCAAAGCTGCATTACAGTTTTAAATGGGAGGTTTTAACTCCACAGATTCACCTGCCAAAGAGAAGAAGGGAGGGGCAAAACAAGAATGTCCAACCTTTAAAAAACAGCCCCCTCCTTACATTTTATATGGAGGAAAAGAGAGGGAGAAGAGAGGAATTCGAGCTGCCCCAACTACCTCCAAAACTGCATTCAATTCTTCAACAACCATGGTGGCAGATGAGATCCCCAACGCCTGTCGGGTTCGGAACTCCCTCATGCATTTGCATCGGGTATAGAGGACTGCTCGACATGCCTCTGATCTGTGTGTTTCCGACTTGTTTTCCCGATCCAGAAATCTGATTTGCATTGTGTCGGGTTTTGACGACCTCCCGACATGCTCCTTCATCATGCGTTTCCGACCTATTTACCCGATCCGAAAATCTGATTTGCATTGTGTCGGGTTTTGACGACCTCCCGACATGCTCCTTCATCATGCATTTCCGACCTGTTTCCGACCTGGTCCTACCCCCGACAGCAGTGATTTCGGGATTTCGGGATCCGAAAGCATCAAAGCAGCAATCAGGTTTTGAAGGGTGTCGGACATGTTCCAAGTTCCGACACATAGCATTTCGGGTTTTGAGTGATGCATTGCATGACCTGAGTTCCACTTGTGCCCCTTTGGGGATCCGCGGCTACACAACATGACATGAGTTCCGAATTGAAGACTACATCCTCCGGGTCCTTCAAATTTTTTTTTTTATTCCGATTTTCAATATTGTCAAGTTTGGTGTGTAACTTGGCTAAATCCAGCCTTTTAGAGGCATTTTTCAAAACACATCTAGCGACTCCATCTGATCAGCAACCCATTTCTCTGAGTTGCAGACCCCTTTCCATTCATTCCCGTCCATCTCTTTCATTCTTTTCCATTCCATGAAGTTGTGCAGCCATGACTTCATTTCCATCATGGAATTCAAATTTCCAACAACAGTAATGTTTCCCACCTCCAACACGTTTTGCAAATCCTCCAGCTCAGCATGCATACTCATATGAATAGCAGTGCCAAAGTCAGTTTGGTAATGGAGTTTTCCAAGAGCAAGAGTATGTATATAACGAAGACCATCAGATGCAAGATGCTGGTCTGTTGGAGAAAATCCAAAAAATGGAGGTGGAGATGGTGTAGTCCAGGGCTCAAGCACAAATGAAAGCTTTTGGAATCGGTTGTGGAGCACCCTGTCCATGGGTGGGACCTTTTCCAAGGCATTACAACTCTCAAGAGAAGTTAGACTTCATGATTGCAACACTGCCATTACTTACAAGGTGGATTGAAGGAATAGAGGTGTATGAGAGAAGTATTCTGCAACCTTGTCAATGGGTAAGCACACCAACTCATACTCTTTCTTTTCCTTCTTCTCAATCTATATCATTTCAGCAGTGTCAAGTTTTAAACTCACCATCTGCTGCCCTAAATGTTGAATCCATCCCTCTACCCCCTAGTCTTCCATCCCATCTCAGTTTTTCTACCCTCTTCTCTTCCAAATCCAAACCCCTTCCACAAGAGCTAAATAAAAACCCCCTCCTCCAAAGAAACAAGAGGTTTCACTGCCTCCACCACCACAAAAATTTGTAAAATCAGTTGAGTTTCAACCCATTCCTCCTTTTGCATTCCCAATCCCATGTGGGGAAGAAGAAATTGAAAAAATCAGTCGGCAAGGACAGCAAGAGGAAGAGCTAGGAAAAGGAAAACTGATTAAGAGCTTAGTAAGTTTGGCTCTTAAATTTGGAATTGAAAAGATCCCTTTGCTGGTAAAGCTTACAAAAGAGGCTAAGGTTGAACAAATGGTGGTTAAAACTGATTTTGTGGCAGCAGAAGAAGAGCAAAAGGAAGAAAGCTCCGAAGAAGATCTTGCAGCCCCAACTTGTCCTCTAGAGCAGCAGATTGAAGAGTTTAACTTAAAATACTTCATGTTAGAGGAAGAGTTATATCAAGAGCAAGATTCCCTTTGAGTAATAGAGGAGGGAGAAGCTGCTCCAAAGGCAAAAAAAGAGGAGCACATCCCAGTTGTGGAGGAGAAAAGTACAGATCCAAGGGCTTTGAGCACAAAGCAGGCTACAGGAGAACCTTCAGTTCTTCATTCTACTTCACCTCTCCCAAGTTCTAGTACTGAAGAGGAGTTTGATCTCTCAAAATCAATATTGGAGAGTGAAGGAAACCATGGTGGTCAAGTTGCAGATCAAGAGAACATCATGGGAGAAGTTGAACACGAGCAGCAAGACAGCAATGAGGCAGTTTACCTGTCAGATTTGGAGGACTGTTTTGATGGAGAAGAGCTGGTTGAGTTTTCACCATTCTCTCTTTCATCGTCCACATTCCAAACACCAGAGCCTGCTGTCATGAAGGAGAGCATTCATTTGCAGTAGCCTGCATCTTACAACAACTCTTTGGGAGCAGGATTGGAAGATTTTAATCTTCCATGTTCTTCATTGGAGGAAGGGAAAGGACAAAAGAATTCCACCATTTCTTCCACGGCATCCATCTCGGAGGGTCTACAAGAGAACTCCATTTTTGGAGTTGAAAATCAGAGCTATGGACATATCAAACGGACCATACCTTGCCCAATCAGGTATTTGGCTTCATTAGAGCCAAAGGAGAAGCCACAATCGGTCATGCTCACTTCTGGGCATGAGGATGAGCTACAAAGTACCAAGGATCAGCTGTCATACCTCTTCAACTCAAATGCAGAGCAACTAAAAGAGATATTAGAGTTTTTAGTTGATACCTTGATGATTTTGATAGAAGACCAACTTCTTGTTGATTTTCCATCCATCCAAACAGCCATGATCAGTGCCAAATCAGTTGCATGGCTGCCAATTTTGAAGAAAGGGAGCTATTTTGCACAACCAGTTGCAGGTTTTGTTTAGCTTGCCTTTGCTTCTAATTAGAATAGAGTAGGTAGGTTTGCTTTCAGCAGAAGAAGTGCTTGTGCACACTCTGCATGTTCCATTTTGGGGCATGTATGATTTTCAGTTTTGTACATAGTTTTTAGTGTTGCTGGTTTTGCTCTGGCATAGTTCATTTCAGTGGCCTTTTGGTGAGAACAACTCTAAGTCCAATGGGTTTCAAGTGGCTCAGAGGGAAGTTTCAAATTTCAGATCAGTTTTAGGCTTACTTATGACTCCATGCCCAATGGATGCTTCAGGCAACTGAAATCTTCATCTAGCAGGCAGATGACCCCGCTGAGTCGCCAAATTGTTGACAAAAATATGCCCCCGCGCTCATATTTATGGCCAACTCCTTTGTTCCCCTTATCTTGTGCCTCAATCTCCATTTTTTAATTTTCAGGCACTCAAAAGTTTCTGGAAATGGCACCATTGGATAGAGCTTTTTATCAGCTTTCCGGAAAGGTAAAATTTTCCCCCTAACTCCTCATATTTTTTAAGTTACGGCTCGGCAGAGTTTTTATGGGAAATTTTCCCCTAGCAGGCCCGCAGCCAATTGGAAGCCGCCACGTGTCCTTGAAAGTGGCGGAGAGCGGAGGAAAACTTGGAAAAATTCCAAGTTTTGGACAAATTTTGCAAAAGGAAAATTTTTGGCCCGCGGGTCCCGCCGACGAATCAGAATGCGCCACGTGTCAGGGGGGGAGCAGGGTAAAAAATTCGCTAAGTGTTGGTGCATGGGAGATTTTTGCAATTTTGGCCCGCAACCAATGAGGTGCTTCCACGTGTCCCAGGGGGGACAACGAGTGTCGGGGGGAAAATATCAGATTTTTGGCCAAGTTTTGGTCAAAAAGGTCAAAATGAAAGGATTGGCCCACATGGCCCGCGAGCCAATAAAACGTCGCCACGTGTCCTCACCATCGGTCTCGGCGTCGATGCAAGGAAATCAGGTTTCCGGATCAGGTTTCATCGTCAGAGAAACAACAAGAGAAAACATGTTGGGTGGCTTTCAAAACCCGACACCAAAGGGATATGTCGTCAGGTCGCCAAACCCGACGCACAAGGAAATCGGGTTCATAGTCGGGTTTGCACGTCGGAAACGCATGGTGAAGAAGCATGTCGGGAGCCCGCCAAAACCTGACACCAAAAGACATGTCGCAAGGGGTAGAAAACCTGACAAGCAATGCAAATCGGATTTTCGGATCGGGTAAACAGGTCGGAAACGCATGATGAAGGAGCATGTCGGGAGGTCGTCAAAACCCGACACAATGCAAATCGGATTTTCGGATCGGGTAAACAGGTCGGAAACACATGATGAAGGAGCATGTCGGGAGGTCGTCAAAACCCGACACAATGCAAATCGGATTTCTGGATCGGGAAAACAAGTCAGAAACACACGGATTAGAGGCATGTCGAGCAGTCCTCTATACCCGATGCAAATGCATGAGGGGAGTTCCGAACCCGACAGGCGTTGGGGATCTCATCTGCCACCATGGTTGTTGAAGAATTGAATGCAGGTTTTGGAGGTAGTTGGGGCAGCTCGAATTCCTCTCTTCTCCCTCTCTTTTCCTCCATATAAAATGTAAGGAGGGGGCTATTTTTTAAAGGTTGGACATTCTTGTTTTGCCCCTCCCTTCTTCTCTTTGGCAGGTGAATCTGTGGAGTTAAAACCTCCCATTTAAAACTGTAATGCAGCTTTGCCTCTTGGCATTTTGCAGTGTGTTGTATCAATCTTTGGAGAAAATTAATGCATGTCTGTGGATGATTATCAACCCTCTCAATGTTTATTTGCGTCTTCTTGATCTTTCACTGAAAATCTGGTTATCTGTGCATGATCTTGCATTACATTTTTATGGTTTGTGTTTAATTGGCAAAACATATGTTCTTCATTCCGCGGTGCATCACCTCCTTAGCTTAGGTTTTTTTTTATGCATTTCTCTCTCCCTGTCTCCTTGGTAGTTAGATTAGGTATTTTGGGTAAACCTCTGCATTTCATTAGTGCATCTGAACAGAGGAATAGGAGCCGGCCTTCATCCGGAGAGCTTTTCCGATTTCGCAAGGTCCCACACTTGGGAAAAGCTCCATGTTGTGCAATCGCATTGAGATTCTCAACCCATCGAGTTGCAGAGTCCCAGGGGTGCTGTGATTCGAAACCAACAGTTTCCGACTTGTTTTCGACACCAACAGTTTCTGACTTGTTTTCCCGATCCGAAAATCTGATTTGCATTGCTTGTCGGGTTTTCTACCCCTTGCGACATGTCTTTTGGTGTCGGGTTTTGGCGGGCTCCCGACATGCTTCTTCACCATGCGTTTCCGACGTGCAAACCCGACTATGAACCCGATTTCCTTGTGCGTCGGGTTTTGGCGACCCGACGACATATCCCTTTGGTGTCGGGTTTTGAAAGCCACCCGACATGTTTTCTCTTGTTGTTTCTCCGACGATGAAACCCGATCCGGAAACCCGATTTCCTTGCATCGACGCCGAGACCGATGGTGAGGACACGTGGCGACGTTTTATTGGCTCACGGGCCATGTGGGCCAATCCTTTCATTTTGACCTTTTTGACCAAAACTTGGCCAAAAATCTGATATTTTCCCCCGACACCCACCGTCCCCCCTGGGACACGTGGAAGCACCTCATTGGTTGCGGGCCAAAATTGCAAAAATCTCCCATGCGCCAACACTTAGTGAATTTTTTACCCTGCTCCCCCCTGACACGTGGCGCATTCTGATTCGCCGGTGGGGCCGTGGGCCAAAAATTTTCCTTTTGCAAAATTTGTCCAAAACTTGGAATTTTTCCAAGTTTTCCTCCACTCTCCGCCACTTTCAAGGACACGTGGCGGCTTCCAATTGGCTGCGGGCCTACTAGGGGAAAATTTCCCACAAAAACTCCGCCGAGCCATAACTTAAAAACTATGAGGAGTTAGGGGGAAAATTTTACCTTTCCGAAAATCTGATAAAAAGCTCTATCCAATGGTGCCACTTCCAGAAACTTTTGAGTGCCTGAAAATCGAAAAATGGAGACTGAGGCACAAGATAAGGGGAACAAAGGAGTTGGCCATAAATATGAGCGCGGGGGACATATTTTTGTCAACAGTCCCTTAGATAGATCTATGGATAAACGAGCCAATAGTGTGTAGGGAATAGCCCCTCTTTGAGTCAGCTTAGTGAAACTGGTTTATTGCTATTCTACCAGCAGGAACTCTGTGTAAGTCTCACAATATTTTGCCTTCGGGGGTTTGGGATCTCATCCTAGTAGGGGTGTTTCCAACTGCGAAAAGAAAGGAATGAAAGAGAGGATGAAGAAAGATCAGGTCCAAAGGGAGAAAAGAAATGAATTCCAAAGTAGAAAGGTTAGATGGTTTATGTTTTGGGATTGGTAGTAAACAGAGCCAAACCTACTTGCATAAACAAATAAAGCAATACTGATGAATAAATGACAAAAAAGTAGAGATAGATTCAACAGAATAAATGCATAGATCTGACATAAGAAAGATCAGATGCCCATAACACACATATTCAGCACAAAGTCTTAATATTTGCATTAATATCTTCTTCTATTACAAAAAGTACAAAGCCTTTTCTTCTCACTTCTATTTTTCATCTAAAAGATATCAACCCCTAAATACAACAAGTATTCGAGTATTTATAGAAGAAGGAGAAGAAGGAAAGCAAAAAGGAACCAACCACCTAATTACAAAAATATCTTACAATAGATTACAAAGTCATGTGTCGACTTTTGATAACTTGGTGGATGACATCATCCCATGGTGCAACATGGATGATGTCATCATTTGTGTTAACACACTTTAGATATTTACAAGGAGAAAGTCAAGAAGAAGGAAACTATTCATCGTTGTCTCGTAGCTGAAAGGGGGTATCCTGTTTTTACTACTCAGGCGACGAGATGTGGAACTAGGCACGGTACTCCATGAACTTTCTGATCATGGGCTCTAGTTGATCCTAGGAAGGATCCTTATGTCACTCGTTGATAGCTTCGCAAGTCTCCCGCTTGTCTGTGAGCTTTTCTTGGAGTTTGGAAAAATCATTTTCCGCCTCTATAAGGTACCCAATGAAGTCACGACACGCCAGTAGGTTATTGATGGATTCGGTGTCGAACGTGACCTCTGGTCCCAACCCTTGTGAAATGATCTCCTTGAAGATCTGAATAGTTTCTTCAACCTTTCTCAAGGTGAAAGAAGAAGTGAGCAAGCCTGGAGACATTCTTAGGATAATCTATTCCATTTGATGCATTGCATCCAGGGCTTCCTCTTTTACTTTGTCGATGTTCTCCAGGACAAACTCCAGCTGATCAACCCAATAATCTAGAGTAGAAAGGATTTTGTTGAGGGCTCTGGGGTGACCAAAGATGCCGAAATTGACCAGATCTTCGACTGAAAGGTCTCGTGCTACATCCTGGCATGATCCCAGCTATTCAGAGATAGGTCCTGCTATCGCTTGGAGTTCTCTGTTCATCCGATTGATATTTTTATATAACCTGGTGAACTTAGAGATTACTCCTTCACTATCCTTGAGGATCTGGCTCCTCTAGGTAGAAACTGCCATGCCCTGCTCGCCGATTTTAGCATACTCATTAATCTTAACCTGGCTCAGAGGCTCAGGAGTTTCGGTGATAGTTGTAGGAGGCACACTGCCCATTTTCTGCAAGGCGTGGAGAAGATATTTATTTTTCTCCTTTAGCAGCCTTTTCTCTTCCTTTGCTTCCTGCAGCTTTTTGCAAAGGGCGTCAACTACAGATAGGGCCTCTCCTTGTAGGCTTTCTGAAGATGTCCCCATTGTGACTTGAGTCACTGTGTAATTTTTCAAAGACAGATCCTTTTTATCCTTCAAAGGATTGGGGTATGTAATCTCCATCACTCTCTTCCCCTGATGCACTCTGAGAGAAGCGGGTTATTGGATTTTGCTTCTTGGCCCCCTTTTGATGTGATTACGGAGAAGTCCATCAGTGCGATGGGAACTTTCCTCTTCTGTTGACTCAAGTGCTGGGAGATCCAGGCTGGACTTATGGGAGAAGGACTAGAAATAGAGAAGGGGGCAGATGCAGTAGTAGAAGGGAAATACGTGGGACACCTGGAGGCGGCATTGAGAGGGAAGCCGAGGAAGTTCTTGCGGGAGGAAGAGATACTGTAGGGGAGGAAGACATAGGAATGGAAGGGAGCTCAGAGATTTCGGGAAGAAATGGTGGGGGATAGCTCCGCGAGAGAATAAAAGATGGATGATGAGGTAGGGGGAACAACAGAAGATGGGGGAGAGGACACGGCCAAAGGAATGGTCACTTGGGTCACTCAAGGAGGGGAAGGAGGAGAGGGAGAAGGGATAGAAGGGACTTCAATAGTTATAGTAGTGGTGACATCCTGAGTGGATGTGCCTATTGGAACGTCTTCTGCTGCTGAACTTCTTCTGGGCTTTCCGGGATTACAACCTGTTCTTGTCAAGACGGAAGGAGGACTTTTAGGAGCTTCCTCCTAGGTGTAGCTTGTCTCACCCTCTTTGCCTTTCCCCTTGCCCTTTGGTAGCTATTTTGCCCGAGGAGGTGCATTTCCTAATGGAGATGTGGTGAAATCAACTCTGAGGTAGATGAGACCATTCATTCTGCACCAATGCTCTGTCCTTTGTAGAGTTTCTTTAACCCTTTATTATATCATTTGGGGTGCTTTGGTCTTGTCAATCGCAGCAAATGGGCCAGTCATCTCCACCTGGATCCAAATATACCTGATCAATTTCTTGATCAGCAGTTTGATAACCTTTTGGGATGATGGCTACACCATACTGGATGATTTCGGCCAAGGCCAAGCAAGAGTGGTCCTTCCTTTTGAGTTTGACCTCATGGTACAGGTCGATATAGATATCCTGGATCTGTGGAATATGAATCAGATCGAGATTTTCCCTAGGGAGGCAATTCCTTGGGTCGAAGGAGGGCCTAGCCGGGAAGTTGTGCTTTAGATTCAGCAATTCCAACTCTGTAAGCATCTCCCGGGCTTTATGATATGAAACATAAGTATACTTGCCCACTGTAAGGGGGAAAGGAGTTCCACCCTTCTTCCTCTTTAAGCACTTCTTTTGGTAGGTAATGAGTTGTCTTGATAGCTCCAACAGGATTAGCTTGGGACCGGCATACCTTGGTAATTTGGTTGTTTTTCCCAAGAAGTTGGCTGCCCTTAGGTAGGTGAAGGTAGGGAATTGCTGTGAACAAGGCTCCCCACTTTTTTGTCACTGTCACAATGCTTTTGGTCGTACGACCGTGAGTCATGTTTTGCCTCATTAGGTAGATGATGTCATAGAAGAAGGCTTCATTGATCTTTGTAAATTATGGAATACTATTTTCCAGCTTCAGATCTGGATTATATTCGTATATTTTAACCTGGGGCCAAACCCCGCACTGCATCAAAGCTAGATAGTCTCTTTCTGAGGCCACAACATAAACTACGTAGGAGTTCATATAGAACCTCCCTGTTGTGGTAAGATGTTGGAGCTGCTCAGATATTGTGCTGTTTATGATCTCCACCCACTCAAAGCGTTGATAGGGAACATTTTTGTTCATTATTTCTAAGTACCCTCAACATCCACTTATGAAAGTAATGGGCATCAGGAAGCCCAAATACTCTACTCAGGAACATGATTGTATCACTGAGTTCCTTTGAAAAGTCACTACGATGAATGACTTGTGGCCATCGGGTCACCACTTTCTTGTTCTTTAGGTATACTTCATTCATCAACTACATACACTGATCCTCATTGTCATCCAAAGCCTTGATGCAATCTTCCTGGCTTATGGCCACAAAGTTTCGGTGGTGAGGAATGTCGAGAATTATTTCAAAGTGTCGGGAAGTGAGGTTGATTATGACCTCACCCTTCTCATTTACGACACACCTGGTGTCTTTATTGTAGCAGCAGGCCACCACCATCATAAATTCATTATTTACTGCATTAACTGGGATCCCCTAGCAAAATGCAACCCACTGCCCCATCAGTTTGTCCATCCAAGGACTTCTTGTAACCTTTCTTGTTCTAGCCCAGAAATCCTCCATGTCAATGTGTCTGAGCTCAGAATCCCTTATATCTAGGTCACATTCTGCTTAAGACTCGAGCATTCTGACCCTCTGATATTTGTACTTCATCTCTTCTTTCGTGAGTTTGGCTTTTCCCTTAGACTTGGTCGGTTTCTTGCTTGATGTTAACATATGTAACTCTGAGCTCAGTTGCTGATCTATAAGAAGAAGAAGTGAAACCCAACACAAGAAAGTCATATTAACTATTTGATCTTCCATTAAAGCGTTGATAGAAGAAAGAATTAGTGATTTAAGGCCTCAGGGCGCAGGGTGCATGAATACTGCAGGTTACATGGTTAAATAATATGGTGCATAGAAAAAGGCTGCTGCAAGGGATAAATCAGTGCTAAAGGGCGCATGGCACATGGAAAATGTAGATGACATTTTGTTGTTGCAAGTAGAAGTGCACCTGCGCCATATGCATTTTATAAAGGGCGTTGATATTTTTCATGTTACACGGGTACAGGATATGCCAAAGGGCGCAGGTTTAATGCGTGTAACATCATTTTTTCATGCACCCAAAGGGGAACTTGGCATGGTGCATGGAAGGTATACATAACATGGTGTTGTTTGTAACAATGGGTGCACCCGCAACTTTTTAACAATTTTGTACTTGGCGCATATAAAGTTGGTGTTACATGGATGCAGGGTGTGCCAATGGCGTGAGTTTGAATAATGTAACACATGAGTTTGGTGCGCTAAGAGGGCGTATGAAAAGTAGTTGTAACAAGCAAGGGAAGTGCACCTTGAGGGCACAGCTGTTCTTTATGCAACAGGCATGGTATATGTGCCATTGGCGCGATTGTTTATCATGTTGCAGGGGTGGCAGATGTGCCAAAAGAGGAAATGATAGTGTCTTATTTTCAAGCCATGATTCTTTCTCCTAAGGGGTTACATGCATTTAAACTTCTTTTTCAGGATGTCTTTGGGTGATGAAGAAGCTTAATCAGAGAGTTTCGAGCAATCTTTTCAAGACAGAGTCCCCTTTACCAGCAGCTCTGGGAAAGAGGGGGAAATGCATGTGGGAGAATAGAAGAAATAGCAAAGGGGGGAAGTTCATGGTTTCACAGCCTTATTTAACCCAATCCACACCAACAAGAAGCCAAAAACCAAAACACAAAACACACAGAAATAAGGACCTCCTACCTGGATTATATAAGGAAGAAGTGTGAAACCGGGTCCACGAAGTGATTCGAAAACGACAGGGCAGGTGCGCTAACGGGTACAGAGGGAAGAGAAATCACGTGATTCTGACTAATGAAAATGATAGTGTAGATGCACCTATATATAGGTGATGTGGTAATAAATGCGCCAACCACTTTTTCAAGTGGTGCGCCAAAAGTGCTGCCGACAATAGAAAGCATGCACCCTTTGGTGCATCAAAACACCTGCCAACAAAAGTATTGCTGACATGAAGGCGCATGCGCCTTGGTGCATGCAAGAAAGGCACAACATAGTGAGACACACCAAAACACCTATTGACACTTCAAACCGTGCACCAAAGGATTTAAAGGGGGCACACCAAAACTTGATGTTGCATAGTCATTAGGTGCGCCCAACCAAAAAGACCAAAAACGGCTAAGTTCGGAAAACTAGATTTCCCAGGAAGGGATTTTGCAATGTTCTAAACACAAGGAGTCCCTGATGAGGGACCGGAACAAAATTTTGGTAGGGTTATCTGTAAAATTTCCCTTGCCAATTTTACAGGATAACATGTAGACATACTTTTGACCACCTTTGACCATTACGGCCTTCAAACCGTCCCCTGTTCAACCAAAATATTTATAGATACCATGGCTTGCTTGGCCTCTCAAATACCTACTTCACGCAGTGATTCCAAAATCTTTGTCACCATAAAACATCTCAAATCACCATCCTATTTACCTCGCAACATTTACTCTATCTAAACTGCTACCACCCCCAATCAAAGTGACCTTTGGTACAAATAATACTCTGAATATATTTCTCTCTCCATCTTACCTCCTGATCTCACCTGTAACGAACAACGAGCCTTCCTTTAAAATGTCTCTCATTACGTCATCATGGGGGGCCTTATCTATAAGCATGGATTTGACGGTATTATCTTACGATGCCTCACGAGTTCTGAAATTCCTTATACCATTAAGGAAGTTCATGATGGCATATGTGGAGGTCAATTCAGTGGCCTTACTGTTGCTAAGAGTATTATTTTCCTAGGCTATTACTATGTGAACCTTAACCATGATTGTTACGACTACGTCAAACATTGTGTAAAATTCTAACAACATGAAAACCTTCATCATACACCCATTCATGCCTTACAGGTTACCCGTGACCTTTGGCCCTTCTCTCAATGGGGTTTGGATCTTGTCAGAGAGATCAACCCCTATTCTTCCCAATGACATCAATGGATCATCATCACTATCGAATACTACACAAAATGGGTTGAAGCCATACCAGTCTTCTCCATGAAAGCTGAGAAAATATGTGAGTTCATCAATCACCACATCATTTTTCACTTTGGTGTTACTCATTTCCTCATCACTGCAAATGGAAAACAATTCAAAAAAAACTTTGCAAAAACTTTGCGACGCCTTCGGCATTCAACTAATTTTCTGATCACCTTATTACCCACAAAATAATGGCCAAGAATAATCTACTAACAAAACCTTAAACAAAATTCTCATGAAAGTGGTTAATGTTACTGAAAAGGACTAGCATACACACATTCCTTTTGCCCTGTTGGCATACCGCACTAGTATTCATACTTCCACTACTGCCACACCATTTTCTCTGGTCTACGGTACAGAGGCTATTCTACCTCTCGAAGTCTAGATTCCCTCACTTCACATTTCTCTCCATGACATGATCAATGATTATGACTTTCGTCAAGACTGTTTAACAAAACTAGAGTTATTAGATGAATGTCATCTTAATGCTATTGACCACCTCCATGTTTACCAAAAACGTATCAAACGTGCCTATGAAAAGCATGTCCATGAATAAACCTTCCAAGTCGGTGACCTTAAACTGAAAGAAAATCAACATGTAAACAAAGTAGAAAAAAGTAAACGGGGAAAATTTTCTCCTAATTGGCTTGGACCATACATCATGACTCATACTTATGGATCAGGTGCTTATAGTTTATCTTCCCTCGATGGTGAACCTGAGCCTAAGCACCTTAATGCCTTGCATCTTCAACCGTTCTACTATTGAATTTTAGTCCTACATTAATTTTTTCCCCTTTCCATGCTCATCCCTTCAGTGCTATCCACTTCTTACAACTCACCAAAAATTAAAAAATGAATCATGTGCAGTACCTGTCACTTGATATCTTATCTTGAATATGTGTACCACAATTCTGCATATAGCATGATTCTCATGGATACTTTTCATCTACCTTTAGATGAAATCTCATGGTCATTTAACCCCTACTTTCTAAACAAGAATCCTATTCTTACCTCACCTTGGTCTTATCCATGACTTCGAAGCCCTCACATGGGATCTAACTCCTTGAGTCAAACTTCCAATAAAAATGATGACTCCCTCAAAAGGACATCTTCCTCTCGTACAGTCACTGCTATAAATAGACTGCTCCCTCGAAGGACAACTATGTAAAGCATCTTTAACAAAATCTGAATGCGAGATGAATTTGAAGCTTCCTGCATCGATCAGCTTCATGAAGACCTCAAGGAGTTAATTTCCTCATCCCATATAGACTTCCCACATTGATCAGTCTATCTCAAATATCAAGTCAACACAGAAGATCCTTTTAGTCATGGACTTGCCCATTGTGACCTTGGATATCTTGCCCAAAGAGCATGCTACCACATATCATATAAAAATTACCCACCTTTCACCCCTCTCACCATTCTTACTCCCATTTCCTACTACCTCAAGGGACCTCTTTGGAACCATGACATGTTTGGTGATCATGTAACTACTTTTCACCCTTCAGAACAATTAATAATGCAATGTCTTTTAGGGTCTTACGTCCATCACATCTTTTCTAAGGTATGGTACCTACTCGGTATGATCCTAACCAATCAGGTGGATTTTCTTGCCCCCTCTTATCTTTTAACCTTCTTTATTTACGTATTGATTACCTTATACAAGACTTAGTCCTCGGTATGAGGCTTACCTTTGGGGTAATCTTCTTCTTCTACCACAATCAAAATAACCTATACAAATTTTCCCCACAACTCACCCATACGTAGTAGATCTAAACTCAAATCATGCCTATGACCTACCATCTCATTCTCATATCATCCTCATATTCTTCCCCAGCTTATGGGAGAACTACATCAGCCCGAGGTCCTTTTTTTTTGGGACTATGTAGGTAGCACTCCGAGTGCATGGGGCCCTTGGAAGTTTATCCTCGACCACTCTCTACCCTAACCAATTCATATTTCATCTTTACTCAAATCACATTTCTACCCTACTTAGTTTCCTTTTTATATAAAAAATTGGAAATTAACCCAAACAAACGAACAAATTTCTTCACATTTTTATCATCATCAAAACATTACATTTATTTCGAATTACCATTTCTTTACCAACATAATGCATATATTATAAAACATCTTCAACATGACCCATATCATCATTCATTGTACAAATTAATGAATCACAACTTCAACTAATTTAAACACAACCTTTCCTAAACCAACCTGACTCAACCATGCCTAAAACCTCACTCAATCCTTGCCTAACCAGACTTGACTCAACCATGCCTATGACCTGAATGAATCCATGCCTAGCCAAACTTGACGTGAACCATGCCTAAAACCTAACTCAATCCATGCCTAAACCAACCTGACTCAATCCATGCCTAACCAAACCTGACTCGATCCATGCCTAAGACCTGACTCCATCATGCCTAACTCACCTAATTTCCATCCATATCACAAAAAAAAATTAAAATTTTCATCAAAACACAAACAAATCAAGCATCTCATGTATCTCATCATATAAATAAATATGTGTGTCTTAATACAATATGAACGAATATCCCATCATGTATATCTCAAAAAAATCATTAGCACACAGGTCGATACTCAATACAAAATTTCATCAGCACATAGGATGGTCTCATATACAATAAAATAATAAAAAAATACAAAATCTCTTCGGCATGTAGGCCGGTATATGCTCAAAGTATATAAAAAATCTCATACATCTTCACTCTCTTTGGCATGTAGGCTAGTATGTGATCAAAAATATATCTTCTATAACAATCTCTTGGCACACAGGCCAGTATATATCAAGAACTCAAAACTTTGTCAAAAATTGGGAGCCATATATCAGGCACCCTCTCGATGGACAGCCTCCATATCGGTATCACATGTCCCCTTAGCCTCCTCATCCCCTGTCTCGAAATATACTAACATCTCCCCACCCATCATAGGTGGTGGCTGGGTCCCTGTTGGTGCATCACCTGGAGCTGGTCTCTGTGAGCTAGTGGCCTCTCTTTGATCTTGTCTCGGAGCTTGATGGCCCCCTGTTCTCTCTACACTGTGAGTGTGGGATCTTGTCCTCTCACTCAAGGCCTAATGTGCCCGGTAATCTCCATAGGATAGGAATTTTATCCTGACTACCATCAACTGTTCCTGGTAGTATTTGGCCTCACCTAGGGCATCCCATAACCTAGATATGGGCATGGTCTATAGTGGCCCCATAGGCCTTGGCCTCTGTACCTATCCTATAGGACCCTATCCGGCCCCTACCTATGAATTGGGACCCTGTCTTAGTGCCTATGGTGGTGTCATCGGCCCCTGCCCCTGTTCCTATATCTGGGCCTGTAAGGCCCCAATTTGTGCTTGTGTTGAGGTCAACTGGCCTTGCAACCTTGTCACATGTTCTTGTAGGGAAGCCACCTAACCATCATCTCCATCTCCATCTCCATCCCCACCCTAGGCCATCTGGGCTTGAAGACTTGCCACTTGTGCATGTGACTTGGCCACTTCCACCTCTGAGCTAGCAAGCTATGTCTGCAACATACCCAATTGGGTAATCAGAGTCACCACCTTCCCCTATAGGGCATCCCTCTGCACCATGATGGTGGCTAGATCTAGCTACCCCTGCCTGGGTGGTATTGCTCATAAAAGATCCACCCACCACTATCTATATATGTCTATGACCTCGGCATCATCAATTTTCTGGTCTACTGCCTACTCAAAACAACCCTGTGGGCACTTTTGAGGTTGTGGTAAATTTGTAAGGATCTGTCTAAGTCGATATCACATAGTATTGCGAGAAGGGTAGAGGTATGTCCTGTAGTAGCCGAGAACTGCCACCTAACTGCTATCAGGAAGGAGATCAAACATCGTTCTCCTTGACACAGACATCCAACTATATCCATCTCAGCAACTGGAGGTTCAGCATGGATTTGATCACACATCATTCCTATATGATGGGAAGTTGACACATGCAGCCTCTAAATGCAAGAATACCCTAGACAACCCCTCTAATAGTCATTTGTGATAGGCCACATCATGTGTGGGCATGTCTGAACTCTGCTCTCCAATAGTAGGCAACCTTCACCTATACCTCACTCATAGATGTCCTAGAACTAGATTCTAAGTAGCATGAAACATTTTGGCATGCCCGGTGGAAGCACCCATACAATGGGGTTCCTATGCATTTCAGTGAAGTAAAAAGGTTCAACATAGGCTAAAGTTGCGTAACTGTCCATATGCCCATAATTCCTTTTGAAAAGCATACACCATTAATTTTCTGGTGCCTTGGTAACCTTGGGTCTTTTCTTTCTATTTTCTCATAAAATAACCCCATCAACTTTTGGTGTACTTAAACACCCGCCATCTTCTTCTTGCAGTTCAAAGCAACACATTGCCTCCAGTGAATAGAACTACTAGCCTCGTCTCCTCTTGGATCTACTTGTGTACATCTGAATTCCATATTTCAAGCTGGTGCTTACAGAATCATTAGCATTTCATTCTGATTTTCTACATTATCTCAAACACTAATTGAGGGATCAACTCCTATGATGCCTTGGAGGAGTCATGCTCAGATAGACCTGGTTGTACCTAATGAATGGGTAGAAATCAGAATCTCTGAACATCTCTCTCTCTGAGTCTTACCATAATCTACACAAATTGGTAAGTGGAATATATATGGTCATGGAAACAACATCTTTCCTGATGAGACGTCTGTCAATCAGACTCAACTACTAGACTACATGATGATTGGAAGGTCAGATCCCTAACTTAGGCCCACTCTCCTTGAGTCATACTTCAGACTCGTCAGAGGTCACTGCGCCATGAACCATAACAAGTAGGGGTGGAAACATATCTCACATACATAGTTAGATCTCCTTCTTTGTATCCAAGCCATCCTCACCAAAATTAATCTACATTCTATCAGTACCCATGGGTCACCCAGTCCTTATTTTCCCGCACCCTATTTTAAGCTAAACAAATATCAACCACCCAACCTATGGCACTCTTAGGATCACATTTTTCTCCAGTGTTTCTAACTTGTGCCTGCATTTTGAGGGTGACCAACCCCGGTCAAGTTCTAAAATGGCATCGGTTTCTTGTTTCTCCTTGCACCGATACCAGTTTCACCCTATCGGTTCCGGCTGTATTCTACCGACGCCAGTCACTCTCGCGGTGAAAGCATGTGACCCCCATATTCTCATCCATTCTCACAGAATTACTGGCTCTAAGATTTCGACTAGCCCAACATCACCTACAACTCACAACCTATACCTTTTCCTCATCCACTGTTCTCCAATTTCATAGTAACTGGTCCCCGGTCCTATTTGACTGTCATCAGTTACCACTCTGATTGTACAAATTGGTTATTTTCACCCCACCGAAAAAAAAAACCAAAAGCGTCAATTTTCACAAATCATTTTGGTCTAATTTACCCAAACAGACACCTGAGTTATACTCTTACCTTTTGATGCTACCGTCAAAGTCCCTGTCACATATTTTTGACTACACCAGTGGCTAACTTGATCCCTCTCCAGCCTCTCCCATCACCAATTCAGCTACACTGTGACTCTAACCAATCAAATGGCACTTATACACTGATGCTTTTGACCCACCTCTGTCCAACCTATCACCCACAGTTCGACTCGCCATCTCAACGGTCTACTTGTGACTAAACACTTTTCCCTTTTGACCTCTAACTCAACATCGGTCTAGCTTGTGTTAGTTTCCAGCTACCATTCTCTAGATGACCAATGAATAACATCCACCATGGATTTTTTTTATAATAATAAACCTGACCTAACCGATGTCGTATTTCTATGGCACTTCACAGAAAGTAGTCTTGTGCCCTACGTTACCATACCTGGTTACACTCTACTGGTATCTGCTACGCTTCGACCGAAGATCAGTTACCCTCATCTTTCACGTTGCTCTAAGTTGTACCCTATTACCCTAAATTTTACCCTCCTAGCCTTTCTTGCATAGGGCGGCGCACCTGTGCCATTTTTTGATCACTCTACCATGCATCCTATCCAACCTATGACACTATCACTTAACTAGACCTATGAAGAGTGTGTTTGTGATTCAAATTAACTAAAACCCTACTTCTGATTGCAGTTGGTATTCTTTCCCACTCGTCCATTTCGAGATATCTTCGAGTGAGTTGATATATGACATGCCTCATATCTATCCCCCCTGATTTACTCACTCCTATGTTCTGCTCCAGTCCCTGAAAGAAAATCCCCACCATTTCCTGCATCTACATTACCCCCCGGTCATTCAAGCAAAAGGCCTAAGAATCCTATGTACCCGCTACATAGTACTGTTACCGCAATCCTGCTACGTCCTTTACATAGCCAAGCTCTGTTAGCATCCACCATACCTATTGACAACTTACATCAAAACAAAAACCTCATCCACCCTATCATTATATCAAGCACATTCTCCTACCTATAGCTACACAACCACCTCCTAATGTCAATGACCCCTACCCCTTTTTAAAACATGGTCCTTTCTATTCCACAATCAGTTGGCCCCCATTGCCACTAGGGTTACCAAGACCCTTCCACCTCTCATATACGCACTATCAGCAGCATCCTATTTCAATCTGTTATTCATTCTAGCGTATGTATCTCCCTATTTGATTACCTTCTTCTCAATCCACCTACATGGCAGCACCATATACTAGAATTCCACCCTTGGTCATATGCCCAACACCAACCCTGTTAAGCTATAGGAGGTAGCTCAATCATCACAACCTACTAATGACCTAATCAAATTAATGATGGACAACATGCAGACATTAGAGGCATCAGTTTCTGAATCTCGCAACACTCTCACCAATGATGAGATTTGTAATGAGCTTATCCACCCATCCATTCCTATCCATCCATACCCCATGCATTGGGAAATGCCTAAATTCAACCATTTCAATCAGCAAGGAAAAACCACAACAACATTTGTGGTCGTTCAAACACGAGTGTTACCTAATCACCCATAGATGATGCTTTGTTCTTGAGGACATTTCCCATGTCCTCTAACTGGACCTGTGTTAGATTGGTATAGTGGGTTACCTAGATACTCTATATTTTCTTTTAATCAGGTAGCCCAAGCCTTCTTGGGTCACTTCTCCATCAATATTGTTAAGAAGGTTACCATGACTGACCTATACTCCATGCGTTAGTATGATCACGAATCTATCACATATTTTGTCACTCGCTGGCATAGCCTGATAAATAAACTCACATTCCAAATACCACAAACCGAACTCATCGAGCTCTACACGCGGGCTTGTGCTAGACATATCTCTCCAACCCTACAGGTCCATAACTTTATGAATCATTGACAGTGAAGCATTCACCATGGCACAAAAGTTAGAGATTCGGGCCATTGAAGAGAAGAAAATCCAATTACACAATAAGAATTCAGACATTCAAGTAGAATGATAACTCTTCTTCTTCCAAACCACAGAAAAATTATTGAAAATCTAAGGGCACCGCTAATGCAGTGGTACTCAAAGCTAGCCCTAGTTCATTTGTCAAATCAGGCTAGCCCCTAATCTAATCTCTCACCCATCTAGACTTTTAAATTCAGACGAGAATAACATGGAAATACACCTCAATTGGGGATCCTTACTCTTCTGTATTAGAAAAGCTCATCAAAGCTGGGGCCATCACCCCTTCCACCTATAAAACCACCCACTGGTTTTCACCCTACTTGCACCCATGCCTGCCTGCTTGGTATAAAGAACATGAACTTCTATAACTATCATTAAGTAAAGGGTCATATTGATGGTAAATTGTATCACATTCAAAAAAATTGTCCAAGAAATGATGAGAGAAAGTCGAAAGTTAACCGTGGATAATCCTAACACAACCTACCAATAAAAACCTACATATCTTCAAGAAACCCTTTCCCAATCATGCCCCTTCATCTAATCAAACTGGCGAGACCTCAACTTACGATAGCCACACCCGCGAGGTCCCACACTATTTTCAACGATGTACCCATTGCTTCCCAATTACCTCATATTCCTTCCATAGAGGAAATTATAGTTTGAAATCCTCCTTCTACATTTTAACCTACCTCACCTATTCCTCCACCCATAGAGGAACACATTTCACCTCCTTCTTTACCTTGTGGAGGAGTCTTCCGCTAATATCTGAGACCATTTCATCTTTGGCTTCTCCACCTAGGGAACCGTCACCCACAATACTTCTTCAGTCCATGGAGGAGCACCCATCATCTCCTCCATGCACAGAGGAGCACCCATCATCTCCTCCACCTATAAAGGAACACCTACTTTCTCCTCCACCTATCACAGATCTAGTAGAGATACCTTTACCTCTAGGTGAACATTCTCCATCAGCTACCCAAGAACCCAAGCTCTCTTACCAATCGAAGTCAAAGACAACAAATTCCCCATCTCTAAGACACATTTTACGGGAATAGCCATTGGGTCCTCATTAACTTCACCTACAGATGTGTCATTCTCGCGTTTAACCAATCTCTTAGATTATGTGGATAGAGCCTTATCGTGGGGGCATCTTATGCTTCTTGTTTCAATGTAAATGTAGATGTAACTTGCTGACACTTCCACTATCTACCCAAAAATATTTCAACCAATTGAATCAAACCCAACCTCCTTTACGAAAACTTCTTCCATGAAACCCATCATAGTTTAACATAAACCCTTACCCATAGCCCAACATACATCTAAATCCAAACCCACACCTACAACATCTTCCCCGACTAAACCTGTTACTACCTTAGGGGTCACCCCAACCACCAGCCTTACTCATCCACCTATCAAACTGGATTTAGCTACATCCTCCAAAGTCAACACCACACCTACTCTGGCACCCAAACAGAAGAACCAAGTCCATAGAACACATACCCCAAATGCACCTATCATACCTAGATCACCTTCACCCTTTTTGTCCATCTTAGGAGCTCAACCTCCCAGTGCGGTTAAGAAACCTCCACCCATCAATAAACCAAAAACACAACAGCCCACTCCTTCCTTGGAAACCTTTAACATACCTAGGTGCCCGACATGGCTTATACCCGAACCTGCAACATCTTTACCACCCATACCTCTAATACCCTCTGCAAATTCTTCACTACCCACTACACTTCATTCTTCGTCCCTCACACCCCCTGCATGAACCATGTCATCTACCTTCATAACACCTTTGTTATCCCATGTGTGTAACTCACCATCTTCCCCCATCTGATTTTCCTTCTAGATCTCATGTGCCCATATCACCTTTACCTAAGAATGTGTAACCTAAAGACAAATATCCTCTACCCTCCAATAAGGTAGTCAACACAACCATAAACCCTCCTGCCCACTCATCTACCATACCCCCACCCAAGAAAACACGACCAACACCCAAGACCACTCCAACACCCAAAACCATAACTTGACCCACTCCCCCTCCAATAAGGACCGTTCCTCAACAATTAGTAGCGCCTACACCCAAACCCACTTTCACTTCCCATTGTGATGCACTAGCAGGGTCCTATGCCAAAATCTTAACCAACCTCCTTAAGACTTCTATCGTCACATTACCACCACTCAGACCTTTTGACCCCCTTAAACCCAAGCCAAAAGGTTTTTATGACACTAAAATTTGTGCCTACCATCATGTGCCAGGGCATGATGTGGAGAACTGTAAGGCTTTGAAAACTGTCCTTATCCAGTTGTGTCCTCCTGAAGCCAAATTTGACAATGGAAAACTTCTTGATGAGGACCCTGCTTCACCAATTCCCATTCCCATAATCCTTCCCTCACCGCCTACTTAACAACCATGATCTTCACCCCCTCAACTCTTAGATCCACCCCCAAGATTCAAAATTAACATGGTTCACACAAGAGAAATTTCTACACCATTACCTAAATGTCATTACGCCCAGCTCACCTCACAAGGATTTTCTCCCCTGGTAGGTTTTTTCCCATCATGTCATTAAACCACTCATCCTACACCTTATCCATTTTCCAACTCCCCTCATATCAACATGATCCATGTTACTACCCATGCTCAGAAGGAAAAAGGAAAGGAAAAGGAAACTGACACACCAACCAATCCTATACCCAACATACCATCTGCACCCACACCTAAAATCACTTTCCATGGCCCCACATACCCTATTTTTAATGGGGTCACACATCACACCATGATTGAACAACTACACCAATCCCCCCTCAAAATGTCCCTATATGCAAAAAATGTCACTCAAATTGTTCTCATCCATTGGTCCCTATCCAGTTACTTTATAACACATCTACAACCATCAAGCACAGTAAATGGTCCATCATACATCCCTCCACGTCACTCATAATACTACTATTTATATAGGATGATCTCGCTTTGACACATGACATTACTTTTTCCTTGATCATCACACCATGATCCCATGCTTTATTACTATACAATCTTCATGGCTTCATATTTTACCACATGAATGTGGGCCAAATATGTGTCTGAATATTTTACACTCCTAAATCAACTATTTGACAAAGGTGTTGAGGAAATGAGTAGGAAACACACATATACCTACACATAAGGGGTAGACCTAAAGGGGCTATAGTGAGCACTAGGGTCTCATATCTAGAGGGAAGTAATCCATACACTAATTAAACCTAGGGTTTCCAAGGCCTGTGATCAAGATAGAGGGAAGAAACCTACTGAGATATCGATGGTTTAGTTTGGATAGGTATGGATTAAAAATAAACATGTATAATAAGACTAAAATGAAAGTGGTGATATCTAAGGAGCCGATATGAGTAAGAGTACTATGCTAACTAACATCCAAACATGTGTAATCCTAAGCTAATATATCATAATGAAGAAAGAAATGAACTTACCTATGCAAAATGAAAATAAATGGTTAGAGAACTCACCTTATACTTATAGTGTGGTCACTGATGCATCTATCTCTCCCAAGAAGTAGCAAACTGAGACATAATTGCTATTAGGTGGAGAAGGGGAACACCACTCTTGTCATAAACTCATATAGGTGACCTAATAATGAAAATAACCAACCAAGAAGAAGAGTATCTAGTACAATCCAAGAAAGATGCAAGGTGAACCAAGAGCTAGTTGAGAATATGAAAATATGGCATAAAATATTAGAGTTAATGGTAGTACAAATGATTTTGGATTCATTTTATTATGAGTGTCAAATGATTGGAAAGTATATATAGGAGGCCATATCTTTTAGGTGATGATGTTTCCCATGAGGAAATATAACACTGACACCATCATCCATGGGCGATGGTGTCAACCTTAGGTTCTTAAAATAGGTAAGGTGTCTTAAAAAGTTAAAATAGTGTGTCATAGATCATGAACATGGATAGAAAATGTGCCACGTGATTAGATACAAATAATAAACTATGAATGTGATGTGCATGAGACATAGGAAGATAAAGGTACCTATTTCAAGGAAAACTAAGGCTAAGACAAAATAGTGAAACTCTCTCTATGTACTATCTCTAACTCATAAACATTCCCCATTCCCGATAGGCCCCTTAAGGCACCCACTCTAGAAATAGATACATCAGTGACCCTTATTTGCACAAAGGAAATTATTAGTAATAATTATGAAAGGT
Organism: Taxus chinensis; assembly: GCA_019776745.2. Lineage (NCBI taxonomy): Eukaryota > Viridiplantae > Streptophyta > Pinopsida > Cupressales > Taxaceae > Taxus > Taxus chinensis. The sequence goes on from CM034149.1 coordinate 551,935,083, forward strand.
GAAAAGTGAAAAATTATGTGTATACATATGCCCCAATCGTTGATCCCCACATGTGACAATAGAAAAACATGGGATGGTCAATGGAAAAAGGTAGTCCTTAACATCGATACTGGAAGTAAGTATGTAAATAATTGCTGAAAGGTCTAGATGAAATGAAATATACCCACCAATGCATACCTGATAATGTCACTCATCTGTCATGCACATGTGTAATGCTACAAGAATCTTGAAGAAGAAAAAATGAAAGGAAACACTAAAGATTATCAGTAAAATAAGACAAAATCACCTAACTAGGAGTCCATGGAATGGATGTCTTATTGCATTTTTGATATGTCATGATGATGACATGATGGTGTCATAGTGTTATAGTGATATACCCAAGCGACAGGTACCAACACTTAAAAGTGTAAAAAACCACATGGTAGAAGCTACAAAGATAAATTTTCATAAAATCAAAGGTGTAAATAAAGAGAAGATCAATGATTAGCCCCAAGGGTGGATGATAACACTAAAAATCACAAAAAAACATATGGTACATGTTATAATGATAAGGTTAAAACATAAATCCAAGCAAGTCCAGGAGCCTAAGCGAGGATATGCATAATCCCACAGGTGATCCAATAGAAAAGACCAAGGTGTAAAAAACCAACCTATTGATAATGATGTTAGAGAAGGTTGATGAAGTAGTGAATTTGAAAGGAAAATATGAGATATGGTAGCTGAGTAGCAAAACTCCTGAGTTCCTTCATGCGTGAGACTTTTTTAGGAATTAAGTATTTGTTAGTTCTTTAAAGATGCAGTTCTCATTGGTTTGAAGATAATATGCGTTAGGACATGATATCTTTGATTAGGTAAGGACCCAACTATTTATGAGTGTATTTTACTTATTTTTCATGTGTATAATCAAGATTAAGGATAAATTCACCCACATTGATATTACATGGATGAATGAGCTTATTATGTTATTTGGAAAGGCATTGTTTATGCTTCTGATTATGAGTGTAATATTTTTCATGTCATTCTTATAATAGGTTGAGATCATGAAGGCATGTTTCATGGAGTTCCTCTTCTGGATGATACCATAAAGGGAGATGAAAAGTGAAGGAGTTCTACCTTGAGTGGAAGGACCGCCTAGACTCCATAGGTAAAAGAGAATGGGGCTTCCCTAGTGGCCATATGGACACTGGTGTAGTATGCCCATAATGTAAGATATAACTTCATATGCCAATCTTTGTGTGATTCATTGTATTTTGTATGATCTTATTGATATTTGTTTCATATAATCATCTTGTCCATTAAATGTGCATGATATGGTGTTGAGAATCAATGTTTTATTTTGATCTTAGCATAAAATTACTTCATTTATTTGCATTTTAAACTCCCACCATTTTCAAATATGATGGTATGGGGAATTACAAAGTGGTAAATGATTTGGTTGAGGACAAATTTTTATGTAGTAAGGCCAGACATGTTAGTGAGAGGCATGGCTTCAACCTACTTAGTAAATTATTCCATGAATGTGATGATGAATACATGACCATAATAGGATCAAGGTAGTTTCCCAATGTAATCTAATCCCCATATAATGAAGAGTTAGGGTGTTGTGATAGATTACATCTCAACCGGAGGGGAATGAATCAAATCATCGTGATATTAGCAAGGTTGGAATTTTTTAGTAAAGGCATGAGCATCAAATTCTAATGTTAGTGAATAGTAACCCATATGTAGGAACTTGTGTGTAATAACATGACCACTATAATGGCCACCACAAGTGCCCCAATGTGCTTCTTCTAAAACAAGGGGAGCCTCATATTGGTCTACACATCAGAGTAGGGTACCTTTGAAGTTACGATAGTATAAAACATCATCTTTAAGTATGTATTTAAGATAATTTTTATGTATTCATAGCCACATTTAGGTGTCAGTACCATTTGGGTAAGTCTGGTGTTGTATAAATTGGTGGATGACAATCTACCAAGGGTCTTATGTAGGGTTGTGTGGCTTAATTTGATAGTCATCCTAGATGTTAGGAGGAGGTGAACTAGATGGATTTTGACAAATTTTTATAAGACTATTCTCATGAGAATCATCATATGACTTAAATTGAGTGATAGAGGTGGCCAAAAAATCAGCCAAGAAATTTTGTTTGTGGGGGATAGATTCAATGGTAAATGAGGTGAATAGTGGTGTTAATTCCTAAACTAGGTCATCATAAGCTTTAAGATTTAAAATGTGACATTGGTATGCACCACTAACTTGTCAAAACACCAGCTAAGAATCCCCTATGACATGAAGATAAGAGATACCCTTTGCTAAGGAAACTTGTATACCTAAGATAAGGGCCTCATATTCTGACATGTTGTTGGTGATCTAAAATTTGAATCAATAGGAGAGAGGGAAGGCCTGGTCAGAGGGATTAATGAGCACACAAATTTTCCCAAATCCTTGGAGGCACTTTTCCCTATCAAAGTGTGACATCCATTTATCCTCACGGAGATCAATGGTGACATCCTCTTTTCTAATTGTAGCCATTGGGTTATTTTTTAGGTGGGGGAAGTGCTTCATTTCTAGCATCGGAAGATTAAACCTCAAGACCCACTGTGAATCTATAGTAGTATTTTATGGAGATAACATTGTTTTATTCCCTTAATGAGGATGGTTTCCTCATTGGGTAATGTGTCATGAATAGGTTGAAGAGTGAAGATGGGGGTGTTATCCAATTAGTATGCTATGGATTCACCTTTTACCACCCGTTGTATGATGATACAAAGGTCAAATTCCATAAGGAGATCCATCCATTTCCAAATGCGATATATGGGAAGGATGGCATGCAAGAATAAATTCCATAGGGGATTCATATGGATAATGACATATGTGGTTAAATATAACATATAATTACATAACTTTATAGTTACATAGTATATGACCAAGCAGGCTCGCTCAATAGATGTGTATCATGCTTCATAGTTTGGTAAGGCTCAACTAATATAATAGATGACGTGCTCCTTGCCATTTTGTTATTTTTTCTGCTAACATTACCCCAACAAACACTAGAGTGGAAGAGGTATATAGTTGTATAGGTTGATATCGAAGGAGGCTATAATGTTGTGTAGACACAAAATCTATGCACTTTGGTACATTTCTTGTTCCTAAAGCATACTATGTATACATGATTCCTAAGAAATAAAACTAGTGGTTGTCATCTCCTTTTGTCCTTTTGGTTGCTTTATCTCTTTCAATTTACTAGAATTACACATCTTACAGTTCTTCTGACACTTGAATGTTTTAAATTTTAATGGCCTCAGACCTAGTGCCCAGTTAGGATGGAAGTTCCTAGGTGCTCCTATCCCTCCATTTATTCTTCTTACTCTTTTGGGTCCTTCTCACTTCATGGTCACCTTTTATCACTTTGGATCAGCCTTTCATTTTTCAATTACAAAATTCAAACAAGGGAATCATATATATACTTATTCAATTCTCTCAAATAAGGGGCTAAACACTATAAGTATTATCTATCAACACCTAAGCATGCATAAAGGCACAACAACATTACAAAGCATACATCTTGCACATTTATACAAGGGAAAAGGACTACATTAATATGCATACATTGCATATGACGGGAGGTTATTCTATTCCATCACACATTTTGGATACTTGGGACAACTTTAGATCTGACCCGCTATCATCATGTAAATTACACAAGGGAAACCTAGGGTATGAGACTAAGATACACATAAATACAAAGAAATACATGGAGTCTAATATTTTTTGCAACACATGGTCATAAGTTCACTCTTCAAGTGACTATTTGGGTCATTTTGACTCCACATTCTACATATTTTTTATTAGGTTTGTGGGCATGTGTAGGTAGTTATTTATTTTGTAGGTTATAAGTGTGACCAAAAATCTAACAAAGAAACCAAAGTGACAAAGAGTGAGAAACAAAAAATACCTTCTGACTTAGAAAAGACCAAATTCCAAGTATATGAGAAGACATAAGTAACTAGATTAGTCACTAGTGCCTGGGGTGCTCATGTCCTCCTTCGAGAAATCCTATCTTGTATAGTCCTAGGTTTCTGAACCCTCATCGATCCTTTCTAACATTGTTCCTAGCTAGATCCAACACTCACACTAGAATACACTAGTTCATCTTTCTCCCTTCATTTACTAAGGGTTTTACATTGTTGAATACTTAGTGCTTGCACATTGCTATACTTAATTACCTAAATATAATTTATTAAAGTAGTTACTCTAAAATAAGATTTAATTATAAATTAGATTAAATCATTTAGTGAACCCATTTGGTCAAACCATACCTTGCTTCAAGGCCGCCTTTTTATGCCCATCACTTGTAGTGATCATTTTAGTCATTTTGAGCACATTGATATTCTGCCATCTTCCCATAATCTCTTTAAACTGATGGAAAACTCTGATAACCCCATGATTAACTCAATCTACATTCCTCTTGAAAACATTGAAGATTCTAAGAGTGAATACTCATATGATGAGGACACTAATGCTGATAAAAAATAACTTGAAATGCTCACTTACATCCATTTTTCTTTAAACGCAATCACCCCATGCATATTTCACACATCCTAAATGCTCTAATCAATGCCAAACATTCTTGAGATGATACCACACTTCCCCTTATGGTTTCCTCTTTCGTCATCATGACTTCTACCCAGCCTTCCACCATTCCTATTTCTATTACTATAACCATAACTCCTCTCATTCCTCCCAATACTTCCCATACACAACCTGACTCCTCTTAAGGAACTCATGACCTCACCTCATTATACCATGATTTGAAAACCCAAATTCTCCAGTTATAACAAGACTCTTCATACTCATCTCCATCTTTAGATTCCTCAATCCTCCTTTATATCCCTTTTTCACTTGTCATCTCCTCTTATCTGCTGCCTCCTAACTTATTCATACCTTAGCTTCATACCTTTAATGGCCACAATGACCCTTAGAAACACCTTCACTCTATTTACATTGCATGTCTTGACTATGCTGATGACCTTCCACTATCGGAAAAACTGTTTCCTTTAATCTTACATGATCATGTTATGTGTTGGTTCTACAATCTACCTATCCATTTAGTAACATATTTTACATCTCTAGATGACGAATTCCTTGCTCATTTTTTTATAAATATCGATACTAAGATATCCCATGCACAACTATCTAAAATAAAACAAGTATCTGATGAACATCATGTAGACTATGTTTTGTGTTATAAGAATAACCTTGCCAAAATGACCAATGTTCTAGATTTGACTTGAAATTTTAAAATCTATTCATTCAAAGAATTTTGAATCTAGTCTAAGAGGTGTCATTTTTAATACTTCTCCTTATTTTGATCAATTGTGTCACATGCTCAAATTGCATGAAATAAAACTGCTATCTATGAGAAAATTGAAATATTATGATACTTCTTCCACTTCATCTTCCAACAAGTTTCAAGCCAAATATACATTCAAACCATCCACTAAGCCATCCACTAAGCCCATTAACTCTAAATTTACCATCATAGTTGTTTATGTACCAACCAAGATTCAATTGCAATCCACAAGGCACACTTTTACTAAGCTACCTTACACACCTTGGTTCCTATTACCACAACTCATTGAAAGTAATCTAATTACTCTCCCTCCACCACTCAATCTCAATCCTTCTCAACCACAAGGAAAAAATTATTATGAAAATTTAAATTGTGATTATCACTAATGAATTGGGTATTCTACTAATCACTATTTTAAGCTCAAAAATCTAATTTAAGATCTTATCGATAACAATGCAATCAAGATTCCTTCTATATTTGTCTACTTATAAACCGGTCAATCATAATCAAAAGCTTAAAATATTCAATGACCCATTACCTAATCATTAAAAGCTAGATACTGATTCCTCTTCCAATCACACATATCACATGGTGCCTCCCCCTTCATCGACATCACTTAATTTTTTTGTTGTTAGTGTGGATACTCCACCACCAATTATTACATTCTTAGATTGTGACTACCATGATACATGTTATTTTGATTCACTGCATATTGATGCTTCCATTGGTGCACATAAACTCAATAATACTATGGTTTATCCCTTGTCCCTTTCCAATGCATGCTATTTGGCACTCTTACTAGTTATCAAATTTCTAATCTCTCAAATTAAATTTCCAATCCCCAATTCTTACGGACATATTGTCCTCCATGTTACTGTTGGGTCCCTTACCATACCAATGTTATTCCTTGTTATATCTAAAATCAAGCATTATGACATGGTCTCAGATCTCCCTTGGCTTAAGGATGCCCAAGTTATCCCTTCCATGCTCCATTTATTCATTAAGTTCATTTATAACACATAAGTTGTCACCATTAAAGGTATTCTACCACACATGACATTACTCATCCTATCCACCCCTCTACTTCATCTCCAATCATGAAAACTAGATCTCCATCACATCCCAAGTATATAACTATCTCTACACCCATCTCTCCCATTCACACCTGACCTACATCATGACATCGTCACCCTCACCGGTCCATTAGAACAAGAATTTTTTTTTTTGATAAATGCTTCCTAGTTCTAAATACATAATTTAGAACTCACAAATCAAAACAACCATTCTCATAACAGATAACCATATGCAGCTGTAATGACTCGGTGCACCACCAATCTATTCATTCCATGACTCGGTGATCTACCGATCTATTCATGTGTTTCACAGAGTTGGCGTTTTTACAAACTCTTCACTCGTGCGGTTCTCTTCCCTAATCTGGGATTTCAGAATGCTCTATCCAAGGAACCTATCTGAATAATTGTTACCATTATTAAATGGCATCTCGTCCCTTAGACTAGGTGACATAAGACAACGCAATCAGCAGCTTGCGATACTTTGGCCAAAGTTTTGAAACATACTGTTCATGTCTCATATTCCTTGACGGTATACTCGTCAATCTAGAATACGTCCTCCACCCTACTCCGATGTTATATAGAATGTCCCATACTAACTTCTTTCAGTCATCCCTCCCCCAAGTCATTCACTCAGGAATGGATTAATAACATGACAACGTTATAAGGATGCTCTTGAGGACTAGGGATAAGCTAACATACTAGATAAACCCTAGTTAACCCAGTGTGTTAATGTACCCCAAATCTCCAAGGGCAGCCTTATAACATGACCATGTTCCTAACCAGATCCCGAGTAAAACTTGTTTGAGTTTAAGGTGTAAATCTTAACGATCAATGCAAAGGGTGTCGCCATAAGCCACCTACATTGTTGTATCCTCGAGAAGATCCTAATCTTCTCGGGGGTACAACCCTGCAGTCGACATGTGTCGACATCCTACAAATCCACCTCAAAAATATCTACTTATCTTTAAGGTGTTACTTACGTTGAGTTGAAATTATACTTTACAACTCTCCTTTCCAATTAGTCTTATCCCAACTCCTGGGCTCCTCATCATTGAGTTGCCTTACTTAATTAATATCCATTTCACAGAGAGAAATTAATAATATTTGAGATCTCATCAAGAGTTCCTTTATTCACCATAATCTTAATCAATGAAAATGGACAGTAGCCCTAAGTCTCCTCTTAAGGATGATAAATATACCTTTTCAGGTTTAAATCATTTTTCCAAAACTGTATTATATCATGCTTATTTGTATTAAGATATAGAAATTTTAAATCATTTAATATGTTGTCTTGACTTAGATCAAGGTTAGGAGTAATAAATTACTCTTCTCGTTCAGCTTCCTATTAAGGTTTATTTTAACCTTAGCTTCCCTAAGAACAGTGGGCTAATTTCTAATTTAGCCTTATATAGAACATAACAGAACTACCAATCATTTACAAGTATCCAGCCACATAATCTTTACAAGGCTTACTTAGAGAATCCTAATAACTTCAAGGTATAAACATAATAAAAATGCACTTAAAATCATTCAAACCCAAGAAGTTCAATTCATCAAGATACAAATGCAACCACATAAGTATCAATCCCCTCATTTCATTCATTTCTAAGCTAATCAATTACAATTTATGCATTCAGCATACTTGATATAATACTCGATAGCAAAAGAACAACTTTATTCATGTAATACATTTAGAGAATCAAGTTGGACTTCATCATAAAACCAAATTAAACACTCTGAATATCATATCAGATCTGCGTGCCTTTACCACTTATGACAACCATCTGCAAAAATTGTCAACACGGGTCAGTTCGGTGAACTGAGCATGATAAGCACTAAATCTTATAAAAATTGCAATCCACCAATTGTTCTCATTAAACAACCTGTTTAAATGAAATCATTTCTTCAAATTCTTAACATAAATCAGGCTATTCATCTTCATATATTTCTACATGACCTTAAATGCATGACTCATATTATAGATGTCAATTAATCCTTAATACCTTTCAGATAATTCATTTTATATATTAGAGACTAAGAAAAAATGAATACTACCATTCTAAAGACAGCAATACTCCAACAAGAATGTTTCTAGCAATTACTCAAAGGTAGTTTATAACATTCAACAATCTCAACTGTCTTAATTCTTTTATAATCATAACACATTTAAATGGTATTGACAAGTATACCTACTTATACAACAACACACATTTTATACCAGTCTCTCCATACAATACCACGGTCTATTCTTGTTTTTCTCTTACCGTAGAGATCACATAAGGATTCAAGAAGAAAGCACATAGAGTTTCCAGACTAGGAGAGAGTATTTTCTTATTCCACTTATTGTACATCAACATATAATTTACAGCTTAGGAGAAGGAAAAGAGTCAATCAGATTCTCATATCTATCATGTTCTGGACTGTATTGACTCCTCTAGAATAACGCAATTACATTTACGCATGTGATTAAAACAGTCGAGATCACAAGAAGAAACTACAATTTCATCTAAATTCAATAATAAAAAACACCTGTAGCTATTAAGAAATACAAGAGCTCTCGCGAAAAAGCAATAGTAAATAATCCAACCATAATAGACTCAACAAATATTTTCCATACATTCATCAACATGAAAATAACCAACACCATCGCCTGACATGGCACGGCTAGTAGCTCTTTATCATAGTCAAACACGAGACTAGATAACACTATAAACAAATGACATTTCCATATGCAATTACAGTGATATTCATACTGAGTCGAAACACAAACATGCACAGCTTCATTCAACTGAATCTAATCCCTATGATTATACAACAAGAAATTATATTAGAATCCAAATTCAAGAAAGAATAACCACAAGGACTTCACAGAAGTCTATTCCATATCAATAATTTCCTCAAAGTTTCATCTGAAGTCGAGCTATTATGAAAAACAACAAGGTTTCAAACAGAGTCGAGCTTATAAAGAAAACCCATCCCTTAACTCCTTAGAATCGAACTGAACATAAACACAACAATATTAAGAAAGAGTCTATTCATATGCATGCACAGTGAGGACATAAATCAGGAATTGACCCAACACGCAACATATCAAGAACTTCATCAGGAGTCATGTTTAAATGGAAATACCGCAAGGACTTCAACAGTGTCAAATCCAAACTGTACTCACAACTAGGGTTTCTATTAAAGTCGAATTCATACGAAAACAATTCAAGGACTCCAACCGAGTCAAAACCATTAAGTATTCACAACAAAGCTTCTACAGGAGTCGAAAACATACTATCCATTTCAAGGATTCCAACAGTATTCACAGTAAAACTTCTACAGAAGTCAAAAACATAAGTTATGTTTCAAGAGCTCCAATGGATTCAATACCATACAGTATTCTCAACTAATCTTCTATAGAAGTCGTAAACATACTATCCATTTCAAGGATTCCAACAGTATTCATAGTAAAACTTCTACAGAAGTCAAAAACATAAGTTACATTTCAAGAGCTCTAATGGATTCAATACCATACAATATTCTCAACTAATCTTCTACAGAAGTCGTAAACATACTATCCATTTCAAGGATTCCAACAGTGTTCACAGAAAAACTTCTACAGAAGTCAAAAACATAAGTTACGTTTCAAGGACTCCAATGGAGTTTAACCCAAAATTGCAAACATAGTGAGGACTTCTACTATAGTCGCATTCAAGCAGTATAATCACAGCAAGCATTCCAAATAGAAGAAACTTCAAGTATTCACAACAAGATTCAACAACAATAAAAACACAGCTAGGTCTTCAATTGAAATGAATCCAAAAGGAAGAATAAATACAGTAAACATTCCAACAAGGTCTTCGATTAACCCGAGATTCCCAATTCCACAGGAAAAGAAGAACCAATACATTGCTTCAAACCAACAGTACTAAAATCACCTGAACAAAGTTGGTTTAATGAAAGCATTTCGAGTAAAGAAAGATTTTTAAAAGTCAGGGCCTATCATGCCTGGTAATGTCGCTTAAAAATCCGAAGAAGACCTCTGAATGTGCTCGCACCTTCACTTCTTCTTCCACGATAGATTAAACAATAATAAACTGTTACCTTCATGCCTTATAAACTTTCCCTGAAAGAGAAAAGAGCTAGATATTCTCATAGTTTCCATGCAACACAATGTAGACTAGTTCAAAGAACCAGTGATCAAAGAGAGAGAAAAGTGGAGTGTATGGAAAACCAAACAACTAACTAGTTTTCCATTTGCATGCCTTCCCAAACAATCCGCGCTCGGGAACCGAAGTTCATCAATGACATTAACTCCAAGATTCCCACCTATTTTCCATTGCCACCGACCGCCAAAGTTGGAAATTGACAAATGAAAACAAACAACCATTCCAAAATTTGGAGATGCTGCCACGTCAGGTCCCAATAGCCGTTAGCAACCTCCACCAAATCCGAAGTCCTTCATCCTTATCCACCTCATTTAATGCCATGGAAACCACCGCCCATGGCTCGCACCCCTTCATAGGTCCCCCTCCAACCATGATCAATAGTTAAGATAGGTTAGAAAAATAGGTAGATCATAAGGTAAGACATTAGTCTTACTTCATAGTGCTAGGTGTAGCTAACCTTAGGAAGATTTAGCTTATAGTTTAGGGCTAGGTTAGATTAATAATAATTTAACCAATAGGTTATAGTTTAGGTTAAGGTTATTAACCTTAATGAATCCATTCTAGGTCTCATAAGTAGGACCGATCAGTATAAGAACCAACAGGGTATAACATTCTCGAAATGGATTCTATCCGAAATTGATAAAAAGCTTGCAGTATACACCAGAATTTATTACCTGGCTTAAGGTCTAGGCCTTCTGGATATTACGATATCGGGAACCAATTCATTTAACACAATCAGCCTGAGTTAGACTCCGAAATTTCTTATTCAACACATTCAGACCTTGCAACTTTCGTAAGGTCTAAATTTTTGTTCATCCAGAATAAACTTAAAACATCTCTTGGATCAATGCAACTGATCCAACGCTGAGCTGTAAAGACAGATAAATCCACAATTCCTCTCGAATTCGAATTGAACTCAGGTGCTAAAAATGAAAGAAATAAAAGAGTCCAAGCATATCCTGACTCAGTCAAAGATCTTCAAGACCAAAGAAGATTTAATCCATATCAAGCATGACTTCACAATCAAAGGAACACATCATTTTACAGAAGAAATCATATATCAACACTTGAATGCTCAGGAGGAAGTAACAATAGTTCAGGGTGTTACATGCTTCCCTCCTAAAAAATTCATCGTCCCGATGATTACATATTTTTTATTTACCTTCAAGTCAACCAATTTATTAGTTCACAATACAATAAGACTATTTCCAGCTTGATTAGTTCCAGAAATCAATGTCACAATACATTTTATTCAGCCTGAATAATGTTTGCCTCAATCTGGCTTTCATATAGACATGAAAAAGATAAGTTCATAAAAAATGTTTTGTCAATAGATTTCATTCTGTTGAAAAAGAAAAGGAAAAGCAATTTTCATCTCTTCTAGATTTTTCCAAGTTGCACTTTCTTTGTTAAACTGGTCCCACTGGACCTTACATTGCTGTATTTCATGATTTCTCAAATGAAATTGGCGAGTTTCCAGCACTCGTGTGGGTTTAACCACGATTATTCCTGGGTCTTGGACCTACAAGTAATTCTAATTTAAGACATGTGACAAATCTGATACGTATTTCTTAAGCAAAGAAATATGGAAAACATCATGCATGCGAGACAAAGCAGGTGGTAATGCTAATCGATAAGCTACAGGATTGATTATTTCGACAATTTCGAAAGGTCCCACGCATCTGATCAAATAGATTGTCGATCCTTGGAAGTGGGTATCTGTTCTTGATTGTTGATTTTTTCAACATCTGATAGTCAATACAAAGCCTAAGTGTTCCATCCTTATTTTTTACAAATATTACTAGCGCTCCCCAAGGTGAAACACTTGGTCTAATCAAACCCTTAGACAAAAGTTCTTGCAATAGTGCCTTAAGCTCGACTAACTCTGTAGTAGTCATCCGATAAGGTGCTTTGGAAATAGGTTCCATTCCTGGTTTGATTTCAATAGTGAAGTAAAATTCCCTTTTGGGTGGTAAACCCAGTAATTCCTCTGGAAATACATCCTTGAAACTTTGCAACAGAGGGAATTGTTTCATGGAATCACCATCTTCTTCTGAAAATTCAGATATCTTTACTGCATAAAGGCTACATCCTTTGTTTTTAGCCTTTTTAAGCTACATAGCTGATAGTTTTCTAACTGAAATTTCCCATTTCACACCTTGAATCTCTACTACCTTCAGCCGATCATCTAAACATTTTATTTTCTTTTCATAGTAGTCTACTTTTGCTTTATGGTCAACTAACCAATTAACACCGATGACAATGTCATAGGATCCTAAAGGTGCAACATAGAGGTCAACTTCAGTGGAAAAGTTAGGTAAGTCAAGGACTACCCCAAAAAGACACATACTCACTGTATGAACAGAGTTATTACCATACTGTACAGTCCAAGATTTATCCATTTTTCCATCTTTTCTCTTAAGTTTAGAAGCAAATTTACTAGAAATGAAACATTCAGTAGCTCCTGTATCAAAAAGAATAGTGACAGGTATGCCAAGTAACTTACCCAAAACTTCTATAGGTGTCACTTGCTTTTCAGCTTGCTTGTCTACTACTGCAGCATGTATCTTATGCTGATGATTACGATCATCCTTCTTCAAAGGGCACTGATTTGCATAGTGGTCTTTGCCAAAATTGTAGTAGCCTCCTACAGGTCCCTTTTTAGGCTCAAAATTACTTCCAACCTTAAAGTTATCACGTTGTCCTCCATAGGGTTTCTGCCCATTGTTATAATTTTTAGCAAAACTATCCCCTACATTTCCAACAGGATTATTTGCTATCGTTTTCTTACTATTATCCCCTGGAAACTTACTTCTGTTTCCAAAAATTTTCCATGGCCCCTTTTTGGGTGCAAGTGAAGTTGAAGAAGAATTTATAATTTTCTTCCGCACTTCCTCTTTATGAGCAGAAATAGCCTTTAATTTATGTTCCTGTCTTATGGCCTTTTCAACAACCCCTTCCATAGTGGTAGGGCTGTGCACATCAACCTCTCCTCCTATCACGGGATTTAGTCCCATGATGAATTTCCGTATTCTAAACTTCTTGTCAGTTTGATACTACGGTACATACTTAAGGAGTTTTGTAAACTACTCCTAGTATTCAGTTACCGTTAGCTTCCCTTGAACTAAGTTTTGGAATTCTGTCATTTTTTGATCATAGAAAAGTTGTGGCGGCCAACGTTGCCTAGAATAGCCCTTAAATTGATCCCAAGTAATATTGGTCTCATCAATATTTAGCTCAGCCTTTACGGCTATCCCACCATGAAGATGCTTCATGGGAAAGCTGATAGGCTCCCCAAATAGCTTTGGTTTCCTCCAATAAGTTTCTTAATTTAAAGTACTTCTCCATTTCGCTGAGCCAGTTCTCAGCTCCATCTCCTAATGTGGTGCCATCATATTTAGGTGGACTTATCCTTTTTATATCATTAGTGAGTTTTGCTGCCAACCTGGCCTTTTTGTTTTCTGGTTGGACAGGTGCATTTCTAGTGTTGTTATCAACACCCACATTGGGGTTGTCCTCAGGAGATAGCTGGTTGTCGTTACCATCTTCTTCGTCCTCCTCATTTCCCATTACTTGTTGTTCAAGTATAACCAAACGATCTCTTGTGTCCAATAGGGCAGCAAGGATCTCATCAAGATTTTGGGTTGTTGCCGCCCCTCCTTCTGGTGGAGCATTATTCACAATGTTTCCTCTTCTTCTAACCATTTTATGTTACAAGAAAATTCAGGTTTTTATCAAATTATGGACACAATAGGTCCAAGAGCTGCAACCTTTAGCTCTGATACAAAGATGTAACGTTCCCAATTTAGTACATTAGAACAAGATTTTTTTTTTGATAAATGCTTCCTAGTTCTAAATACATAATTTAGAACTCACAAATCAAAACAACCATTCTCATAACAGATAACCATATGTAGCTGTAATGACTCGGTGCACCACTGATCTATTCATTCTATGACTCGGTGATCTACCGATCTATTCATGTGTTTCACAGAGTTGGCGTTTTTACAAACTCTTCACTCTTGCAGTTCTCTTCCCTAATCTGGGATTTTAGAATGCTCTATCCAAGGAACCTATCTGAATAATTGTTACCATTATTCAATGGCATCTCGTCCCTTAGACTAGGTGACATAGGACAACGCAATCAGCAGCTTGCGATACTTTGGTCAAAGTTTTGAAACATACTATTCATGTCTCATATTCCTTGACGGCATACTCGTCAATCTAGAATACATCCTCCACCCTACTCCGATGTTATATAGAATGTCCCATACTAACTTCTGTCAGTCATCCCTCCCCCAAGTCATTCACTCAGGAATGGATTAATAACATGACAACGTTATCAGGATGCTCTTGAGGACTAGGGATAAGCTGACATACTGGATAAACCCTAGTTAACCCAGTGTGTCAATGTACCCCAAATCTCCAAGGGCAGCCTTATAACATGACCATGTTCCTAACTAGATCCCAAGTAAAACTTGTTTGAGTTTAAGGCGTAAATCTTAACGATCAATGCAAAGGGTGTCGCCATAAGCCACCTACATTGTTTTATCCTCGAGAAGATCCTAATCTTCTCAGGGGTACAACCCTGCAGTCAACATGTGTCGACATCCTACAAATCCACCTCGAAAATATCTACTTATCTTTAAGGTGTTACTTACGTTGAGTTGAAATTATACTTTACGACTCTCCTTTCTGATTAGTCTTATCCCAACTCCTGGGCTCCTCATCATTGAGTTTCCTTAATTAAGATCCATTTCGCAGAGAGAAATTAATAAGATTTGAGATCTCATCAAGAGTTCCTTTATTCACCATAATCTTAATCAACGAAAATGGGCAGTAGCCCTAAGTCTCCTCTTAAGGACGATAAATATACCTTTTTAGGTTTAAATCATTTTTCCAAAACTGTATTATATCATGCTTATTTGTATTAAGATATAGAAATTTTAAATCATTTAATCTGTTGTCTTGACTTAGATCAAGGTTAGGAGTAATAAATTACTCTTCCCGGTCAGCTTCCTGTTAAGGTTTATTTTAACCTTAGCTTCCCGAAGAACAGTGGGCTAATTTCTAATTTAGCCTTATATAGAACATAACAGAACTACCAATCATTTACAAGTATCCAGCCACATAATCTTTACAAGGCTTACTTAGAGAATCCTAATAACTTCAAGGTATAAACATAATAAAAATGCACTTAAAAACATTCGAACCGAAGAAGTTCAATTCATCAAGATACAAATGCAACCACATAAGTATCAATCCCCTCATTTCATTCACTTCTAAGCTAATCAATTACAATTTATGCATTCAGCATACTTGATACAATACTCGACAGCAAAAGAACAACTTTATTCATGTAATACATTTAGAGAATCAAGTTGGAATTCATCATAAAACCAAATTAAACACTCTGAATATCATATCAGATTTGCGTGCCTTTACCACTTACGACAACCATCTGCAAAAATTGTCAACACGGGTCAGTTCGGTGAACTGAGCATGATAAGCACTAAATCTTATAAAAATTGCAATCCACCAATTGTTCTCATTAAACAACCTATTTAAATGAAATCATTTCTTCAAATTCTTAACATAAATCAGGCTATTCATCTTCATATATTTCTACATGACCTTAAATGCATGACTCATATTATAGATGTCAATTAATCCTTAATACCTTTCAGATAATTCATTTTATATATTAGAGACTAAGAAAAAATGAATACTACCATTCTAAAGACAGCAATACTCCAACAAGAATGTTTCTAGCAATTACTCAAAGGTAGTTTATAACATTCAACAATCTCAACTGTCTTAATTCTTTTATAATCATAACACATTTAAATGGTATTGACAAGTATACCTACTTATACAACAACACACATTTTATACCAGTCTCTCCATACAATACCACGGTCTATTCTTGTTTTTCCCTTACCGTAGAGATCACATAAGGATTCAAGAAGAAAGCACATAGAGTTTCCAGACTAGGAGAGAGTAATTTTTTATTCCACTTATTGTACATCAACATATAATTTACAGCTTAGGAGAAGGAACAGAGTCAATCAGATTCTCATATCTATCATGTTCTGGACTGTACCGACTCCTCTAGAATAATGCAATTACATTTACGCATGCAATTAAAACAGTCGAGATCACAAGAAGAAACTACAGTTTCCTCTAAATTCAATAATAAAAATCACCTGTAGCTATTAAGAAATACAAGAGCTCTCGCGACAAAGAAATAATAAATAATCCAACCATAATAGACTCAACAAATATTTTCCATACATTCATCAACATGAAAACTACCAACGCCATCGCCTGACATGGCACGGCTAGTAGCTCTTTATCACAGTCAAACACGAGACTAGATAACACTATAAACAAATGATGTTTCCATATGCAATTACAGTGACATTTATATTGAGTCGAAACACAAACAGGCACAGCTTCATTCAACTGAATCTAATCCCTACGATTATACAACAAGAACTTATATAAAAATTCAAATTCAAGAAAGAATAACCACAACAAGGACTTCACATAAGTCAATTCCATATCAATAATTTCCTCAAAGTTTCATCCGAAGTCGAGCTATTACGAAAAATAGTAGGGTTTCAAACAGAGTCGAGTTTGTAAAGAAAACCCATCCCTTAACTCCTCAGAATCAAACTGAACATAAACACAACAATATTAAGAAAGAGTCTATTCATATGCATGCACAGCGAGGACATAAATCAGGAATCAAGCCAACACGCAACATATCAAGAACTTCATCAGGAGTCGTGTTTAAATGGAAATACCGCAAGGACTCCAACAGTGTCAAATCCAAATAGTACTTACAACCAGGGTTTCGATTGAAGTCAAATTCATACGACAATGATTGAAGGACTCCAACCGAGTCAAAACCATTAAGTATTCACAACAAAGCTTCTACAGGAGTCAAAAACATACTATCCATTTCAAGGATTCCAACAGTATTCACAGTAAAACTTCTACAGAAGTCAAAAACATAAGTTACGTTTCAAGAGCTCCAATGGAGTCAATACCATACAGTATTCTCAACTAATCTTCTCCAGAAGTCGTAAAAATACTATCCATTTCAAGGATTCCAACATTATTCACAGTAAAACTTCTACAGAAGTCAAAAACATAAGTTACGTTTCAAGAGCTCTAATGGAGTCAATACCATACAATATTCTCAACTAATCTTCTACAGAATTCAAAAACATAAGTTACGTTTCAAGGACTCCAATGGAGTTTAACCCAAAATTGCAAACATAGTGAGGACTTCTACTATAGTCGCATTCAAGTAGTATAATCACAGCAAGCATTCCAAACAGAAGAAACTTCAAGTATTCACAACAAGATTCAACAACAATAAAAACACAGCTAGGTCTTCAATCGAAATGAATCCAAAAGGAAGAATAAATACAGTAAACATTCCAACAAGGTCTTCGATTAACCTGCGATTCCCAATTCCACAGGAAAAGAAGAACCAATACATTTCTTCAAACCAACAGTACTAAAATCACCTGAACAAAGTTGTTTTAATGAAAGCATTTCGAGTAAAGAAAGATTTTTAAAAGTCGGGGCGTATCATGCCAGGTATGTCACTTAAAAATCTGAAGAAGAGCTCTGAATGTGCTCTCACCTTCACTACTTCTTCCACGATAGATTAAACAACAATAAACTGTTACCTTCATGCCTTATAAACTTTCCCCAACAGAGAAAAGAGCTAGATATTCTCATAGTTTCCATGCAACACAAAGTAGACTGGTTCGAAGAACCTGTGATCAAAGAGAGAGAAAAATGGAATGTATGGAAAACCAAACAACCAATTAGTTTTCCATTTGCATGCCTTCCCAAGTAATCCACGCTCAGGAACCGAAGTTCATCAATGACATTAACTCCAAGATTCCTGCCTATTTTCCATAGCCACCGACCGCCAAAATTGGCGATTGAAAAATGAAAACAAACAACCATTCCAAAATTTGATGATGCTACCACATCAGGTCCCAATAGCCGTTAGCAACCTCCGCCAAATCCCAAGTCCTTCATCCTTATCCACCTCATTTAATGCCATGGAAACCACTGCCCATGGCTCGCACCCCTTCATAGGTCCCCCTCCAACCATGATCAATAGTTAAGATAGGTTAGAAACATAGGTAGATCATAAGGTAAGACATTAGTCTTACTTCATAGTGCTAGGTGTAGCTAACCTTAGGAACATTTAGCTTATAGTTTAGGGCTAGGTTAGATTAATAATAATTTACCAATAGGTTATAGTTTAGGTTAAGGTTATTAACCTTAATTAATCCATTCTAGGTCTCACAAGTAGGACCGATCAGTATAAGAACCAACAGGGTATAACATTCTCGAAATGGATTCTATCCAGCATTGATAAAAATCTTGCAGTATACACCAGAATTTATTACATGGCTTAAGGTCTAGGCCTTCATGATATTACAATATCAGGAACCAATTCATTTAACATGATCAGCCTGAGTTAGACTCCGGAATTGCTTATTCAACACATTCAGACCTTACAACTTTCGTAAGGTCTAAATTTTTGTTCATCCAGAATAAACTTAAAACATCTCTTGGATCAATGCAACTGATCCAAGGCTGAGTCGTAAAGATGGATAAATCCACAATTCCTCTCAAATTCGAATTGAACTCAGGTGCTAAAAATGAAAGAAATAAAAGAGTCCAAGCATATCCTGACTCAGTCAAAGATCTTCAAGAGCAAAGAAGATTCAATCCATATCAAGCATGACTTCACAATCAAAGGAACATATCCTTTTACAAAAGAAATCATATATCAACACTTGAATTCTCAGGAGGAAGTAACAATAGTTTAGGGTGTTACATTAAAGGTATTCTACCACACATGCCATTACTCATCCTATCCACCCCTCTACTTCATCTCCAGTCATGAAAACTAGATCTCCATCACATCCCATGTCTATATCTATCTCTACACCCATCTCTCCCATTCACACATGACCTACATCATGACATCGTCACCCTCACCGGTCCATTAGTCCATTCCTTCAGCCTAAGTCCCCTACCTGGGTAGCCCATTCCTATAGGTGTTCTCCACCTCCTTTACCACATAGGTCTCCCTCACATACACATATTTATTTTACCACACCACCATTCCCAAACCATGGTCACATGCCTTATCCTTATTGGATACATGATAAGGGGCCCTTGCTCTTCACTATCACTGAATAGATTTCCATCACCCGCATACTTGGTGGAATTGCATTCCCTCCTCCATCACTATTGTCTATCTTTATCATCTACTCATAGCTTATCTATTACACTTCATGTTATATACTTCATGATAAATATTTCCTAGCATCTAATCTCAATCACATACAATACCTTTGCTACATGATGACACACTTGTGTTCCATGACTACTAAGGGAATTAAATGAATCTTACTCACACACTTAGGGGGAATTACACTTTCTCCCCACCTCCATCACTATTGTATGTCTCTATCATCTACTCATAACTTATTTTATATACTTAACGCTCTATACTTCATGGTAAATATTTCATAAAATTTAATTTCAATCACATACAATACCGTCACTACCTAATGAAACACTCTTGTTATACGGTCCACACTTGATTGTTGAAGTAAAAATTCTCTAATGAACATCACATCACACACATTTGTTAAGGGGAAATGTTGACCTTGTCATCTACACATCTTGAATATCATAACCCACCATCACTTTCACAAAACATCTACACATATTTTTTGTATTTACTCTTCTTAACTTATATTATTTACATGTTGCACTTTGTTTCCTATGTTAGTGTTAATGTAAAATTACAGCCCCCCTAATTGATTATGATTAATGTGTGAGATAATTAGTGTAACCTACATAACATGGGATTATCCTGTAGTGTGGGATGTTGTAAGTAGAATAATCCTCTGGAGAAAGCTGACTTCTTCTCCTAACCTAGTACAAACTTCCCCAAAGTTTAGAGAATGGCAAGCTAAACTAACCCTATCCTAATAATTTCAAAGGAGACAAGGATAGAAATATGAATAGAATAAAACTACTATAAGTGAAGGTGATGCACCAGGAAAGGGTAAAACAATCCAAGTGAGTGAAAGATAGAGAGAAAAAAAAGTAGGATAGGGATGGTAGAAGTGCCACAGTCCAAGAAAATATTCAATTCACTATATTCATAAGGCACAACAAACTACAAACCATACAAAGAGATAAATACATGCACACTATACTTGTAAATATAATGGAAGATAAAAGATGTAATTCAATACAAGCTAGGGTGAAAATTGCCACAAAACATGAATTTTATTGCTCAGAAACATACACAATCCATTATAAGATAAGCATAAGGAAAAATCCTTTACAATAAGCACAAATTCGAGCCCTTTAGCTCACAAAATCTCTGGAAAATTTTTGACAGAGTTCATTTTTTCTCCAAAAAATCTCCCTCAAAATGTGGATTTTACAATATATAGGGAGTTTTGGTCACCAACCGATAGGATGCATTAATTTCTTATATGGAGGTATGGGTGACCATACTAGTTCTCTTTCCAATGGTATTTTTCTTACATAGTGAACATAGGTGCCATACCAACCGGTTGATGAGCTACCTTGTACGATGCAATTAATGCCTGATCTATATAAAAAATTCCTTATTGACACTTGACATGAACCACCAACTAACGCTTGACAATAACAGGAGGAGTGACCACCTATAAAGGAATGAGTTGTAGGAAAAGAAGAAATGATGTTGCATGATAATGAGGGAAGGTTGATGCGCATCAAGATGGAATGATGACATGTGACAGGAAGACATGATGCTGTCACAGGACAAGTGGGAGATGGATGATGCACCTTAGCAAAGGGTGGTTGACATATGACTAGAAAATTGTTATCATGAGTCAAGAAGGTTGTTGATATGCTACTGGGGAATGGTTGCCATGTGTCAATAAGTAGTGCTTGTCACGCAAGAAGAAGAAGAAGTTGACGCGTGGTTGATGCGTGACAAGAAGTATAACTCCAAACCTTCACCATAGCTAGCCAACTTGTCATGAGTTAAGACCAATTGCTGATTGAATAATTATAAGGCACTACTTTATCGATCAACTGCCAATGGCCTTGACCTATTTTGTTGTCCATTTTGCAGAGGTGTATAATATGGATAATAATTAGTTGGATATGTACTATGTCATTATATTTTTATATACACACATACATGTTCATGTGGTATCTTGAAGTGAATGTAGGACTTTTAAAAATTCTTATACAATGCTTGATGCTCGACATATTTCTTTACAAGTCCCAGCGAGGCTCCTAGGGGCATCTACCTTTGCTACTCTCATACTCTAGACATTACAAGTCCTATCGTTACAATCTTTACTTTTTATTGCCCCTATCACTTACTTTTAGATGATCTATACATGATTTGATACTACTTATCTTTCTAATATGCTAATAGGCACTTCATGTGTAGCATTTACCTTACATGATTCTATACAACCATGATTATCTATTACTTCTTATTTTCTATTATATGTAAATGTTTGCAAGATATTCCTGTAGACACAAAAATTGGGTCACACTCCCCTTGGTCCCCTGTTGATGAACAAAATTAAACACATTCACCTAACCATGACCATTATACCCTACATTAACATTAATTTAATTATTTACAATTAAATTAATGCCCATACTCACCCCATTATTTAATTTAGTTACTTTAATTAAATAGATGGACACCTCACCTAGACACCTCACCATAAACCTATTAATAACATGTTTCCATAAATGAATAAGACTTGGTTCAACCCTAAAAATCAAGGCCTATTATTCCTCTAACCACCTTCCCACTCATAAAAACATAACATCCATCCTGATGCATGAATAAATGAACAGACCTGACCCAAATGATGGGAGATTTGCCATTTTTAGTAAACCTAGGAATCCCACCTTAACCATCACTGGTCATCCCTAAACTGACGCCGATCAACCAGGAACCATTTTCGGTTACCATTTATTCACCTTAACAACCTTATATTAGGGTTGGGACATTCTAGGATTAAGGAGATGAGTAGAGAACTGCATGCAAGTAGAACCAGAGCCTTTTCATACTTACAGACATCCATAGCTAGCACAAGGATTGATCTAGAAGTGTTACACTCATGGTGACATTCTAGGAAGCATCACTACTACACCGAGCTCCATCCCACCAACCAATCATTACCACAACATAGCCATTGGACCTGTAACACCAGTAAGTACACTTTGTAAATGCATCATCTATTTTCACTTTAGTCTATTGGGTTCTTCCATTGATGTCATTAGTTTCCACTTACACCCTCATTCCCCCAACCATTTTACTTTCCTGTAAACCCAACCATTTCTCTACCCATGCCATAAAACCACCTATACCTAACCTCTGCATGCTTCTGAGTGTTCCTAAGATCCCCATACACCTCGTTTGGCCCTCTACTCTCTCTTCCTGACCTTAGCTCAAGCCCCATTGGAAAATATTATTGAAACTTATTAGCCCACCTCTATCGATGCAGGTTACACATAACCGTCGTCAGTTCTTCCTAACCGTGATTGATCATACCTTGACTAACGCTGGTCTTTGTGTTTTTCTAATACTATGTAAACCAATAACCACCCACCTATCAAAAACAACCAAAACACCTCACCCAACCCTGCTAAGACCCTGTCTGTGACCTGCAAACCACGTGACCAACCTACAACCTGACCTGAAGAACTTGAACCGCATAGTTTTAGTATTTAATTAGATTGATACTGATAGTGATATGAGTACCCAAATCAGAATACTAGCACTAGATTTGTTTATGTACGCATTTCAGTTATTTCATATTTGTTTTATAAAAATAGTGGATTTACAACCTTCAAGGGAGTATCACACTTCCCAGATCAAGCATATGCTTAGCATTCCACTACCATTTATTGTTTAAAATATTCTTCGGTGGTCTTTTTTTTCTATTTCAAGTAGTTCCTCCTAGCCAAAAGGAATCTCTCATAGTCAGCATCAGATCAAGAAGTTAGAACGTGCACATTAACCTCCAAACAAACACAACAGGTATTCCTCCTCAGCCATTACCCTTATCTATTTCATCCCAATAACGTAAAGAAAATGGTGAAAATTTTTGGCACGCATGGTGCGACCCATTTGGGGTTCCTTACATTTTTCTTCATTCATAGGAAAAGATGGTATGTTTTTTTATTTTATAAACTTCTTCACACTAAATTTATTTCCCTGGTGTTGGTCATCAAATAGGACTTCACGAAGAGCAATAGTCAGGGGACAAGAAGTCCCTCCTCTTTAATGGGAGAGGTTCCCTTATTCAGAAACGAACCTATTTACACATATACAAAACATGATTTTCTTGTGGAACTTGGATATTTACGAAAGTGTTTTCTATAAGGATCATCAATTACAAAAGGACTGAGGAATGAGAAAATGAGAACGAGCAGAAAGGCACCATTTAGAATTATAGATGACAGAGTAATTCTTTATGCATGCGAAGGTATAGTGAATTGAAACAAGATCATTTGTATCATACTAATAAGATGAAATTTGAAAGACACAAAGTTCTATCAATAACATCTGCAAGAATACAAAGCTTCTTAATATAATATAGACAAATGATCTTAACAAGATTAAATGAAAAGCTTAGGGATAAAAGAGATCAGATAGACGAAGAATGAAAAGCCCTTCTATATTTATTTCTTTATGATTTATTTACACTTTAAGAAAATAAGCCAAGTTCTTCCTTTTTCAAAATGGCGAGGAGAGGCCATTATATAGTTTACAATTCAGTTACTCTTGATAACTACTTTTAACTAAAGATTAGTTAAGGATTGCCACTCGCAATACCTCAACTTATTACAATAAATCTGAGAAAAAGAATCGAAAGAGAAGAGAGGAATAAGGAGAAGAAGACAGGTGCTTATGACTGGGAGGGACCCACTGACTTCAAAATCCACTGCCTAAATCTCTTCAATGCCTCGGCTATGTCTCTGCCACGTGTATATTGGTCAATTCGCTCGAATCAGGGTTGAAATGATCTCCACATGAAAGCACTGTATCTGCATATTACACAAAGATTGGAAAACCACCAGCGAAAGCCAAACCGCTGTCATGAATCATCTGTGCCATTGGCGTAGGGTTTGCATCTGTCATCCTTGATCAAAAATCACTGAAGTCAAGATGGCGAACTTCATTGTCCCTGATATCGGGAATGGAAGATTCTAGTGGTGAGATTTGTTCTTGCCCCTAAAATTTGATCTTCATGTTGGTAGTAATTCAGAGGGTGAAGCTGCAAGCTAGACTTGGAAGGAATTACAGAGGAAAATGGATACGCGCTCAGGAATTTAGATGCAAAGGTTCGAGCAAAAGATAGCAGGAAAGCAGTGTGAAAAGCGCATAGGGGGTTCGTTCGTTATATAGCCATTTAGGAGAGAGAAAGGCAATGAATGTGCATTTAATACATACTAATTTGAAAAGAAAGGTATTCGGGTAGAGCGGGAAAAATTAGCACAAATAGCACTTTGGTTCATTTGGGACATGTGGGACGTGAAAGTGCGAAGTACGCGGCTCGGCCACTTTGGGCGAAGTAGGGAAAAGATGCACAAATAGCACTTTGGTTCATTTGGGGACATGTGGGACAAAATTACGTGAAGTACGCGGCTCGGCTGAATCAGACGAAAATGGAACAAGTGGTCCGGGTGAACTTGGGACATTTGGGACAAAAAGACGTGAATTACGCGGCTCGGCCGAATCGGATGAAAATGGAACAATTGATCTAGGCGAACTTGGGACATTTGGGACAAAAAGACACGAAGTACGCGGCTCGGCCGAATCAGAAGAAAATGGAACAATTGGTCCGGGTGAACTTGGGACATTTGGGACAAAAAGTTTCAACGGGCCCGAAAAGAATAGACTTTGGGTGAACCGGCCGATCGGGGAACAGAGGGCCCAATTGAACTTGGGACACGTAGGACAAAAATGTCCAACAGGCCCGAAAAACACACAAAATGACCCAAAAATGTAGATTTCTCAATTTCTTTGGCTTTTCACATTATCAGTACAACAGAGAAAACACTTAAACTCAAAATTTTAAATTTTCACTTTCTTAAGAGCAGGGGAATTTTGAGTGGACAATAGCTGGCTCCTTCTGGGGAGGACTTGGCATAAATTCAAGGAATGAGACAAGGTAAGAACTTAGACAAACTCAGGGAAGTAGACCAGTACCTTATCCATTAGGAAACGGAGTCAAAAAGCAAACCAATACAGAGGACAACACACCAAAAGGGAAAGAAAAACAAAACGTTGTACAAAATATACAAAGGACTCCCTAATCACCTATGACTTGAACAATTTCAGGTACTGCCCACTATAAGGAAGTGGGAGAGAAGAACCATCCATATAATCAAGGTAAAAAGAATTCTTACCAGTAAAGTGCCTGATCTTGAAAGGTCTGAGCCAAAGGGAATCAAACTTGCCATGGCTGCCATGAGGTTCATGCCTTTTATCCCACAACAAAATAGTGTCTCCAACTTGGAAATCTCTGAACCTAGCTTTCTTATCAAATAGGATCTTAACTTTTTGTTGATGAGCAGATATCTTATCAGCAACTTCCAATCTATCCTCATTCAATTTGTGAAGGTACATTATTCTCTTATCCAAAGCATCATTGAAACTGGTATCTTCAATGGCCTTCATTAGATGTAAAGCTGGTAGCTCCACTGTTACTGGCAATTGAGCTTCTACTCCATATACCACTTGACAAGGATACATTCCAATGGCTCTCTTAGGTGTGATCATGTCTTCCCAAAGAGCATCATAGAGTTTCTTGTGCCAGTTTCGATGAGACTCATTGACTAATTTCCTTATTATGGTCACCAGATTTTTATTAGTGGATTTTGCTTGTCCATTTCCCTGAGGATAGTAATCTGAAGAGTGAGCCAGAGAGATGCCATATCCATAACAAAAATCCATCATCTCAGTTGAAGAAAAATTTGAAGCATTATCTGTCACAATCTTGTTTGGTACACCATACCTTACCAAGATGTTTTCTTTGATGAAACTGCACACCACTTCAGAAGTAGTACTCTTTACTGGAATGGCTTCTACCCATTTTGTGAAATAATCTGTAGCAGTTAATACATGAGTATGACCAGCACTAGAAGAGGGATTAAGTGTTCTAATGAAGTCCAAACCCCACTGATGAAAAGGTTCTTCAATTACAACTGGCTTAAGAGGCAAAGAGGCAAATTTGGGTCTACCCATGAAAGTCTGACAAGCCTCACATTTATCAACCCACTTAGATGCATCTCTGAATAAGGTAGGCCAGTAATATCCTCCACAAAGTATCTTATGAGTAGTGATGGTTGATGAGTAGTGCCCTCCGCATGCTTGATCATGAAAAGCTGAGAGTAGCTTTTTCTGTTGTTCCTTGTCCACACATTTCAAAAACCTTCCATCTAACCCATGTTTGAACAAGGCATTTTCCCACAACACATATTACACTGACCTTAGTTTAACAGTCCTCTTTTCTTTGGCAGTCAAATGAGAGGGGAATTCTCCATAGGTGAGAAAATGGGCGATATCAACATACCATTCATTAACTGAGCTAAGAAACAGAACTGTAGGAAGACCAATTTTATCCTCTAGTAACTCATGTCTAGCTCCTTCAGCGATGAGTTCACAAAGGCCTTTTCCATGGACGAGCTTGGTCGGTTTGATGTCAATATCATATTCTTGGACCTTGGCCACCCAGTTCCCTCTCTTGGATCCAAATTCCTGCTGTGTAAGAATTGACTTAACAGTTGTATCTGGTACCAACACCATGGAGTGAGAGTTAAGAATGTAAAAATGAAACTGCTTAACAGCTTTAACCACTGCAAAAGCATGTTTTTCCATCATGGTATAATTTAACTCATGATATTTCAAAATATAGCTCATAAATGCAATTGGGAGTTCGTGCTCATTAGAAACTTCTTGAGTCAAAACCGCAACCAAGGTGTTATCTGTGGCGTAGCAATAGATAATAAAATCTTTACTAAAATCTAGACATGCTAAAACGAGGAGTTCTAGCAATGGCTCTTTTAATATCTTCAAAGGCTTATTTCCCTTCAGAAGACCAACAAAACGTTTGTTTTCCTTTCATCATTTGGGAGATATTCAGAGTTAGTTCTGCAAAATCAGGGATGAATCTTCTCAAAAAATTGATCTTACCAAAGAAAGAGTGCACGCCCTTTTTGCTAGTTGGGAGAGGAATTTGCTGAATAACTTGAACTCGCTCAGGATCAATTTTAATACCATCTTTGGAGACGATGTGCCCTAATAATTTCCCCTTTGTGACACAAAAGATGGATTTTTTAGGATTCAAAGAGATCCCATGTTCTCTACATCTTAGCAGAACTATCTCCAGGTGCTGAAAATGATCTGCCCTTGTTTTAGAATACACAGTCAAGTCATCAAGGTATACAACAATACACTTCCCTTTCAAATTTCCAAAGGCCAGATCCATAGCTCTTTGAAAAGTGGCACTAGCATTAATGAGCCCAAAAGACATTCTTTTGTAAGCAAAGGTACCCCAAGGGGTAGTGAAAGTTGTTTTGTGTTGATCTGCAGTATTAACTTCTACCTGATTATATCTTGAGAATCCATCAAACATAGAGAACATTTTAGATCCTGTTACTACTTGTAAGACCTACTCCATCATAGGTAAAGGATAATTATCTTTCAAGGAAGCTTGATTCAGATTCCTAAAGTCAACACAGATACGAATCTAGCCATTTTTCTTTCTAACAGGTACAATATTGGCAATCCATGTTGAATGATGGATAGGAAAAATGATTTTGGCTTTCAACAACTTCTGTATTTCTTGAAAGATGGTGTCAGCTATTTTAGGATTGTATTGCCTCTGCTTTCTACTTAAAAGGCTTAATTCCAAGCTTGAGAGGAATAAAATGCTGCATATCTTTTAGTTGGAAAGCTTTTAAATCTTCATAAGAGTAGGCAAGAACATCCTTATACCTCTTTAAAAGATCAATTGCTTTCTTCCTCTCATCTACTATGTAACATTTTCCATTGTTCACGAGCTTAGGATCAGTAGAACTCCCAATATTAATTTTTTTATATTCAGCTGATTGTTGAGGTCCAGTAGAAGCTCTAGACTTTACATACCTGTCGTGTTTATCAAATAGTTCCTCTAAACTTACCAATCCTTTAGGGATCTTGTTTCCCTTGAGTTTGATACATCCATCCTGATCCGTTTCTTCTCCTTGAGTGGCTGCTTTATCAAAGGGAACACTTTCATGAGGCAAGTTATCACTCCCTTCAAAGTATAGCTGTTCAAAATTATCTTTGAGTTCTAAGAAAGAAAGCAAATGTTGATC
The DNA here is from genome assembly GCA_019776745.2 of Taxus chinensis. NCBI lineage: Eukaryota > Viridiplantae > Streptophyta > Pinopsida > Cupressales > Taxaceae > Taxus > Taxus chinensis. The sequence continues at coordinate 551,964,119 of CM034149.1, forward strand.
ATTATTGAAAACCTGCCAGTTATTTGTATTATCAGGTACACTAGGTCGATGGATCATCTCAATGGTGAACCTATCTTGAGAGAAGTCAGGATGAGGAATCAATAGTGACCCAGAGACTGCTAATGAATCATCCCTGGTATTCTTCTCCCTAGTTATTGCTTCAATGGAGAAAGCATCAAGAAATTCAATGGAATCCCACACCTGATTCCTGTAATGTTTCAACCTTCCATTTTTCACCTGGAAGAGGTTTCTAACTTGCTTTACAATCAATTCCACATCCCCATGAGCTAGAAGATTCTTCACACCTTGTTCTTTTGCCACCTGTAGTCCAAGAATGAGAGCCTCATACTCTGTTGTATTATTGGTATTTTCAAATAGCAACTTGAATGAGAAAGGATGAAGGCTTCCTTTAGGTGACACCAGTATGACACCAGCTCCAGAACTAGCTGAGGAACAACTTCCATCAAACTCTAAAATCCAAACACCATTAGAATATTTAGGTGATACTTTGGGGAGTTGGATTTCTTCAGGAGACATAATCATGTAGTTGCCATGCCCCATATCCTCATAGAGTATTTTTGCTTTGGGGTCATCCGTTTTTTGTACAATATACTTAGATTGCTTCTCAGGCAGCAACTTCTTCATTTGTCCATTAACAGGTATAAGGGCATATGACCAATCCATTTGAATTTCTCCACCCACATCCTTACAGAATTTTCTGCTTAGCAACATCCCGTATGGAGGAATATCTGCTACTAAGATGGTAGCCAAAACTTTCTTCTCAGGCAAAGCAGCAAAAGCCACTTGTGCATCTTTAATTCTTTTGACTAAGGGCACTTCCTTACTCTCCATAGAGTAACAAGATCCATAAGTGCGTGTGAGAGTCAAGCCTAAGGAATGAGCTACTTTAGCAGGCATCACATTATCTGAGGCTCCTGAGTCTATGACACAATTACTGAGCCTATGACCAGCTATAAGAAGTGTCACATAGAATGGTTTGATTTTGTCATTGGGCAAGGTGACAGCGGCTACCAGATTAGGTTGTGGTGCAGAAGAAGGAGTGGGTAAAAGGCCTTTAGAGGTAGTTTTAGAATGGGAATTGACAAAGTGAATCATTTTAGCAAAGGCCTTAGGATGGGTTTGATAATATTCAGCTTCTGAGATTTGAACCTTAGTCTTTTTTAGGTGATCAATAATATCAAAAGACCCAGAAGTGGACGGGCTATCATCATTTGAAATCCTAGGTTTATTAATTTTAGATGAAAAAGAAGTAACTTTAGTAGTAGAATTGACAGGACTCACCTTTGGTGTAGATGAAACGGGGATAGGAGATCCTCTTTTTGTAATTACGGGGATAGTTGCCAGCTGCTCTTTATATTTCTTAGTGGGCTGCATCACTTTCTCCCTCTGATTTGTCTGCTCTCGAGTCATGACAGCATATGATTTGCTATTCATGTCTGCTACTATTTCATCATAATCATCCTCATCATCAATGCCCTCAGTGGTGAAGAAATTAACTCAAGATCCCTTAAATTCATCTGCTTCATCATCAACCTCTTAAACAAATTCCTCGCAATCTTCATTAACCTCTTCATCTTCAGGTTCCTCAACTTCACAGGTTGCATTGACGGGAGCTTTAATAGGAGGTCCTTCAAGTGCTAGCCTTGTTTGAGCAGCAGGCAAATGATTTCTGGGCTGAAAATTCCTCCTTGGAATGTCTGTGTAGGGAGCATGCTGAGCCAATTGTTTCTTAATGGCAATGAGATCATTTGCAAGTTTTTGTACCAATGGATCAGTATTAGGTCTAGGAGTGGAAGAGGAGGAAGAAGCAGATTTAGATTTAGAAGGGTCTCTCCTCAACTTTCCTGACATGATTAAATCATCTTCGACACTAACATCAAGAGTTTGATCTTCAGCCAATGTTGCGAGATTAGCCCTTCTTAGTGCATAACTAACTTCAGGTGATTGAGCATTTAGGAAAAAACATTTTTGAATTTGATCTACAGGTCGAGTATTTTGCGGAATTTTGTTAATTAACCTGTTGAATTGGGCCAAAAATTCTCTCATGGGCTCAGATGAATCCTTCTTTATTTGAGATATTTGGGCTAGCAAGGCATGCACGTCTTCTGCTGGTTTAAACCGGTTTTCAAACCTAGTTCTCATTGTATCCCAGCTGGTGATAGCACTGGACGGAAGGTGATAGAACCAATCAGCAACATTATCTTGTAAAGTCTTAATGAAAAGTATTACGGAGACATCTTCATGTTCAACTCCCAGAACTCCACATGCAACTATGAAGGCTGCAATGTGTTCATCAGGATGCACTTTACCATCACCTTTGAATTTAGGGACGTTCTTTTGGTTACCTCTGGGTAACTCATGCAAAGGCTGAGGAAGGGCAAGGGGCCCGACACGATGACCCCAGGGCAGTGGTACCGCCATTCTTGGAAAAATGGCTTGAAGAGGAATTGCCACACCAGCAAGAATCAAATCTTGAAGATTAGGACTGATTGACTCTGAAGGAATACCACCCGTAGGGATTCTATCTTGGACAGGAGGAGTACTTGTCGAACGAGTCTTTCTATTTCTTGTTGAAGGGAAAGGAAAACCCTGCTGCTCCAAAAGCTGAAACTGAGAATCTACAATATCAAGGGCCCTTCTCCCTCGAGTAAAATGTGGAGTCGCCAGATCAAAGGATGATCAAAAATTATAGAACTGGAATATGATTTCCCCAGCGGAGTCACCAAAAACTGTTGGTCTTCAAATAGGACTTCACGAAGAGCAATAGTCAGGGGACAAGAAGTCCCTCCTCTTTAATGGGAGAGGTTCCCTTATTCAGAAACGAACTTATTTACACATATACAAAACATGATTTTCTTGTGGAACTTGGATATTTATGAAAGTGTTTTCTATAAGGATCATCAATTACAAAAGGATTGAGGAATGAGAAAATGAGAACCCGCAGAAAGGCACCATTTAGAATCATAGATGACAGAGTAATTCTTTATGCATGCGAAGGTATAGTGAATTGAAACAAGATCATTTGTATCATACTAATAAGATGAAATTTGAAAGACACAAAGTTCTATCAATAACATCTGCAAGAATACAAAGCTTCTTAATATAGTATAGACAAATGATCTTAACAAGATTAAATGAAAAGCTTAGGGATAAAAGAGATCAAATAGATGAAGAATGAAAAGCCCTTCTGTATTGATTTCTTTATGATTTATTTACACTTTAAGAAAATAAGCCAAGTTCTTCCTTTTTCAAAATGGCGAGGAGAGGCCATTATATAGTTTACAATTCAATTACTCTCAGTAACTACTTCTTTTAACTAAAGATTAGTTAAGGATTGCCACTCGCAATACCTCAACTTATTACAATAAATCTGAGAAAAAGAATCGAAAGAGAAGAGAGGAATAAGGAGAAGAATACAGGTGCTTATGACTGGGAGGGACCCACTGACTTCAAAATCCGCTGCCTAAATCTCTTCAACGCCTCGGCTATGTCTCTGCCACGTGTATATTGGTTAATTTAGTCGAATCAGGGTTGAAATGAGCTCTGCATGAAAGCACTGTATCTGCATATTGCACAGAGATTGGAAAACCACCAGCGAAAGCCAAACCGCTGTCATGAATTATCTGTGCCATTGGCGTAGGGTTTGCGTCTGTCATCCTCGATCAAAAATCACTGAATTCAAGATGGCGAACTTCATTTTCCCCGATATCGGGAATGGTAGATTCTAGTGGTGAGATTTGTTCTTGCCCCTGAAATTTGATCTTCATGTTGGTAGTAATTCGGAGGGTGAAGCTGCAAGCTAGACTTGGGAAGGAATTACAGAGGAAAAAGGATACGCGCACAGGAATTTAGATGCAAAGGTTCAAGCAAAAGATAGTAGGAAATAAGTGTGCAAAACGCATAGGGGGTTCACTCATTATATAGCCATTTAGGAGAGAGAAAGGTAATGAATGCACATTTAATACATACTAATTTGAAAAGCAAGGTATTTGGGTAGAGTGGGAAAAATTAGCACAAATATCACTTTGGTTCATTTAGGACATGTGGGACATGAAAGCGTGAAGTACGCAGCTTGGCCAATTCGGGCGAAGTGGGGAAAAGACACACAAATAGCAATTTGGTTCATTTGGGACATGTGGGAAAAAAGTACGTGAAGTACGCGGCTCAGCCAAATCATACGAAAATGGAACAAGTGGTCCGGGTGAACTTGGGACATTTGGGACAAAAAGACGTGAAGTACGCGGCTCAGCTGAATTAGATGAAAATGGAACAATTGGTCTGGGTGAACTTGGGACATTTGGGACAAAAAGACGTGAAGTACGCGGCTCGGCTGAATCGGAAGAAAATGGAACAATTGGTCTGGGTGAACTTGGGACATTTGGGACAAAAAGTTTCGACGGGCCCGAAAAGAATAGACTTTGGGTGAACCGGCCGATCGGGGAACAGAGGGCCCAATTGAACTTGGGACACGCGGGACAAAAATGTCCGACAGGCCCGAAAAACACACAAAATGACCCAAAAACGTAGATTTCTCAATTTCTTTGGCTTTTCACATTATCAGTACAATACAAAAAAACAGTTAAACTCAAAATTTTAAATTTTCACTTTCTTAAGAGCAGAGGAATTTTGAGTGGACAAAACCTGATAATTCTCTCTTCTTCTAATTATCTAAAACATCTTTTTTTTGGTGCTTAAAACAAACCATTTCTTCCTTCTTGCATTCACATAATTAGTGAAAGAGCATGTTCTTACCTATTCATCATTTTCTTAATCGATTGTAATTTTTCGATTTGGGTTTAAAATGAGTTAATTTCCCCCTTGTATGCTGCATTTATCTCACATTAAAATGAGTGTAACCTATATGCTAGAAGTCATGCCCAGCTGATGGTTGACACATAGAATTGTAGAAAAGGACTCTCTTTCTTCTTCTTCTACCAACTATACAAAATTGAAAAATACACATATTCTTAAACAACATCTCACCCGGAAGAAGTTGTCAACAATCACATGATCACTTATGTCCAATCATTACCTCAGAGGATGGCCCACCCCTACCATAACATAACCTGAAACCTCTCCTTTTAGATCTCCTTCTTTGTAGGAAACCTTCCTCACTAAAAAAATCTACTCTAAATTCATGATTCAGTCTAAATAGCATAAGCTTAACACAATAAAATCACTTGTTGGATACATTTTTTTAGCATTTGATTGGCGTGTGTTTTGAGGTGTAAGGATACGTTTCTCCATTTTCCTTTCTTTTTCCTTGCACACTCCATAATCATAGTCGGAGTATTCTGACTTCTTCTAAGTGTGTCAGGACCTCATCATATCATCTCAAGAATTTTGGGTTGATCATTCATCTGATCTCAATCCAAAACAATCTATTTTCCAGTATTATTCAAATCTTCACAGTAACCAACATCGGTTTACCCACCGGTGTAGGTTTACACCTCTCCGTCATCAGTTTTACCTAATCATTGTCGGTTCTCTATCCTTTTGGTTAACTTACACAAAGGACACCTATTTCATCTTCTTCACTATTTAGAGTTTCCTTTAGTCTTTGTACTCTCTGTATTCTTATAAAAAATCATCATACAACTTACCTATTTGACATTCATCAGTTTTTAACCTTATTTGGTAAAACTATTCTTTTCTCACTATAACAAACCTCAGTTACTCTTAAACCATCATCGTTCATCCTTAACCAGTGTTGGTTACCCTGCACTGATTCTCAACTGATACATTTCTCAAATCCACCTACAAATACATGTTTTTCTCATCCTACTATTTTATGTGTCAATTGTAGGATACAACCTCACTTGATATATATTCATTCACATGGTGTTGACTCACAACCAAGCTAATGCTCTTATATTCCATTCTAGTCATTAACCACTCCCACCTAGTCCTTCAACACCTTCTGTCCTATCACCCATGGATCCAACCTTCCCTACCACCATTGCTACAGGTGATGAGGAGTTCACACAAATCCTCGATCATAATCCCACAACCTTGTAATTCTACCTTTCCCACTCTTCCACCTACAATTCCTCAAGTCAATTGATATATGGAATGCCCATATCCATCTCTCCTGCCATTATCCCCACTTCTGCATCAGACCCTACTAATGCGGCATTAACTTCACCTGATTTACCCCAAGTGGTTTTGTAGTTAGGCCCCATTCTCGCTATGACAACTGCATCTGCAACATCAATCACACCTATAGTATCTATTATTCCTTCATTGACCACCTAGAATATAACCCCATCCACACCCATTATTTCATAGATACTAATTATGTCACAATCACTAGTGGTTCTGGTGACCCCTACCCCATTCCAAAATATTTTCCTCTCCATCCCATAGTCTCTACCCCTAATCGCTACTCGAGTCACAGTGACTGCCCCACCTATATATACATATTGTGTACAACCCGCTATTTCGTCCAACATTCATTCTGCATATATGCCCTCTATGTCGGCCCCCTATTCTCAACCTTCCTATTCGGCATCACCATACACTGGAATGCCACACACATTACATGGTCAATACCAACCCTCTTAAGCCACAGGAGGTTCCCTTCCATCAAAACCTACCATTGACCTCATCAAATTAATGATGGAAAGGATGCATAAACTAGAAGCATTAGTTTCTAGATCACACAATTCTCTCACCTACGATGAAATCTATAATGAGAAAATTCATCCATCCATTCCCATTCGCCCATACCCTGCACATTGGAAAAATCCAAAATTTAACTACTTTAATAGTAAATAAGACCCACAACAACATTTTTGGTCTTTCAAACATGGGTGTTACCTAATCGCCCATGATGATTCTTTACTCCTATGAGCCTTTGCAATGTCCCTCACAAGACCTAGATTAGAATGGTACAGTGGGTTACCAAGACATTCCATCTATTTGTTTAATAAAGTAGCCCAAGCCTTCTTAGACCACTTATTAATCAACGTTGTTAAGAAATTCACCATGACTGATCTTTAATCTACACGATAATATGACGACTAGTCTATCGCTGACTTTTTCACTCGTTAGGACAGCTTAATTCACCAACTCACATTTCAATTACCTAAAACTGAGCTCATAGAGTTGTTTACCTAGGATTGCTCTAGCCACATTTTCCCAACCTTGTAGGTGCATACATTCCACACCTTTGATGAGGCATTCACCATGGAACAAAAATTGGAGATTTGTGCTATCAAAGAAAAGAAAATTCAGCTGTGTAACAAGAACATCACGTTCAAATCAAATGACGATTCTTCATTTTCAAAACCTTAGAACAACTATTCAAAACCCAAAGGATCTACCAACACTGTAGGTCTCAAGGCTGGACCATCTCACCCATCAAACCAAGAAAAACCTTCTTCTAATCTCTCTCCCCTTTAAGCTTTCCAGTTCAGATGAGAACAACAAAAGTATACCCCAATAAGGGAACCTTATTCTTCTATTTTGGAAAATCTTATTAAGGCTGGTGCTATTACCCTTCCACCTATAAAACCACACACTAGTGTTGTCCTTGATTGCCCAATTCCCACATGGTATAAACAAAATGAATTTTGTAACTATCATAGTGTAAAAGGTCATATCAACGGTAACTGCATCACCTTCAAGAATATCATCCAAGAAATGTTAGACAACGAAGATATAGTCTTGGATAACCCAAATGAACTTGCTAACCAAAACCTACATATCTTGAAGAAACCATTCACTAATGACACCCCATCTTCTAACCAAACTAGTGACACTTAAACCAATGATAACAATGTCTGGGAGGTCCATGCTATTTTTGATGACATACCAGTTACTTTGATATTATTCTTGTTCCTTCCATAGATGAAATCTTAGCCTGAGCTCCCCTACCTACATATGAACCTACTTCATCTACTCCTCCACCCATAGAGGAACCCCCTTATTTTTATCCTTCACCTATGGAAGAGCCCATAAATAGAACTCCACCTTTGGCCCCTCAAATTACCGAGCAATCGTCAGTAGCACCTCTCCGACTCATAGGGGACACATGTCTACTCTCTACACCATCACATGGAGATTCCACCCCATCTATCCCATCATATCCTCTACCCATGGAGGATATTATAGAAAAACCATTTCCTTTAGATGACCATTCTCCATTAGACCTCCAAGATCCTGTTAATCTTCTTTTGGCTCTCTTACCCATAGAGTCTAAAGCTAGCCATTTCCCTATTTCTGAAACACATTTTACAGAGATTTCTACTCAATCCACATCATCTTTGCTTATGGTGGTACCATTTTCATGCTTGGATGATCACCTAGACTATGTTGATAGAGCCTTCCTTTGGGGATGTCTTCTACTTCCTGCTTCAACCCAAATACAATTGTCACTTACCGACACCTCCACAATCTATCCAAAATTGTTTCAAGCAACCAAACCAAACACAAATATGGCTATTGGAACACCTTCCATATCATCACCTATAATCCAACACACACCTACACCTAAATACCTACCCATGCCTATATCATCTCCCTTGACTAAACCGATGACTACCTTAGGTGTCATGTCAACATCACACCTTAGTCACCCACCCATCATATTAGATTTATCCAAATCTTCCAAGAACAACACTAAACTTATTCCGGCCCCTAAAAGGAAGCCCCAACCTTCTAGGCCTCATACACCAACCTCACCTACCACACCATTATCACCTTCACGCCTTCCGTTAATCCTAGAACCTTACCCCTTAACCCTAAACAAAAAAACTATTTCCACTAGTAAACCAAGAATGCAACATCTCACCTCCTCATCACGGCCCTTTAACATACCCAAGTGATCCACACAACCCCCACCATCACCCGTGACCTTCTTACCACCCATACCACCACTACCTTCTATAACCTCTTCACTATCCATGACACTCTCATCTCTCACACTCACTCCTTCTACCCAACCTCCACTAACCACCTCTACCGCAACTCAGTTGTTCCCATGGGTAACCCATTGTCTGTCACCATCTACTTTTCCCTCTACATCCTATACTCCCATATCACCTTTACCCAAGAGGATACAACCTAAAGATAAGAATCTGCTACCCTCTAATAAAGTAGTCAAACCAACCAAACCTCCCATCTCCAGCTCTTCTACCCCTCCTTTATCCAAACATATGCCTACAAGACCTAGGACTACTCCGCATACCAAACTAGTGGACCAACCCATTCCCCATCCTGTAAAGCCTCTTCCTCCATAATCAGACACACCTATACCCAAACCCACACTCACCTCCCATTATGATCTATTAGCAGGATCCTACACTAATATTTTAACCAATATCTTAGAAAATTCCATCATTACGTTATCACCACTTTGACCTTATGATCCTCTCAAACCCAAACCAACAGAGTTTGATGAGAAAAATATTTTTGCCTATCATCGTGTGCCAGGACATGATGTTAAAAATTATAAGGCCTTGAATACCGTTCTTATCCAACTTTGTCCTCCTAAGCACAATTTTGATGATGAAAATCATCTGGATGAGGACCCCATTCCACCTTCGCTAATCTCCCTAATTTTTCATCCATTATTTGCTTAATGAACAGTACCTCCACCCCTGCAACTCTTTCATCCACACATAAAATTAAAAATTAACATGGTCTATATTACCACCCACACTTAGAAAGACAAGGGAAAAGAAAAGGTAGCTATCCCATCAACCAACTATGTACCCAACATACCATCTACACCCACACCCAAAGTCACCATTAGAGGTCCTACATATCCTATTTTTGATAGGGTCACACATCAAACAATGCTAAAACAATTACACAAATCCTCCCTCAAAATGTCTTTATATGACCTCATATAAACTTCTGAGTCACATCATCAAGTCCTCATGGAGATTTTTAAATCTATCAAGGTTTTACTAAATGACCCCACACCCGTAGCCTCCATCATTACCCCTCATCACGTAACCTCTTTCACTAAGTTTTCATTTTCCTCTACACTTCCATTTACTTAGCAAGTAGTTGCCCTCAGATTTTTGGATGAAGAGATTGCTCCCTTTGAGTCTGAGGACCCCGATATGGCTCTTTTCATCTCTGTCCATATCAATAATATATGCATATGATGTGTTATGATCGATGGTGGTGCTAGTATTAACATTCTCTTCCCATGCGTATAACCAAATGTGCATACCTTCCAATTGCATGCATGGTAACCTAGTTATGTTGCACTCCTTTAATGATGCCATGACCTCTATCCTGGGCACCATTATTCTCCATGTCTGCGTAGGTCCCCATAGTGTTCTGAAACTATTCTATGTCCTAAAAGGAGAGTTCCAGTATAAATTTTTACTCGGCTGACCTTGGATCTGTGCCATGGGTTGTGTCCCTTCAACTTTACATCACTGCCTCAAATTTGAACATGAGGTACATCACTACACCATTCTGGATGACCCATCATCTTTTAAGACCTGTAACATGTTGTATCAGCCCAATGATGTACTTTTCCTAGTCAAGGCATCTACCATTACCCCTTCTTCACCTTCATCCATAAGATCCTCCACCAAGACTAGCACCCCCTCTCACACATCTAACCCTACTATCCCTACCACCACCACAGCCTCTACCACTAACTCACCTACTTCCCTAACATCTAGCGATTTGTATTTCCCCGCTACCCACATATCGACCATTAATACCTTAGAGGGTGTCTTTCAATGCCTCACTTTGGGGGATTACCGCCTATACAACATCAACATGTTCCTCACTTTGCAAGAGTATGAAAACCTACATCAGCACCCTGGTTACGTCTACCATGTAAGTGTAACACCCTTGATAGTTGTTATTTTCCTCCTTTAAATTTCAAGTGTTGACATGTGATTTTCCTTATAAAGATATGTTATTTTGATTTTATTAGATCATGCTTGATATGGATAAATCATCTTCTATTCTTAAGATCCTTTGATTGAATTAGAATGGCTTACTTGAATCTATTTTTCATTTCTTGTAGGTGAGTTGCAATTTGGTTTAAGAATTGTAAAATTATCTATTAATCTGACTCATCCTTGGATCAATTTCAATGATCCAAGGAATGTTTTAAATATGCTTTGTGAACGAATGGTAAATCGACATTCCATGAATTAAAAGACATATGACTGAAATATGATTGATTATAAGTTCTTTGATTGTTGTGTGAACATGTTTCTATTCAGTCATATGTTGTGTTTGGATCTTTTCAGTTTGATCATGGCAGGACAATGCTGATGTAAATGAACTATAGCCTGTTCACGACATAGGAAACATTTTGCTTCCTAAAACTAAAGGGACTGTCCTACAGAATCCTAAGCTAGGTAAGAATATACATATTTAATACCTAGCTATGTTAATTAATTAAAATCCTAACCTAAGCTTTGTGCTAAAGGGGTTATGGAGAGGTTTCTAGGTTATTGAAATTATCCTAAAACCCAATGCCTAAAAACTATTATGTTAGAATTAATCTAACCTATGTGGAAACTACCTAAGGTGGTGATTTATTGATTTGGTTATGTCCTAAGGTTACATATCCTAAGCTAACCTAAGATCTAACCTAAGAAATTATGTTTTCCCTAAACTAATGGAAAAGAAGGGGGAATTGGTGGTCGCATGTATCATAGGTGATGGTTCCAAGGAATTTAAGTTGTTGATAAGGTTTTAAAAATCTCACATACCACCAATTGTGACAGGGGATAGTTGACTTGGTGGAGGCTTATGTGGAAACTTCACTAAAATGGAATTCCTTGTTAAATTTGATTTAGCATTCGCTAAAATTGGAAGGCAGTGGCAAAGAAGGATAGGTGGGAAAATAGGAATTAATGGAATTTATTATTTTTAGTTTTTGTGCTCGAACCATTTTAGAAAGCATGCAAATGGGTTTGTATGGGTTCATTTCACTTTGCATGTTTCATAATTTTCACTCTGCATGCTCTCTAGTTTTTCAAATCAGCAGATTGAACTGCACTTAATGGCTATTCTTGATATTTTTGACCTATTTTCAGTTCGGGGGATATATAAGAGGCAATGTGGAAAAATAAGGTGGTTTTTTGATCTTTCGTGGAGAAGAGGAGAAGTTGTGAGCTTAGTTGGAGGTTCTCTTTGATTTGATAGAAGCACTATCAAGCATGATAGGATATAATCTTTAAGATCTCTTGCTTTCTTATAAATGTTTCATTAAAACGATTATTATCTTTTGAGATTCTTGGATTGCTTATCTTATCTGGTTATTTTGTTGTTGGGTTTATTAAATCTTGTGGTATTTGTTTTGAATCCTTGGTAAATTATGTTCTTTATGGAAACTTACCATGTATAGTTCTTAAAAAAGAGAATGCATGAAAAAAATTATTGTTGTAACTCAGATTTTTCATTCAAGAATGAGTAATGGAAGTATTTTGTTTAGAAAACATTTGTTGCTATTTGGATATGGTTCAGATTTTTTTGGGAACCTTGGTTTTCGTATATCTTGTTGGAGTTTGTGTTTTGTTTGATCATGAGCTTGTGGTGAGCTTGTGTTTTAAATAGAGCTTGTTTTTGAGCTCGTATTTGGTTTGGAACTTGGTTCTGGTTTTGAGTTTGTTGAGAACTATTGATAGAGGTTCTTGTTATCTAAATCATGTTGGAATCTTGGATATCCCTAGACTATTGTTGAAGTTTGTATATAACTTGGTGCTTGTGTATTAGTTCCTTATGATAATCTAAACTGTTACTCTTAGTTCATAATGTACATGGTACTTGTATGTTATTATTCATTTTTGGGCTCAAAATTTGGTGAGAAACTTGAGTTCCATTGGGGGATAATATTGGACTTCACATTTTGATATGAACTGTGTTGGAGCCTTTAGTTGTTCTAAGCCAATGTTGAAATCTTGGGTAAATCAGACTATTGTTGAAGTCGTATGTGGCTCTGTACCCATGTTTTATACTTTTCTGGGAGGTTTGGAATTGTTGTTGAAGATTCGTGATTTGCACAACACTCGTTTTTTGTTGCTTGTGTAGTCTGAACTATTGTTGAGACTTTGTGTTGAATTTATTATGGTATTTTGAGTTGGGTTTTATTTGTTTTAAACATTTAAAACTGACAACTATTTCATTGAACCATTGATCAAGGAAAACGGGGAAAATAATTAGTTGAGTTGTTGGATCTCTTAAAATCTCAACTGAAATCATCTTTGTTTGATGAATGGGTTTGGTAATTCTTTTCTGTGAACTGTTTCACCTTGTTTAAGATGACATTGACATTTTATTAAGGGTATTCTTTTCCCCTCTGTTTCGTGGAAACTCGCATCTTCAGATATTTTAAAATAAGATCAAGGTTTTATTTAAAAGATGATCTTAATTAATTTAGTACTCTTAAATTGTTATGAAAAGATTATATGTCTCGATTCGAATAATTTTTGTATTACAATACTTATTGAATCAGGAACTGATTACTCTTTTGTAATGCAATAATGAAACCTGACAATGGGATTTCTGTCTGAGTTTGTTGATACTTCTGATCATGTTTAAATTATTGATCGGTTATTTTTCTATTTATTGTTGGGTATAGTTAATACACCTTGTGTCTTTATAAAATAAAGGAATGTGATTCCTTTAGAAAAGACTATGTTTTAAGACTGCTAATTGTATTTCATTCTGAGTAGGGAATTGAAACTTGTGTTCATTAAAAGTAAATAAGTGTAAAGAATATGGCAGTGTGCTTATTCTTACTGTATAGATCATTGGTTGAACTTCTGTTTTGATTCTCCTTTGAAATGAAGTTTTCTTTATGATTTGTTTGATCTTCTTTTACCCAATCATTTGTATAAATGATGTTGGAAGAAGTTATTTTATTTGGTTTTATTGAGCCGGAAATGCCAGATTGTTTGGCAGACTGTTGTTTGACATGAATTTACTTGTTGGTTTGAGATGAGTAAGTTTGTATCTTACACTCTATCTTTTTAAGAATTCTCCTTGGATGAGCTCGAGTAGAGATTATCTCCTGTATGAGTCTACTTTGATTTTTGAACGTTGTTTCATATCTTTAAAAGTTAACTTCTATATGTGGAAATAGATTTAAACTTATAGGTAGACTAATTGATCCTCTATTCCTTCTTGGATTAAATGGAAATTCTATTCAGATGAATATCTTAAATGTTAAGTTTTAAGGTAGTTGTCTTTTGAAAGAAACAGTTAAATCACATTTTGAATATGTTCTATATCTCGGATGTGTTGGGTTTGGGAATAGTTGTATTGGTTCTTATTCTTTTGTTTAGGAGTTAGATGAGTCATCCTAATCTGAACCATAATTTAAAATCTTCCTTTAGCTTGAAGCATAGATAAATGTTGTTTTATTTTATGAAAGATTGGGAATAATGAGATGTTATGATCTGTTGTTTGCCTAAGGATAATTGATAGAATCAATTAGACTCTAATTTATAAGGCTGACATGGTGGATTATATTCTGTCCTTTTCTTGGAAGTGAAATCAATTGTTTAAAATGTACTTCCTTTCCATTGCTTTTGATATATTGATTATATGATGTAATAATTGTCTCATTAAAGCAAAGTTGTTTTAATGAAACAATTATTGGAATGCAATTATTTTTAAGGCTTAGTGCTTATCATGCTCAGTTCATTGAACTGACCCGTGCTAGCAATTTTTGTAGATGGACTTCGTAAGTGAAAAGGAAGGCATAAACTTATGTGATCATTGGCTGATTTAAGTTTGATTTTTGTGAAGAACTTTGAATCATTCATAAGATTGTATTGAAAAAGAAAAAGTAGTATTCTTTTTTAAGGAAGGCAGTTGTCTTGTAGCATACCTAAATGTATAAGTTTTAGAGATGAATTAAATGTTGAGAATTTATTTATAGTGGGTGTGTATATTATCTTGTACTTTCATTACATAGATGGAATCCTGTCTTGTTGATATTCTCCATATTATTTATATGCTTAATAGAGTATTCTTAGATAAGTTTGACAGTGCGAATTGGACTAATTTCCCTAAATAGGATGCAACTACTTAAGTTGCAGAATTTGATGTCATAACTAAACAATTCAATATAGTAATATTATATGGAATGAACATTCAATAATAACTATTGAATTTGTAATGATTTTTAGGGGTGCTAGGACCTAACACTTGATCATGTAAAGGAAGATTCTTCCTCTATCTTAAGAATGCAAATAAAATGGAAGACGTGATTCCTAATTATTAGATTTCGTTAATAAAGTCTACTTAGTTACAACCTAGACGGTTGTTACACTTCCTTGAACAGTTAAGTCACAATAAATGGAACTTATGATGTTGATATCCTATTATGGTTGACGGCTTGTTAAGTCAAGTAAATAACACTAAAGGAAATCTTAAGCTATGAAATTTCTTTAACAACCAATTGAATCTATTGTAGAGAAGAACTTCAGGAGTGTTGGATTAGGGTTAGGCAAGGTTGCTGAAATTTGTTTTTAATAATCCAAATTAATTAAATTTATAATAAACTCCTTGAGGTATATAAATCTCGATGAGGCTATTCTATAGGATGTTGGCACATGGAAAATGCATGGTTGTACCTTTGAGAAGATTAGGATCTTCTTGAGGATACAACGATGTAGTTGACATGTGGTAACACCCTTCTGCATTGATCATCTAGATCTACACACTTGGGACTTGATCTTAGTTTCTCTCTAGTTCTAGTTAGTAACATGTCTAAGATATGGGGTAGCCCCCTAAGACTCAGGATACCTTGACACATGGGGTTAACTTAGGTTGACCCAGTATGCCAACTTACCCTAAGTCTTAGTGAGCCTCCCCCTATCATAACGTATGTTGTTAACTCGAGCTAGGGTTAAACCTTGGACAAGTGGACTAACGAAAGTTAGTAAAGGAAATTCTAGATAATAATAGAGTGGGGTGAAGGACATATTCCAAATTGATGAGTATACCGTCAAGGAATAGTAATACAAACAGTATGTTAGAAATCTTTGGCCAAAGTATCGTAAGCTGCTAGTTACATTGTCCTATGTCACCTAGTCTAAGGTTTGTGATGCAGATAAATATTAGTAACAAATATTCAGATAGGTTCCTTAGACATATCACTCAATACCCTAAACAAGGAGAGAGAACAAAGTATATGTAGTATACATAAAAGTATTCAATACTTAATGTTAAAAATAAATAGATCGGTAGTATACCAAGTCATGAAATGAATAGATCGGTAGCACACCGAGTCATTATAGCTGCATATGATTATCTGTTATATGAATGGTTGATAAATATTGTGTGTTCTAAATTATGAATTTAGAACAGAGAACATTTTAAAAAAAAAAAATTCCTTGTTTCTAAAGTCTTAAAATGGGAATGTTATAGTAGGTGAGGTTTTTCCTTATGGTCGTCCCCACCTTCGCACTAATATAACATATGGGGGTCTTGATATCACCACTTATAAACCTGAACCTCCATCCCAAACCCAACCATTTTCATCTGACATACACTTTCCTTTACCGGTGCATGTGGAAAGGTTTTGGCTTCAAATTTTATGAATTGGGCTGCTGCACTATCATCTCTTGTACCACTCGTAAGAAAAATGACCGTAATGACATTGGTTTTGACACACCACCTCCCAAGAAGGCCCATGTTTACCTCATTCATGAAGAAAAACCTTCCCCATCTCATTCACCCATTACGCCATCTTCACCCACGGAGTCCATCGATCCTGAATCTATTCCTCCTAAATTTTATTTTGTAAACAACATTTCTCTGGGACCCCTGACCTATCAACACAATGGTGAGGATCCCTCTTCTCTCCCATTCCTGTATCCTACCATGATCGATGAAAATACACCTTATATTAATTTCATTCGATGTTAGGGTGATGAGTCTATCCTCACCTACCTAGGTGTGGAAGATTCTTATATTCACCGTCATTACCTTTTGAGATGCAAACCATTTTAAATGAATATACCATTAAAATAAACATTAACACTCAGGACTACCCACACATTCTAAAGATAGGATAATATTTAGATGCTACTGAATAGGAAGCTTTTACTTCTTTCCTTTAGGACCATAACAACGCTTTTTCCTGGTCCTATTTTGATATACCTGGTATCGACCCAAAAATCATGGTACAAAACATTGTAGCCATTCCTGATGCCAAACACATCAAACAAATTTTTTGGAAAACACATCCTCACATTACTATTCAAGTCAAAGAATAGCTTCATCACCATCTCTTAGTTTCCTTCATCTTACCCATTGACTATCCTAACATCGAACCGAACACCTGCCCATCCTTAAGGTCATCTTTGACTGCCTCATCAAGTATTGTGTTCATCTTCAACCAAAGAAGTACATTTTTGTATTACTTTCAAGAAAACTCTTGGGTTTCATCATTTCTTTGCATGGCATAGAAAAACTCTACCTAGCCTTAGTTTTTGTTGCCACCAAATTCTGCCATTACCTACTTAACCACAAAACCTTTGTTATTACTAATACTAACCCCTTACACTATATTTACACCAAAACTTATCAACATTAGTGTGTCATGCATTGGATTATGATTCTTTCCCACCTTGAACTAAAATTCATTCATCAAAATTACATCAAGGGCCAAACTATTGCTGATCAACTAGCCGATGCAATTATTTCTAAGAATCAACCATCTAGAACTTCAATTTCCCAGATGAGTTTGTAACTACCCTTTCCCTAGATGAACCCACTTACAAAATGAAACTCTTCTTTGATGGCTCCAAGTGTTAGCGTGGGAGTGGGGCTGGTTTTATCCTTATTCCTCTTGATGGTGAACCTATGCCTTTGTCTTTCAAACTTGATTTTTATTGTATAAAAAATATTGTTGAATACGAAGAACTCGTATTGGGTCTCCAAGCTGCTTATGCCTTAGATGTTAAGTCCATTAATATATTTGGTTATTCTCAATTGGTTGTAAACTAAGTGAAAAATATATACTAGTGTCATAATGAGATACTTCAAAAGTATAAACATCACATAGATATACTTTTGACCACCTTTGAATGCTATGAACTGCCAACCACCCCACGACCTACCAATAAATGCATAGATACCATGGCCTGCTTGGCTTCTCAAATACCTGCTTCTCCCACTGACTCTAAAATATTTGTCACAATAGAAAGGATACAATCACCCTCATATTTACCTCATGAAGTGTACTCCATCAGAACCATTTCACCTGACCCACGTGACCTTTGGTATAGGAAATATGTAGACTATCTTTCCCTTTCCATTCTACCCGCCAACTTCACTCATAATGGACAACATGCCTTTCTTAAAAGCATCTCTCATTATGTCATCATGGGTGGTCTCATTTATAAACACATCTTCGATGGTATTCTCTTACGTTGCCTTACAAGTTCTAAAATTCCCTGCACCATTATGGAATTCTACGATTGAATTTATGGGGGCCACTTTAGTGGTTTATCTGTCACAAAAGGCATCCATCACCTAGGATATTATTGGCCAACCTTAAACTGTGATTGTTGTTAGTATGTCAAAAATTGTGTGAAATCCCAGCAACATAAAAATCTCCATCACACACCTAGTCATGCCTTGTAGGTTGCATGAGACCTTTGGCCTTTCTCTCAATAGGGTTTGGATCTTGTCGATGAGATCAATTCCCATTCTTCACAATTCCACCAATGGATCATAACCACTACTGAATATTAAACTAAATGGGTAGAGGCCATTCCCCTCATTTCTACAAAAGCCAAGAAAATATGTGAATTGATCAACCATCACATCATTTTTTTCTTTGGTGTTCTTCACTGCCTCATCACTGATAATGGAAAGTAATTCAAAAACAAAACCCTACAAAATATATGTGACACTTTTGGCATCCAACTCAGTTTCTCATCACCTTATTACCCATAAACCAACAACCAAGATTAATCGACCAATGAAACCTTGAACAAAATTCTTATGAAAGTAGTCAACGATATTGGGAAGGATTGGCATACACACATTCCTTTCGCCTTGTGGGCTTATCACACTAGTATTTTCACTTTTACTATTTCCACCCTTTCCTTTGGTCTATGGTACCGAGGCTGTCTTACCTCTCGAAGTCAAAATTCCATATCTTCGCATCTTGCTATAAGAAATTTTCAACAACGATGACTTTTGCCAAGATTGTTTGGTGTAACTTGAGTTATTAGATGAACTCCATCTAAATGCTCTTGACCATCTCAAAATCTACCAAAAATGTATCAAACATGTGTATGAAAAACATGTTCATGAATGAATCTTTTAAGTTAGTGGCCTCATCCTAAAAGAAAATCAACATTTAACCAAATAATAGAAAAGTAAGCAGGGAAAATTTGCTCCTAATTGGCTTGAACCCTATATCGTTATCCATGCTTATGGATCAGGTACTTATTGTTTGTCTTCCCTCGAAGGTAAACCCAAACCTGAGCCCTTCAATGCCTTACATCTTTGACCATTTTATTGTTGACATCAAGTTCTATATCACTTTCTATCAATTGATCGCTCACCCCTTGAGCACTTTTCACCTTCCATATTACCCATTTTGAGGATCCACAAATAAATAAGAATCATGTGATTACCCATCACATTTTTGCCTTGTCTTCAATATGAGTACCACGGCTCTACTCATCGCATGATTCTTAAGGATAATTTTTGTCTTCTCCAATGTGGAATCACATGGTCATTCATTACTTGAAACCACCTCTTTCATAATTAACCTATGTGTGTTATGGTCTTGTCTTCTAAACAAGAACCTAATCTTCCTCTATAGTCTTGTCCATGACTTAAATGTCCAAAAACAAAAAGGGATATAACTCCTTGAGTGAAACTTCCAACAAAAGATGACTCCCTCAAAAGGGACATCTCTTTACTCTATTTCCACCGCTATAAGTAGACTGATCCCTTGAAGGAAAACTATATACAGTCATTGCAAAAAAAAAACAATAAAAGGACCTCAAGGAGATAATATAATCATCCCATATACACTTCTTACATTGACTAGTCTATTAAAAATACAAAAAAATTACAAAAATGAAGAAAAGGATGAACTTTTCATCATGGACTTGCCTATTTTTGATCCTAGGTTTCTTGCTAAGAATAACATTTTTTCGTACACTAAGGTACACTAAACCACCCACTCTCACCTCATTTCCTTTTCATACTAATTTCCTCTCTACTCAAGGGACTTGCCGCAACCATGACATTTCATGATTATGTGACTTTCATCACCCTTAGAATAGTCCATTATGCAAGGATTTTAGGATCTTACGTTCATAATCCCATCTAGGGTATGGTAGACTCATTAGGGTCCTTATCAATTAAGCATCTATTTTTCCACCTCTTACCATTCACATTCCTCATTACTTATTAAATATCATATACATGACCAGATCATCAACACCTACATTTAAAACAACTCATCCCTATCTATAACCAAAACTCTGCCATGCCTATGACCTAAAATTAACCATGCCTATGACCTACATTCAACCATGGCTATGACCTAAAATCAACCATGCCTATGACCTACATTCAACCATGCTTAACACCTACCAACCCATTCCCCCACTTCATCATAATCTTCCCTAGCTTATGGGAGAACTACATTAGCCTTAGTTCCCTTTTTTTCTGGGACTATGTAGGCAACATTTCAAGGGTATGGGGCCCTTAGAGGTTAGCTCAACCACTCTTTACCCTAACCAATTCCCCCTTTGACTTTCCTATTCATATTCTACCTTAGTTAGTTTCCATTTTATATCCATAACAAGAAATTAAACCACACAAGCATCAATTAATACACATTTTTACCACATCATCAAATCATGCATTTATCAGTTTCACATTTCCACTTTAGCACATATTTGGAAATTTAAACCATAACATGCATATACATACCCATTTGTCCCCTATGTTACCAACAACTTGGACACTAAATCAAACCTAAACCAACCTAACTCAATCATTCCTAAACCAACCTGACTCCATCATGCCTACGACTTGACTCTAACACACTTAACTAATCTAACTCAACCATGCCTATACGACCTTAAATCAATCATGCCTAATTAACCTAGTTTCCATCACGTACACACATAATAATGGAAATTAAAACAAGTACACCATCAATGCTATAAATATCATCATCTATAAATCATAAAGTCTGTGTATACATACATATGTACATAGATACAAATAAATACAAACATATCAAATCACTCAGATACATCCTCACTATCTTCAGCACACAGGATGGTGTACGATCAAAAATCTCAAAAAATATCATGTACATCCTTGCTCTCTTCTGCACATAGGCCGGTTGTTTCACTTGATTCTAGAGCATTTGTTCGAATGTTGACGAAATAGATAAGGGTAAAGGGCTAGGAGGAATACCTGTTAAGATACTGGTTATAGGTTGTTACGCATGTATGGTTTCTGGATCCACAGTTGATCGTGAGAGATTCCTTTTTTCTTGGAGGAACTACCTGAAATGGAAAACAAGACCACCAAATAATAGTTAAATAGTATATGTAGTGGATTGCCTAGCGTGTGCTAGATCCGAGAAGTGTCATACTTCCTAGATGGCTATTAATCCACTGTTCAAAACAAATCAATGCTAACAATAAAGGAAATCCTACTGTAGTTAAAATGATTAAGGTATCTCATTCATCTACAATGGAAAATTCATTCACAACAGGCTAAGCTATGATTGAATCTGAAGGTTAAGGTCTTGGTCAGGGTACTAGTACTGGTCAAGGTGAGGTTTTGGGTTGTTTTGGGTATTTGCTAGAGGTTTTAAGCTCTGTTCTTAGTTTCTGGTAAAAAACACAGAGGCCGGCATTGGTCTAGTATGACCGATGTCAGTTTAGGTTAACCGGTGATGGTTGTGGGTAACCGACATCGGTATGGTCGGGGTACAGGAAACTCAATAAAAATTTGGCAAGGTGATAGATCTGAGGCTAGGTGGAAATGGAAGGGCAATGGTCAAATCTATGTGGGTCCCAGGTATGCACAAGAATGATTAAAATCTGGATATGGGCAGTTCAAGGGTGTGGGTAAAGGGATGGTCAAGTTTGCATGGAGGTAAAATGGTGGGGAATGGGAATGGTAGCAGAAACTAATGATAGAAGTAAAAGGATCTACTCAAATGATAATGAACCAGTGCAGGTTAACAAAACTTATTTTTTGTATGAGTTTGATGTCTGGTTGGAAATGGTGGGTGATCTAATGGAAGGAACTTGGTGTGGTGCAGATTCTTCCCTAGATGATCCCTTGAAGGAAAGTGGCTCTTTTTTTGCTTTTGGTGCTAGCTATGGATGCTCTGATGCATATACAGATGCTAGTTCTGATTACATGCAACTCTGGTTTTGTCACTTGTTCTCAGAAGATGTATCAACCTATCTAAAATGTGCTAACCTCTAAATAAGGTTTTTTTGGGGGTTAAATGGTAACCGACGGTGGTTCTAGGTTGACTGGTGGTGGTTTAGGGTGATCAGTGTCGGTTAGGGTGGGATTTCCTAGGTTTTTTAAAATGGGAAGATCCTTTTGATTTTCTAGGATCTCGTTTGTTTGGCTCTATGGATTAGAATGGAAGCTTCCCTTTTCCACATGTGGGAATGTGGTTAGAGAGAATGTAGGCTTTGATTTTGAGGGTTTGGGTGGGTCTTAGTTAGTTATGGTAACTTACTAAGAATAGGTTTGAGGGTGAGGTGGCTAGATGAGGTGTCTACGTAAGGTGGATATGTGGAAACTATCCCAATTAGGATATTTAAATAATAAATATTGTGAGGATAATGAATTAATTTAATTTAATTAATATTAGAGTGGGATGAAAGGGGCCATGGTTAGGTGAATGTGTTCAAGGTGTTTATTTGACAAGGGACCAAGGGGAGTGTGACCTAATTTTAGTGTCTACATTTTTCCCATTTTTGTTACGTAGATTGTATTGGTAAGCAACGGTGACAAAAATGAGATGTGGTTGCCCCATGTGTGGGTGAAGGTGATTCCCCTCAAACTAGGAACTGATGAGGTAGAAGGTGGAATCGGGGAGTGGTTTGATAAAAGGTGAATGTGATGAAGAAGAAGTGGGGTAACGGGTAAAAAGGGAAAAGGTCTACTTGGGTAATCTAGGTAATGGGTTAGGGTCAAAGGTAGTGACAGTAAAATGCACACACATGTATAAACTACAGCACAGTACCAGGTTAAAGAGCAGGAAAACTCTACATTGTCTAAGGTTGATAGGTGTAGTCATTTTAACTCCCATCACAAAAGGAAGGAATCCCATGCATGTTGGCCTATCACTCGATGAAATTTTACTGCTCACCTGAGGCATGCACGGGTACCGAGTCCCTCTTTTATGTGATTTTAATGGGAAAAATCATCTATGATTAGTGTAAGAGTTTTTATGAGGGAGGTTGGAACATAAGATAATCATAGGGATTAGAATGGCCTCTAGATCCTTAAAATTACTTCACACTGAGTGTTTTAACAAGATCCAGAACATGCATTATGAAAAAAATAATTATATAAAAAATCATTCATAGCATGAAATGAAAGAGAAATTATAAGAGATAAATATGCATTAGAACCATTTATATTCTCATATATATTATATTGGTAACCCCATTACATTCATTGATTCATTAGAGAGTGTCATAGAGAGTAGACCGTAGTCATGCATATTACTAGACTTGTGTAACCAAGCTATCAAAATAAAAATTATAACTCCATGCCTAAGACATTCTCTCTTGAATTAATTATCCACTAACAAAGTCTTTGCATCAATTCTGTAGAGCTCCGCCCATACTATATCTCAAACTCGCCATGTATATCAAACTCCTAGTGTCTCTCTTTTACTCCACAGGTGCTTGTATTTATAATTATCCTTCACTTCCAACTCACCTTCCAGCGCCCTAAGATCTGGTGCCAAGTTTTGAATGTGGTCCGTCATGTAATAATGTTTCTCCAGGCCTAAGCTTTCCACTTTATCTCATGATGTTCTTCTAGAAGATTCCAAGGCATGCCCTTATCGAGGCCAACCTATCGCTAGGATGGAATCTTATCTATGTGAAACTGGTCATGCTTTTCACATGTTCTACTCTGGGTGCTCAAATTGACTAAGTCCCAAACCTCCTTTCATGTTCCATGCATGTTATGTGCTTCCTTAAACTTTTCTTTTGCATGCTTTTTCCTTATGCACCTTTTCATAAATGGGACCTTGTGTGCCTAAGAGACTTCATACTTGGCCAATATTCTAGGGGTCCATCTTCACCCCACACTATGCATGTTCTCCATCCTCAGAAACATTTTACTTGACCAAGATGCATGTTGTTTAAGGACTCAATGAATAGTCTTACACTTTACAAAGAATAAGGAATTAAAGAATTGGGGAAAGAATGAAGAATGGGGAAGAGCATCAATTCAGTAAGCTAGGGAAATATTATCACAAATCTACCTCTAGCTTATTCCGCTCTTCAAACTCACCCTGTGCCTTCTGGTAGAGGTCGCACACCAGGGTGCTCACTTCATCAAAACTCATGCAATTCCCTAGGTGCCCAAAGTGTCCATGATCTATTCCATCTCTTTGCCCAGGTCCTCAATTTTATCCATCCTTATATTAATCTAGGGGTATAGTTCCTTTAGCTAGGCCTTAATTGAGCTCCTTGAAGCCTCAATTACCTCTAATTTCTTCTGTACTTTGGCTAGAACCTTGTCCCTCTCCACCCTGTTCCCCTTGTTCTTTTCTTGGAACTCTTTTAACTCTGCTTCAAGTGTGGTGAACAAGGAGCTTGCCACCTTATCCCTGTCTGCACATGTGTTATACACGACTTCCACAGATTGGGCAACAACCTTAACCTCCGTGAGTACTTGGCTATACTCAAAAATGAGCACTACCAATTTCAATTTTTCTTCCTCTTTCAAGCATGCAACCACTTATTCTATAGATTCCAGGGCTAAGGGTCATCTCTCCATAGTGAGGATGCATGTTAGATCTTCTAGACACTCTAGGAGGGATGAGTACTTCTGTGTGGGTGGTGCTAAGTCTGGGTGCTTCAAAAGGATGGTGCCTTTGATAGACTCTATTTTCTTGTACACTTCCTATACCTTTACCTTCTCTTCCTTTAACTCACACCTTAACTATGCGCTGATCAGTTCTTCCTGTTTCAAGCTCTTGGCCTTTTCCACCAGTTCTTCTTCTTTCTTCCCTAACTTCCCTTCCATCACTTAGATCCTATCATTACACGTGAATAATCTAGCCTCAGTCTCAACCGCAACCTTGTTAAGTACATTACAGACTTTCTCTTCTGAGAGTTCCTGAGCATTCACTAAGGTATTGACCCCCTTAGATTATGGTAATGTTATAAGCACCCCTTGACATACTTCGAATTCTGGCTCATCAATGTGGGACTCAAACGCCAAAGAGAGCATCTTCTTGGTTCTGGGGTATGCACCATCCTTTTTAAAATACCCCATGGCTAGGATCCTTTCCATGGGAATAATGCTTTGGAATCACATGCGTAACACCTTCTCTGTGTCATCAACATAGCCCATTACTTGTCTCTATTCTAGATTAAGAGTTCTTCTACCTGAGTGTGTGCCTTTGGGGAAGCTTAATGTTAGAGTGGGACATCCTAGGCTATCATGCTATTTTTTGATGTTCTCCTCCTTCCCTTCCTTTAGCAATATGTTTGCATTGCACTCCAACTCTTGGTCTACGAGGAATTTGAGCATTTTCTGTGCTTCTCTTTCCACCACCTCAGTGATCTTCTCCTTCATAAATATTTAGGCTACCTGATTTTCCTTGGAAACCTCCTCTTCCCCCTTCATGTCTTTGGTATCTTCCTCATCCTGTACACCCTTGTGCCATGTGAAGATGAACTTTTTCTTCTCATCTCCACTCTCCTCTTCTAATTCGTAGACACTAAAAACATGTGGCTCCTAGTCTTTGTCTGCATCTTCTTCCTTGCTGACATCTTCCTCACTCTCATCTTCTCTTTCTCCAAAGTATTTTTCCAAGCTATTGGTTACCTCTGAGTCAGCTTCCTTATCCATGCTCTACTTTTTCCTGAGAGGTGGCCCCTAATTAGGGGATTCGGCCTTATCTTCTTCCTCAGGTGACCCTTTCATGGTGATGGATTCCCTAGGAACCTCTACCTCTATCATATTTTCCTTCACCGGGGACTTCTTTCTCTGTATGTAGGTGCTTGGCTTAGCACTTGTTGTTGGCATGTTCACTATCTGTGTAGTTAGCACACTTGGTGCTTTTTCCTCTCTCCCCCTCTTCTTGGGTGTGGGATTTTTTCTCTCCAAGTGATCCTCAAGTATGGAGACTTCATTCTCTAGATACACACCCTTCTCAAACTTTGGCCTTACATGAAGGTACATACACATTGTGGCTCCTCCAGCAATGGGTAGTGTTATCGGCCTAGTCATCTAGATCTCGTGCCACACATAATTTTCTATGTATGCATGCTTACCGCCGGGGTAATTCAGCTTCTTTCTCATCTTCCTATGTTCTCGGTCCAGACTACCTAGCTCCAGCGTTAGCTTCTTTGACTCCTTAAAGATTTCACTTCTGCCTGGAAGTATTAAGCAGTGAACTCAAAGGGGAGCTTGCGCCAAAGGCTCTATGATTCATCTATTAGCTTAAACTTTCCCAAGTATAAATGTTGATAAACCAAAAATTCAGCTTCCCCCTTAGTGGGTGATGCAAGTTATTAATGGATTCTCCATTCTACCCCAAACGCGTTCCTCAGGTGTGTGTACCCTTTCTCCAACTGCACCTTGTGGGGTGTTGTCATACTTTTCGAACCTCTTCATGGGTGAAGGATCCTTAGTGGGGTACTCCCATACAAATTTTTCCGGTGCGTCAGACACCCCAATCTCTATGAATATAATGGTGAGTAAGGAATTGCCAAAGAGGATCATGTACCCTTCCTTCATGCACTTAACAATTTCTTCTACGATGTATGCAGATATGTTGTATATGGTGCCTTCTACAATTTTCTTGCAGACATGTAACCAAGGTTTGTTGACCTGCATCCACCTTTCCTGGCCATTTAGCTTAGTCAACAGATGCGCAGCCATTTTCACCACAGGGTCCTTGATGTATGAAATTTCATAATATCGTGACCCCTTCTTTCAGGAATACTTGGTGATGGTCTCTTGAATAGCCTCCTTGTCACCAAGATCATCTTCCAAGCTATCTCCCTCACATATGAGGCCTGTAAATTGTGAAATAAGCTGGGGAGTCACATGCATCTTGTGCCCTGCAAAGTGGAAGTAATCTTCATGTACCCGTGACATCAACCATTGGTATAGGCACTTTGGCTTTCCAAAATAGGGCAACTCATAGAGTTGCAAAAGCCCTGCCTTCTCCATTTTTACCTTAACATCATCATTATATATTGGCAAACCCTCTGGTGTTCATTTGCTAGTGGGGCACACTAATTCTAGTGCCATTTCCTTTTCTATTATGTTTTTGTGGTGATTATAGTCACTAACATGTACACTTCTTAGGTGGGATTCCCATTCCTTCCCCATCATCACCCCATCTGGGTATTGCATCTTTGTATACCATTCTTCATTTGTATTTACTTCAAGTTCTTGTTGTTTGGCCTTGGCCTTGGCCTTTCCTTTCTTAAGTGCCATGGTCGAGGTATTTTTATCACTCCTACTCTATCCTTGTTACTCTATCTTATTTATTATAATCCTCTGATCTTAAATCTGTGATACAACTCTTCTAAACCCATGCCCTAGTTTTTTGAACCCTAACTGGGATTAAATCTTTACAAGATAATGCCTCTTCAATTATTTCCATGCTCATGTAACCCCTTATAGTTTGCAAACTCAAAATGGCTTCTCACACTTCAATCCCACAGGTCTTCCCTCACTTGATCGAATATGAAAACCCTAGTTTATAGAACTCACTTATATCTCAAACTCCTCTATTTCACAAAGTAAGAATGAGAGTGCTTTGACTGTCTACTTATAGTTTTTCTCTTTTCTGAACATTAGATGTTACTTCACCTACCACCTTACTTTTTTTATTTAATGTGTATTTTTCAAACAAAGCCCATCTTCAGTGCCTTTACTTACGTGCCCATCCTATGCGAAAACTCCTCCAACCTTCTAGCACACAACCAATCCAACCTGACAGGAGACTCTTATGTGTGTGTAACCCACACCAAAGGCACTTCTTCTATCCTGATTCTTGCTCTTTCCTACCTCGTGTTGCTTTAAATGTAATTTTTCCTCCTTAGTATGTGGGATCTACAAGTATCTTTACCCTGGCACCAACCATTCTTCCATCTTTCTTTGTATACCTCTTTTAACCAGGCCATTCAACACAACTTCCTTGGTACTTTAATCACACGCTCCTTTACATTTCTCCACCACACACTTAAAAAAATGTGCGGTCCTCTACACACTCACAAATTCTCCAAAAATAGTAATAAGGTTACTAGCACCCAAGGTTCAAAACAAAACAACAACGCAAAAGGGAAACACAAGAAAGGGAAAATGCATAAAGGAAACTTCTAAACTAACTAGAAAAACTTCCTTATTTAGAAACATCTAGAAGAATTATTTATAGTAGGGCTTCAACGTACTCCCATTGAAGTGTCTAGGAAATTTCATCCTAGCTAGCACTTGTAACTGACACGTGCCTGAATCAAGGATGTAAGAGATTGTGTAAGGACCCAACCAATGGACTTTCAACTTCCCTGGATGGTGCAGAAACTTGGAATCATATAGTAACACCATCTACCCAACCTCAAACTTATTTTTTCTAATTTGGTGATCATGCCAAACCTTTTTCTT
Source organism: Taxus chinensis (assembly GCA_019776745.2). Taxonomy (NCBI): domain Eukaryota; kingdom Viridiplantae; phylum Streptophyta; class Pinopsida; order Cupressales; family Taxaceae; genus Taxus; species Taxus chinensis. The sequence continues at coordinate 551,992,973 of CM034149.1, forward strand.
TTCCTTTTCTTCTATTTGGTTCCATCAGGTGAGTGATCATCTCTCATCTAGTTTTATTAACTCATCAATAATTTCTTCCAGTGCTTGTTCATCAGCTAACCCTCCTACATGTGCTATTCATAGAGAAGGAAACATAAATTCAATTGGAAAAATAGCTTCTATGCCAAACACCAATTAAAAAGGTGTGTCTTTGTTTAACCAGTATCTTGTTGAATGCTTCTGTGGTTCCATTTTCTTGTGGGTGATAGGGCACATTCTTTTGATGAGCCACCATGAACTCTGATAATAGGATCCTCATGGTCTCATTCAAGAAATGTGTACCCCTATCACTGGTTAAACTCAATGAGCATCCATACCTCGTGATAATGTTTTCCCACAAGAACCTTGTTGTTTTTTCTACCGTGTAGTCTTTAGTCGGGGCTTCCTCTACCCACCTTGTGAGATAATCCATGCAAGTGATGACATAATGTGACCCAGTCCTACGTGTTACTGGTGTAACTATCCTACAAAGTCTATCGCCCACTTTTCAAAAGGCTCAGCACTAAGAATAGGGCGTAAAGGCATCTCATCTATCCTTCCTAGTATGCCAATGCGATGACAATGGTCACACACTTTAAAATAGTCTTGTTGTACACTCAAAATTCCCCCTGCTCTGAAGAAGGTGAACTTTTGAAATTTTGAGTTTAAGTGTCTTTTCTGTCAAGCTGGTAGTAGGAGAAAAGTCATGAAATTGAAAAAATCTATGTTTTGGGTCATTTTGTATGTATTTCGGGCCTGTCGGACATTTTTGTCCCGCCTGTCCCAAGTTCAAAAGTGCGCTCTGTTCCCCGATCGGCCGAAATCCCCGAAGTTGTTCCATTTTCGGGCCTGTCAAACATTTTTGTCCCGCCTATCCCAAGTTCAAAAGTGTGCTCTGTTCCCCGATCAGCTGAAATCCCCGAACTGCGTACTTCGCTCTTTTATGTTCCAAGTGTCCCAAACTTTCCGTGCGAGCTGTTCCATTTTCGACCGAACCGCCCGAACCGCGTACTCCGGAACTTTTCGTCCCAAATGTCCCAAGTTCAAATGGGCCTTTTGTTCCATTTTCAGCCGAAACACCCGAACCGCGTACTTCACTCTTTCATGTCCCAAATGTCCCAAGTCAAAAAGTGCAAGTTGTTCCATTTTCGGCCGAAGCACCCGAACCGCGTACTTCGCGCGTTTTCGTCCCAAATGTCCCAAAATGCATTTGTGCGTCTTCTCCTTGTTTCACCCGAATCATCCGAGCCGCGTGTTTCACGCATTCGCGTCTCACATGTCCCAAATGAACCAAATGCCATCCATACTTAGTTTTTCCCGCTCTACCCGAATATGCTATTTTTCAAACTAAATATGAATTTAAGTTGCGGCTCTGATACTATCAATCTGAAGACCAAATTCCAAGGACAGCGGGCAGAAGGATGAAGTTTTCAAGACACTGGTCATCTCTATTTTCAAAGACATACGTTGTCATCTTTAGAATGAGACTTCTGCGACATAGCTGAGGCGTCAAAAGAGTTTCAGGCAGCGGATTCTGAAGTCAGTGGGTCCCTCCAAGCGACTGGCCACCTGTCTTCTTCTCCTCATTCTTTTCTCTTCTTCCATTTCTTTTTCCGTTTTCTTTGTAACGGGTTGAGGTACTGCGATAGGTGGTCTTTAACTATTCTTGGTTAAAGAAACGGTTACGAAGAGTAACTGATTTGTAAGTTATATAATGGCCTTCTTCACGCCATTCAAGAAAGAGGAAGAACTTGGCATATTTTCTGAAAGTGTAAATAGATTATAAAGAAATCAATACAGAAGGAATTTTCCATTCTTTGTCTATCTGATCTCTGTTATTCCTAAGTTTTCATTTATTTTCTTTGTGAAGATCATTTGTCTCAAATTCGTTAGTCTTACCGATTGCATACTCTTCAACTTTGCAAGCACGGTGATCTTGTATAACCAAGAAGGAACTTTGTGTCCTTGATTAATGAATCTGTGTTATGTTAAGAAACTTTGTGTTCTAAGCAGATGTTATTTACAGAACTTTGTGTCTTTAAATTCCATCTTATTCATTCAATACGAATGATCTTGTTTCAATTCACTGTGACTTTCGCATACATAAAGAATTACTCTGATATCTATAATTCTGCATGTTTCCTTTCTGCTCTTTCCCGTACTCTCATTTCCTCAGTCCTTTTGTAATTGATGATCTTCATAGAAAACACTTTCGTGATATCCAAGTTTAACCAACAAATCATGTTTTGTACATTTGTAAATAAGTTCGTTTCTGAATAAGGGAACCTCTCCCATTAAAGAGGAGGGACTTCTTGTCCCCTGACTGTTGCTCTTCTTAAAAGTCCTATCTGACGACCAACAGTTTTTGGCGACTCCGCTGGGGAAAATCATATTCCAGTTCTGTAATTTTTCGATCATCTTTTGATCTGGCGACTCCGTGTTTTACTCGAGGGAGAAGGACCCTTGGTATTGAAGATTCTCAGTTCCAGATTTTGGAGCAGCAGGGTTTTCCTTTTCCTTCAACAAGAGATAGAAGAACTCGTTCGACAAGCACTCCACCTGTTCAAGATAGAAGTCCTACGGGTGGTACTCCTTCAGAGCCAGCTAGCCCTAATCTGTGAGCTTTGATTCTTGCTGGTGTTGCAGTTCCTCTCCAAGCCATTTTTCCAAGAATGGCGGCACCATTACCATGGGGTCATTGTGTCGGGCCCCTTGCTCTTCCTCAGCCTTTGCATGAGTTACCTAGAGGTAACCGAAAGAACTTTCCTAAGTTCAAAGGCGATGGAAAAGTGCATCCTGATGAACACATCGCAGCCTTCATTGTTGCATGTGGAGTTCTGGGAGTCGAACATGAAGACGTCTCTGTAAGGCTGTTCGTTGAGACGTTACAAGATAATGCTGCTGATTGGTTCTACCACCTTCCGGCTGGCGCTATCACCGACTGGGGCACAATGAGAACTCAGTTTGAAAACCGTTTCAAACCAGCAGAAGATGTGCATGCCTTGCTTGCCCAAATTTCTCAGATAAAGAAAGATTCATCAGAACCCATGAGAGAATTTGTGGCCCGGTTCAACAAATTGATCAATAAAATTCCGCAGCCTACCCGACCTGTTGATCAAATTCAAAAATGTTTCTTCCTAAATGCTCAATCGCCCAAAGTTAGTTATGCACTAAGAAGGGCTAATCTCGCAACATTGGTCGAGGATCAAACTCTCGCTGTTAGTATCAAGGATGACTTGATCATGTCAGGGAAGTTGAGAAGAGACCCTCCCAAATCTAAGTCTGCTGCTTCTTCCTCCTCCACTCCTGGACCTAATACTGATTCGTTAGTCCAGAAGCTTGCGAATGATCTCATTGCTATAAAGAAACAATTAGCTCAGCATGCTCCTTATGCAGATGTTCCAAGGAGAAATTTCCAGCCCAGGAATCGTTTGCCTGCTTCTCAAACAAGACTAGCACTTGAAGGACCTCCTGTTAAGGTTCCTGTGAATGCAACCTGCGAGGTGGAAGAACCAGATGACGATGAAGATAATGAAGCTTGCGAAGATTTTGCGAGAGAAGTTGATGATGAAGCAGATGAACTTGAGGGATCTCGAGTCAATTTCTTCACCACTGAGGGCATTGATGATGGAGATGACTATGATGAAGTAGTAGCGGACATGAACAGTGAATCATTCACTGTCATGACTCGAGAGTAGACAAGTCGGAGGGAGAAAGTGACACAGCCTACCAAGAAATCTAAGGAGCAGCCGACAACTATCCCTGTAATTATAAAAAGAGGATCTCCTATCCCTACTTCATCTATGCCAAAGGTAAGTCCTATCAATCCTGCTACTAAAGTTGCTTCTTCTTTCTCTCCTAAAGTTGATAAGCCTAGAGGACTGAATGATGATGGCCCGTCCACTTCTGGATCCTTTGACATTGTTGATCACCTGAAAAAGACCAAGGTCCAAATCTCAGAAGCTGAGTACTATCAAACCCATCCCAAAGCTTTTGCCAAAATGATCCACTTTGTCAATTCCCACTCTAAGACCACCTCTAAAGGCCTTTTTCCCACTCCTCCTTCTGCACCACAGCCTAGTCTGGTAGCCGCTGTCACTTCACCTATTGACAAAATCAAGCCTTTTTACGTAACACTTCTTATAGCTGGCCATAGGCTCAGTAATTGTGTCATAGATTCCGGAGCCTCAGATAATGTGATGCCTACTAAAGTAGCTCATGCTTTAGGCCTAACTCTCACGCACACTTATGGATCTTGTTACTCCATGGAAAGTAAAGAAGTGCCCCTGGTCGGGAGAATTAAAGATGCACAAGTGGCTTTTGCTGCCTTGCCTGAAAAGAAAGTGTTGGCTACCATCTTAGTAGCAGATATTCCCCCTTCATATGGGATGTTGCTAAGTAGGAACTTCTGCAAAGACGTGGGTGGGGAAATCCAAATGGACTGGTCACATGCACTCATACCTGTCAATGGACACATGAAGAAGTTGCTACCTGAGAAGCAGTCTGAGTATATTGTGCAGAAAACGGATGACCCTAGAGCACAAATACTTTATGAGGATATGGGGCATGGAAACTACATAATTATGTCCCTTGATGAAATCCGACCCCCCAAAGTGTCTCCTAAGGGTCCTAATGGGGTTTGGATTTTAGAGTTTGATGGAAGTTGTTCTTCAGCTGGTTCTGGAGCTGGTGTCCTGCTAGTGTCACCTGAAGGAGGCCTACACCCCTTTTCATTTAAGTTGCAGTTCGAGAATACTAATAACACAGCAGAGTATGAGGCTCTCATTCTCGGATTGCAAGTGGCCAAAGAACAAGGTGTAAAGAATCTTCTAGCTCGTGGTGATGCAGAGTTGATAGTAAAGCAGGTCAGAAACCTTTTTCAAGTGAAAAATGGAAGGTTGAAACATTACTGGAATCAGGTTTGGGATTCCATTGAATTCCTTGATGCTTTCTCTATCGAAGAAGTACCTAGGGAAAAGAATAGCAGGGCTGATTCACTAGCTATCTCAGGGTCACTGCTGATCCCTCATCCTGATTTCTCTTAGGACAAGTTCACCATTGAGATGGTCCATCGGCCCAGTGTACCTGATAACACCAATAACTGGCAGATTTTCAATGATGATCAACATTTGCTTTCCTTCCTAGAACTCAAGGGTAATTTCGAACAACTGTATTTTGAGGGAAGTGACAACCTGCCTTGTGAGAATGTGCCCTTTGACCAAGCAGTCACCCAAGGGGAAGAAACAGATCAAGATGGATGCATCAATCTCAAAGGAAACAAGATTCCTAAAGGTTTGGTGAGTTTGGAGGAATTATTTGATAAACATGATAGGTATGTGAAATCTAGGGCTTCTACCGCACCTCAACAATCAGCTGAGTGTGACAAAATCAATATTGGGAGTCCTAATGACCCTAAGCTGGTGAACATTTGGAAAATGTTACACAGCGGATGAGAGGAAGAAAGCAATTGATCTTTTAAAAAGGTATAAGGATGTTCTTGCTTATTCTTATGAGGATCTAAAAGCCTTCAGGCCAAAAGATATGCAGCATTCTATTCCTCTTAAGCCTGGAATTAAGCCTTTCAAGCAGAAACAGAGGCAATACAACCCCAAAATAGCTGACACCATCTTTCAGGAGATACAGAAGTTGTTGAAGGCTAAAATCATCTTTCCCATTCACCATTCAACATGGATTACAAATATTGTTCCTGTTAGGAAGAAGAATGGTGAGATCCGCATCTGTGTTGATTTCAGGAATCTGAATCAGGCTTCTCTGAAAGATAATTACCCTTTGCCTATGATGGATCAAGTATTGCAAGCAGTAACAGGATCTGAAATGTTATCTATGCTTGATGGATTCTCGGGATATAATCAGGTAGAGGTTAATACTGTAGATCAACAAAAAACAACTTTCACCACTCCTTGGGGTACCTTTTCCTACAAGAGAATGCCTTTTGGGCTTATTAATGATGGTGCCACTTTCCAGAGAGTTATGGATCTGGATTTTGGAAGTTTGAAAGGGAAGTGTATTGTCATATATCTTGATGACCTGGTAGTATTTTCCAAGACAAGAGCGGATCATTTTGATCACCTAGAGACAGTTCTGCTAAGATGCAGGGAGCATGGGATCTCTCTGAACCCTAAAAAATCTGTCTTTTGTGTCACAGAGGGAAAGTTATTAGGGCACATTGTTTCCAAGGATGGTATTAAGATTGATCCTGAATGAGTACAAGCTATCCAGCAAATTCCTCTCCCAACCAGTAAGAAGGGTGTACACTCCTTCGGTAAGATCAATTTTTTAAGAAGGTTCATCCCTAATTTTGCAGAGTTAACTTTGAATATTTCTCAGATGATGAAAGGGAAGAAAACATTTGGTTGGTCTTCTAAAGGAAAGGAATCCTTTGAGGGTATCAAGAGAGCTATCGCTAAAACTCCAGTTTTGGCCTGTCCTGATTTTAGTAGAGATTTCATCATCTATTGCTATGCTACAGATAATACCTTGGCTACTGTGTTAACTCAAGAAGACTCTAATGAGCATGAGCTACCAATCACGTTCATGAGCTATATTCTGAAATATCACGAGTTGAAGTACACCATGATGGAGAAGCATGCTTTTGCAGTGGTCAAAGCTGTCAAGCAGTTTCGCTTTTACATCCTCAACTCTCATTCCATGGTATTGGTCCCGGATACAACTGTTAAGTCAATCCTCACACAGCAAGAATTTGGATCCAAGAGAGGGAACTGGGTTGCTAAGGTCCAATAGTATGACATTGACATCAAGCCGACCAAGTTGGTTCGTGGAAAAGGCCTTTGTGAGCTCATTGCTGAAGGAGCTAAGCATGAAGTATTGGAGAACAAAGTTGGCCTTCCTACCATTATGTTCCTTAGTTCAGTTGACGAATGGTATGCTGACATCGCCCATTTTCTCACCTATGGGGAATGCCCCTCTCATTTTACTACCAAAGAAAAGAGGACTGTTAAATTGAGGTCAGTGCAATATGTATTAATGGAAAATGCTTTGTTCAAGCGTGGGTTAGATGGGAGATTTTTGAAGTGTGTGGACAAGGAACAACAGAGAAAGTTGCTCTCAGCTTTTCACGATCAGGCATGTGGAGGGCACTATTCATCAACGGTTACAGCTCATAAGATACTCCGTGGAGGATACTACTGGCCTTCCTTATTTAGAGATGCATCCAAGTGGGTGGATAAATGTGAGGCTTGTCAGACTTTTGTGGGAAAACCTAAATTGGCCTCTTTTCCTCTCAAGCCAGTTGTGATTGAGGAACCATTTCAACAGTGGGGTTTGGACTTCATTGGTACACTTAATCCTACTTCTAGTTCTGGTCACACTCATGTACTAACTGCCACGGACTACTTCACCAAATGGGTGGAAGCTATTCCAGTCAAGAGCACTACTTCTGAAGTGGTATGCAACTTCATCAAAGAGAACATCTTGGTAAGGTATGGTGTACCTAACAAGATTGTAACAGATAATGCCTCGAGTTTCTCTTCTACTGAGATAATGGACTTCTGCTATGGGTATGGCATTTCTTTGGCTCACTCTTCAGATTACTACCCTCAGGGAAATGGGCAAGCTGAATCCACTAACAAAAATTTGGTGACTATTATAAGAAAATTAATAAATGAGTCTCAACGAAACTGGCACAAGAAGCTCTATGATGCTCTTTGGGCAGACAGGATTACACCAAAGAGAGCTATTGGAATGTCTCCTTTTCAAGTGGTGTATGGAGTTGAAGCTCAATTGCCAGTGACAGTGGAACTGCCAGCCTTGCACCTAATGAAGGCCATTGAGGATACTAGTTTCAGAGATGCTTTGGACAAGAGAATTATGTACCTGCACAAACTGAATGAGGATAGATTGGAGGTTGTTGATTGGATATCTGTTCACCAGCAGAAGGTAAAGGTCCTATTTGACAAGAAATCTAGGTTTAGAGATTTCCAAGTTGGAGACACCGTGCTGTTATGGGACAAAAGACATGAACCTCGTGGCAGCCATGGAAAGTTTGATTCCCTGTGGCTCGGACCCTTCAAGATCAGGCACTTTGCTGGTGAGAATTCTTTCTATCTTGATTACATGGATGGTTCTTCTCTACCACTTCCTTACAGTGGGCAGCATCTCAAGTTGTTCAAGTCCTAGGTGATTAGGAAGTCCCTTGTATATTCTGTACAGCGTTTTTGCTTGTCTTCCTTTTTGTTTTGGTGTGTTGTCCTCTATATTGATCTGCTTTTTGACTCCGTTGCCCAATGGATAAGGTACTGGTCTACTTCCCCTGTGTTTGTCTAAGTTCTTGCCTTGCCTCATTCCTTGAATTCATGTCAAGTCATCCCTAAAAGGAGCCAGCTGTTGTACACTCAAAATTCCCCCTGCTCTGAAGAAGGTAAACTTTCGAAATTTCAAGTTTAAGTGTCTTTTTTGTCAAGCTGGTAGTAGGAGAAAAGTCATGAAATTGAAAAAATCTATGTTTTGGGTCATTTTGTATGTATTTCGGTCCTGTCGGACATTTTTGTCCCGCCTGTCCCAAGTTCAAAAGTGCGCTCTGTTCCCTGATCGGCCGAAATCCCCGAAGTTGTTCCATTTTCGGGCCTGTCAGACATTTTTGTCCCGCCTGTCCCAAGTTCAAAAGTGCACTCTGTTCCCTGATTGGCCGAAATCCCCGAACCACGTACTTCTCTCTTTTATGTTCCAAGTGTCCCAAACTTTCTGTGTGAGCTGTTCCATTTTCAGCCGAACCGCTCGAACCGCGTACTCCTAAACTTTTCGTCCCAAATGTCCCAAGTTCAAATGGGTCTTTTGTTCCATTTTCGGCCGAAACACCCAAACCGCGTACTTCACTCTTTCATGTCCCAAATGTCCCAAGTCAAAAAGTGCAAGTTGTTCCATTTTCGGCCGAAGCACCCGAACCACGTACTTCGCGCGTTTTCGTCCCAAATGTCCCAAAATGCATTTGTGCGTCTTCTCCTTGTTTCGCCCGAATCGGCTGAGCCGTGTGTTTCACGCATTCACGTCTCACATGTCCCAAATGAACCAAATGCCATCCATACTTAGTTTTTCCCGCTCCACCTGAATATGTTGTTTTTCAAACTAAATATGAATTTAAGTTACGGCTCTGATACTATCAATCTGAAGACTAAATTCCAAGGACAGTGGGCAGAAGGATGAAGTTTTCAAGACACTGGTCATCTCTATTTTCAAAGACATACACTGTCATCTTTAGAATGAGACTTCTGAGACATAGCTGAGGCGTCAAAAGAGTTTCAGGCAGTGGATTCTGAAGTCAGTGGGTCCTTCCAAGCGACTGGCCACCTGTCTTCTTCTCCTCATTCTTTTCTCTTCTTCCATTTCTTTTGTCGTTTTCTTTGTAATGGGTTGAGGTAATGCGATAGGCGGTCTTTAACTGTTCTTGGTTAAAGAAACAGTTACGAAGAGTAACTGATTTGTAAGTTATATAATGGTCTTCTTCACGCCATTCAAGAAAGAGGAAGAACGTGGCATATTTTCTGAAAGTGTAAATAGATTATAAAGAAATCAATACAGAAGGGCTTTTCCATTCTTTGTCTATCTGATCTCTGTTATTTCTAAGCTTTCATTTATTTTCTTTGTGAAGATCATTTGTCTCAAATTCGTTAGTCTTACCGATTGCATACTCCTCAACTTTGCAAGCACGGTGATCTTGTATAACCAAGAAGGAACTTTGTTTCCTTGATTAATGAATCTGTGTTATGTTAAGAAACTTTGTGTTCTAAGCAGATGTTATTTATAGAACTTTGTGTCTTTAAATTCCATCTTATTCATTCAATACGAATGATCTTGTTTCAATTCACTGTGACTTTCGCATACATAAAGAATTACTCTGATATCTATAATTCTACATGTTGCCTTTCTGATCTTTCCCATACTCTCATTTCCTCAGTCCTTTTGTAATTGATGATCTTCATAGAAAACACTTTTGTGATATCCAAGTTTAACCAACAAATCATGTTTTGTACATTTGTAAATAAGTTCATTTCTGAATAAGGGAACCTCTCCCATTAAAGAGGAGGGACTTCTTGTCCCCTGACTGTTGCTCTTTGTAAAGTCCTACCTAACGACCAACAAGTCTATACAATCTTTATAAAAATTTCCCCACCACAAACCTACCATTAATATCTTGTGTGCAGTGGCATCACCTGCATAATGCCCACCCGCACTTCCTCCATGTGCTACCTCTATGATGGCTAGGCACTCATGCTCTAAGACACATCTTCACAAAACTTCATCATGTCCCAAATTGTATAAGTCTCCACTGATTAACATGTAAGGTGTGGTGTGTATGGCCAACTTCTTCTTTTCCAATGTCTTCATTCCTTTCGACGCCACACCTTCCTTTAAAAATATTACAATCTCTTCCAAATCCGAGGGCGCGCGTCATAACCTAAATAGTTACACATTTGGCATTACTTCCTCAATATGCTACGTGTCCTCCCCTAATTCAATTCTTGACAGATGATCAGGCCCACAGTTGCTTTTTATAGGCTTCACTACAACGGTGAATTTGAACTCTTGAAACAATAATACCCATCGACATATGCGCCCTTGTAGAATAGGCTTGTTCACTAAATATTTTAATGCCATGTGGTTAGTTTAAAACACAAAGGGTGTTGCCAGCAGATACTATCTAAACTTGAAGAGCATGTAGATCATTGACAATGCCTCACACTCAGTTGTGGTATAATTTTTCTGTGCTGGTGTCAGCTTCCTGCTTGCAAAACACAAAGGGTGATCAACAATCCCTTCACTTGGTTGTGTAAGCATTACTCCAATGGTAGTCCCTAAGGCATCTACATGGACATGGAAGAGCTTGTCCCAAGAGGGAAAACATAAAATACGCATGGTGATAATCCTATCCTTTAATGTATCAAACACCCTCTGCTGCACCTCTCCCCAATGGAAGGCAATTTTATGTCTAAGAAGCTCCTCTGGAAGGAAATTTTATGTCTAAGAAGCTCCTCTAAAGGAATGGAAACCTTGACATATCCCTTAATGAATTTTCTGTAATAGCCCGTATGCCCAAGGAATCCTCACACTGTTCTCTGGCTAGTAGGATCCCTTAACCCCACAATAACTGTAACCTTAGTGAGATCTACCAGCAAGCCTTCCTTACATATGATATGCCCCAATAAAGTCCCAAAGGGTGTAGAAAACACACATCTCTTAATGTTGAGGGATATCCTTAACTGCTTACACATCTCAAACATTAACCTCAAATTGTCACAATGGTCTTTAACTAGACCATATACTGTCCAATCATCCAAAAAGACCTAAAGAAAATTATGGATGAAGTCCTAGAATGCTTGCACCACTATGCATGAAAAGACAACTGACACATTCTTTAACCCAAAGGGGATGACAGTATATGTAAAACTTCCCCACTGGGTGGAGAAAGTTGTCTTCTCCTGGTCTTTATTTGTAATCCGCACTAGGTAGTACCCTAAAAACCCATCTGTAAAGGAATAGATTTTGTACCCAGTGACTCCTTCCAAAATTTCTTCAGTGAAGGGGGTCAGAAATGGATCAAAGACACAAACTGTATTTAATTCCCTATAATCCACACAAATTCTAATCCACCCATCCTTCTTGATGTTGATTACCATTGAAATTATCCACTCTAATTCTTCCACTACCTCAATGATCCCAGAAGATATCCTTTTTTCTATCTCCTCCTTGACCTTCACACACAAGTTTGGACTCATCCGGTAGGGCCTTTTTCTAACTGAGCATGTACCATCCTTAAGTTTTATCTTCATCTCTCCCAAGGAGGGGTAAACGCCTTTAAGCTCATGGTACCCGCGTAGGAATAAATCCTCAAATTTTCACAGCATATCAATGATCTTTGATACTTCCTTATTTATCCAGTAATCCCCAATAATACCTTCCTTATGTTCTTCTCCTAAACCGATGTTAACTTTATTTATTTTTAAAGGCTCATGATAGGTGCTCGCGTGAGTATTTGCACTATCCACTACCTTGTGTATCCCCACAAAATGGATAACATCTAAGCTTTCTAATTCCTTTCCATCAATCACAGACACCAAATTTCCCTTCTCCTTTTCCAAACACACTCACTCAAGCTGTAACTCTTCTACTTCCTCTTCTTCAAAATGCACCTCCAATCCTAGTTCACCTAGTAATTCTAGCAGCCTATCTTCTGTCCTGACACTATCCCCCATGGTAAGGCACTTGATACCCTATAAGGCCTTATCAATCAAAGGCTTCGTACTCTAATATTTAAAGGTTTTAATAAGGTCAGTCGCGAACTCTTGCCAATTCCTTGTCTGGAGGCATGTCTCCGAATGAATGTATCATGTGCGCACACAACCCTGTAGTATAGAATACAACTTATGCACCCAAAGGGATGGTGGCAAAGCTTCCATGCCTTCCCTCCAGACCCGTTCAAACTCCTAGATATGGAGAGAGGTGCTATCCTTCCTATGGTACTCCTTGATGATGGTGGGTACATTACTCCTAGAAAATCTAATAGAGAGAAATTATTACCTTGCGCCACTCTAAAAGGCTCTGCTAATGTGTGGCCCACCACCAAGCTGCTGTGCCAAGCAAGACATAACTTAACATCCCCCTTCATTCCTTTCCATCCTTCGAGTGACCTTCCACCTCATGTAGAAAGATCTCAGGGAAGGCTCCTCCTAAATACTTGGGAAATTATTTTCCTCTAAGGGGCCTAACCGTGCTCGCCTTAGTCACCTTGGTCACCGAACCTCTCAACTACCATCCTATTAATTTGTAAGTTCCATGCACCCAATTTTCACATGTCATACTAGTGGTATCACTTATTGACTGAGAATATTCAAACTGGATAACCCCGTTAGTAGGGTGTATCATCTCAGGGTCTGTGATTGAGTGCACATAAATCCTATCTAGAACTTTCTCTCCTAACGGTTCAATATATGGTGTCGAATTCCCATCAGCCAAAGGTATAATGACCTATTCCTCCTTGTTTTTGAAGCTGATGTGCCCTTTGTGGAACTGAAGGTCTGCATTGTTCTTGTAACACCAAGGGTTCCCAAGTAATGCTAGCAAATTGTTCACCTCGGTGAGCACCAAGACTTTGAAGTCCCCAGTAAACTTGGCTCCCTGGATAGTAATAAATACATCCTTCAAGACACTAATGGGTATTTCCTTAGTCTTGTTTTCCATATACAAAAAATTTGAGAATGGTTGTAATACAGGTCTTCCCATCTGATGCCATGCATCCAAAGTCTGAACATTAACCTCCGCACCTATGTCAATGAGGATATTGCTGAGGAGCCATCCATCTATAACTGCATTCAATGTAATCTCCTTGTCATAGTCAAGGCTATGAGGGGGAAGGTTCACATGTAAGACCTATCTCTTGCGCTCTTCTCTGGTGCGTGGTACCTTCTCTCTCAACTAGGATCCTAGCAAGGGAATGATATTCTCCTGCTTTATCATTTTACACACCTCCTTAACCTCATCCAGGTCATCCTTTTACACCTCAACCCTCCTTCCTTGTTCCTCCCTCCTGGATTTCTCCTTTAGACATTAGATCTCCTCTTGTAAGCTCCGAATAACATCCATGATGTCCTGATGTATCTTCTTTTGATGCGCGGCATCTGGATACTTTCCATTAATGACCTCCTTCCTTGAAACCAAGGTTTTTGTCTTGGTACCTCTCTTGTGTGTGTGGATTCTACCCTTGTTGTTACCAAGATAGGCTCCAAACCTTCATCTTCTGTTACCCAGGGCATCCACTATATGTCTACCTTCTTAATACTGATTATTGCAGTGCCCTTATCCTTATGGTGCTATTGATTCATATGCTCAAATAATTCTGGGAACTCCCCATACTTATGCTTCTTTTCGCACCACAAGCACTACAACAGGTCCAAGCTCTCATGTTTGTAATGTTCTGTAGATCCACAATTGAAACATGTTCCACATGGGAACTCACTCCTTCCTCTGCAGTTACCTTGACCACAGAATCCTCCTCAAAAACCTCTTCCACATACACCTCCTTTTGCACACTTCTCATAACAGTGATTATTATCCTTAGAACCATTGGAAATGTTGGTTTGGTATACCCCATGATCAATGGCCTCATGTATCTGATCGATGAGCCTACAGTCCTTAGTATCATGGGTTATACAGGTGTAAATTTTTCAATAACAAGACACATTCTTCCTGATTACGCACTACAACAAGGGAAATATACTTGCATCATGGTCCCTATGACAAATTTCACAATCTATTGTCATAGCATGTACAATCCTCTAGGGGAAATTATCCTTAATGTGTCCCTCTATTTCACAATCTGTCACCACAAACCACTACAAGACTCATGGGTTGAGTTTGCAGATAATTTTTCCAACTACTTTTCCATAGTAGTAATCTAATCCTCCAAGAATGGGCTAATGCTAGTATCAATACTACCAATAGCTTTGATACATAGGGGAGCTTCTAATGCTTCACACGGGTCTGTAAAATTTTTATGAGATAAGGCCCTTCTAAAAGGGGTGATCAATCCTCTAACAAACCATTGTGCATGCTGAAAAGGATGAATATCATATGATAATTTAGACAAGAGAGTTTTAAAATGTGCATAATATTCCCGCACACTCTCTTCCATTCCTTATTGAATCTCCTTCAAAGCACCGATCCTCTTCTACTCAAACTCAGGAATGTGGAACTTTGCTAAGAATGTATTCTGTAAGGAAGTATAGTCTACCACCATTTGATGAGGGTCATACTTCCTATACCAATTATGTGTGTGCCCTTGCAACATGGTAGCCAACTGACTAGCCTTCCATTCTGGGGTTGTGATACCCTTTTCACACCATAGTATTCCACACTTGTGAACATGTTCCGTAGAATCCTCAATGCCCTGTAATCTGGTAAATGTATGGACATTTCAAAAAATACTTAAGGTGGTGGTTGGGGTCCCCATCCTCCTGAGCCAGAGCCTTGGTTCCCTCTGGTGTTTCCTCTACTGCTTGATCCACCAGGTTCACCGAGTCCTATGCCTCCAGAGCCACCAGATCCACCAGAACCACTAGGTCCAATACGGCCTACAGGAGCTATGCCAAATGCCCCCACGATCCCATTAAACTATGCACTGATGGTCTGTGATGGTGCTCTGCTACCACTACTGTGTCCTACGCCACTCCCTGATGTGAGACTGAAAGCTTGTACACTTGCTCCTTGTCTAAAAACTCCTCCAAATACTGGAATATGTGTAGCCATAGAAGAAGGAACTGTAAAATTGTACCTTCTAGGCATGGATCTTTCTCTTCCACTAATATTAACTATGTCAATAACACTTCTTCCTGGTTTTGGAAAACAAAGTGCCAAGGCTCGGTCACTGGGTGGGTTCAAATATGCACCAACGACTCTCCTTTCTCTGTGTGAAGAACTCTCACCAGAAGCTGAAGGGGTCTCCCTCATGCACTTGCCAAGATGGGGTAGCACAAACTACTCAGGTTCCACATCTTCTGCGTGAACCTCAACTCCTTCCTAAAATATCTATCTCCATATATCCATCACACTAGCAACCTCACATCATCTAGCAATCTCCCTTTTGTGTACTTCACTATACTTGAGCCATCTCTCTTCCCTCTCCTTCTCTATCGTGATAGCTGCCATCTTCCTCCACCCAAGATCCTTTACCCAATGATTAGAAAGGTCTAGCCGGCCATTGGGAACACCTCTAAACTCATGGTAACCATTAATATATTCATAGCTAGAGGAATAAAATGTAGAAATGTTCCTCTAGGTTCTCACAGAAATTCAAACTCAACAACCTTCAGACAAGAGTACGTAGAAATGGTGTTCTCCAGAGTGTAACTAGTTAGTACTCCTCTCCACTAATGATCTACAGCAGGGTCCACATTAGATCTGCATCCTACAACCTTTGGTATTCTTCTTTGTTCCACATATATGATCCATAATTCCAACTTAATCTAGATGCATAGGTTGAAATTCATTCATATAGTTCTACCGGGAAGAAACAAAAGAAGGTCTCATCAGATCATGGTAGAGGTACTCTTCTACCCATCTATGTGCATTAAACTTATGTCCAATGCTGAATCTCTGAGAAAATTCATCCTCCATGCTCTTGAACCATGATTCAATATTTTCCAATGTTAACTGCTCTGTCATTACTCACAACATGGATCATGAAGTATGCTAAATCCCACTATAACTTCAAAAAGAGGTCTTAACAATGAAACAAATATGTATCCATTTTTACTCCCATCACAAAAGGAAGGAATCCCATGTGTGTCAGCCTATCACTCAATGAAATCTGAGTGCTCACCTAAGGCACGCGTGGGTACCAAGTCACTCTTTTATTGGAGTCTAATGGTAAACATCATCTCTGATTAGTGCAAGAGTTTTTATGAGGGAGATTGGAACATACAAGAACCATAAGGCTCAGAACGGCCTATAGATCCTTGCAGTCACTTTAGACCGAGTGTTTTAACAGGATCTAGAACATGCATTATGACAGAAAGAATTATATAAGCATTCATTCATAGCATGAAAGGAAAGAGAAATTATAAAAAAGAAATATGCATTAGAACCATTGATATTCCCGTATATATTATATCGGTAACCCCATTACATTCATTGATTCATTACAGAGTGTTACATAGAGTAGAATGTAGTCATGCATATTACTAGACTTGTGTAACCAAGCTATCAAAATAAAAATTATAACTCTATGCCCAAGACATTCTCTCTTGAATCAATTATCCACTAACAGAGTCTTCACAGCAATTCTGCAGAGCTCCGCCCATACTATATCTCAAACTCACCATGTATATCAAACTCCTAGTGTCTCTCTTTTACTCTACATGTGCTTCTATTTATAATTCTCCTTCACTACCAACTCACCTTCCAGTGCCCTCAGATTTGGTGCCAAGTTTAGAATGTGGTCCTTCATGCGTGCATGCTTCTCCAAGCCTGAGCTTTCCAGTTTATCTCATGATGTTCTTCTAGAATATTCCAAGGCATGCCCCTATCGAGGCCAACCTGTCATCAGGCTGGCATCTTATCCATGCGTAACTGATCATGCTTTTCATGTGTTCTACCCTGGGTGCTCAAATTGACTAAGTCCCAAACCTCCTTTCACATGCCACGCATGTTATGTGTTAAAATTTTCTCTTGTGCGCTTTTGCCTTGTGCCCCTTTTCATAACTGGGACCTTGTGTGCCTAAGTTACTTCATACTTGGCCAATATTCCAGGGGTCCAACAATAGGTTTATCAAAACAAGGTTGAGGTGATTCCGGTATCCAAGGTATAGGATATGGTCAGGAAACATGATACAAGTCAGGTGCAGGAACATTTAGGTATGTTCTGGTACACCAAGGGTTAGGTCAGGATAAATGCTCATGGTAAGAGGCAAGGTAAGGTAAGGATGGAAATTAACATAGGTAATAGTGCCGTAAGGTATAGTGAACACATGGGGTCAAATGTCACTAGTGATGTTCCAGGTCCAAGTATCTAGGTCACGGCATGGGTAGGACCAAGGTATAGGAAAAAATAAGGAGTCACCAAAGGAGGATGAGGTGGGGGGGTAAATGATAACATCAAGAGGATACAGTGAAGTGTCCAAGTGAGGTGTGGGTGAGGTAAAAAAATGATTCAGGTCAAAAATTCGGGGTAGGGGGGTAGTAGAGATAGGTTCAGGGAGAGGCCACCAGCTCATGAAGACCAGTTCTAGGTGATGTACCAGTAGGGGCCCAACCACAATCTATGGCAGGTGGTGAGATGTTATTAGGCCATCAGACAGGATCTGAGGAGGATATCAGAGAGACTGACATGGAGGATGTCTAACAGGATGATGCCTGATACCCCTGCCTGTATTTTGATGTATTTTAGTCATTTTTTTTATATATACTGTATTACATGTTGAAGACGGTGAGGATGTACAAGAGTTTAGTATATTTTTGAGCATATACCAGCCTACGTACCGAATGTGGTGAGGCTTGCATATGAGATTTTTGAGAGATTGGACTATATACACCATCCTGCATGTCAAATACATTTGATAGTTATGTATATGGATACACATGTTTGGATATTTTATTTATAGAGATGATGATGATTCTGGTCCTTATGTGTTTGTGTTGATAATATTTTATTATTATTATATATAGATGAATTTAGGGTAGGTGTGTTAGGCATGGATGGAGTTAGGTTGTGTTTTAGGCATGGATTGAGTTAAGTCATAGGCATGGTTGAGTTAGGTTTGTGGTCTAGGAATGGTTGAGTCAAGTTGTGGTATAGGCATGGATGAGTTAGGTTTTAGGCATGGTGGAGTTTAAATTGGTTGAGGTTGTAATTCATTAATTTTTGTAATGAATGATGATATGGGTCATGTTTAAGATTCTTTATAATACATGCATGATGAGGGTAAAGAAATGGTAGTCATAATACATGTATGTTTGGATGATGATAAAAATGTGAAGCAACTTGTTGTTTGTTTGGTTTAATTTCCAATTTTTGATATAGAAAGGAAACTAAGTAGGGTAGAATGTGATTTAGGAAAATAAAAGATGAATTGGTTAGGGTAGGTAGTGGCCGAGCTAATCTCCAAGGGTCCTATGCCCTTGGAGTGCTGCCTACATAGTCCTAGCAAAAAGGGACCTCAGGCTGATGTAGTTCTCCCATAAGCTAGGGAAGAATGTGAGGAGGTATGAAAATGAGTTGGTAGGTTTTAGGCATGATTGATTCTAGGTCTATTAGGTATGGGTGGATTGTGGGCACATTGGTATAGGTGATTTTTATTGTGGTGGAAGAAGAAGATTATCCAAAGGTAAGCATCGAGGACCAAGTCCTGTATAAGGTAATCAATAGGTAATAAGGAAGGTTAAAAGATAAAACGAGGAAAGAAATCCACCTAATTAGTTAGGATCATAATGAGTAGGTCATACCTTGGAGGGACTGATGAACGTAAGAGCCTAAAGACATTGCATGATTTATTGTTCTAAGGGTGAAAATTAGTCATGTGAACACCAAATGTCATGGTTCCAAGAGGTCCCTTGAGGTGGTAGGAAATGAAAATGTGAATGGTGAGATGGTGAAAAGTGGTAGTTTATATGGTAGTAGGTAGCATGCCTTTGTGGCAAGAGATCCAAGGTCACAGTGGGCAAGTCAATGACTAAAAGGATTTTTGTGTTAACTAATGTTTTAGATAGACTAATTGATGTGGGAAGTCTATATGGGATGAGGAAATTAACTCCTTGAGGTCTTCATGAAGTTGATCGATGCGGGGAAGCTTCAGATTCTCTCTCTCTCTCTCTTTTTTGTGAAAGAGCTTTACATATCTCTCTTCGAGGGAGCATTCTATTTATAGTAGTGATTGTAGAGAGGAAGATGTCCTTTTGAGGGAGTCATCTTTTTATTGGAAGTTTGACTCAAGGAGTTGGATCCCATGTGAGGGATTTTAAGTCGTGGACAAGACTAGGATGAAGAATAGGATTCTTGTTTAGAAAGTAGGGGTGAAAAGACCATGGGATCTGATCTAAAGGTAGATGCAAATTATCCATGAGAATCATGCTATGTGTAGTTCCGTGGTACACATATTTAAGAGAAGATAACAAGTGACGGGTACACACATGATTCTTATTTAATCATTGGTGATGGTGTAGGAAGTGGATAGTGCTCAAAGGATGAACATGGAAAGAGGTAGAAGGTGAGGTAGGACTAAAAGTCAATAATTGAATGGTCAAAGATGTAAGGTGTTAATGGGGCTTAGGTTTGGGTTTACCCTTGAGTGAAGATAAACAATAAGCACCTAATCCATAAGTATGAGTCACGATGTATGGTCCAAGCCAATTAGGAGAAAATTTTCCCCATTTAATTTTTTTTGCTTTGGTTACATGTTGATTTTACTTCAGGACAAGGTCACCGACTTGGAAGGTTCACTCATGGACACATTTGTCATAAACATGTTTGATACATTTTTGGTAAACTTGAAGGTGGTCAAGAGCATTAAAAGGATGTTCGTCTAATAACTCAAGTTGTGCTAAACGGTCCTGATGAAAGTCATTATCATTGAGCATGTCATGGAGAGAAATGCAGAGTGAGGGAATCTGGACTTTGAGAGGTAGAACAACCTCTGTACCAAAGACCAGAGAAAATGGTGTGGCAACAGTGGAAGTATAGATACTAGTTTAGTATGCCCATAGGGTGAAAGGAATGTGCTTATGCCAGTCCTTCTCAATATCGTTAAACACATGAGAATTTTGTTCAGGGTTTTGTTGGTGGATTTGGCTTGGCTATTGATCTATGGGTAATAAGGTAATGTGAAACTCAACTGAGTGCCAAAGGCATCACAAATTTTTCACAAGGTTTTATTTTTGAATTGTTTTCCATTATCAGTGATGAGGTGATGTGGGACACCAAAGTGACAGATGATGTGATGATTGATGAAATCACATATTTTCTCATCTTTCGTGGAAATGAGAGGTATGGCTTCAACCCATTTTGTGTAGTATTCACTAGTGATGATAATCCATTGATGTCATTGGGAAGTATGGGGATTGATCTGTCCGACATGATCCAAACCCCATTGAGAGAAGGGCTAAAGGTCACGTGTGACTTGTAAGGCATGACTAGGTGTATGATGAAGGTTGGAATGTTGTTAGAATTTTACATAATGCTTGACATAGTCACAAAAATCGTGGTTGAGGGTCAACCAGTAATAACCTAGGCAAAGAATACGCTTAGCAACAACGAGGCCACTGAAGTGACCTCCACATATGCCATCATGAACTTCCTTAATGATATAAGGAATTTTGAAACTCATAAGGCACCGTAAGAGAATGCCATCGAAGCCATTTTTGTAGAGGATCCCACCCATGATGATGTAAGGAGAGACCTTTTTAAGAAATTCCCATTATCCATTACGAGTGAGGTCAGGAGGCAAAATGGAATGGGAAAGGTATCCTGAGTATTGTTTATACCAAAGGTCACTTGGGTCAGGTGTAGTGGTTCCAATGGAGTAAACCTTGTGAGGCAAATAAGAGGATGATTGGAGTCTTTGTATGGTGACAAAAATTTTAGAATCAATAGGTGAATCGGGGATGTGAGAAGCCAAGTAGGCCATGGTATCTGTAAATTTGTTGGTTGAATGTGGGATGATTTGAAGGGCGTAATGGTCAATGGTGGTCAAAATTATGTCTACATGATGTTTATACTTTTTAATTGTCTCATTACGACATTAGTATATACCATTGACTTGGTTTATGACCAATTGGGAATCACCAAAGATGTTGATGGATTTGACACCCTAGGCATAGGCAGCTTGGAGAGCTAATACGAGTGCTTCGTATTTGGAAATGTTGTTTGTACAATCAAAATCAAGTTTGAAAGAAAAATTCATTTGTTCACCATCAAGCGGAATGAGGATAACTCCTTCCCCACCCCCACGCTGACACTTAGAACTGTCGAAGAAGAGTGTCATTTGGTATGTAGGCTTGTCCAAGGAAAGGGAAGCAATTGACTCATCTAGAAAGTCAAAATTAGAAGATTGATCCCCAGAAAGAGGTGCATAGTCTAATTGGTCAGTGATGGCTTGGACCTTGATGGAATTTTGGTGGATAAATTCAAGATCGAGGTTGGCCACAAGCATGAGCCAGTGTGTGGCACATTTATTTTGGTAAGATTTGGCATACATGAAGTGTAAGGGGTCGGTGTTGGTCACAACATAAGTTTTGTGATTAAGTAGGTAATGGTGGAGTTTTGTGGCAATGAAAAACTAAGGCTAATCAGAATTTTTTGACATGGGTGTATCAGGTTTTGTAGTCTAAAAGAGTATGGCTTATGTACTAAACTACTCGCTCCCTGTGTTGTTCATCGTGATGAGCGAGCATGGCCCCCAAGGAGTGATTGGTAGTAGAGATGTATAGGTAGAAGGGTTGATCATATTTCGGTGGAATGAGCATGGGTGGTCGGAGAAGATATTGTTTTAAGGCCTCAAAAGATTTATGGCAGTCATTATCCCCATTTAAAAGAGACATCATTCTTGAGAATATGATGAAATGGTTGACACCGATTAGATAATTGTGAAATAAAGTGGCGAACGGACTGTAACTTGCCCTATAGCCTACTGAGTTGCCTAAGATTAGTGGGCAGAGGCATTTCAAGAATGGCCTTGAATTTAGCAGGTTAAACTTCTATACCATGTAATGAAATGATAATTCCCAAGAGCTTCTTGAGAGAACCACAAAGACACACTTCTTGGGCTGAAGGTGAACGCAATATTTAATAAGAAGGTCAAAGATGGTTTTTAGGATGGCGAGGTGCTTGGAGTGGCATTTAGATTTGGCTAGGATATCATCCACATAATCTTCTAATATACAATGCATGATGTCATGGAAGATATAATTCATAGCCAGCTGATAGGTGGCCCCAACATTTTTAACACCAAAAGACATGACTCAGTAGCAGAAGGTCCCCCAATGGGTGATGAATGAAGTTTTTTGTTGATCCTCTGGATCAAGAAAGATTTGGTTATAACCTGAGAAACCATCCATGAGTGACAACATCTCGTGACCAGCGGTAAGGTCAACCAGTTGGTCAATACCAGGTAGAGGGAAGTCATATTTTGGGCAGACTAGGTTGAGGTCATGGAAGTCCGTGTAAATATGAAGTCCCCATGTCACCTTAGTGATGAGGACAATGTTGGAAATCCATCGGGGATAATCAATTGGTAAGATGAAGGAAACTGAAAGGAGGCACTGAAGTTCTTCTTTGACTAGAAGAGCAATTCAATGGTGTGTTGGTACCCCTGATTTAATCTCCTTCACAACTTGAGAATCATCATGGATTATACAAGACACTTAAAGGTAGATAAATGATTTATATGTTGTTTTGTAGCTGGAGAAGTAATTTATCTAACTTTTCAGCACTCAGGCTTTGAAGAAGTGGGTAGTACCTTGAAAGGATTTTGATCTAATCCTCACTATTTTAGGTTGTGCCTCTTAACCAATGTAAGAGAACCTGTAATTACAGCCTCTGTTTTGTGAAGGAGGTGGAGATATCCTTATGTTGTGCAAATTGTATGGAGATGGCCTTGGGAAAACATGATCAATTTTCCATTATTCAAACTCAATAGAGCTGTCACTACTAAATGATGGAAATGTTTTCAAGACAAAGGCTGAGGCTACTAGAGACATGGTATGATCCCTAATTTGCTTTGTGCATTTTTGTAGATGGATTAGATTCTTTTTTTGACACACAATGTAATGCATGGGTAGTATGGGGTAGGATTAGTTATTCTGAATTAAATTTTTGGTGGGATATTTTTAGACAAGACTAACAAGAATTTTCTATATTTTTTTAGAACCTTTGTAAGAAATTTATAAGACCCAAATAGCAGAATGATTCAAAGGGGTTAAGGTACTCCTTTAACCAGGATATGTGCACCAAATGGATGCTTAGATCTGAACTTTTCCACACAATCTCTGAAAATCTGCCACAAAAATATTGAATCAGATGAACCAACAAAGTATCTAGAAATCTCTATTTTATCATGACCTAAGGTGCACCCAAAGGTTTATAAACAATCTCAGAATTCAAAGAAGGTAAAGTGATTTTAAATCTGTTTATCTATTTATCAGATGAAATCTCTTCTGAATGTGATACTGTAGATGCCACTAAACTATCAACAAGAAATGAGACCATGTATGGTCAAGAGAGATTTTAAACACAAGACTACAACAAGAGAAAGAAACAAAAATTAAAAAACATTCTGAAACATAAGTGCATGTAAATTTTGCCAAGAGACAACACAAAATAATCCAGAATGACCAAATTTATCAGCAAGGGAATGTTATAAGAACAATCTCAGAACTTTTTGATGGCTTACAACTAAAACCAACTCAACATGATATAAATCTGATGTAAAAAGGAATTATAAATGGTTCTCAGGTGGTTTCTGTTAGGAATATTATAATGCTTCACATATTTATGTGTGTGAATAATAATTACGTGTGTAATTATTATTGTTGAGAGATTATTGTTAGAGATGTTTATAATATATTGTTTCAACAATATATTATTATATTTATTGTTATGTGTGGGTTACGTGAGTTATTCTCACCCCACATAATTAGGCTTGGTTGAGATTTTGTAGTTGAGTTAGTTTCCTATATTTTAGGGAAACTCCAACCTATATATTAGGCCTATTGTATTGTGTGAAACATATAGAGAATATATTATTATTTTGTTGTGTAAATCTGCTTGTTCTCCAATATTTGGTATCAGAGCAGCGTTTGATCCATACAATGGAGAGTTAATTTGTATAGTGGCAATAGTGTATTACATTTCCTTGAGGAATAGTAGTTTTATCTTTGCAGAGAAGATTTTCTATATGCTATAATTTTGTAATTAGACCTTATAAGTTTCAGAGTAGGGAAAATCCATCAAGACATTTTTTTAGTTGCAGGTTCATAGAAATATTAGAATAGAGTTGCCCATTGGCATATAGTGTTATTTTTGTGTTTCTCAGATATGAATGTGTCCATGATTGCAACTTAAAGGTGTGAATAAGAAGTGTCATTTTATGAGGTTCGAGTTTGGTGTTCAATACTATTGTTTGGCATTTTCATTTGGTATGGATAGCTTTCACGTGCACAGGAATAGGATGTCTTCCCTGCCAATCTAATATATGTGCATTTCAAAACTTCTTCAAAAGGATTCATTTTCCAATGTTCTGAATTAGATTTGATCGACCTGCTTCAAAGGAGTTTCAAATCTGTCAATCAACTGCATAGACTAGTATCTTTTCCTAGCATCGCCATAGAAATCACACCAAGGGCTCGGAGTCAACATTCAAAATTTACATAATCTTACATCCATTTATATCTGCATCTTCGTGTATCTTAATGGATGTTTATCCTGTAATTTTTTGCATTGGGTTCTATGTATTCAGATTCGGTTTCTTAGTCGTGGAGTTGAATTCGGTGTTGCATGAATGATCTGATTGATATTGGCTACGCCTATTCGAGTCTTGCCATTTTTCAAAGAATTCTCTATGATATTGAAGTTGCTCATCTATGCCATTTCTCAGGAGTTTTGGTTGGAAATCCTCCTGAGATATGTCGTTCAACCCTTCCAATATGCATTAAATCTTTGAACGAGTTCCTGGATGCTTATACGTGGCGGCTTGGTGATTATCATTAACAATTGTATTGTGAATTGAAGCTCTCCAACTATGCTTCATTGAGACTCTTATCTCTAGTGTGGATTCCTACCTTAACATCAGTTTCATATTCTTCTAACAAGACTAAATGAGATCTCACATTATTTGGTTGTGGTCGTATTTGCATTCATCAACGTTTTTTGGGATATAGGTATTTTATATTGTAAATATTGATTTTATTCCTATATTTGCGTCGTATATGTCTTGTTCTTTATTTAGTTTGGTTTAATGTTTTAGTCCGATTGGGTATCGGTCATCAAATCATTTGTTAATATAAAGTTACATAGTTTTGGGCTTATGTGATATAAGGTTTATTGTTGATAGAGTATTGTAAAAAGTTTGTAAGAATTCATCTCTATTTGAGTAAAGGTGTCATTGTAAAAATAAAATAGGTGATTTTAGGTTTTTGTTATTGTGGTGTCAAGAGTTGAAAATTGTAAAAACTAAAAAATAAATTTTTTTTGCCTCACGGACACATTTTCGGTGTTACCTGACATCCGAAAAAAATAAATTGTTTCACATTGCGGGAGGGAAGAAAAGAATAAACAATGTGGAACAGTTGAGCTTCATATCCAAATCCAGTTGAGCTAGTAGCATGAAACTGGAGGTAGGAGGCATCAAAGGTTGGAGGTCATTCAGTGACCTCTCGTCAGTTGCCAACGACGAGGCCGCATATCAGCTTTGGTGACAGGTGTGTGTGTAGTTTGATTTTAGTGCTTCCAGTGTGGTGTGCCTCAGTTTGCAGTGATCTTGTTTTCAATAAGTGGAAATTTCACATTGAGGGGGGGAACATCATTCCAATGTTCCAGTTCCAATATGTCATCTTTTTCTATGTATGTATGAGCAACAGATGTCAACATAATTTCCTATGTTATTCCCTACAGTGAGATGTGATGAGGGCCGATAATATTACTTGGCACATCATGATGTGGTTGTAGGTAAACCACTTGAAAACCTTCATTTGTGATTTGTGGTAAACCAATTGCAAAAACCACCATTCTTGGTTGTTGGTAATCCATTTTCAAAACCATCACTTTGTGGTTTGTGGTAAACCAATTGCAAAAACCACCCATTCTCGGTTTTTGGTCAACCGTTTACAAAACCATCTTTGAGGTTTGTGATCATCCTGTGAAAATCACCAGATCAGGAGCAGGTGCAAGTACAAAGGCAGGTTTTCCCCATGTTCACACTAAGGGGGGGAATGTCAGGAATATTATAGTGCTTCACATATTTATGTGTGTGAATAATAATTACGTGTGTAATTATTATTGTTGAGAGATTATTGTTAGAGATGTTATAATATATTGTTTCAACAATATATTATTATATTTATTGTTATGTGTGGGTTACGTGAGTTATTCTCACCCCACATAATTAGGCTTGGTTGAGATTTTGTAGTTGAGTTAGTTTCCTATATTCTAGGGAAACTCCAGCCTATATATTAGGCTATTGTATTGTGTGAAACATATAGAGAATATATTATTATTTTGCTGTGTAAATCTGCTTGTTCTCCAAGAGTTTCTCAGAGAGTGGGCTTCTTCCTAGATTTTCCCGTGAAATTATAAGTTTCTCCAACCTTTTGCATGTCTCAAAACATGAATTATATAACTTTCAATTACATTTGATCCTTCTTTCCCAAGAAAATAATATGCCCAACATCAATTTTGTTACAAAATTCCAACACGATTCACAGATAGGGACATTTAAAAAATTTGAAACAAAAGTTGCTAGGTTTTTCTAAAATGGTGAATCATTACAAATCCTTCATCATTATCTATTGTGGAGGAATATTTTTCATTCTCCAAGCATGCAGATCCCTTTCATTTCATCATTTCATCCTTATCATTCCAAAATTTGATTCTGCAACTTTATAATTTGATATTTCACATTTTTCACGGGATTGAGCAAAACTTTATTTCAAAAACACCGTAAATCTGAAAATTAATCCCCCCTAAAACCACTTGCATTGATCTTTACAAGCACAAAGGACACAAATTCACCAAATATTCAATGAAAAATGATGCAAAATTTACATTTCCATAGTTTCTGGAGCAAAAATGGCGGCCAAAAATGAAAATGTATAGTTACCCTTGATCTACTCTTTCTCCTTCAATCTGTGCCTTCCACGTGTCAAAATATGATTGGGAATTAATTCGGGCTCACTTTTTGACTTTTTAACATTTTTGGAAAAATGGAAAAAATTGAATTTTTTCTCCACCCTTCCGCCCTTGAATTTTGGTGATGACACGTGGCACATGGTGGGTCCCCATTGGGATCACGGCTCAATTCTACGCATTTTCACCCTTTTTTGGAGTTTGGAAAAAAATTCACTTTTTTCCCCATGGGCCCGCACCTCCACCTCTGTCCTTGACATATGTCATGCTCTCTATCGCTAAAATTTTGCGGGCTTATTTCATGTTTTAACCCCCTTTTTCACCAAGGGAATTTTTCCATTTTTCTTCCACGTACCCACACCTCTGATTTCTTCCCTGTCACGTGTTGGTCAATGGTTCATCATGGAGCCACACCTCAAATTTTCATTCTAAGTCTTTTTGCAAAAAGGGAAAAAAATCCCTTTTACCTATGTCGGCCAGCCGACCCACTCTGCCCGCCACATGTCTTCCTCTACTTCATTCTAACCCAAGGCTTAATTTTTTACTCTAAGTCTTTTTATAAAAGGGAATAATTTCCCCTTTGCCCCCACCGGCCCGCACTTCCTTCTATGTCTGCCACGTGTCCACCCCTTGCTCCATTGTGGACCCGCAGACTTTTCTACACCTTATTCCCCTTCACCAAAAAAGGCAAAATTTACCTAATTTTTCTGCTCACCTTCCCATCCCACCTTTGCATGTGAGCGTGACACGTGTCCTTCCTTTGGGACCTGTGGGGTTATGGGAGAAAGTTGCAAAATTTTCCAAAACCAAAAAATGTTAAGTTTTTATAGAAAACCCGCCAAATCTTGACCAACAAAAAGAGGCCATGTATGAGGGGAGGCCTAAGCTATATTTTGACGGGGAAATGACACCCGTATGACCGTCCAAAAACATAGAATTTTCCTACAACCTCCAAAATCAATTTCTTGTTCATGTGTGAGGGTTTTTTTTGGTTAAAAAAAACAAGGGGAAATTTATTTTATTCAAGTTTCAACCATGGGGATAGAAATTTTGAGGGAAAAGAGTAAACCAAATGAGCAACTACGAGCTCCATAGGTAGGGAAAAAGGGAAAAAATGATAGAGGCCCGTGGATTTGGAAATTTAGGGCACAATGTAAGGCACACATGTATTTTTCTTTCAAAATGGGGAAAAATAATGAGTTTGTGAGCCTTTGAAAACATTCAATCTAGAGAACAAAGTTTGCAGACCACCAAACTTGAAGAAAAAATGTTTTTTGAGCACATAGAACAAAGGGGAAAGATGGGAAAATAACAGAGGATCAAAATGGGCACCAACATTGGCTCCTGCTCACAGATGGGCACTCTCAGTGATTTCCACAAGAACAATGTAGACCAAGTGCCAAAATAATCCATTGGGCAAATGAGTCATGAGCCAAAACCATAAAAAAAACAGCTGAGAACCCGAAAAAGATGGCTTCCACACACCAAGGCAAACCAAGAACCACCAAAACACCAAAAATAGAGTAAAATCCAAACACTATACACTTTACAAGTGGTGCATACCTCAAATTTGGGGATTAATCCAAGAAATTCTTCAGATGCCTGCCATTAACAGGAAGTTCAAGCAATTCCCCATCTAAATCTTTGAGAAAAAAGGTATTCTTGCCAATTCTGATATCAATGGAGTAAGGGCCCATTCATAATGCATCAAATTTTCCATGTTTTCCCTTATCTTCATTTCTATTGTCCCATAACAAAACCAGATCTCTAATATTGAAGGCCCTAGGAGTGACCTTCTTGCTAAACAATATTTTCAACTTCTCTCTAAATCTGACATGCCTCTGGTGGGATGCTCTTCTCTCCTCATCTAGCACCACAATCTGATTAATCCTTGCTTCATATGGACTGAACTCTTGATCTTCAAGTTGTTGAGCAAACTAAAATTAAGATAATTTTAGATGTTAGGGAAGCAGAGCTTAAGTTCTATACACTAACTCAAATGGTCTCTTACCAGTATCTCTCTTGGCAGTAATTCTATAAGCCCAAACTACAAATTTCAGTTGTTCACCCCCATTTTCTCTTGTTCAACTCCAAGGTCCTCCTAATGATCTTCAATAAGTTCTTATTGCTAGAATCATCTTTTTCCATTCCCTTGAAGGTTATATTTTGAAGCATAAGTCAAATTGGTTCCATACTCACACATTTCCATCAAAGGCTTAGCTCTAAAACACATGTCATTATCAGCAACAATCTTGACTAGTACACCAAATCTGCATATGATACTATTCAACAAGAAGTCCATAACAATTTGGTGTTTTGCTTTCTTGGTGGGGATTTCCTCTACCCACTTGGTGAAGTAATTTGTGACTACAAGGATCTACTTATGTCCAAAACTAGAAGGGTATGAAATATCACCAATTAAGTCCATCCCCCACTATTTGAAAGGAGCTTTAATTGATATAGGCTGCAAAGGAAGGGATCCTAAAGATTTCATTCTTCCAGAGAAACGCTGGCAACTTTCACATTTTCTAATAAGCATGGTTGCATCTTTGAAAAGAGTAGGACACCAATAACCAACTCTCAAAAATTTGTGTGTTGTAACCCTTCTAACAAAGTGTCCTCCACAAACTCCCCCCATGGAAATCAACAACTAATTTGGGAGCTTCATCTTCAGTTACACACTTCAAGAGGAAACCTTTAGGGTTCTTCCAAGCCAGCCCAAAGTCAGTGATGATGTATTTTTGAGAAGAAAGCTTGAGGGCTCTTTTCTGAGTTTTATTTAAATGATCAGGATAACAAAGGTGTCTACGGTAAAAGATTATATCCTTATACCACTCATAATTTACCAATTTCTCAAGAACATCTTCCTTCTCTTCCTCCACTCATTTACTTCCATAGTTTGCAAGTTGCTCTTAGCCATGATCTTGGCAAGACCCAAACCTCTTACCAACTTTGTGGTTTTGATGTCCATATCATACTCCTACAATTTTTTCACCCATCTACATATTTTACTTGAGATCTCCATCTCTGATAAGATTTATTTTACCATGGTGTGGGGAACATAAGCAACAACTTTTGAACTTAAAACATAAGGCCTGAAAATTTTTGTTGCTTTCACCAAGGAAAACGCTTGTTTTTCCATGATCGTATATTTTAACTAGGCAGCTTGTAAAGCCTTGATAAATAAGGCAATAGGCCTCTCAGCCCCATCTTCATCCTTTTGAAGAAAAATAGATGCAATAGTATTTTCAGAAGCAAAGGAGAATATTTGGAAAGGATTTTTGTAATTCGAGGCTTCCAAGACATGTGCATGTTTAAGTGCCTCTTTGATTCCTTCAAAATCTTGAATAGTAGCCTCCTCCCATTTGATAACTTGATCTTTCTTTAACATGCATGTGATAGGAAGAGTCAACTCAGTGAAATTGGACACAAACCTTCTAATGAAATTGATCTGCCTAAAGAAAGATTGGATGCCCTTCTTCATTCTCAGAATATGCACCCTGCTGATTGCTTCTACTCTCTCTGGATCAATCATGACACTAGCCTTTGAAACAATATGACCAAGCAACTTGGCCTTTTTCACCCCAAAGTGACACTTATTTGGATTGAGAGAGATTCCAAATTCTCTATATCTAATCAACATTCTTTCCAAATGCTGTAAGTGATCTTTTCTACTCCTTGAAAATACAGTCACATCATCTTGATAAAATGTAATGAAGTCATTTATATAACCAGCAAAAGCAACATCAGTTTCTCTTTGGAAGGTAGCTCCAACATTCATGAGACCAAAAGGCATTTTCACATAAACATATGTTACCCAAGGAGTGGTAAAGGCAGTTTTTAAATCTTTCTGACTCCTTGACAACAACTTGATTATAGCTAGAGAAACCATCCAAGGTGGACAACAATTCAGATCTAGTCACAAACTGCTGCATGTTCTCCATGTTTGGAAAAGGATAATTGTCTTTCAATGAAGCTCTATTTATATTTCTAAATTCTACACAAAGTCTGATATCTTCATTCTTTTTTCCGTCTGGCACAAGGTTTGCAAACCAAGATGAATACCTCATGGACTGAATGATCCCTCCCTCTTTCAGTTTCTTCAATTCATCTTGCATTTTCATGGAGAGGAGTGGAATAATTGGCATTTTCTTCTATCTAAATGGATTTTCATTTGTTTCAAGAGGGATCTCATGCTTAAATAAGTCTTCTCTCTATGCTTTCAGCTCTGAATATGACCAGGTAAGGAAGTCTTGATATTGTTTCAACAATTGGAGGTAGGATTGTTTTTCTTCTTTGTTTAAAATGATGCCCAACCAAAATTTTCTTGGTTTGTCATTTGTTCCCAAGCCATGCTCTTCCACATCCCTTGAGGTAGATATGTTTCTATTGATTATGCAATCAACATTACTAAAATTTGACTCAAGAGCAACAAGACCTCTAGGAATGGTGTTAGTTTTCAATTAGATAATATCTTTTCCAAACAAAGTCTCTCTTCCTTTAGTCATACATACCATTGATTCCCAATCAATATGCTGATATACAAACTCACCTAGATTTTTTAAGAACCTTTGCACTTGAGCATCATCATTAAATACTTGCCAATGTTTGATGTTGTTAAGGACAGCTGGCCTAGTTAACACTTCAACATTGTACTCACAATAAGGTGAAATAGTGCAAACTCCAAATATTGACCCCAACACTGCTCACTTGTCAGTAGGAACATTCAAACTTATATCATTGTGCACAATATTGAAGGAATCAAACATCTCAATTAGATCCCAAACTACATGCTTGTACTACTTCATCCTCTAATTTTTTGTAGCATACAGTTTTCTTATTTGTTTGACAAGTAGCTCTGAATCTCCCTTTGCAATGATGTCCTTAACACCATACTTCCATGTAATTCTTAGACCCAACAACAAGGCTTCATACTCAGCAATGTTTTTATTACATTCAAAATTAATCTTGAAGGAAAAAAAAATTTCTTCCAAGCTAGGAGAAATCAAAATTACACCAGCACCATTTCCAAATTTGGAGCAAGCTCCATAAAATAGCAAGGTCCAAGGAGAACATACCTATTCAAGGAACTTTGACTGATCCATTTTGTGTTCTTTTCCATCAGCAAAACTAATAAAATTATCATCATCAACATCAGCAAATAATACTTCATAAGAAGCATTGTTTGGGTCCTCAATTAGATGCAGCATTTTCTTTTCTCTATAGAGCTTGACAAGGCTGCCCTCAATGGGAATGGTGGAAAAAGACATGTAACACCTTGAACTATTGTTACTTCCTCCTGAGAATTCAAGTGTTGATATATGATTTCTTCTATATAAGGACATGTTCCTTTGGTTTGTGAAGTCATGCTTGATATGGATTGTATCTCCTTTGCTCTTGAAGATCTTTGACTCAGCCTTGGATCAGTTGCATCGATCCAAGGAATGTTTTAAGCTTATTCAAGATGAAAACAATTTATGGACCTTACGAAAGTTACAAGGTCTGAATGAGTTTCAATGAACAATCTCGGAGTTTAACTCAGGCTGATCATGATAAATGAAATCTGGTTCCAGATATCGTAACATTAGGAAGGCCTAGACCTTAAGCTAGGTAAGATGTTCTTGGGTATACCGTAAGCTTAATTAGCAATGCCAGATAGGATCCTTTACAGGAATGTTTTACCCTGTTTGGCTCTAATATTGATTGGTCCTACTTGGGAGACCTAGACTGGATTCATTAAGGTTAATAACCTTAACCTAAACTATAACCTATTGGTTAAATAATTGCTAATCTAACCTAGCCCTAAACTATAAGCTTAATACTCCTAAGAGTTAACTTCTTCTAGCGCTATGGATGTAAGACTAATGTCTTACCCTATGTTTCTTAACTATCCTAACTAATGACAAGAATGGAGGGGGACCTATGAAGGGGCGTGAGTCATAGGCAGTGGTTTCCATGGCATTTATGAGGGGGATAAGGATTGAAGGACTTGGGATGCTGTCAGATTTGGTGGGGGTTACAAATGGCTAATATGACCTGACGTGGTAGTATCACCAAGTATGGGAATGTTTGTTTGTTTTCTTTTGGTGATCACCAATTTTTGGCGGTTGGTGGCAATGGAGAATAGGAGGGAGGATGGAAGTTAATGGAATTAATGAACTTCGGTTCCTGAGTGTAGATTGCGTGGGAAGGCATGCAAATGGAATATTGTTTGGTTGTTTGGTTTTCCATGAATTCCATTTTTCACTCTGCTTGAGCACTGGTTCTTCGAACCAGTCATCTACTCTGTGCTGCATGGCAACTTTGAGAATTTCTAGCTTCCTTCTCTATCAGGGAAATTTTATAAGGCATGAAGGTAACAATTTATTGTTGTTTAATCTATCATGGAAGAAGAAGAGAAGGTATGAGCACATTCAAAGGTCTTCTTTGGATTTTTAAGTGACAATATCAGGCATGATAGGCCCTAACTTTTAAAAATATTTCTTTCCTTCAAATGCTTTCATTAGAACAACTCTGTTCAGATGATTTCTTTTGTTCAGTTGGTTTGACTGGAAGCAATGTATTGGTTTTCTTCTTCTCTTTTTGATTTGGGAATCCCTGGTTTGACTTCTGTTGAAGTCCTTGTTGTATTTATATTATGGATTCATCTTCGGCTGAAGACCTTGCTGTGTTAGCATGTTGTTGAACTTTTGTTGAATCCTTGCTGAGTATACATATGGATTTGACTTCTGTTAAAATGCTTGTTGTGTTTACATTTGGTTCAACTCTGTTGAAATGTGTACTGGGATTACATATGAACATGACTCTGTTGGAGTCCCTGCTGTGTTTTCATATTGGTTCGACTTCTGTTGAAGTCTTTGCTGAGTTTATGTTATGAAAGTGACTTCTGTTGAAGTCCTTACTGTGTTTATATTATGAAATCAACTTCTGTTGAAGTCCTTGCTGAGTTATATTATGGAATCAACTTATGTTGAAGTCCTTGTTGTATTTATATTATGGATTCATCTTCTGTTGAAGTGTTTGCTATGATTATGTATGAACACGACTTCTGCTGAAGTCCTTGCTATGTTTACATGTTGGTTCGACTTCTGTTGAAGACCTTGCTGTGAATACTTGATGAATTCGACTTCTGTTGAAGTCCTTGCTGTTTTTGCATGTTGATTCGACTTCTGTTGAAGTCTTTGCTATGTATACATATGGAATCGACTTTATTGAAATGTTTGTTATGATTGCATATGGATTCGACTTTATTGAAATGTTTGTTATGATTGCATATGGATTTGACCCTATTGAAATGTTTGTTGTGATTGCATATGGGTTCGACTTTTGTTATGTCGTTTCCTTGCTTCTTGATTAACTGAGGTAATAAGTTCCCAACTGTACCATGTTAGATGTTACGTGGGATGATTTCTTAGTTGAGGAATGACATAAAAGGAAACTATTGTGTCTTATTTAGTTGGTTTACTATTTATCACTAGTTGTATGAGCTTTTTTTGTTGCTTGATAGCTTCTGGTGAATACATGGTTGATTTGAGATGAAACTGTAATTCCTTCTTTGGAGCTTGACTGGTTTAGTGGCAAGTGTATGAATACAAGCCTGTACCTCTGTTGAAAAGGGGTTGGGATGGGCAATAATTATGGGTTATGTAAGAGATGAAATATCTAGTGTAGCTGTGTTTTCCTTACGATTTAACTTGGTTAATGGGAACATAGTCTAACTGAGAGAAATCTTGTTTTGAGGAACTCTGAATCCTAATAACGTGTGGGTAATCCAAGATCTGCATGATGGAAATTAGGTTTTGTACTTGGAAGGGATGGGATTGTGTTGATTTTCCTTGCTTTCCTTTCTTCCCTAAATGAATTCAAGATTGATTGTATATGCTTTGCTCCTGGAAAGTTGGTACTGTCCTAAATTTGTTTGGAATGGAGATCTGAAATCCTTTATTCTATCTCTTAAGTTGTAAAGCACATGTGGATATAGGAGTTTTAGAATATGAAAGTATACTCTCCCTTTCTGGAAAATTATTAGTACTCCCTTCTTTTGTATTTCCATAAGAACTCTACTATAGGGGTGTAAGAGGATTAAACTGTTAAATTTAGGAGGAAAGAATGGTAAATGCTTAGTCTTGACCTAAGTTCTTTTCTTATTTACAGTTATAGTAATACCTTGTTTGAGTTATTCAGTTATCTAATTTAATAAAAGTAGAATTGTAATAGAAGTTGGTATATCTATCGATGTCATGGAAATAATGCAATGAGTATAAAGGAATTTCTTTAGAGGCTATAATCGGTCTTTGCTAAATTGTTAAATGTAAATTTGCTGGGTACATACACTAGTAAGAATTTCATTCTGGAATGGAGTAATTTTTATTGGATTGTTATTGTCCCTTGATTTCAGAGGGATGTATATATTAGATTCATTTTGTTCTTCTTAGTCTCTAACATAAGATGAATTATCCGAGAAGAGTCAATATGGTAGTTATATTATGAAATTATGTTGAAAAGTCATGTATGGTAGAAAAATAATTAGTGTGATTCATGTTTATAGGTTTGATGAAATGATTTCATTTAAACAGGTTGTCAAATGAAAACAATTGGGGAATGTAATTGTTTTAAGAAATAGTGCTTATCATGCTCAGTTCATTGAACTGACCCGTGCTAGCAATTTTTGCAGATGGTCATCATAAGTGGTAAAGACACGCAAATCCGATATGATGATTAGATTATTTAATCTGGTTTTATGATGAATTCTAATTTTATTTCTCTATTCCTTGGTTTTCTTCTCTAACGATTTCCTCAAATTTCTCTTCTATTTCCTCTATATTTTCTTCTTCTTGTTTATTTATGTTTTCTTCTTATTTCTTCTCCTCATCTACTATTTTTATTCTCTCTGAATTCCTCAACAAACTCCTTCATTCCAGTTACTTCTTATTCTTCTTCACCTCTTTTCTTAATCATTAATGGATATCAATTCCTCTTCATTCCACCCTTCTGATTCTAATACTCTTTTAAATGCTGGTTCTAATCCTCCTATTAAATGTTGTAAATCCCTAATTAAGATTACTTGTCTTGTTAGAGCATGTTGAACTAGAATTTCTATAGTATACTAAACCACGAGATTCCATGGAGTAACAAAAACTTGTTAGTCTCCACAAGACACGGGTATTATAGCTAGAATTGAACTACTTGCCTTTGTTTCTAGGTAAGCCAATTCGCTATCCTCCGCTTGACGTGGGTGATTATTTTTTCTCTATCCTCTTCTCTACTTTCTTAACTTTATCCGATTTCTCCTTCCTCCTGTTCATTTTCTTTGCTCTTTCTTCCTAGACTATCCTTTATTTTTCTAAATTTTTCTCCACTTCGTTCTTTTCCACGGCTATTTTATCTCTTTCTTCCATCCTCCTCATTCTTTCTTAATTAAATCACTAATTATACTTAATTATCTTAATCTCTTCTTACTAGCTATCTAATTTTTTCTTTTTATTTTTTCCCCTAACCAACAACTCATTATTTATGATAAGTCATGGTTCTTGAATCGCCCCCCTTCACATCTATCATATCATAGTTCTTGTCCCCCTAAAGGAACTTTTCTGCTTCTCTATTTAATACCTTTTTGATCATTAACACTTTAATTAAGAATGGAGCTGATTGAAGAAATTGACCATGGGCTCCGCTTAAAACTTCTTGCTTCTTATTATCAAAACTCATCCAAAATTGAATTACCAACATGATTATGTAAGAATTTAGAGTAGTTTCATACCAGTAATCAAGTTGCTCTAGTCCATGGTTCGTCAAAGTATTTTAATATGGTTAATTTTACCGCATCCCACTCAAAAGGTTG
Organism: Taxus chinensis; assembly: GCA_019776745.2. Taxonomy (NCBI): domain Eukaryota; kingdom Viridiplantae; phylum Streptophyta; class Pinopsida; order Cupressales; family Taxaceae; genus Taxus; species Taxus chinensis. The sequence continues at coordinate 552,030,190 of CM034149.1, forward strand.
TCTCAAGCACATATGTGACCATTCTTTCCTCTTTGCATGTGCTAATAAATAGGGCCTCAATAGATGAGGAATTTGGGCCTAAAATTCTTGGCCTAAAATTCTTCTCCGTACTCTCCAAACCCTTCTTCTTCTGCTGCTATGCAAGTTATCTTCTATCTTTTTTATTCTCCTTTTACAAATATGTCAATCTATTTCTCCCACCACTTTTAAATCTCTAATAATGCGGGCTTCCAATACCCTGGTGGTGAAATCTTTCTTAACATCCACTTAACACAAGGAACTTGGGCTCAAAAACTAAATGTTGACCTAAGACCCCGACAAACTTGTGAGGCTTAGGAATATTTGACCTTAGTTAAGGATGTACTCCGGAAATACACCACATATAATCTCAGAAAAAAAATGTAAATGGAAGCAAGTAACATATTTCATCCCAAACTCTAATCTTTATTTATTTATTAATAATGATTACATCATATAGTCTTCCCATTCTATCTCACATATTCTATCTCTCCTAAAAAATATCTCAATATGGCACTCAATCATATAATTCTCATGATGCACACATATACAATACATAAGTTACAATAAATATAGAAAATACAATTTATCCCAAAAGAAACTTCTTTTGACTCATGCCTCTATAAACTTCTTTCTCATAGTGGTTTATTTTGTCTTAAATCCACGACTCTTTTTCGGCTTCTACAGTTCTTCCTAGTGATTACGTGGATTTTTCCAATTGTTCGGAGACTTCCTTTGTGTATCACATATTTTCTTATTCTCTTTCAAATTTCTCCATGTATCGTGGCTTTGTAGTCTCTCGCAGCTTCATCCTTTATTCACAGCTTTGTAGTCTCTTATGGATTCCCTATTTCCTTCGTGGTTTCATATTTGTTTTGGTGACTATTCCTTTAACTCTGCATCTTATACCAAAAATTGATGAAGAATCCTGTCAACACATCTCAAGTGGTTCTATGCTTAAGCATGGGGGAAAATATAAAAAAAAACCAAAAAATTATGAAAGATAAAAAAAATACAAAAAAAAATCAAAAAAATCAAGAAAAGAGTAAAGAGGGAGAAACAAGTCGTCCAAGTGTGAAAGCCATGTAATTTTGGCACTTTGGACAAGTCATAGGGTGAAGACCAGTTTCTGGCACCTTGGGAGGATTCATATTTCACAAGAAATTTCACATCTAAAAGGATACATTTACTTTAATCTAGGGCTAGTTTTATAGAATCTAAGAATCCTTTTAAGCCTATCATATGTGGCCTTGATTCGATTGATTTATTCTTGTATATATGTGTGGAGAGATTCACTCTTGTATATTACCATCTAACATTGGGGGTAGCTTTACATATTCACATTCTTACACATACGCATGTGGCATTCTACCCTTATATATCCCATTTAACATTGGGGGCATCCATGTTTCTCCGATTTTTCTGTACATAGCTTCAGAAAAATTTAAGAAAAAAACAAAAAACATTCAAATATGTTCAACAAAACTTCAAAAAAATTCAAAAATAGCATAGAAAAATCTAAAACATTAGAAAACATCTCATATAAAATACAAAAAACAATAGAACATTGTTTCTAAAAAACTCCCAAAAACAACATAAAACACATCGAAAACTGTCTCACAAAAAAAAGTACTACTTTGCTTACTTGTTTGTTTGTTTCTGGATTTTCTTGTTTATTCTTGTGTAGCTTTCCTTGTTTATTTGTAAATTTGATATAGTGTGTTGCTTAACATACTTCTTGATATTGGTCTATTCTTTTCTGGATTAGATTCATTCTTGTTTATATTTAGTGCGTTTTTCATGTTTGTATATATTTATACATAGTTGTGTTGTTTTTTTTAGTGTGTAAATTTGGTAGATTTGTTAAACGTTTGTTTGTGCTTGTTTTTTTCTTGTACATTGTTTGTTATCACATCACATACATCATATATATCTCATCAATAAAAAATAAGCTACATAATCATGAAAATAAACTTCCAACATGTATGCTAATCTAGTATCATCCTACCATATCATCATATGGGGAAATAGGAACTGCCTTTTGTCCACCCCACAATATCAAAAAATTAAAAATGTGGACTAATCATAAGTATCTCATCAAATACAATGTGATATCATCTAATGATATCACATAAATCAAACACATGTGATACAATCATAACATCATAATAAAAGTCCAACATCATCATAGACCATAATATGTCCATCAACACATGTAAATAAATCAAAATATCAATGTCCATATACAATGTGTCTTCTCTATATAAAATCACCAAATACAAATTATGACATCATGGGCATGGACCAAAAAAAATGTGCCTTCATATCGAGGCATACAGAAAAAAGATACATCTGTACATATACAACAATAAAAGTAGTAAACTATGACTCCCTCCCATATGCGGACTACCAAGTCTACCACCAAGTGGTGACATCTACAATGGACCTTGTGGAGGTGACATCTGTTGGGATGAAGCTACATGATGTACCGAAGGACTCTTTTGGGATAATCATTGTGGAGTAACCATCCATTCCTCTAAATCTCGATGTCGACCTATTGATGGTTCACTGAATGAATAGAGGTCTAGATGGCTCTGTGATCTCGATGTCGACCTTGGATGGCCAACTGAATGTGATAGCTTGCTTCCCCTCTTGGATAGTGACATGATACACATCCCTATAATATGCTACCTCACCATTAGCTATGGCTGAATTAGAAAACACATATGGGGTATCCAATGCAGTGGCTTCCTGTCTAAGCACTAAGATCTCTGATGTGAGTCTTGCCACATCCTCCTAAGGCTGATTCCACTTGGTAAAAAATAACATCCACTCTCCCCACAATTGATCTCACTCTATCTGGAGTCGATCTCACTCCGCTGTGACCTGATGTAATTGGGTTGTAGAATGCTGTAACAACATTGTGACCTGCTGTATTTTCCTTGCCATCTGTTGAACCTACTACTTAAATACCACCTAAGCCACCCCCATCTCCTCCACCTCCTCCACCTCCATCCCCTCTACCTCCTAGTGGACTATGTGGCAGACTAACAACATGAGCTTGATGTAATGGTCCTTGTGGAGGAACATGTTATAATGGTCCTTAAGGAGGAGCAGCATTGTAAATGGCACATGAAAGGTCCAGACACTGGTAACCTGAGGCAACCTATTGTAATGGCACATGAATTCCAACCTATAACCTGAACCTATAAATGTGGAGGTTCCCAAGCCTTCTCATGTCTTTTCCCCTGCACTCCCTGGCCATCCCTGCCACCATCTCCCCCATCAACATCAAACCCTTCATTTTATCCACCATGTTATCTTGGTTGTGCTCTCCCATGCAAACGAGGTCGGTCCTTTGCAATTGGTACCTCCCTTGTATCTAGTGATGCTTATGAACTAGTCATATGCCTATCTCAAATATGTAGTACTGTAGCATACCATCTTGGAGATGCTATCACCTCCCCAGGATCTACAATATGTCCTAACTGTATCTAAGGCCGTGGAATAATTAGTTTAAAACTATCTCAGGCTCGTTGAGTCCTAATCAACGGCCCAATGTCAAAAGTATCCTAGGAATGATGACCATATCAAAAATCATCTACAAGAATGTCATGAACAACACCAAATTATCTATGTCCTGAACAAGTCCCCGGAAATGATGCCATTTGGGTGTTGGTACCCAGATTTAAACTCCTTCACAACTTGAGTAGCATCATGGATTTTAAAAGACACTCAGAGGTAGATAAATGATTTATATGCCATTTTGTATTCGGGGAAGCAATTTATTTGACTTGTTAGAACTCAAGCTTTGAAGAAGTGGGTGGCACCTTGAAAGGATTTTGATCTAATTCTCACTATTTTAGGTTGTGCCTTTTAACCAAGATAAGAGAACCTGTATTGCAACCTTTGTTTTGTGAAGGAGGTGGATATATCCTTATACTGTGCATATTGTATGGAGATGGCCTTGGGAAAACATGATCAATTTTCCATTATTCAAACTCAACAGAGTTATCACTACTAAATGATGGAAATGATTTCAAGACAAGGCTGAGGCTGCTAGAGACATGGTATGATCCTGATTTGCTTTGTGCATTTTTGTAAATGGATTGTGTTCTTTTGTTGAAACAAAATGCAATGCAGGGGTAGTATGGGGTAGGATTAGTTATTCTAAATGAAATTTTTGGTGGGAGATTTTAGACAAGACTAACATGAATTTTCTAGATTCTTTGAGGACCTTTGTAAGAAATTTGTAACACCTAAACAATAGAATGCTTCAAAGGGGTTAAGGTACTCCTTCAACTAGGACATGTGCACCAAATGGAGGCCCATATTTGCACATTTGCACTCTTCCACACAATATTTGACAACCTGCCACAAAATAGTGAAGCAGATGAACCAAAAAAGTATCCAGAAATCTCTATTTTATCATGACCTAAGGTGCACCCAAAGGTTTACAAACAATCTCAGAATTCAAGGAAGGTAAAGTGACTTTAAATATGTTTATCTCTTTATCAGATGAAAGCTCTTCTAAATGTGTTGTAGATGCCACTAAAATATCAACAAGAAATGAGACCATGTATGATCAAGAGATATTTTAAACACAAGACTACAATAGAAGCAAGAAACACAAATTGAAAACATTCTGAAACATAAGTGCATGTAAATTTTGCCAAGAGACAACACAAAATAATTCAGAATGACCAAATTTATCAGTAGGGGAATGTTCATAAGAACAATCTTAGAGCTTGTTGATGGCTTTACAACTGAAACCAACTCAACATGATACAAATCTGATGCAAAAGGAATTAGAAATGCTTCTTAGGAGGTTTCTCAGAGAATGGGCTTCTTCCCAGATTTTTCCCATGAAATTCTAAGTTTCTCTGACTTTTTGCATGTCTCAAAACATGCATTATATAACTTTTCATTTACATTTGATCCTTCTTTCCCAAGAAAAGAATATGCCCAGCATCAATTTTGTTACAAAATTCCAACATGATTCACAGATAGGGACATTTAACAAATTTGTAACAAAAGTTGCTAGGTGTTTCTAAAATGATGAATCATTACAAATCCTTCATCATTATCCATTGTGGAGGCACGTTTTTGATTCTCCAAGCATGCAAACCCCTTTCATTTCATCATTTCATCCTTATCATTCCAAAATTTGATTCTGTAACTTTATAATTTGATATTTCACGTTTTGCATGGGCATGAGTAAAAATTTATTTCAAAAACACCTCAAATCTACAAATTAATCGCTAAAACCACTTGTATTGATCTTTGCAGGCACAAAGGACACAAATTCACCAAAAATTTGATGAAAAATGATGCGAAATTTGCATTTCCACACTTCCTGGAGCAAAAATAGCGGCCAAAAATGAAAAGGTACAGTTACCCTTGATCTACTCTTTCTCCTTCAATCTGGGCCCTCCATGTGTCAAAATACAATTGGGAATGAATTCAGGATCACTTTTTGACTTTTTAACATTTTTGGAAAAATGGAAAAAATTTACTTTTTTCTCTGCCCCTCTACCTTTGAAATTTGTGATGACACATGGCATATGGTGGGTCCCATTGGGATCATGGCTCAATTCTACGCATTTTGACCCTTTTTGGAATTTGGAAAAAATTCACTTTTTTCCTGGTAGGCCCGCACCTTCGCCTTTGCCCTTGACACGTGTCAACCTCTCTATCGTTGAGGAATCTGTGGGCTTATTTCATGTTTTAACCTATTTTTTGCTGAGGGAAAATTTTCTCATTTCTCCATCCGCAGGCCCGTGCCTTCTGGATTCTGTCCTCTACCACATGTCAGTCGTTGATTCATCATGTGGGCCAATGCATCAAAATTTCACCCTGACTCCTTTTACAAAAAAGGGATAAAATTCTCTTTTGCCTCCGCCGGCCCGTTCTCTTTGTCTCCGCGATGCCACATGTCCTAAGTCCTTTTACTCCATTGCGGACCCGCTAGGACCTTTTCCACAACCTTTCTTCTACTTTTCCATTTTCTGCCAAAAAGGTAAAAAATGCCCAAGTCTTCCACCGGTCCTGCTCTTCCTTCTGACCCTGCCCTGCCACGTGTCCACCCTGATTGGCTTGGTGGACGTACGGGCCTTTCTTTACTGTTTTTTTCCCTTCACCAAAAAAGGAAAAAACTTGCCTAAGTCCCCTACTCAACCTTCCATCCTGCCTTTACATGCGAGCGTGACACGCGTCCTTCCTTTGAGACCTGCAGGGTTGCGGGGAGAGTTGCAAAATTTTTCCAAAACAAAAAAATGTTAAGTTTTTATAGAAAACCCACCGAATCTTGATCCAACCAGAAGAGGCCATGTATGAGGGGATGCCTGAGCTTAATTTTGATGGGAAAATGACACCCGTATGACCGTAAAAAAACACATAATTTTCCTGTGACCTCCAAATTCAATTTTTTCTTCGTGGGTCAGAAGGATTTTTTGGTCAAAAAACAAGGGGAAATTGATTTTATGCAAGTTTTGAACCATGGGGATAGATACTTTGAGGGAAAAGAGCAAAAAAACGAGTAATTATGAGCTCCATAGGTCGGGGAAAAATGGAAAAAAAATGACAGAGGCCTGTGGATTTGGAAATTTAGGGCACAAAGTAAGGCACACATGTATTTTTCTTTCAAAATTAGGGAAAAATAATAAGTTTGTGAGCCTTTGAAAGCATTCAATCTGGATGAACAAAGTTTGCAGACCACCAAACTCGAAGAAAAACATTTTTCAAGCATGTAGAACAAAGGAGAAAGATGGGAAAATAATGGAGGATCAAAATTGAAAAGATAGATTTAGGATCCATCAACTCCATCAGCGAAGGTGGTGATGAAGGCAGATAGGGTGAAGAAGGCGGAGAAGAGCTGATGTCCTTGATGAGTTCAATGTGGGCCTATTTGTTAGGTGGTTTAGGAAAGCTGATACCACACGGTCATTATGTTTGCAAGTGGTACATGGGATAACGGTATGGTGGCATTTCTCGTAAAAGCCAAAACTGAAACCCTTCCACACACATCGGTGTAGGAAGGTGTGGGAAAAATGATGAGGTGAGAGACTTGAAGTCAACAGAAAATGGGTGGGGATGGTGACTCAGGTGTTTAAGTGGTAATCAAGAGGTGAGACTGGTACAAAGGTGAGGAGGACCATAAAGGATGGTTATCATGTGGTGAATAGCAGGGGTGTTGGTGAATACTTCCGTACTCTTGTGGGGTAATAAATGTGGTGACACTATATAGGTGATACTCCCCCATAGCATGAGACGTTGAAAAACACCTTCCTAAGGGATCAATGGTTGGTATAGTATGTGGGTAGCTAGAATGGATGATGTGTTAGAGGTCAGATCGGAAGGTGGAGCTAATTGGAAGTGGGAGGCTGATGGGTCAGCCATCGTAGAGGTTGTGGCAGTGGTAGGGAATGGAGGAGGTATGTGTAGTTGAGGTAGCAAGCGGTATTGGTAAGCGGAGGTGTAGCGAAAAAGCTACACGGTAGTGGGTGGAGGTAGACGCTTTAATGGATATGAGAACATCATTGGGTTCGGTAGAGCATGTTGCATGTTTTGAAAGGTGATGGTGTCAGCCAGGATAGTGTAGGTGTGCCCTTTGTGCTCAAAATTTACACAACGATGCAAAGTGGAAGGAACACACCCCATGACACGAATCTAGGGTCTACCAAGTAATAAGCTATATTAGAAATTCCCCCTCGAAGACGTAGAATGATTTTGGGATAGTGCGGGGGTCCCACACAAATGTGGATGATGACAGTGCCTAAGTGTAAGAGGTGATAGCTTCATTGAATGAACGTAACATGACAGGATGTTTATGCATGCAATTGTTAGATATGCACATTTGAGCGAATGCATGGGATGAAATGATGTTAATACTAATGCCCCCATCAATCATCACACATTGTACACTATATTTCATCACTGTGGACAGAGATGAAGAGAGCTAGGTCCTGGGTCATCATGTTTGGTGTGGATGTGATCTCCTCCTCTGAGAAGCTAATGAAGGATACTTGGTGAATAGGTTGGAGGTGTGCATGAAGGTGGTAATTTTGTAAGAGAACCTACATGATGAGGTGTGATGGTGGAGGCTAAGGGTGTAGGGTCATTGGGAAAAACCTCAATAGATTGAATAACCTCCATGAGAGCTTGATGGTGGGATTCTGAGGTTTGAATGAGGTCATATAAGAGACATTTTGAGGGGGGACTGGTGTAATTGTTTGAGTATGGTATGATGTGTGACTCCTGTTAGGAATGGGGTATGTGGGGCTACGTAGATAGTTATTTTAGGTATGGGTGCAGATGATATGTTGGGTATAAAATTGGTTGGTGGGTCGGTTACCTTTTCCTTTCCTTTTATCTTTTTGGGAACTGGATAGCAACATAGATCATGTTGATCTGAGGTGGGGAGGTAGGAAAATGGAGAAGGTGTAACCATGGGTGGTATAACGACACGAAGGGAAAAAACCCACCGAAGTGAGAAGGAATCCCTGTGAGGTGAGCTGGAGCACATTGACATTGGGGTGGTGGCATGACGAGTTATTTAATGTGAACCATGTTAATTTTAAATCTTACAGGTAGTTCTAGGAGTTGTGGGGGTGGAGGTCTGGGTCACTGAGTAGGCAGTGAGTGAATAGCTTTGGGAATGGGTGTTACTGAAGGCATGGGGTCCTCATCGAGAAGGTCATCGTCGTCAAATTTGGCTTCCAGGAGGACACAACTGGATAAGGGTAGGTTTCAAGGCCCTGGAGTTCTCCACATCGTGCCCTAGAACATGATGGTAGACAAAAAATTTAGTGTCATCAAACCCTTTTGGCTTCCGTTTGAGGGGGTCATAAGGTCTGAGCAGATGGTAATGTAATGACAAAAGTCTCAAGGAGGTTGTTTAAAATTTTGGCATAGGACCCCACTAGTGGGTCGCAATGAGAGGTGAAAGTGGGTTTGGGTGTAGGTATGACTAATTGTTGAGCAAAAATCCTCGTAGGGGGGGGAATGGGTTGAGCTATGGTTTTTAGTGTGTTGGTGTAGATCTTGGGTGTCGATCATGTTTGTTTGGTTAAGAGTAGGGTATATGAATAGGTAGGAGGGTGTGTGGTTGTTTTGAGTACGTTATAGGGAGGTAACAGAGGACTTTGGTCTTTAGGTTCCACCAGTCTTGGGTAAAGGTGATACGAGCTGTATGAGGTCTAGAAGGAAAAGGCAGATAGGTGGAAGGGGACGTGTTACCCATGGGGAAAACAGAGGTGCTGTGAAGGTAGATTGAAAACATGGGTTGTGAAGGGGGTGAGAGAGATAAGAGATTGAAGCATAGTTGGGGGTAGTGTAGAAGCTTACGAATGAGTATTGGAGGTATGGGTGGTAAAGATGCTGTAGGTGTAGGGCGTAAGTTGTGTCAGGCATGCTTAGGTAGGGTAGAGGTTTGTGAGGAAGGGATGGGATGTTGTGTTTTTTGTTTAATCGATGGGTAGAGGTTTCTTAACCGGGTTGGAGGGTTGAGGTCCTAGGATGGATGGAAACGGTGACAGGTGATGAAGGTGTGATTGACGCAGGCCAGAGCTGCGAGATCGATGGGTTTGATTCTTTTGTTTAGGTGTCAGAGTAGGTGTGGTGATTAGACTTTTGGAGGATGTAGCTAAATCTAGTTTGATAGGTGGATGAGTAAGGTTGGCAATTGGGGTGACCGCTAAAGGTGGTAACATGTTAAGGCAAGGAAGATGATGTATGTGTGGGTTTGAATTTGGATGCGTGTTGGGTTATGGGTAAGGGTGTGATGTTGAGCTATGAGTGAGTGTCGTGGAAGAAGTTGTGATAGAGGTAGTTGTGTTTCATTTGGATTGGTCAAAATATTTTTGGATAGATAGTGGAAGTGTCAGCAAGTGACATCTGCATTTGTGTTGAGACATGAAGTAGAAGATGCCCCCAAAGTAAGGCTCTATCCACATAATCTAGGTGATTGGTTAAATGTGAGAAAGGCACTATTGTAGGTGAGGTTGATGAGGATCCAATGGCGATCCGTGTAAAATGTGTCTTAGAGATGGGGAATTTTCTAGCTTTGGATTCCGTGGGTAAGAGAGTCGAAAGTAAGTCCACAGGATCTTGGGTAACTGATGGAGAATGATTACCTAGAGGTAAAGGTATTTCTACTAGATCCTTGATAGGAGGAGGAGAAAATGTGAGCTCCTATGTCGGTGGAGGAGATAATGGGTGCTCCTCTGTGGGTGGAGGAGCTGATGGGTGATCCTCTATGGGTGGAGGAGATGATGGGTGCTCCTTTTTAGGTGGAGGAGATGATGGGTTCTCCTCTATGGATGGAGGAGAAAAACAAGTATCTTCCATAGAATAGAGAAGTATTGTGGGTGACAGCTCTCTAGGTGGAGAAGTCAAAGGTGAAATAGTCTTGATGTTAATGGAAGGATCCTCCACAAGTGACCAAGGCGGTGAAGGGTGTTCCTCTGTAGGTGGAGGAATAGGTGAGTGGGTTCAATTTTACGTGGTGGACTTCGGGCTAGGATTTCCTTGATGGAAGGAATATGAGGTAATTGGGTAGCAACGGGTGTATCGCTGAAAATAGCGTGGACCTCACGGGTATGGCTACCATGAATTGAGTTCTCTCCAATTTGATCAGAAGAAGGGTCGTGATTAGGAAATGGGTTCTTGAAGATATGTAGGTTTTGATTGGTAGGTGCATTAGGATTATCCAAGGTTAACTTGCCTTTCTTGAGCATTTCTTAGACAATGTTTTTGAAAGTGATGCAATTTCCATCACTATGACCTTTTACTCAATGATAGTTACAGAAGTTGTGTTCTTTGTACCACATGGGTGTGGGGCAAGAAGGGCCAAAACCAGTGTGTGGTTTTATGGGAGGAAGGGTGATGGCCCCAACTTTAATGATATTTTCTAATATAGAAGAATAAGGTTCCCCAATTGGTGTGTATTTCCATTGTTCATGTCTGAATTAAAAAATCTGGATAGGAGAAAGATTAGATGAGGGACTAGCTTGATTTGATGGATGAGCTGGGCCGGCCTTGAGTACCACTGTATTAGTAGTTCCTTTGGATTTGAATAATTATTCTGTGGTTTTTAAGAAGAAGAAGTATCATTTGATTTGAATTCCGAGTTCTTATTGCGTAGTTGGATTTTCTTTTCTTCGATGGACCAAATCTCTAGCTTCTGTGCCATGGTGAATGCTTCATCGAAGGTTCAGAAATTATGGACCTGTAGGGTCAGTGAGATATGTCTAGCAAAAGCCCACGTGAAGAGCTCTATGAGTTTGATTTGTGGTAGTTGGAATGTGAGTTGATTGATCAGGCTACGCCAATGAGCAACAAAATATGTGATAGATTCAATGTCATACTACACGTGTAGATTAGAGGTCAGTCATGGTAAACTTTCTTAATGACATTGATGGAGAAGTGATCCCAGAAGGTTTGGGCTACCTAAGTGAATGAGAAGATAGAATGTCTAGGCTAACCCATTGTACTAGTCCAATTGTAGGGCTTAGGTCACAGACATAGGAAAGGTCCTCAGAAGTAAAGTGTCATCATGGGCGATCAGATAGCACCCATGTTTAAAAGACTGCAAATGCTGTTGCGGGTATTTCTTTGCTATTGAAGAGGTTAAATTTAGGAATTTCTTAATGCATGGGGATATGGGATGGCATATGAATGGATGGGTGTATAGGCTCATTATAAATCTCATTGTAGGTGAGGATTTTTACGGGTGCCAAAAACCGATGCCTCCAATGTCTGCATATTGTCCATCATTAACTTGATTTAGGTCATTGGTAGGTTGTGGGTGGTATGGGTGCCTCCTATAGCATAAGGAGGTTGGTGTTGGACATATGATGGAGGGGTGGCATTCATAGTATATGGTGATTGCTGTATAGCTAGATTGAGAAGGGAGGGAAGTGAAATAGGGGGGTACCGTACCCAGAATGAATGATAAATGAAACGGGAGGATGCTGATAGTACGTATATGGAGGTGGAAGGGTCATGGTGACCCTAGTGGTAATGGGGGCCATTTAGGATTATGGAATAGAAAGAACAATGTTTTGAAAAGGGGTAGGGGTCACCGACACTGGGGTGTGGTTATGTAGCTACGGGTATATGTGAAATAATAGGTGTGGATGAGGGTTATGTTCTAGGTGGTTGGCAAAGGTATAGTGGATGTGGCGGGTGCAATAGATGTGGGCAAAGATGGTGACAGTCATAGTAGGTATGGGGCATAGCTACGAAATGAATGGGAGGCAGAGGAAGGTGTGGGTAGTGCATGGAGCTAGAGGAATGTTGGAGCAGAAGTAGGAGCAAGTTTCGAGGGCAATAGATATGGACATGCTCGTATATAAACTAACCCAAGTCATCTTGAGTGGTTGAGTGAGTAGAAGATAAAATTGCAAGGATGTAGGGTTTTGGTTAAGGAGTCGTGTGAACTCCTTGTCTCCTGTGGTGATATTGATAAGTTGGGTAAGGATCCATGGATTATAAAATAGAAGGTGTTTGAAGGACTAGGTGGGAGGTGGTTGATGACTGGCATGTGAAATATAAGAGCATTTTCTTGGCTTCAGGTCAGCACCATGTGAATAAGCACTTACGTGGAAGAACTGATTTTTGTAAATGACACAAAAATACAACAGAGACAGGGTAAATAGGTGGTGGTAGGTGAATTGGGGTTAAAATGTCAGCTGGAAAATTACACAGGCTAATTGATAACGGTTAGGTTAAAACCGACGTCCAGTCACAGATAACCGCGGTCGGTCACTGTGGAAAAAGAACAATTTTCCAAAACAAGGTAAAAAGGCTAATAATTTTCTAGGTATGATAAGCTGCAGATGTATTTTATCAGGACAAATAAGATGATGAGATTTATAGAGACTCTGAATAGTCAAATAATATGAAACAAGTGTCCTTTTGGGTAGGTTAACCAAAAGAACATTAAACTGATGCACTGGTTAGAGTGAAAATTGGTGACGGTCAGAGGGTAACCGACGAAGGTCACTGGACTAATACCAGTTACTGTGAAATTGAAACAAAGATGAAAAAAAGGTGGTTGTGATTTAAAATCAAATGTGGAATCAAACCCAAAATTTTGAGAATGATGAGAATATGGGGTCCAGGAAAACTCATACGAAGTTGGAATACAACAACTATGATGAGGAGTGTGCAAGGAGAAATAAAAAGATGAAGAACATGTCCTCTCACCTCAAAATAAAAGTCAAGTAGAAACACTAAGAAAAATATGATCCTAAGAGTGCTCTTTCCTATTATGTTTTTTTAGCTTATGTTATTTAGAAGACTGAACTCATGAACTTTAGAATATAAGTTTTTGGTGAGGAAGGCTTCCTACGAAGAAGGATATCTACAAGGAGAGGTTTCAAGTTATGTTATGGCAGGGGTGGGACCATCCTTTGTGATGGGGGGTACTTGACAGAAGATAACAAGCTGGGTGCCCACTGTGTCATGATCGTGTGATCACCTACAACTTATTTTGGGTGAGATATTGTTTAAGAATGTGTGTATTTTTCAATTTTTTGATGGTTGGTAAGACTCAAAGAGAGAGAAAGAGAAAGAAAGTGATTTTCTATGATTCATTTGTCAGCCGTCAGCTGGGCATGAATTCCAACGTATAGGTTGCCCTCATTTAATGTGAACTAATACAGTAGAAGTAAAATGAAATGCAGTTGAGTTTTAAAGCCCAAATTGAAATATTGAATTCGATGACACAAAAATATGAACAGGAGAGAGTATGATTCTTTCACTAATGCAGTACAAATGAAAGAGAAGAAGAGTTCTTTTTATAGCACCAAAACACAATTGATATGAGACAATAGAAAGAAGAGAAGATTCCAGGGGAGAAATTTAATGTGAGAACCTTTCAAAAAGGAAACAAACATACAAATTTTCACCTAGAAATGAAGAAATGCAAGGAACCCCAAATGGGTCCCACCTGGGCGTGCAAAATGTTTCACTTGATTCTTAGAGAGTTTCTTTGAATGTGATGAAATAGATAAGGGTAAAAGGGCTAGGAGGAATACCTGTAAAATTTGGTTGAAGGTTGTTGCGCGCATATGACTTCTTGATCCACAGCTGATCATGAGAGATTTCTTTTGGCTGGGAGGAACTACTTGAAATAAAAAACAAGACCACCAAAAGAGATTAAATAGCATATGACAATGGACCACCTAGCATATGATAGTTCCGGGAAGTGTGATACTCCCTAGAAGGTTGTTAATCCACTATTTAAAATAATTTAATGTTAACAATAAATGAAATCCTACTGTAGTTAAAATGATTTAGGTATCTCATTCGACTATAATAAGCAAATTCACTCACAATGGGCTAAGCTATGATTGAATATGAAGGGCAAGGTCTCTGTTAGAGTACGGGTACTAGTCAGGGTCTAGTTTTGGGATGTTTTGGGTATTTGGTGGAGATTTTAGGCTCTGTTCTTAGTATGAGGGTAAAAAATAGAGACTGACGTCGGTCTAGTGTAACCGATGATGGTTTAGGATGGACCAATGACGGTCATGGGTAACTAGCATCGGTACAGTTAGGTGACAGAAAATTATTAAAATCTTGGTGTAAGGACAAATCTGGGGATAAATGGAGATGGAGAGGGCAATGGACAGGTCTATGAAGATCTTAGGTATACTCAAAGGTGTTAAACAGTAGAGTATGGGAAATTTAATGGTGTGGGTGAAGGGATGATCAAGATTTCATGAAGATAAATGGTGGGAGAATGGGAGTGCAAGTATAAACCTATAATAGAGGTAATAAAGCCTACCAAAATGAAAATAGATGAATGCAGGTTAATAAAATACTTACTGTTATATGAGCTTGATGGCTGGATGGCAATGGTAGTTCATCATATGGATGGGGTTGGGTGTGGTGAAGGCACTTCCCTGGATGCTCCCATGAATGTAAATGGCTCTTTGGTCACTTCTGATGTTAGCTGTGGATGTTCAGATGCATATGCAAGTGTTGGTTCTACTTGCATGCAACTATGGTCTCGTTTCTCAGAAGATGCTCTCTGAATGTGCCAACCTTGAAATAAGGTTACTAAAGGGAATTAAAGGTAACTGATGATGGTTCTAGGTTCACCGGTGGCAGTTTAGGGAAACTGGTGTTGGTTAGGGTGGGATTTCCTAGGTTTTCCAAATTGGGCAGATCTACTTGATTTCTTGGATCTTGTTCCCTTTCCCTCGCAGATTAGAATGGCATCTTCTTTTGTAATGGACGTGAATGTGGTTAGAGGGAATGTAGGATTTGATTTTTAGGGTTTAGGTAGGTCTTAATTAGTTATATCAACATACTAAAAATAGATTTGGGGTGAGGTGGTGGTGTGAGAATTATCTTAATTAGGATATTTAAATAATAAATATCATGAGATCATGGGTTAATTTAATTAAATTAATTAAATTAATATTAGTGTGGGGTGAAAGGGGACATGGTTAGGTGAGTGTGTTCAAGGTGATTATTTGATGAGGGACCAAGGGGAGTGTGACCCAATTTTAGTGTCTACAGTCACCGCTTTGCCGACACTTTCCTCCATCGTTGAGCATGAAAACGCTTTCGTATTGGTTTTTACAAATAAGGCCGTCATAATGTCATTTCCTATACCACTCATAAACACAATGATCATAGTGGCATTGAATTTTCTGCACCACCTCCTAAGAAGGCCCGTGTCAACCACATTGAGGAAGAAACACCTTCTCCACCTCATTCACCCATGTCACCATCTTCACCCATAGAGTCCATAGATCTCGAATCTATTCCTCCTAGCTTTTTTTTTGTAAACACAATTTCCCTGGGACCTCTGACTTATCAACGTGATGGTGAGGCTCCCTCTTCTCTCAGCTTCCTGTATCTTGACATGATTGATGAAGATACACCTTCTATTAATGTTATTCAATGTTAGGACAATGATTCCATCCTCACCTACCTTGGTGCGAAAGACTCTTATATTCACCATTCGTAACCCTCTGAGATGAAAACCATGTTCAACGAATCGACTATTGAAATCATGCATCAGAAGATTCAAATCCCAAGCAAATTGATTGATTCAGAGCAAAATCAGGTTTCTAGGGTCCCTTCAGGTATTTTTCTAACTCCCCTGGCCGAAGAAACAGGGAGCAAGCTCTGAGAAAATGCAAAAAAGTTGCAGAAAGGCAATCATAGGTTGACCCAGGAAAAAGTGTGAAAATTGGCTAAGTCCTACTCTTTTGGTCAAAGCGACTGGGACATCTGGGCCGCAAAGGCGCGAACCTATCCCTAATGTAACCGGCCAGAAAAGAATCAAGGGGTCAGCCGAAGCAAAGTGAGACAAGCGTGTCCAAAAATGCCCGATTTTCCCGGCCGAATCGGCCGAAATGATTCCAAAGGGCCCAAAATCAAATGGGACATCTGGGACAAATGGACGCGAAATGCCCGAACCGGCCGAATCGGCCGAAATGAGTCACAAACGGCCCAAAATCAAATGGGACATCTGAGACAAATGGAGGCGAAGTACGCGAAGGAGCCGAAGGAGCCGAGGACCAATCAGAAGCCTGCCACGTGTCCTCACAGGAGAAAAAGTCAAAAGGTCAAAGGGGCGAGTTATCGAGCGCTGAACCGAACCAATGAAATGGCGCCACGTGTCCAAGTTTAAGGGGCCCGCAAGCAATTTCAAAAGGAAGGCCCGCGAAAGACGGAGGACAGAAAAATTGCTCGTCCAATCAGCACGTGCCACGTGTCGTCCAGACGGTGAAGAGCGGGAAAACATTTTAAAATCTGTCTTGGTCTGCTCCGTGCCCTAAATCTTCAGATCACCATATCTTTTGATCCAGAGCTCAGATTTCCACGTTCTTTATATCAACGGAAAGATCATGAAATTCTCTACATGATTCTGGGGTTAATCTCGAGTTTTGGTGCATTTTGGAGAGAGAAAATCAAGAAACGGATCTGACGCGTGATACAACAGAAGTGACGCTTCAACAACCAGCTTTAATGCAGTAGACCAGCCTGCCGTTTTGCCAGGATCATGCCGCTTATACCATAATGAGATGATTTAAAATACAACCTAGGGGTGGTTGGAGTAGATCTGACTTTCCTCTTTCTTCCTTCTCTCATTCTTCCTATATATTGTAAGAAGTGGCAAAATAAAAGAGGTCTGTTCATTCTTTCGTCTCTGCCCTCCCTTCTTTTCTTCTCTAGGATTGAAAATGGAGTTCGAACCTCTTCCCTTGCTCTGTAATGGCGTTTTTGCCTTTTACTAATCTCAAATGATGTTCTGTGCAAACTTCTGGAGCAACAAAACGTGTTTTGTGATGCATCTGTCCATCCTTCCTCGTTTTTGCTTTTCCTCTTCTTGCCTCTCTTCATTGCAGGTATTTGTAACATCCTCATTTTAGACAGGTTTAGAACAAGTCATAGAGTTTTGGGACATTTTTTTTTTTGATAATTGCATACTGGTTCTAAATACATAATTTAGAACTCACAATTCAAATAACCATTTATATAACAGACAACCATATGCAGCTGTAATGACTCGGAATACCTCCGATCTATTCATTCCATGACTCGGTAATCTACCGATCTATTCATGAGTAAAAAGAGTTAGTGTTTTTTTTAACACAATACTCTGGCGGTTCTCTTCCCTAATCTGGGATTCAGAATGCTCTGTCCAAGGAATCTAACTGAATAACTGTTACCATTATTCATCGGCATCTCATCCCTTAGACTAGGTGAATTAGGACAACGCAATCAGCAGCTTGCGATACTTTGGCCAAAGATTTGAAACATACTGTTCATGTCTCGTATTCCTTAACGGCATACTCGTCAATCTGGAATACGTCCTTCACCCCATTCATATGTTATATAGAATGTCTTATACTGACTACTGTCAGTCCTTTCTTTCACAGCTGAATCACTCGGAAAGATTAACAAGGTGATAATGTTATATGGATGCCTACGAGGATTAGGGATATGAGGACATACCGGTTCAACCTTGCAATTCAACCAGTGTGTCATGATACCCCAAATCTTCGAGGCAGTATATAACATACCACATTCTTAATCGGTCCCAAGGTAACTCGTGCGAAATCAAGTGTAAATCTTAGCGATCAATGCAAAGGGTGTCGCCATAAGTCACCTGCATTGTTGTAACTTCGAGAAGATCCTAATCTTCTCGGAGGTACAGCCCTGCAGTTTTTTTTATGTCGTCAACCTTTAAATCCGCCTCGAGAAGATCTACCCAAAACAAGCGTTACGCACTCTAGATTAAATTACTTCTTAAGACTTTTCCCTAAGGTTAGCCATTTCCAATCCCTGGATTCATTTTCTTAAGACGACCCTCCTCCATTAATCCCATTACTTGGTAGAGGTATTAAGGTCTAGCTTCTATCAAGGAGTCATTAGAATACATCTGATTCTAAGCAACAGATTCAGACAATATCTCATAACCTATGCTTGAGATTGCCACCTGAACTCCATTGATTGCCTATCAGTTCTCTTAACTGAACATATCATACTTTTCAGTTTAAATCTATAAATGATTAAGAATCCAATCTACTATTGTCCTCATTATACTTAGGACTAGGGATTAGTAATTCAATCCAACTTGTTTAGCGTTATCTTTTAGGCTCAATTTTAACCTATTTCTAGAGAGACAATAATTGTTACAATATTGCATTATCCAGATCAAATTAGAACTACTAAATACTCATAAGAATTTAGTCTAATTACTTACAAGCTTTCATTGTCAATCACAAAAGCATCCATATTATACAAAGATAACTATGCCTCTTCGTTACGTAAACCGAAGAAGTTCATCATTCATAATAGAATACAACACATAAGTATCAAACACTTATTTTCATTCCTTTCGAAACTCGTACAATTACATTTTATGCAACAGCATACTTGATATAATGCTAACGGAAAAGAAACATCTTTTCTCATATAGTACATCCATAAAATCAAGCTGTAATTCATAATAAATCAAATAAACTATCTGATCGGACTGCCAGATCTGCATTGTATTTACCTCTTACGGCAACCATCTGCAAAAATAGTCAACATGAGTCAGTTCAATGAACTGAGCATGATAAGCACTAACTTTTAAAACAATTGCAATCCATCAATTGTTTACCATTAAACACCCTGTTTAAATGAAATCAGATGCCCACATAAGAAAACATGATTCAGACTATGTCCTTGTAATACCAAATGATTACAATTATGTAACTCTATCATTGTTACAAATAGTCTTAATCATTTTCTAATATTTCATCAAATATTAAAGAAACAAGGAACGAATTTAAACAATCATTAAACCCAAATTCACAACCCTGGTCAGATTGTTTCATTATTTCCAAAAAGGAAATAACATAACAATTCGGGAATCCTACCAATATGTTACAAATTAATTTCCTACTGATAGTTCATTATCAATAATATTAAATAAAGGAAGAGAAAGAATCAAACCATTCATACTTCCTTTTACATAAGTTCATCACTGTACTGCCTTCATTTATGAAAACAGTCAACCAGTATATAAATGAACAAGTTAGACAGGCCGAAATCAAGATCACTGTTCTAAATCACGAAAATAGAAACCCAGCAAATCTCTTGTACAGCAACTAACACATCAACTATTTCATAAATTCAACCATATGTCCAATGCAAGTTCAACACTTTGCACAGTAAAGCCTTATCAAAGTTGAAAACAAGAGCTACAAGCGTATCGCTGAAAACAACAACTATTGCATCAACAATCTAAGGTTTCCCAAAACTATGCTATGTTGCCCACACGGTGTATTCCAAATCATGCACAGTCGATCGTGACAGATCAAAATGGAAGGAAACATAGCATACATATTCTTGCTCAGTCAAAATCGGACTGAAGAAAGGAAAGGAATTCAACCAAACGATCCTTACCTTGCAGCATGCAAATCTTGGTGCATTTTTATTAACTTACCCTAACAAGGTCAAAACACGAAACAGTCATCCAAACACAAGGACCTCAAAAGTAACAAAGACAGTCAAGGTTTTAGCTCAAAAAGAGAAGTAGACAAGTTACCTTCCCGGAATTTCCAATGATTCAAACGGAGGTATCAATTATGCCTAGCTTGATTCATAAGACAATCCTCAACAAAGCATATCAATGTCAACACAAAATACTCTAAGCCAATCATTTTACACTAATTTGCTCAGGTCAAAGACTTCATGTCACACCTAAGAATCTGTATTCTCAAATCCCAAAACACGAAGGAATTATGCAATAACCTAATCGAAATACATGTTATTCCATAGTCGCCGGCACTTTTACCAAACTTAAGGGAGCTCAAAATAAAATGAACATTCATTCGTCTCCTCAGAGTCGTCCAAGTCGTAATAGCATAATCTACTATATTCACACAGTGACTGATAAAGGTTTGCACGCATCTCACTGAACCCAAGCATTTTTATAACAATGAATAATTGATAAATCCTTATGCTATTCATGGAAAACATTCAGAAAGAACAAGGTTAAGCAATGTGAATATCCATTCCTAGCAATGTTAAACTAAGCCGCTTCGAAATTTAATAACAGTTTTTCACAAGAAAGGAAAATGCATATACAATGAAAGTCTATATCTATTTACTACTTCAAATAACAGTATTTCACAAAAGCCCTGTTTCTTTTTCAGGCTTTTACAAGAATCCATCACAAAACTTGCGGATAAATCTACATTCCACAAAAGAAAGCAATACAAGTCATCGAGATCCACTTTTTCGATACAACAGTACAGGTGATTTATATTATACACAGTCAATAATCCCGACCTAATAACAGGGAAAACAACTTGAGTCGAAAAGACTATGGTAACACAAACAGTTACCAATTCCAAGCCATGAAATTGAAAACAATGAAACCCGAAAGTATCACTAGTCGTTGTCAACAATCCCATGACCGAGCACCCAAAGAATTTAATACCAATCATTCTTGTGTTAGGTATTCCTTCAAATCATTAATACTTTCTATATCAACAACAGCGACCACGAATCCTCTGCAATACAGTGGTCCTATACTATTCATAGGTATATTCCAAGGGCTCACGCCAAACAGGCCGAACATCGCATATTTTAATTTAATACCTCTCATGCATTTAATCCAGGAAGAATGTACAAACAAGTAGAGTTAAAATTCGATTGGAACAAACACCCAACAAACGGATTTGAAGAAAAATTGAACCAGAAGAAATACAGTGCCAATAATCAAACTAGATTTCATAGAAAATTTATCCAATCTTCACAGAACATTTGAACAGAGTTGTTTTAATGAAAGCACTTGAAAAACAGCAAGATATTTAAAGGTTAGGGCCTAGCATGCCTGTATTTGTTGATCAAATTTCCGAAGCAGACCACAGGAAGAGCTCAAACTTCCTTTTCTTTTTCCCAAATACAGCGACCAACAAAATTTCGCTGTCCTATTTACAATATATCCTCCATGGCAGAGAAAAGAGCCAGAGAATTTCATTCTCGCCATGCAACTCAAGAGAACTGGTGCTATGAACAGTAAACTAGCAGAGAAAGAGAGAGAAGAAGACCGAAAATCGCGATACACCAAACAAACCTTCCAACTTCTCGTTTGCATGCTGTTCCGCGAGCTCCGGCTCGACTCCCTAGACATTAAGTGCCATTAAACCAATTTTCCCGCTTAATCTCAACTCCCACCGACCGCCGAAATTGGCGACAGTCCATCCAAAAACTCAAGTTCATTTCCAAACTTAGTAATTGCCAAGTCTGCCAAGGTTAGCCGCCGCCTAAGCCTCCGCCATATGCCTGTCCCTCATCCTTATCCTTCCCATTTATTGCCATAGAGAATAGCGCCCATGGTTCGCCACCCTTCAAAGGCCCCTTCCCAAAAACTCTTAGTTAGCTAGGTTAGTATCTTAGGTTAGAGTTTTAGGGTAATGACCATGCTAACCATTTTACACTTAGTTTTTATTTTAGGATCATAACACATAGCCTAGGTCTAGGTTAGACTAACAATAATCTAACCCCTAGGTTAGGTTATTGTTTTAGGTTACTAACCCTTAGTAATTCAGTTTGGTCCTTCTCCTGAAAACTCGGAGAGGACCTGTATCATACTTTCTAGAACAGAGCCACTCCTGTTCTTATTACAGAATTGTATGTCAATGAATTATTACCTGGTCTTTAATCGAGACCTTCCAGATATACCAAATATCGGGAACCGTTTCATTTCTCGAGATCAGCCTGAGTCATACTCCTGACCCGCTTTCTAAATGCTTCCATACCTTGCAACCTGTTCAAGGTTCGTGATCTAATTTTATCACTTCACAAAATTAAAGCATTACTTGGATCAATTCCTCTGGTCCAAGTCTAGATATTATTGATGAATACCTGTATAATTCATTCCGTGATCAGATTAATATTCAGTCACAAAATGAAATAAATAAAAGAGTCTATTAATATTTTGACTCAGTCAAGATCTGCAATCTGCAAGAAATTTAATACATATCAAGCATGATTTCCGAATCGAGGTACACAATCCATTTACTAGAAATCACATATCAACACTTGAATGCTTAGGAGAAAGTAACAACAGTTCAGGGTGTTACAGGAACCAGCCTTCTCTGGAGATTCCTCTCTCGGTTTCACAAGTCCCACGCTTGGAGAGAGGTTTCCATGTTGTGCAATCACACTGGATGCCTGAACATCAACCTAGAAGCCTGATGTGCGTCCAGGGGTGCTGTGATTTTGCACTAACAGTTTTGGCACGCCCGGTGGGACCTTAGAGGTCTTTCACTTCATCTTTTGCAGGTTGATGTGTTCCTGTGAAGATTTCAGCCTTTGGAGGCACTGCAAACACATCTGGCGACTCCATCTGATCAGCAACCCATTTCTCTGAGCTTGCAGACCCATTTCCATACATTTTCATCCATCCTTCTTTACACCTCTTTCATTCTTTTCCATTCCATGAAGTTGTGCAATCATGACTTCATTTCCATCATGGATTTCACATCAACAAGAGCAGTATTTTCCAATTCCAACATGTTTTACAAATCCTCCAGATCAGCATGCATACTCATATGAACAGCAGTGCCAAAGTCAGTTTGGCTATGGAGCTTTCCAAGAGCAAGGGTGTGCATACAATGAAGACCATCAGATCCAAGATGCTGGTCTGTTGGAGAAAATCCAAAAGATGGAGGAGGGGATGGTGCAGTCCAGGGCTCAGGAACAGATGAGAGCATTTGGAATCGGTTGTGAAGCACCCTGTCCATGGGTGGGACCTTTTCCAAGTCATTACAACCCTCAGGAGAAGCTTGACTTCATGATTGCAATGCTGCCTTTGCTTGCAAAGTGGATTGAAGAAATAGAAGTGTATGAGAGAAGTATTCAGCAACCTTGTCAACAGGTAAACACACCATCTCATGCCTTTTCTTTTCCTCTTTCCCAATCTGTTTCAGTTCAGCAGTGTCAAGTTTCAAACTCTCCATCTGCTGTCCCAAATGTTGAATCCATTTCTCCATCCCCTAGTCTTCCACCCCATCTCGATTCTTCTTTCCTTTTCCCTTCCAAACAGTCATTCCCTCCACAAGAGCTAACAGAAATACCCCCTCCTCCAAAGAAACAAGAGTTTCTACCTCCTCCACCACCACAAAAAAATGTAAAATCAATCGAGTTTCAACCCATTCCTCCTTTTGCATTCCCAATTCCATGTGGGAAAGAAGAAATTGAAAAAATCAGTCATCAAGGAAAACAAGAGGAAGAGCCAAATAGAAAAGAAATGACAGACAGCTTGAAGGTTTGGGCTGCCAAATTTGGGATGACAAAGATCCCCTTGATGGTCAAGCCTACAGAAGAAGCTAGGGTTGGAGAACAAATGGTGGTCAGGACTGATTTTGTTGCAGCAGAAGAAGAAGATCTTGCAGCCCCAACTTGTCCTCTAGAGCAGCAGATTAAAGAGTTTGACTTGACAAACTTCATGCTGGAGGAGGATTTCAATCAAGAGCAAGATTGCCTTCAAACATTGGAGGAAGGAGAAGCTGCTCCAAATCCAAAAGAAGAGGAGCACAATCTAGCTGTGGAGGAGAAAAACGTAGATCCAAGGGCTTTGAGCACAAAGCAGGTTACAGAAGAACCTTCAGTTCTTCTTTCCACTTCATCTCTCTCAAGTTCTAGCACTGAAAAGGAGTTTGATCTCTCAAACTCAATATTGGAGAGTGAAGGAAACCATGGTGGTCAAGTTGCAGATCAAGAGGACATCATGGAGGAAGTTGAACATGAGCAGCAGGACAACAATGAGGCAGTTTACCTGTCAGATTTGGAGGACTATTTTGATGGAGAAGAGCCGGTTGAGTTTTCACCATTCTCTCTTTCATCATCCACATTCCAAACACAAGAGTCTGCTGCCATGAAGGAGAGCTTTCATTTGCAGCAGCCTGCATCTTACAACAGCCCTTTGGAATCAAGATTGGAAGATTCTAATCTTCCCTGTTCTTCATTGGAGGAAGAGAAAGGACAGAAGGATTCCACCATTTCTTCCACACCATCCATTCAAGGTCTACAAGAAGACTCCATTCTTGGAGTTAAAAATCACAGCAATGGGCATACTCAACGGATCAGACCTTGCCCAATCAGGTATTTGGCTTCATTGGAGCCAAAGGAGAAGCCACAACCAGTCAATGCTTGCTTCTGAGCATGAGGATGAGCTACAAAAGTACCAAGGATCAGCTTGCAATACCTCTCCAATCCAAATGCAGAGCAACTAAAAGAGGTATTGGATTTATTTTCAGTTGATACCTTGATGATTTGGATAGAAGACCAGCTTCTTGTTGATTTTCCATCCATCCAAACAGCCATGATCAGTGCCAAATCAGTTGCATGGCTGCCAATTTTAGAAGAAAGGGAGCTATTTTGCACAACCAGTTGTGCAGGGTTTTGTTTAGCTTTCCTTTGCTTCCAGCTAGAGTAGAGTAGTGTAGATTTGCTTTCAGCAGAAGAAGTGCTTGTGCACACTCTGCATGTTCCATTTGGGGCATGTATGATTTTCAGTTTTGTACCTAGTTTTGGTGTTGCTGGTTTTGCTCTTGCACAGTTCTTTTCAGTGGTTTTTGGTGAGAACAACTCCATGTCCGATGGGTTTCCAAGTGGCTCAGAGGGGAGGTTTTCAAAGTTCAGATCAGTTGCAGGTTGCAACTTATGACTCCATGCCCAATGGATTGCTTCAAGGCAACTAGTCTTTTCATCTAGCAGGCAGATGACCCTGCTGAGTCGCCAAATTGTTATCCAAAATTCACCCCCTTAGGGTAAATTTTGATAACATGCATCAGAAGATTCAAAATCCCAAGCAAATTGATTGATTCAGAGAAAAATCAGGTTTCTAGGGGTCCCTTCAGGTATTTTTCTAACTCCCCTGGCCGAAAGAAATAGGGAGCAAGCTCTGAGAAAATGCAAAAAATTTTGCAGAAAGGCAAATAGGTTGACCCAGGAAAAAGTGTGAAAATTGGCTAAGTCCTACTCAAGGGAGCAATTGGGACATTTAGGACGTCAAGGCGCGGATCGGCCGAAATGCCTCCAGGCGGCCCAAATTGCATTTGGGACAATCGGGCCAGAAGTACGCGGAGGACGCGAAAAGCCGAACCGGCCGAAAAGAGTCAAGTCAGTCCGAAGCAAAGCGAGACAAGCGGGCCAAAAATGCCCGAATCGGCCGAAATGAGCACGAAGGGCCCAAAATCAAATGGGACATCTGGTACAAATGGACGCGAAATGCCCGAACCGGCCGAAGAATGAGCACAAAGGGCCCAAAATCAAATGGGACATCTGGGACAAATGGAGGGCGAAGTATGCGAAGGAGCCGAAGGAGCCGAGGACCAATCAGAAACTGCCACGTGTCCTCACAGGAGAAAAAGTCAAAAGGTCAAAGGGGCGAGTTATCGAGGCGCTGAACCGAACCAATGAAATGGCGCCACGTGTCCAAGTTTAAGGGGCCCACAAGCAATTTCAAAAGGAAAGCCCGCGAAAGACGGAGGGACAGAGAATTGCTCGTCCAATCAGCACGTGCCACGTGTCCGTCCAGATGGTGAAGAGCGGGGAAAACATTTTAAAATCTGTCTTGGTCTGCTCCGTGCCCTAAATCTTCAGATCGCCATATCTTTTGATCCAGAGCTCAGATTTCCACGTTCTTTATATCAACGGAAAGCTCATGAAATTCTCTACATGATTCTGGGGTTAATATCAAGTTTTGGTGCAGTTTGGAGAGAGAAAATCAAGAAACGGCTTTGACGCGTGATACAACAGAAGTGACGCTTCAACAACCAGCTTTAATACAGCAGACAGCCCGCCGTTTTGCCAGGATCTGCCGCTTATACCATAATGAGATGATTTAAAATACGACCTGGGGGTGGTTGGAGTAGATCTGACTTTCCTCTTTCTTCCTTCTCTCATTCTTCCTATATATTGTAAGGAGTGGCAAAATAAAAAAGGTTGTTCATTCTTTCTGCTCTGCCCTCCCTTCTTTTCTTCTCTAGGGTTGAAAATGGAGTTCGAACCTCCTCCCTACTCTATAATGGCGTTTTATGCCTTTTACTAATGGAATGATGTTCTGTGCAAACTTCTGAAGCAACAAAACGTGTTTTGTGATGCATCTGTCCATCCTTTCTCGTTTTTGCTTGTTTTCTTCTTGCCTCTCTTCATTGCAGGTATCTGTGCATGTTTGAACGTTCATTGCAGGTCTGGAGCTATGTTCATGGAGTTATGGGACCTTTTCTGTGTGAAATCTATCCTTGGGCTTGTGACGCATCTGTCCATCCTTCCCATTGCTCACCTCTCTTTGTCCCATGGCAGTTTTGATAGATGTCCAACATTCTCCTTCTCTGGTGTATTACCGTTTTAGTGTAGGCTTTTGCTGTTTTTCCCTTCTCTCTCTCTCTCTCTGTCTCCTTGGCATGGTTAGATTAGGATTAGATTAGCTTGCCTGCACTGGAATAGATTGTGGCAGGTAGTTTAGGAGCAGGAACCAGCCTTCTCTGGAGATTCCTCTCTCGGTTTCACAAGTCCCACGCTTGGAGAGAGGTTTCCATGTTGTGCAATCACACTGGATGCCTGAACATCAACCTAGAAGCCTGATGTGCATCCAGGGGTGCTGTGATTTTGCACTAACAGTTGGTACCTATAATAAGGGACCTTATCCTTATGCCTATCCTTATCCTGCCCCTATCTATAAAATGGGATCCTTTCCCTGAGCCTATGTGGGTACTTGTCCTTGAGCCTGTGGGGGTACCTATGCATGTACCTAGACTTTTAGGGCTACAATATGTACCTGTGTAGTGACCAACTAGCCCTATAGCCCTGTAACTTATACCTATAATGTGGAAACCTATTCCTTTGACCCTATCAGCTATCCATGAACTATCCCCAACAGTGTTACCAGAGTTACCACATGCCCTTTTAGGGTATCTCTCTAAACTGTAATGGTAGCCAAGTTAGGCTACCCTGGCCTCAGTGGTACTACTCGTAGCTGTGCTTCCCACCACTTTCTATACCTTTCTGTAACTATGACATCATCAATCCACCGGTCTACCACCTGCTCCTTCAGTCTTGTAGGCACCATCAACTACAGTAGAGGCACAGGCCTCTCCACGTTGTCCCTCATGTACTGTGGAAATGGTGGCGGTATATCCTGGGGAAATCCACACTATCACCTAATCCTGTCAATGGGGATCATCTTGTACTCACCAACATGATTTCCCTCTATCCATCTCAGTAGATGTAATCCATACAACTCTGTGACCATCTACATGTAAGAATGGAATCCAACATATGGCCTCCAAATGATGTCCATGCCGGAAAACCCCTCTAGTAAATCCCTTTAGTAAACCCCTCTAGCTCAGCACTCTCCAATCGCAGGTACCCATCGCTTGTAGCCCACCCGCACAACTCCTAGTTTGAATGCATCAATTTGGGGAATGCCCACTGGATGCAAAAACACGATGTGATCATATGCCTAATAGTGTAATAGGAAAGTGCAACATAGGTTGAACCGCCATAATCACCCATAGGCCCACAACTCTCCATACAACTGCACCAAGAAGGTAGGAGCCCATGCAAACTGGGTCCTATCCTCTATCATATTATGTATAACCCACATCAATGATCATGGGAATCTCCCACCCTCTTTATCTAGTAGTGAAAAAGAGCACACAACCTCCATCATCAAAAATTGTAGCCCCATATCCTCCAGATGGGCTCAGTATATATCTCCATAACTCATGCTGACACTATGGAACCTCAACTCTACTAGCCCCTCACCAAAAACTGTCAGCATCAGCTCCTCAGATGCCTCTTAATAAATTGAACACACCTACTTCCCTACTATTGGCATCCGCAGGATCCTATACACATCCTCCAAGGTGATGGTCATCTCACTTGTCGGTAAACAGAATGTGTTGGTCACCAAGTCCCATCTGTTCATGAGGTTGACCATTAAAATTGGCTCCCAGACTATGTGTCGGTAGTACCTAACTCCGATCAATCCTACCTAGGCCACATGTTTCCACTCCTCTATTGTCATGCTCGTGTGTACTACTACTAATAGGGGAGGTACCCTATCGTGCATCTGTAACTAGTTCCTTGCTTGCATCCAACAAACCATAACATTATTACACCTTGACCATACCCACATTCACCCTTGACCCCCCACCTATAACTATTACCCTAACTATTTTCATTCAACAATACCTTCCTATCTCACCCAACCACCCTTATTCATCTCTTGGACCATTTTTCTCTCAATGCCAACTGACATCGGTTCTTCTTAGCCAGAACCGGTCTCCCAAAATTGGCATCAGTCACACCATCCATGACCAATGCCAGATAATTTCCACCAATGTTGGCCACCCCTTGACCAATGTAGGTCACTTTCGTGGTGATAATCCATGAAAACATGCCCTATTTGTCTAAAAATTCACCATTTCTACCTAACTACCCCCCATTCTTACTCCAATCTCACCCAAATTCATCCCACCCCTCTTAAACCTACATACAACTTCATACCCTTCCTATTTTACCCATTTTTCTTTTAAATTTAAATTTAATTCCCCCCCAAACCCACTCCTACCCAAACCCACTTTTTACCAATGATATCACCTAACCAACAAAGAATGAGATCAAATCTTACCTCGTCACAATGTTGTCTCTGTGGGGCCATGTCTGGCTGCTATGATGTTGGTCCACCTGAACCCTCTCCCACCTATGCCATGCTGAAATGTACCTCAAATACTTGCACCAATCAAATTTCTCTTCCTGATCTCGTGGACCTATCTACCTAGCTCCTCCTGTTGGTACCAAAAAATTTTCTCCTTTTCAGTCTGAGTAGCATCAGAGATATGACATGAAGCTTTAAGTTAGATAGATCATGATGTGTGTCATTTTGTAGCCGGGGAGGTGATCTAACTGGCACTCAGATTTATGGAGAGATGGATAGCACTTTGAAAGGATTTGATCTGACCCTCACTATTTTAGGTTGTCCCTTTTCAACCAAGGTAAGAGAACCTATATTGTAACCTCCAAATGGTGAAGGAGATGAAGATATCCCTCAATTTATGTAAATAGTATGAAAAGGACTTGGGAAAATATGATCAACACTCCAAATCTGACTTTCACAAATTGTCACTCCCAGATCATGGAGATATTTTCAATGCAAGGCAAGGGTTACTGAAGACATTGTATAATCCTAATTTTCCTTGTGCATTTTTGTAGATGGGTTAGATCCTTTTGTTGACATATAATGCAATACAAGGGTGGTATGGGTAGGATTAGTTTGTTTGAATGAATTTATTTGTGGGGTGTTGACAAGACAAACTGGAATATATCAGATATTTAAAAACCTCTACAATACTTCAACAACTATCAGATAAAATGCTTCAAATAATCAGGATATTCGTTCAACCAGAAGAGGCATAAATGGAAGCCCAGGTTGCACTCTTCACACAATATTTGAGAATTCACCACAAAATCTTGAAGTAAAGAACTCAATTAAACACAAAAATCCTTGATCAAACCACACCTAAGGTACCCCCAAAGGCTTATAAGAAATATCTACAGTCAAGGAAGTTAAAGTGATTTTAAATTTAGTTATCTCTCTATCAGATGAAGGCTCTTCTAAACATGAGATTGCAAATGCAACTAAACTATCAACAAGAAATGGAGATTCTATGTGATTTCTAAAGGCTTTCAATGTAAGATTGCAACAAGAACAATGAAAACTATTTGTAGGCATTTAAAAATGATAACAGACATCATATTGCCCAGAAAAACACAGATTAACTCAAAAGCTTGTTAGATTCATCAGCAGGAGAGAGTTTCATGAACAATCTTAGAGATGTGTGATGGTTATACACTTGTAACCAACTCAAATACATGAAGATCCAACAGAGAAGAAATTATTTTGGTTCTTTGGTGGGTTTTTTCAGAAAAAATGAGCTTTCTCTTAGAATTTGCTCATGATTTTTCAACTTTTCCCCCCTCCTGCATGTCTCAAAACATGTATTATATATCTCTTCCCACCTTGGAGCCTTCTTTCCTAAGAAAAGAATATGCCAAGGGATCAATTCTGGTACAAAACAATCCTCATGATTAAATGCAAATGACACCAAATAGAAAAACATTCACAGGTTGCTAGGTGTTCCCAAAAATATTAAATCATTACAAATATCTAGATCATTATCCATCCCGAAGGCATGTTTTTCATCATTGAGGCATGCAAACACCTTTTACTCATCATTTTCACCTTTTTACCTTTTCAAATTACCTCTATAACTTTTGACTTTTTCATTTCACATTTTTAGATGGATTAGAGAAAAATTTATTTCAAAATCACCTCAGATCAAAGAATTAAGTCATGAAAGTGATGCCAATGATCCTGGAAGGCCAAGACAACACAAAATCACTATAAATTTGATGAATTTTGATTCAAAAATATTGATTCCAAGCTTCCTGGAGCTCCCATGGTGGTCAAAACAAATGGTTGCACAACAACCATCGATCTTATCCATGTTTTAATCCTGGCCCTCCACGTGGAAGATGCGGACTTAGAAATAAGCTTGAGTTACCTTTTTAATTTTTTTGATAAGGCCAGACATGTGGCAAAAAATGATTGGAAACAAATTCGGGCTCATTTTTTGACTTTTTAACCTTTTGGAAACAATGGAAAAATTTGACTTTTTCCCCCACCCCTCCGCCTTTGAATTTTGGAACTAACACATGGCACATGGTGGGTCCCATTGGGATCGTGCTTCAATTCTTTGCATTTTGACCTTTTTTGGAAAATTGGAAAATTTTCACTTTTTTCCCCACGGGCTCTCACCTCCGATTTCTCCCTCACCATGTGTCTCCTTGTGATTTGTTATGGGCCAGTGCTCCAAATTTTGATTTTAAGTCTTTTTTGCAAAAGGGAAAAAATTCCCTCCTTCCTCCACCAACCTACTCTGTCCTCTACCATGTGTCACTCAATGATTCACTAGCGGGCCAACACTTCAAATTTTGATTTTAAGCCTTCTTTATAAAAGGGAAAAAATTATCTCCTACCTCCACCAACTCACCGACCGGCCTTGTCCGCTTTTCCCGCCACGTGTCACTCATTTATTTGTTTGCGGGCCTATAGCTTAAATTTTTTCCTTAACTCCTTTTGCCAAAAAGGAAAAAATCCCCATATCCCTCCATGGCCCACAGTTCCCTCTAACCCTATTGGACATGTGTCCACCTATGATTAGCCATGGGGCCGTGCTCCAAACTTTTAATTTTAAACCTTCTTTTCGCAAAAGGGAAACAATCCCCTTTTGCCTTCACCTGCCCATTGACCCACTCAAAATTGATGCTACATGTATTCCTCTGATTTGAGTGGGGCTAGAATGATTTTTACAATTTTTGGAAAATAAAGTTAAAAATCTAAGTCCCCAATCCGGCCTGCTCCTCCATTTGAAAATTTTAGGACACATGTCCTCTTTTGGCTGGCTGCATGGATTTGGGTAAAATTTTGACTTAGGAAATTTTGCAAAATAAAGCCAAAATTTTCAAAGGAGATCCAAATCCCCACCTCTCCTCGGCCAATAAGAACATGTCACGTAGGAAACTTTGAAAAATGCGGAGCTATGGAGCCAAATTTGTGACTTTGCTAAAAAATGACAAGTTAGAAACATTTCCCGCCACACCTCGGCCAATGAAAACCCACCACATTGCCAAAACCTTTTGAGGATGAATTTGACCGGAAAATGATGCCTGTCTGATCATCAAAATGTAAAAAATTCTAGGGATGCCCTAGAATTCAATTTTTCACCAAGGATGGAAGATTTTTCAATTCTGAATCAACTGAACCATGTTTTTTACAACATTCCCGATCTAGGATTTAGATTTTCAAATACAAACAAGTATGATTTGATCAATTTTGATTCTTCCATGATCTGATAAAGGGAAAAATGACATAGCCCGCAAAATTGGAAAAACTAGGGCACAGAAAAGGGAAAATTTGGATTATTCTTTCAAATTAGGGAAAAACAACAAGTTTGTGAGCATTTTAAAGCATTCAACTAGAGGGGAAGAATTTTAGACCATCAATTCAAAGGGTAAACCATTTTTTGAGCACATATAGATTTGGAAAATTAGGGAAACATGGTGCAAGCTCAAAAATGGCACCAACATCAACTCTTTCTTGGGGATGGGCACTCCCAGTGAGTACCATAAGGAAAAAATGTGGACCAAGTGCTGAAATATCCATTGGGCAAAGGAGCCAATACGTAAGGAAGTCAAAAAACCAGAACCATCCTTCAAAAATGAGTGGAGAAACCGACCAGAATGGCTACCAAGAACAAGGGCAAACAGCACACCAACAAAACAATAAAAACTAATTAAAAAAAAGACTATACAACTACACAATTGGTGGATACCTCAGATTTGGGGATTAATCCAAGAAATGCTTCATGTCTGCCATTAACAGGCAGTTCCAGAAATTCCCCATCTAAGTCCTTGAGAAAGAAGGTATGTTCACCAATTATGATATCAATGGCATAAGGGCCCATCCATAATGCATCAAATTTTCCATGCTTTCCCTTATCTTCATGCTTACTATCCCACAAAAAAACTAGATCTCCAACATTAAAGGCTTTAGGAGTGACATTCTTGCTAAACAATGTCTTCAATTTTTCCCTAAATCTGACATGCCTTTGATGGGATGCTCTTCTCTCCTCATCAAGATCAATAATTTGATTGATCCTTGATTCATATGGGCCAATCTCTTGATCTTCCAACTATTGGGAAAACTGAAATGAAGATAATTGTAGGTGCAAGGTCTATAAAGCTTGAGTTCCATACACCAATTCAAATGGGCTTTTACCAGTAGCTCTTTTAAGAGTTATCCTATCAACCCAAACTACAAATTTCAATTGTTCACCCCATTTCTTTTTGTTTTACTCCAAGGTTCTTCTAATGATCTTCAAAAAATTCTTATTGCTGGACTCAGCTTGTCCATTCCCTTAGGGGTTATTTTTGAAGAATAAGTCAGATTGATTCCATATTCATTACACATTGCCATTAAAGGTTTGGCTCTAAAGCACATGGCATTATCAGCTACAATCTTGATTGGGACTCCAAATCTACATATGATTTGATTCAATAATAAGTTCATAACTATTTGGTGTGTAGATTTCTTGGTGGGGATTTCCTCTACCCACTTTGTAAAATAATCAGTGGCTACAAGGATCCACTTATGGCCATAACTGGAAGGATCTGAAATCTCACCAATGAATTCCATCCCCCGTTGCTTGAAAGGAGCTTCAATTGATACATGCTGCAAATGAAGGGAGCCTAAAGTTTTCAGTCTTCCAGAGAAACGTTGGCAACTATCACATTTTCTAACTAGTTAGGTTATATCTTTGAAGAGATTAGGCCACCAATAACCAACTCTCAAAATCTTATGTGTTGTTACTCTTCTAAAAAAATGTCCTCCACAAACTCCCCCATGGAAATAAGTAATTACTTTTGGAGCTTCATCTTCAATTACACACTTTAAGAGGACACCTTTAGGGTTCTTCCAAGCCAACCCAAAGTCAGTGATGATTTATTCCTGAGAAGCCAGCTTGAGGGATTTTTTCTAATTTTTATTTAAATGATCAGGAAAAGAAAGGTGTCTGAGGTAAAAGATTATATCCTTGTACCACTCAGAACTTACCAATTTCCCAAGAAAATCTTCCCTTTCTTCTTCTACTTCATTCACTTCTACAGTATGCAGGTTGCTCTCGGCCATGAGCTTAGCAAGACCCAAACCTCTTACAAACTTTTTGGTTTCGATGTCGATATCATACTCCTACAGTTTTTTCACCCATCTACACCTTTTACTTGAGATATCCATCTCTGATACGATGTATTTTACCATGGTGTGGGGAACATAAGAAAAAACATTTGAACTTAAAATATAAGGCCTGAAAACCTTTGTTGCTTTCACCAAGGCAAATTCTTGGTTTTCCATGATTTTATACTTTAGCTCAACTACTTGTAGATCCTTACTAAAGAAGGCAATATGCCTCTCATCCCCATTCTCATCCTTTTGCAGTAAAACAGAAGCAATGGTATACTCAGAGGCAAAGGAAAATATTTGGAAAGGCCTCTTATAGTTTGGGGCAGCTAAAATAGGTGCATGTTTAAGTGCATCCTTAATTCCTTTAAAAGCTTGAATGGCAGCCTCCTCCCATTTGATAACTTGGTCCTTCTTTAGCATGCATGTAATTGGAAGAGTCAAGTCAGAAAAGTTGGAAACAAACCTTCTAATAAAATTAATATGACCAAAGAAAGATTGGATGCCTTTCTTGGTTCTTGGGATAGGTACTTTGCTGATTACTTCCAATATCTCAGGGTCTATCATAACACCATCTTTAGACACAATATGTCCCAGCAGCTTGGATATTTTCATGCCAAAATGACACTTATTTGGATTAAGATAAATTACATACTCCCTACATTTGATCATCATCTTCTCCAAGTGCTGCAAATGATCACCTCTCTGCCTTGAAAATAAAGTCACATCATCTTGGTAAACTGCAATGAACTCATTGATGTAACCAACAAAAGTAACATCCATTTCTCTTTGAAAAGTGGCACCAACATTCATCAAACCAAAGGGTATCCTAACAAAAACATATGTTCCCCAAGGAGTAGTGACTTATTTCATAAGTCTTTCTGATTCTTTGATAACCACTTGATTGTATCTAGAGAAACCATCCAATGTAGAAAGCAACTCAGACCCTATCACAAGCTGCAACATATTTTCCATATTTGGAAAGGGATAGTTGTCCTTTAGTGAATCTCTATTCATATTTCTAAAGTCTACACAAAGTCTTATGTCTCCATTCTTCTTTCTGATTGGCACAAGGTTTGCAACCCAAGATGAATATCTAGTGGGTTGAATAATACCTCCATCTCTCAACTTCTTTAACTCCCCTTGCATTTTCATGGAGAGAATTGGATTAATTGGCCTTTTCCTCTATTTGAATGGCTTATTCTTGGCCACAAGAGGGATCTCATGTTAAAACAAGTATTCTCTATATGCTTTTAGCTCGGAATAGGACCAAGCAAGGTAGTCTTGATATTTTTTCAAGAGTTGGGCATAGGACTATTTTTCCTCTTTACTTAAATTTCTGACCAACCGAATCTTCCTTTGTTTACCATTAGTGCCCAAGTTATGCTCTTCCACATCCCTTGAGGCAGACATGTTTCTATTTATGATGCAATCAAAATTGTTAAAATTTGACTCAAGTGCAACAAGACCTCTAGGAATGGTGTTTGTTTTCAATTGGATGATGTCTTTCTCAAACAAAGTTTCTCTTCCTTCAATCATGCATACCATTGGCTCCTAATCAATATTTTGATTTGCAAACTCACCTTGGTTTTGTAAGAACCTTTGCACTTGAGAATCATCATCAAACACTTGCCAATGCTTGATGTTATTAGGGACAGCTGGCCTATTCAACACTTCAACATTGTACTCACAATAAGGTGAGATGGTGCAAACTCCAAATCTTGACCCCAACACCACAAATTTTTCAGCAGTAGCATTCAAAATTCTATCATGGTGCATAATATTGAAGGAATCAAACATCTCAACTAGATCCCAAACTGAATGCTTATACTGCTTCATCCACTAATTTTTTGTAGCATATAGTTTTCTTATTTGTTTAACAACCAACTCTAAATATCCCTTTGTAATGATGTCCTTGACACCATACTTCCATGCAATTCTCAAACCCAGCAACAAGGCTTCATACTTAGCAATGTTGTTAGTACATTCAAAATTAAGCTTAAACAAAAAAATAAATTCTTCCAAGCTAGGAGAAATCAGAATTACACCAGCACCATTTCTAAATTTGGAGCAAGCACCATAAAATAGCAAGGTCCAAGGAGAACATACCTGTTTAAGGCACTTTGAATGACTCATTTTGTGTTCTTTTCCATCAGCAAAACCAATAAAATTATCAGCATCAACATCATTAAATAATACTTCATAAGTAACATTGTCTGGGTCCTCAATTAGATGACACATTTTCCTATCTCCATAGAGCTTGAATAGTCTACCCTCAATGGGAATGGTGGCAAAAGACATATCCATTTGGACACTCCCTCCAACACTTGCAGCCCACTTTCTTGACAAAAGCATACCCCATTTGGTAAGGAAATCAACAATCACAACATCCAATTTTAAATTCCTCCCTGGATAAGATGCAAGCTGCACTACCAAACCTTTCACAGAACCAACAACCAGAACTTCTCTTGAGTCCATGGCAGTACACTTTCCATAGGATACTATCACTTTGATGTCTAACTCATTCATGACTTCTTGAGGCATGACATTACATGATGCACCAGAATCAAACATACAATTGTGAAGTAGCTTATCCTTTATGATCAAAATTGTGAAGAATGGATCAACATTCAATTGGGAATCAACCAAATATGTTCCCAAATATACCTCAGGTGTCTCTCTAAGATATTTTACTGCTGGTGGTGTTTCAAGGTCAACAATGATATGAGGTGGATTTTCAACAACATTTACATTTCTACCTGGAGTAACCTTCTCTTCTTTCAATCCCAAGTACTCAAAGGATCTCTTCTTATGCTTAGGAATTATAAGGAACTCAATGATTGGAACACTCACTTTAATTTGGTTCAATACTTGGGCTATGTCATAGGGGACACTCTTTGGAAAAATTTCATTGGAAGGGAGACAAGAAGATTCATTAGATGGTAGTGGATTCTTGGTAGATTGGGCATGAGGAGGACTTTAGTTTTTGTTTGGGACAACAAAACTTCTGACAGGTGCTTCTCTCCTAGGAGCTTCTTTTGGAATTCTTGTGAGCAAGGGTGTTTTAGGTTTGGCTTAAGGCCCAACTCCCTTAACAACTTTGCTTCTAGTGTTATAGTATTTCTCTTCAGCTACAACAACATTCATCAACAATTGTCTATCTTCCTCCGAAGGGATACCACCATCATACTTCTTAATCATAAAAGCTCTTAAGTATTCAAATTCATTGTTAGGAATTTCAAAAGATTGCACTATATAAACTTTAAGAGCATAAGGGGGAAGAAATATTTGTATCTTTTTGATGCAATCCCAAAAAGTTGTAACTGTCTTAGCACTTATTACTTCAGTAGATGTTGCTCCTCCTTGTGAGCTTGAAGAATAGCCCATCATGCAAATATCATCATCAGTACAATCATCATTATTAGCTTCACCTTCTTCTTGGTCCACTTCACATAGAGGATGGGGTAGAAGACACCTATCACACCAATCAATATCAGTAACCTCTTCAACAACAACCCTAGTAGTTAAGGGATCAGGCAACACTCTTCCTTTGTGCTTAACAATGTCTATTTGCAGATCCAACAGGTCTTTTACCTTTTTCATCAAACCTCTGCTCATTCCTATGGTGATTTCCAAATCTATCTTGTGCTTGCTTCCTAGGTTGACCTTGTGAAGTATGCCCAGTTCCCTTCTCATCTCTTGCCAACTTGTATGAGATTTCTTTGATAGCCCCTACCAAAGTTTTCAAAACCTCCTCTTAGTCAAAACTTTTGCTAGCTTGAGGTTTTTTAGGGTTTATCAATTTTACACCATCTCTCTTGAGAGGTATCAAAATTGATTTGATATTGATCTCAATTTGAAGTGCCATGGTGAAATCTTGTCTTAGATTGGTTGGGTTCTTGTTTCTTAGGTAATACGATGTCTTCTTATCAAATGCATCTGCATATTTGATTAGACAAGATTCATCACAAGGCCTCAAATTAATAGGCAGCCTTCTCAAATTTTTGTTAAACCTTGTGTTACATTCATGGAATGATTAATTAGGGTTCTTCTTAATACTCTCAAACTCAGATAAAAGAAATATAGGATCAATCTTGTCACCATATTGCAACCTAAATGCATTTTTCATTTAATTCCATGAATCAATAGAATTATCAGGTAGAGCCTTGTATCAATCCCTAGCATCTTCTTCTAGTGTATGAATGAACAAATTAATATACACATCTTCAAACTCTATCTCAAAATATTCCATCATATTAACAAAGAGTTTGAGATGCTGATCACTAGTTATTGCATTGTTGCCTTGAAATTTTGTTAATCTATTTCTGACATCTTGTGGAACAACATTCTGGTAACCATCCATTCCTCTAAACTCTATGGGACCAAAGGTGTTAACAACAAATGGAGGTCTAGTCTAAGCCATATTCTTTGGTGGAGGTGATCTTGGAGGTGAAACAAGCTGATGAGGAATGCAAGGTATTTGGGACTCAAGAATGTGATTCACAAGACTGGTATTCTCTAAGTGCTAAATTTCTTGGAAATTTTTATTTGGATTAAAGCATAGAGGTGTAGATTGGAGAAGGAACTCACCAGGTACATTAGAAATACCCTCACTAGCTGAGGCAAAAAAGTTTATGAGAGGATTGCTTGAATCAGAATTACTAGAAGAAGAGTGATAATCTTCTACTAAAGGATGATCTCTCTCACCAATGGATATATCTTTACCTGATGTCTGACCTTTAACAACTTTCCAAACTCTTCTCCGTTCCAAATTTGAGTTCCTTGAATCTGAAAAAAATTTCTTAGTAGAGTCTTTAAGGAAGAGAGATCTTCTTCCTTCCACTTTTGCAGAGATTTGTAGCACAAAAATAAATGACATAAAGGCAAGAAACTGGTATTTATTAATATCAAATCAGCATGGAGTTTCCACTAAGGTCTTTCACCCTAGTTGTGCAAATGCACTAAAATAATCTGTCAAATGTTTTCTAGCACTGAACACTTTGCAAAGCCTTATAAATCAAATCTCCTTTGTAAATCAATCAATCACAATGCACCCAAAGCGTATGAACTACTAGGAAATGGAAAAAGGGCAGACAATAATTGAAACCCTTGTTTAAAACTTGTAGATTTGAAGCATATAATGATATTTTAACAATGTGGCAGCTCAAATAATTGAATACATAAATGGTCAAACTCTTCAAGCACTCCACAAACACCAAGAATTTCAAAGAATTCCCCGGAAGTGGCACCAAAAGGTGTTGGTACCCAAATTTGTTCTCCTTTTCAGTCTGAGCAGCATCAGAGATATGGCATGAAGCTTGAAGTCAGATAGATCATGATGTGTGTCATTTTGTAGTCAGGGAGGTGATCTAACTGGCACTCAGATTTGTGGAGAGATGGATAACACTTTGAAAGGATTTGATCTGACCCTCACTATTTTAAGTTGTGCCTTTTCAACCAACGTAAGAGAACCTATGTTGTAACCCCCAAATGGTGAAGGAGATGAAGATATCCCTCAATTTATGTAAACAGTATGAAAAGGCCTTGCGAAAATATGATCATCACTCCAAATTTGACTTTCACAAGTTGTCACTCCCAGATCATGGAGATATTTTCAATGCAAGGTAAGGGTTACTGAAGACATTATATAATCTTGATTTGCCTTGTGCATTTTTGTAGATGGTTTAGATCCTTTTGTTGACACACAATGCAATGAAGGGGTAGTATGGGTAGGATTAGTTTGTTTGAATGAATTTTTTGGTGGGGTGTTGACAAGACAAACTGGGATATATAAGGTCTTTGACAACCTCTACAATAATTGAACACCTATCAGAGAAAATGCTTCAAATAATCAGGATATTATTTCAACCATAAGAGGCATAAATGAAAGCCTAGGTTACACTCTTCACACAATCTTTTAGAATTCACCACAAAATCTTGAAGTAAACAACTCAATTAAACACAAAAATCATTGATCAAACCATGCCTAAGGTACCCCCAAAGGCTTACAAGAAATCTCTACAGTCAAGGAAGGTAAAGTGATTTTAAATTTGTTTATCTATCTATCATATGAAGGATCTTCTGAACATGAGATTGCAAATGCAACTAAAATATCAACAAGAAATGAAGATTCTATGTAATTTCTAAAGACTTTCAATGCAAGATTGCAACAAGAACAATGAAAACTACTTGCAAGAATTTAAAAATGATAACAAACATCATATTGCCCAGAAAAACATAGAGTAACTCAAAATTTTGTTAGATTCATAAGTAGGGGAGAGTTTCATGAATAATCTTAGAGCTATGTGATGGATATACACTTGTAACCAACTCACATACATTAAGATCCAACATAAAATAAATTATTTTGGTTCTTTGTTGGGTTTTTTTTTAGAAAAAATGAGCTTTCTCTTAGAATTTGCTTGTGATTTTTCAAAATTTCCCCCCCTCCTGCATGTCTCAAAACATGCATTATATATCTCTTGCCACCTTGAAGCCTTCTTTCCCAAGAAAATAATATGATAAGGGATCAATTCTATTACAAAACAATCCTCATGATTCAATGAAAATGACACCAAACAAAAAAAGATTCACAAGTTTCCAGGTGTGCCCAAAAAGATTAAATCATTAAAAATATCTGGATCATTATCCATCCTGAAGGCATAGTTTTCATCATTGAGGCATGTAAACACCTTTTACTCATCATTTTCACCTTTTTACCTGTTGTATATATCTCCCCCAAGGAAATATGTGTGAGAGGTCCAAAAACCCAACACAAAGGAAATATGTCGGAGAGGTCCAAAAACACGACACAAAGGAAATATGCCGGAGAGGTCCAAAAACCTGACACAAAGGAAATATGTCAGAGAGGTCCAAAAACCTGACACAAATGAAATATTTCAAAGAGGTCCAAAAACCCAACACAAAGGAAATATGTCTGAGAGGTCCAAAAATCCGACACAAAGGAAATATGTCGGAGAGGTCCAAAAACCCGACACAAAGGAAATATGTCGGAGAGGTCCAAAAACTTGACACAAAGGATTTCGGGTTTTGGAGTCGGGAAAGCATGGAGCAAAAACATGTTGTGGCACCCTCCAAACCCGATGCAGATGCAAAGGAGAAACCCGAACCCGACTGGAAACAGACCCTAACTTGGGGAATATTCAAATGGCCATAACTTTTCACAGGGAGCTCGGATTCTCACAAGGTTGGACTTTTCGGAAAGGTCTCGGCGTCCTCTACCCAAGTAAAACTAGATATATTTATTTGGGTGAGAAAAATTTCTTCAAAAATGC
Organism: Taxus chinensis; assembly: GCA_019776745.2. NCBI lineage: Eukaryota > Viridiplantae > Streptophyta > Pinopsida > Cupressales > Taxaceae > Taxus > Taxus chinensis. The sequence goes on from CM034149.1 coordinate 552,071,839, forward strand.
AAAATACAGTTCGCTACTTTTTGGGTTTGCTAGGGTTCTTACCTACCACCATAATGAGATGAGTTAAATGCATTCTGGAGGTGGTTGGGGTAGATTTCAAATTCCTCTCTTCTCCCTCTCTTTTTCCTCCTATAAATTGTAAGGAGGGGCTTCTTTTAAAAGGTTGGACATTCTTGTTCTTCCCCTCCCTTCTTCTCTTTGGCAGGTGAATCTGTGGAGTTCAAACCTCCCATCTAAAACTGTAATGCAACTTTGCCTCTTGGCATTTTGTGGTGTATTGTATCAATCTTTGAAGAAAATAATGCATGTCTATGGATGATTCTCAACCCTCTCTGTGATCATTTGCATCTTCTTGATCTTTCATTGCAAACCTGGTTATCTGTGCATGATCTTGCATTACATTTTAATGGTTTGTGTTTATTGGCAAGACAGGTGTTCTTCATTCCTCGGTGCATCAACTTTGTAGTTTAGGTTTTATTTTATGCATTTTCTTACCCTGTCTCCTTGGTAAGTTAGTTTAGGTTTTGAGTAAACCCTCTACATTTTTTACGTGTGCATCTGAACAGAGGAATAGGAACCGGCCTTCATCCGGAGAGATTTTCTAATTTCGCAAGGTCCCACACTTGGGAAAAGCTTCATGTTATGTAATCGCACTAAGAGTCTCAACCCATCGAGTTGCAGACATTCATGGGTGCTGTGATTTACCACCAATATTTTTGGCATGCCCGGTGGGACCAAGAGGTCATTCCACAAGATTTGAAGCAGTTTTCATGAAATTCAGACTAAAAAATTACAGTTTTTACAATTTCAGATTTTGCACCTTCCAGGTTGAACTCCGAAATCAATTTTCAAGGGCTTAAATTGCTCAAAATAAGTCAAAATTTCACCAATTGGTAGATCTGAGGGTAATCTTCAAAAAGGTATCCTTATTTTTTTGAGATTTTGACTTTCAAAATTTCATGGTTTTTTGGGTTTTGGGTTTTTGAGGTCCAAGAACATCAAATAAGACCCAACAGTCATATCGGGTTTTCGAGGATGCATTGCATGGTCCTATTCCTAACAATAGTCATTTCAGGTTTTCCAGGGTGTCGGGCATGTCCCAAGTTCCAACACATGGCAATTCGGGTTTTGTAAGTTGCATTGCATGACCTGAGTTCCGCCTGTACCTTTCGGAGATCCGCAGCTGCACAACAAGGCCCGAATTCCGGATTGAAGATTTTCTTCTCTGGGTCCTTCGAAGTTTAAATGATATTTTTAATATTGTCAAGTTTGGTGTGTAACTTTGCAAAATCTAGTCTTTTGAGGCTCGTTCTCTAACACATCTGGCAACTCCGAAGGGATAGAATTTAGTGGTGTAGCAGCACAAGTTGCCCAGGCACATGAGAAGAATTTGAACTAGGTCTAATACTCACAAAGAGGGGCTATTTTTCCACTTGCAACTATCACCAGGTAGAGGGAGGAGAGGAAGGACACCACAAAGATCACCATCTCCACCTAACACGACTTTGTCTACACCTCCACCTGGTAGAACTTTTCTTGCATCAACCAGGGTTCTTAGGCCAATCATAATGGCACATCTACCAACGAATCCCTTTGTTAATTTCACGGGTAGTAGTCCACTTTCCCTAAATGCTCAGAATCAAATTCCAGTTGCAGCGCTAAAGAATATCCCCTATTTTACAGGAGAAAATCATACTATTCCTATTGATCACATCCAGGATATTGCTAATGCATGTGTAATCCACGAAATAAATGAAATGGATGTTGCAGTTAAGTTATTGGCTTCATCTTTCAAAGGTAAGGCCTTACAATGGTTTAGGATCCTAGCAATAGGGTCTATTACAAATTGGAACCAACTTTGTTCAGCTCTTTGCAACCAATTCGGGGAGAGGGCAGACAATTTATCTTTATTGGAACAGCTGACAAAAATCAAAAGGGCTCCTAATGAACAAATGACAAATTTCAACTTTAGATTCCAACAGACATGGGACAGGATTCCAATAGCTATTAGACCAACTGCTGAAGGAGCATTCCTTTATTTCTTAAAGGCTATAAATTCAGACATAGCCATGATGATCCAATCAATGGGAGGAACAACGTTGCTAGGGGTCTACGACACAACTATCAGAGTAGAGAACTATTTGATCCAAGCTGGGAAGCTTGTGCCAAGGCCACCAATGCCTCTCTATTTAGATATGGGAAATCCTACAACCAGTCAAGCACCAGAGTTGAATCCCATTCCAACTCCTAGAAATCAAAGCAATAATGAGGCATTGACTTCTTCAAATATTTCAAAGGAATTGCAGGAGGTCATGAAACAACTGCAGAACCTTAGAAATGAGCTTGTGACTATCAAAAGATAGCAAGCTCAAAGTGCTAGATCGTATCAGCCTCAAGAACAGTACCAGGCTAGGCCCCCATACCAACAAAATAGACCATCACCTCAGGCTGCAAATCAAAACCAAAACTAAAACCAAGGACAACCTCAAGCTGCCAGGCCATTTCGACTGTATGATCCAAATAAAACGACATCCTCAAGAGCCTTGGTTCCAACGCAAAACAACATGGCACAGGAGTACGACTGGTGTTACCCTTGCAATCTACCTCACAATCAGTCAATGTGTTTCAATGGTGCACTAAATCAAGCCTTGATGCTACAAACCATTGGTGTGCCTCAAGAACCAATCCAAGAAGGGAATCAACAAAAAGAAACACAACAAGAAGGACCTCCAACAGAAACCACGGCCAATTGGTAAACGGAAGACTTCTGTGGAATTAACCAACAACCTTTTCAAGGCGTGGCGGCCAACACACGGTCAAAGAAGAGAAAAATAGAAGAGGGACAACCGTCTAATCCAGTTGTTTATCAGACCACTTCCACACAACAAGGGGTCAGTAGACCAAACACAACTCCAAATGTGCAAAATCAGCCTAAGGTACCTATTGTAGCAACACACGCACCTGTTCAAGCTCCAGAAAAGGCTGTGCCAAACAAGGGAAAACAAAAGGACAATTCATCCCCTTTCAACATCATCGATCAAATGAAGAAGACACATGTGAACATTTCCATGTGGGAATCCCTTGCGATCCCAGGGCAACGAGATTTATTGCAAGCTACAATGGCTAATTGGTCTGCCTCAAATGTATCAAATAGGGGACATGAGAAAGTTCTCACTAATGTAGTGCAACATGATGGGGGCCAGACAAGCAAGAATTTGAAGCCTCCACCATTCTATGTGTCATTGGTTATTGGAAACCACTTGGTACACAACTACATGATAGATTCAGGGGCAAGTAGTTCAGTGATGCCGAAGCAAATAGCAGATCAACTGGGTTTGAAGTATGAGCCAGTGCTGAAAGGAGTAGTACAGCTAGATGGAATGGCAATGGGAACATTTGGGGTCATCAAGGAGTTAAGCCTAACACTACATTCATGTCCTAATGTTACAGTTCTGTAAGATGTGTTTGTGATTGACCTTCCGCCACTCTTTGTGTTGTGTCTATCAAGGGACTTCACTGCAAAAATTGGTGGATATTTATCTACAGATTGGTCACACATGATTTTCAGGACAAGGTATGGGGCCAAAGCAACAATCAGGTTAGAACCAATTGCCAATTTCTATATTGAGCCTCATGTACCAGGTCCTATCAATGTAAATTGCTCAGCTTTTGATCAAGAGGAGTGTTCAAGTGATCTAGAAGTAGGTACTAAGGTTGAGGGAATTCCTGATTTAACTTTGGATGAATAGGAAAACAAGAGTCATGAATTTGACCCATATAAGGAAATTGAAGAATTTGAATTAGGCATGTATTGTGTACATGAAAAAAATTCACCCATTCCCAACATCATTTAGCTTGAACAAAAGGATGAAAGCAAAGTTTGGAAATTATTTTTCGATGGTTCGAGAAGCAGACAAGGTGATGGAGGTGGTGCGATTTTGATTTCACCACAAGACATCAAATATTTTTCATCTTTTTGTTTCCAGTTTTCCTGTTCAAACAACATGGCTGAATATGAGTCATTGATTCATGGACTTCATTGGGCCAGGAAAAGGGGCATAAAGAACTTGTAGGTGTTTGGAGATAGCGAGTTAATCATCAACCAAGTTAGGGGACAACATGCTACAAAGAATGACCTGCTGAAGAGCTATAAGAACAGGGTATGGGACCTCATTGAGGATTTCAAAGCTTTCAACATTGTGTCCATACCCAAGAAGAAAAATGAAGCCGCAGATAGGTTCGCAACAGTTGGAGCAACGTTTGATGTGGTTGACAACATTAGAAGGGAAAAAACCCAACCACATATCCATGTGATTGTGAGGCCAACAGTTCCAGATAATAACATAAGCTGGAAGGTGTTTGAGAATGATCAATAGATCATCAATTTTTTACAAGAAGAGGCTATATCTCAAGCTCTAACTCTCGTCAATCCAGACTTCTCCAAGGGCTTCATGCTATATGCCTTTGGCGGTGGAGACACAATTTCTGCAATCTTGGTACAACAAAACAAAGAAGGATTAGAACAACCAGTTGCTTTCTTCAGTCAAGGCTTGGAGGAATACGAAACTAGGTACTCTTTCATTGAAAATCATGTCCTTGCAGTAATCAGGAGCTTAAATAAATTCAAGCACCTAGTCTCAAACAACAAGATCCAATTATTGGTCTCTCATGCGGGAGTCAAGGACTTCCTTCTAAATAAGGATCTGAATGAGAAGCGTGCAGGGTGGATCACTCGTGTCATGGAATATGACATCGAGATCAATGTCACCAAACTAGTACATGGAAAGGGACTATGTGAGCAGCTAGCCTTGAGTCAACAAGTTGAAGCAGGTGATGAAAAAGAGACTACCTTGGTATTGCAAGATGGTCAAGAACAAGAAAATGATGATGTAGCTGCTCCTTGTTGGACTTAGAAGATGATACACTTCCTTCAAGCAGGCCTATGCCCTCCAGAAATGAGCAAAGAAAAGAGGAGATACTTTAGATTACAAGCCATTCCATATGTTCTTGTTGATGGTGTTCTATTCAAGAAAGACATCAATGGGGTTCTATTGAGGTGCATTGGGACTGGTCAAATTGAGAGGGTGTTACGAGATTTTCACGATGGAGATTCTAGAGGAAATTTCACCCCACGAGTAATAGCTCTCAAGATAATGAAGGCAGGGTATTATTGGCCCACAGTGTTCAGTGACTGTTATACATGGATAAGAAAGTGCAAGAAATGTGCACTCTTCACGGGAAAAGAAAGACTAGCAGCACTTCCATTGCACCCAATTTTGGTTGACCAACCATTTCTGCAATGGGGATTGGACTTCATTGGGGTCATCAACCCAAACTCAAGCCAAGGCCACAAGTGGATTCTCACGACGACGAACTATTTCACCAAGTGGACCGAAGCAGTAGCGCTCAAAGAGGCAAGTGAGTCTAACATACTAGACTTTTATGAAGGAATAATGACCAGGTTTGGTGTGCTGGCCACTATCATATCAGACAATGCATTGGCATTCATAGGTTCCAAGATTACAGAATGGGCTGTCAAGAATGGAATCTATTTGAGCACCTCTTCAAATTATTACCCATAGGGTAATGGATAGGCAGAGTCCATGGACAAAAATTTTCTAAGAATCATCAGGAGGACTCTGGATGAAAACCAAAGAACATGGCATACCAAGCTAAAATCAGCATTATGGGCTGACAGAATAACACCAAAGAGGTCTACAGGTAATTCCCCTTACAAGTTGGTCTATGGAAAAGAGGAAGTATTGCCTATATCATTAGAACTACCTACATTGGAGTTCATGAAGTAGTTGGAGTTGGCCAAGTTCGAACCAATGGAGGCCAGGTATGCAGAGTTGATGGAATTGGAAGAAATTAGAGAACATGCAATTCAAACAATTAAGAAAGATCAGGCCTTAGTAAAAAGATAGTTTGATAAGAAAGCAAGAGCAAGGACCTTCCAGGAAGGGGACCTAGTTCTGAAATGGGATGCAGATCGAGAAAAACTAGGAAGGCATTCCAAGTTTGATGCCATTTGGAGTGGCCCCTACATGGTCACGGGATGTAAGGATGGTAATTCCTTCCAATTGTCTACATTGGATGGAGAAGAACTCCCGATTCCGGTTAACGGAATCTATCTTAAACATTGCTACTGAAAATAAAAGGTTTACCCTTGTAAATATTAGCCTAGATTTCAATTCCTCTAAGTGTGTATGCACATTGTCTTGTTGTAGTTAGGTTTCAGTTTCCCTAAGTGCTTTGGCACAGGTTTTGTTGCTCCTAGGTTGGATTTCTATAGTTCAGCGTGCTCTCGGAGAAGGAGTTGCGGTATCAGGCTTGGGATCAGATATCAAGTTGGTTTCAGGTTATTGCTTATGACTCCATGCCCAATGGATCGCTAAAAGGCCACTGATCTTCTACCTGGCAGGCAGGTGATCCCGTTGAGTCACCAAATTTTTGTATATATCTCCCCCAAGGAAATATGTTGGAGAGGTCCAAAAACCCGACACAAAGGAAATATGTCGGAGAGGTCCAAAAACCCGACACAAAGGATTTCAGGTTTTGGAGTCGGGAAAGCATGGGGCACAAACATGTTGAGGTACCCTCCAAACCCGATGCAGATCCAAAGGAGAAACCCGAACCCGACTGGAAACAGACCCTAAATTGGGGAATATTCAAATGGCCATAACTTTTCACAGGGAGCTCGGATTCTCGCAAGGTTGGACTTTTCGGAAAGCTCTCGGCATCCTCTACCCAAATACAACTAGATATATTTATTTGGGTGAGAAAATTTTCTTCAAAAATGCAAAATACAGTTCGCTACTTTTTGGGTTTGCTAGGGTTCTTACCTACCACCATAATGAGATGAGTTAAGTGCATTCTGGAGGTGGTTGGGGTAGATTTCAAATTCCTCTCTTCTCCCTCTCTTTTTCCTCCTATAAATTGTAAGGAGGGGCTTCTTTTAAAAGGTTGGAAATTCTTGTTCTTCCCCTCCCTTCTTCTCTTTGGCAGGTGAATCTGTGGAGTTCAAACCTCCCATCTAAAACTGTAATGCAACTTTACCTCTTGGCATTTTGTGGTGTATTGTATCAATCTTTGAAGCAAATAATGCATGTCTGTGAATGAATCTCAACCCTCTCTGTGATCATTTGCATCTTCTTGATCTTTCATTGCAAACCTGGTTATCTGTGCATGATCTTGCATTACATTTTAATGGTCTGTGTTTATTGGCAAGATAGGTGTTCTTCATTCCTCGGTGCATCAACTTTGTAGTTTAGGTTTTATTTTATGCATTTTCTTACCCTGTCTCCTTGGCAAGTTAGTTTAGGTTTTGAGTAAACCCTCTACATTTTTTACGTGTGCATCTGAATAGAGGAATAGGAACCCGGCCTTCATCCGGAGAGCTTTTCTGATTTCGCAAGGTCCCACACTTGGGAAAAGCTCCATGTTATGCAATCGCATCGAGAGTCTCAACCCATCGAGTTGCAGAAATTTAGGGGTGCTGTGATACGTTATCAACATTACCTTTTCAAATTACCTCTGCAACTTTTGATTTTTTCATTTCATATTTTTGGACGGATTAGGGAAAAAATTTATTTCAAAATCACCTCATATCAAAGAACTAAGCCATGACAGTGATTCCAATGATCTTTGAAGGCTAAGATGACACAAAATCACTATAAATTCAATGAATTTTGATGCAAAAGTCATGATTCCAAGGTTCTTGGAGCTCCCATAGTGGTATAAACAAATGGATGCACAACAACCGTCGATCTTATCCATCATTTAATCTTGACCCCACGACGTGGAAGATGCAGAATTAGAAATAAGCTTGAGTTACCTTTTTAATTTTTTTGATAAGACCGGAAACATGGCAAAAAATGATTGGAAACAAATTCGGGCTCATTTTTTTGACTTTTTAACCTTTTGGAAAACATGGAAAATTTTGACTTTTTCCCCCACCCCTCTGCCTTTGAATTTTGGAGCTGACACATGGCACATGGTTGGTCCCATTGGGATCGTGCTTCAATTCTGCGCATTTTGACCTTTTTTTGAAAATTGGAAAATTTCACCTTTTGCCCCATGGGCCCTCACCTCTAATTTCTCCCTCGCCACGTGTCTCCTTGTGATTCGTCGTGGGCGAGCTCTCCAAATTTTGATTATGATTCTTTTTTGCAAAAGGAAAAAAATTCCCTCTTACCACCACCAGCCCACCGACCTGATCTGTCCTCTAACACATGTTGCTTGATGATTCACTAGCAGGCCAAACACTTCAAATTTTGATTTTAAGCCTTCTTTGTAAAAGGGAAAAAATTCTCTCCTGCCTCTGCTGACCCGCTGACCCCATCTTGTCCACTTTTCCTACCACGTGTCACTCATTGATTTGCTTGTGGGCCCATGGCTTAAATTTTTTCCTTAACTCCTTTTTCCAAAAAGGAAAAAATCCTCATTTCCCTCTGTGGCCTGTAGTTCCCTCTAACCCTATTGGACACATGTCCACCTATGATTAGCCACAGGGCCGCACTCCATAATTTTAATTTTAAGCCTTATTTTTGAAAAAAGGGAAACAATTCCCTTTTACCTCCACCGGCCCGCCAACTCGCTCAAAATTGATGCCATGTGTCTTCCTCTGATTGGAGTGGGGCTAGAAATGATTTTTGCAATTTTTGGAAAATAAAGTTAATACTCTAAGTCCCCAATCTGGCCCACTCCTCCATTTTGAAAATTTTAGGACACTTGTCCTCTTTTTGTTGGCTGTGGGGATTCGGGAAAAATTTTGACTTAGGAAATTTTACAAAATAAAGCCAAAATTTTAAAAGGAGATCCAACTCCCCGCCTCTTCTCAGCCAATAAGAACATGCCACGTAGGCAACTTTAAAAAAAGGCTGAGCTGTGGAGCCAAATTTGCCACTTTGCCAAAAAATAAAAAAAATGACAAGTTAGAAACATTTCCCACCACACCTCAGCCAATGAAAACCTACCACATTGCCAATACCTTCTGAGGATGAATTTGACAGGAAAATGATGCCCATCTAACCATCAAAATGTAAAATATTCCAAGGATGCCCTAGAATTCAATTTTTTCACCAAGGATGGCATATTTTTCAATTCTGAATCAACTGAACCATGTTTTTTACAACATTCCTGATCTAGGATTTGGATTTTCAAATACAAACAAGTATTATTTGATCAATTTTGATTTTTACACGATATAGCAAAGGGAAAAATGACATAGCCCACAAAATTGGAAAAACTAGGGCACAGAAAAGGGAAAACGTGGATTATTCTTTCAAATTAGGACAAAATAACAAGTTTTTGAGCATTTTAAAGCATTCAACTGGATGGAAAGAATTTTAGACCATCAATTCAAAGGGTAAAACATATTTTGAGCACATACAAATTTGGAAAATTAGGGGCAACATGGTGAAATCTCAAAAATGGCACTAATACCTCCCACCAAACAGATCTCTCCACCTCAGCTACATACAGTCCCTCATACTATTCCTCTTAACAAACCCCAAAATTCAAATGGTTCTGTCATTTTCTCCAATGGTATAAAAAAATAATGATTCCAAAACATATGGAATTTTTTGTTTTATAAACCCAACCCAACCTGATTGATGCCGACCGTATTTGTGCCCTAGCCAACCAACGTTGATCACCCTATAACCGGCATCGGTCCACCCTGCTAACTATTTGGCCTTGCTAAGATACCTTCTGCCTTCCACCATTCATTCCAATGCACCTTTTTATCATCCCAGAAGCCCATTGAACCATAACTACAAACCCAACCTACTCCTATATTGCCTTTGCTACGTCTTAGGATTTGTTATTTTACCTATACCTTGGCCTTACCCATGCCGTTACCTATATAGCTTGACTTGAATCAGTTTTTGTGACCTTTGACCCTTTGTTCACACTTTACCTTACAACGTAGATACCCATTTTGTTCAGCCTACTAACCTTACCTTGGCCTTACCCATGCTGGTACCTATCTACCTTGACTTGAACCACTATTTGTGACCTTTGACCCTTTGTTCTCATTGTATCTTGTGACATGGTTACCTGTGTTGTTCAGCCTACTAACCTTACATTTCCTATTGCCATGTTGTTTATCTTGACCTAACCTTTGGTGTACCAAAACATACTTAAATGTTCCTGCACCTGACCTCTGTTGTGTTTCCGCACCATATCCTATACCTTGGATACCATACTCACTTCAACCCTGTTTGGATAGACCTCTTGACCTTAGCCGACGTAGATTTTGAAAGCTTCTCAACCTCGTATAGTGCCACAGCTTCCAACATGTGTGTGTGTTCAACAACCACTACCTTTGACCCTAACTCATTTCCATGTTTACCAAATTTTACCTTTTACCTTTACCCAATACACCCAATGATCTACATTTTCCCACCTCCTCACTTTATCAAATCACTCTCTACTTTTGTCTCTCGCCTCATTGGTTTCTAGTTTGAGGGGGTTACCTTCACCCATGCTTGAGGCAACACCTACCTCACTTACACTTAACACAACCATTTCCTATTTTTTCAATGTCACTTACCAATACAAGCTATGCAACAAAAAGGGGAAAAATGTAAACACCAAAATTGGGTCACAATCCCCTTGGTCCCCTTTCAATGAACCAACTTAAACACATTCACGTAACCATGACCCTTATACCCTACATTAACATTAATTTAATTATTTACAATTAAATTAATACCCACCCTCATCCCATTATTTAATTTAGTTACTTTAATTAAATAGATGGACACATCACCTAGACACCTCACCATAGACCTATTCATATCATGTTTCCATAAATGAATAAGACTTGGTTCAACCCTAAAAATCAAGGCCTATTATTCTTCTAACCACCTTCCCACTCATAAAAACATAACTTCCATCCTGATCCACAAATAAATGGGCGGACCTAACCCAAATGATCAAAGATATGCCATTTTTAATAAACCTAGGGAATCCCACCTTAACCAATGTCGGTCAACCACGAACCATCGTCGGTTACCATTTATTAACATTGGAAACATTTTTTATGTGTTGGGACATTCTAAGATCAGGGAGAAAAGGAGAGAACTACATGCAAGCAGAACCAGAGCCTTTCCCTACCTATAGACATCCATAGCCAGCACTAGGACAAATCCAGAAGTATTACACTCATGGTGACATTCCAGGAAGCGTCACTACTGCACCGAGCTCCATTCCACTAACCAATCATCACCATCACATAGCCATTGGACCTGTAACACCAATAAGTACACTTTATACCCAAATCATCTATTTCCACTTCAGTTTATTGGGTTTTTCTATTGCTATCATTAGTTTCCACTTGCACCCTCATTTCTTGACCATTTTACTTGCCTGTAAACCCAACCATTCCTCCACCCATGCCATAAAACCACTTATAACCAACCTATGCAGACTTCTGAGTGTTCTTAAGATCCCCATACTCCTTGTTTTTCCCTCTACCTTCTCTTCCTAATGTCAACTCAAGCCCCATTAGCAAATCTTATTGAAATTTATCATCCCACCTCTACCGATGTTGGTTACCCATAACCATCATCAGTTTTTTCGTACCATGATTGGTCATACCTCAACCGACGCTGGTCTTTGTGTTTGTCAATACTATGTAAACCAACAACCACCCACCTATCAAAAACAACCTAAACACCTTACCCAACCCTAATAAGACTGCGTTTGTGACCTACAAACCACCTGACCTAAATACCTTGACCCACATAGTTTTAGTATTTAAATGGATCGATGCAGATAGTGATATGAGGTACCCAAATCAAGATACTAGCACTATATTCATTTATGTACACATTTCAGTTATTTCATATTTGTTTTATAAAAACAATGGCTTGATAGCTTTCTAGGGAGTATCACACTTCTCGGATCGAGCATATACTTGGAATTCCAATATCATATATTGTTTAAAATCTTCTTTGGCGGTATTTTTTCTATTTTAGGTAGTTCCATCCAAAAGGAAGCTCTCATAGTTAGCATCGGATCGAGAATTCAGAATGCATGCATCAACCTCCAAACCCACACAACAGGTATTCCTCCTTGGCCCTTACCCTTATTTTTTTCATCACAATAACATACAGAAAATAGTGAAACAATGCCCTATGTATTTCTTGATAATTATTTTTATGGCTGCTTCAACCATGATTATCTTATGACATTATGAGTGATGTCCCATATATCTAACCCACTTTTTGTAGTACCTCTTGTCTTCATAGTTTCTTACTATACTATATTCTATTACATCCTAACTATTTTACACTAACACTTAATTTCTAGTCTATCTTGTTTACATGTGCCTTAGCTTCTACCATGCACATCCCTTACCCCTATAGGTATCCACTATATGATATGCATATAAGTTTCAGGTCCTCTAGTTTTGGCTGCCTCCTCCTACATTTGTCACATGTACCCCAATTGAGGGGGGAAACTATTGGGTGAAAAAGTCACCCTTCCAACAACACATAATTCCATAACTGAATAACACGTTACAAAATTGGCAAAGGCACATAGTTACAGAGTGGTGCAAAATAAGACTTGGATCACAAACACTAACACCCAGCATCAAACAGGAGTGGTGAGTACTTGTGTCCCACCTAGGTGCTTGTGTCTTGAGGGAAAAATAGATAGTTTCTAAGATTAAAAAAATTTCCAATAGGTTACAATACAAATCTATAGTATCAAGTACTTATATTGAGTTACATAATTCATTCAATCAGTTACATTTCAGCTACAGTTTGGTTACAAATTAGGACATTCCAATCTGTAGTGATACTTATCATTTAAGAAGTGTTGTGGAAGGAGAGAAAAATAGACCTCTCTCCCCAAAACTCTTCTCTTGGCATGAGATCACCCAAAAAACTTGTCCTTGATGGAAGATCACCCAAAAAACTCATTGTTGGTGTTAGATCATCCAAAAACCTCACCCTTGGTGGTAGGATGATCAAATATGTGGCTCGACACTTTCTTGGTTGGGAATTAATCACCTCTAACCCCATCAAGAAATATCTCTAAGAATAATAGGAATATTTTCTATCCTATACTCTCTCATACATTAGGTGCAATCTTTTCATAGCTACTATTTTTATACACTTCTTGTTTATACATACGTTACTCTATTTTTTCAATACGAGACTTTGACCACTCTCTTGCTCTTATTTTATAAATCCATGCTTACAAGCACAAGCTCTAGTAGCTTGCTACTACACATACGATTCACCCCTAGGATCTACCTCCCTATCCTAGTTGCCATGCTTCACACTATGATCACTTCATGCCTCACATGGCGACTTGTCCACTCAACATGCTATCGGATATGTTCCTATTTGGTTTACAAGGTAAGCATATTTTATCTACTTTATGCTATCGATTATTCACTCAACAACATAAAGTGGGGGGAAATGTAGACACAAAATCTATGAAGTTCGGTACATTTCTAGGTCCTAAATCAAACTAATGTATACATGATTCCTAAGCAAATAAACTAGTGTTTGAAAACTAATTTTAGCCTTTTTGTTACTTTATATTGTGTACTTTACTAGCTTTACACATCTTACAATTCAGTCGACACTTGAATATTTTACTTTTTAATGGCCTCAAACACTAGCACCGAGTTAGGATGGAAGTGCCCAGGAGATCCTATTCCTCCTAGGTGATCCTATCCCTCTCTTTATTATTCTTAAAATTTTGGGTCTATTTCACTTCTTGGTCACCTTTTAACACTTTGGGCCAGCCTTCCAGTTGTCAATGAAAAAATTCAAATAAGGGAATCATATATATACTTAGGTACTTCTCTCAACTAAGGGGCCCAACACTAGAAGCATTATCTATCACCACCTAAGCTTATAAAAGGCACAAGATAACTAAAAATCATACATTTAAGACATTAATATAAGGGATAAGGGTTGCATTGATCTGCATAGGAGGGGAATTCATTCTATTCCATCACACATTTTGCATACTTGGGAAAAATATAGATCTATCCTGATATCATCATGTGACTTGTTGTAGACACCAAAATTGGGTCACACTCCCCTTGGTCCCCCGTTGAATAACAAACTCAAACATATTCACCTAACCATGACCCCTCCCACCCCACACTAATATTAATTTAATTAACTTAATTAAATTAATACCCATCCTCACAATATTGATTACTTAATTATTTTGATTGAGCTAATTTCCACCTCACCCCTCCACCTCACCTAGCCACCTTACCCTAGAACTATTCTTGGCATGTTTTCATAACTAACTAAGACTTGGTCGCACTTACCTTAATGAGATAATACTTAGTTCAACCCTACAAATAAATGCCCATTATCCCTCTAACCACATTCCCACTCATGAAAAAGGAAACTTCCAATTTGATCTATGAGAATAGACAGATCTGGTAGAAATGATTGCCAAAGATCTGTTATTTTTAGTAAACCTAGGGAATCCCACCTTAACCGGTGCCAGTCATCCCTAAAATGATGCTGGTCAACCTGGAATCATTTTCAGTTACCATTTATTCACCTTAACAACCTTGTTTTTGGGTTGGCACATTCTGAGATCAAGGAGATGAGAAGAGAGTTACATGCAAGGAGAAATATAACCTTTTCACACCTACAGACATCCATAGCCAGCACCAGGACAGATCCAGAAGCATAGCACTCACAGAAGCATTCCAGGAAGCATTACCGTGGCACCAAACATAATTCTCTTGCTGAACTACCATCACCATTCAACCATCAAACCTGCATCACAATAAGTGTATCTTCTACCAGCATAGTCTATTTCAATATAATATCCTTTGTTACTTCTATTATTAGATATAATTTGTATGTTCCTTTCCCATCTTCTACCTACTTGTAGAATCATCCATTCCTCTACCCACACCAAAAAATCACCCATTCTTGCCTCCTACACCCCTCTGAGTATACCTGATACCTATATAGACCTCCATATCTACCCTTCCATCTCTTTTTAGCTTTAGTTTAACTCCTACAATCAGATCTCATTGATTTCCTTTCACACTAACCCTACCGACGTCGGTTACCCATGACCATCACCGGTACCTTCCAAATTGTCGTCAGTTACACCTGTGCCAATAACATAGCTAACCTACCTTCTACCAAGTGACCCAAACAACCCAGAACCTGACCCTGACTAGTTACAACACCGTGACACCTACCTACCCTTCAGATATGACTATAGCCTAGCTTGTTATGTTAGATTTTCTTATTTTTCTTGAATGAAATACCTAAATCATATCCACTACAGTAGGAATTTGTTTATTTCTCACAATAATTTGTTTTAAATAGTGGATTGACATCCATCTAGGGAGTATCACACTTCCCAGATCTAGCACATGCTAGGTAGTCCACTATCATATATTATTTAACTCTTCTTTTTTGGTCTTGTTTTCTATTTCAAGTAGTTCCTCCCAGCTAAAAGGAAACTCTGACAGTCAGAATTGGATTGAGAATTCAGAATGCATGCAACAACCATCAACCGACTATCATAAACAAGTATTCCTCCTTGGCCCTTACCCTTATCTGTTTTGTCTCAATAACGTAAATAAAATGGTGAAAAAATTTGGCACACCCGGTGGGACCCATTCAAGGTTCCTTGCATTTTCTTCATTCCTAGGTAAAGATTGTGTTTTTATTTATTTTCTAAACTTATTCACACTAAATTTCTTTCCCTGGTAATCCTCTCTTCTTGTGATTGTCTAAAAAAAATCTATTTTCCAATGCTTAAAATGAACCATTTCTTCTTTCTTCCATTTGCATAAGTAGTGAAAGAGCACATTACTACCTATTCATCATTTGCTTCATTGAACGTAATTTGTTGATTTGGGTTTAAAATTAGTTGTATTTTATCCTTGTCTATTTCATTTAGCTACCATTAAAATGAGGGCAACCTATATGTTGGAAGTCATGCCCACCTGATGGTTGACACAAAGAATCGTAGAAAATAACTCTCTTATTCTTCTACCAAACTGCACAAAATTGAGAAAATACACATCTTCTTAAACAAAATCTCACCTAGAAGAAGCTATCAATGATCACATGATCAGTGGATTGACAGTGGGCACCCAGATGGTTACTTCTATCTAGACATTACCTCAAAGGATGGCCCACCCCCACCATAACATAACCTGAGACCTCTCCTTTTAGATATCCTTCTTCGTAGGAAGCCTTCCTCACCAAAAACTCTACTCTAAATTCATGAGTCAGTCTTAGAAATAACATAAGCTCAACACATTAAAATAACTTGTTGCATACACATTTTTATCATTTGATTGACATGTGCTTTAAGGTGTGAGGATACGTCTCTCCATTTTCCATTCTTTTGCCTTACACACTCCATAATCATAGTTAGAGTATTCTGACTTCTTCTGAGTGTGTCAGGACCTCATTACATCATCTCCAAGCTTCTGGGCTGATCATTCATCTGATCTTAGTTCACAACAATATATTTTCTTACATTTTTCAAATTTTCACAGTAATCGGCGTAGGTTTACACCTCACCGTAATTGGTTCTACCTAACCTCCATTAGTTCCCTATCATTTTGCTTAAATTTCCCAAGGTACACCTATTCTCATCTTCTTCACCATTTTTAGTTTTTATGAGTCTCTTTACTCTCTATACTCTCATAAGCTATCATCATACAACTTATCTACTTGACATTCATTAGTTTTTTCCCCCTTTGGTCAAACTATTCTTTTCTCACAGTAATAGACCTCGGTTCCCCTTGAACCATCATCGGTCATCCTTAACCGGCATTGGTTACCCTGTAATAAATCTCAACTAATACATTTCCCAAATCCACCTATAAACACCTATTTTCTTCATTCCTACTTCCATCTGTGTCATCTTCATGATATAACATCACCTAATAGACATTTATTAACATGGTGTTGACTCAAACCAAAGCTAATGATCTTATATTCCACACTAGTTATCAACCACTCCTACCTAGTCCTTCACCACCCTTTGTCTTATCACCCATTGATCCAACACTACCTACTACCATTTCCATAGGTGACGAGGAATTTTCACAACTCCTTGATCATAATCCCGATGCCTTACAGTTCTACCTTTCCCACTCTTCCACCTAGGACTCTTCAGGTCATTTGATATATCGCATGCCTATATCCATCTCTC
This sequence comes from Taxus chinensis, assembly GCA_019776745.2. NCBI lineage: Eukaryota > Viridiplantae > Streptophyta > Pinopsida > Cupressales > Taxaceae > Taxus > Taxus chinensis. The sequence continues at coordinate 552,089,032 of CM034149.1, forward strand.
CTACCCTTATTCCCACTTTTTCATCAGCCCCTACTAATGCAGCGTTACCTTCACCTACTTTAACCCCTGTGGTTTCACAACTAGGTTCCATGCCCACTATGACTGATGTATCTGTAGTATCAGTCACACCGGTAATATCTTTCGTCCCCTCATTGACCACCTAGACCATAACCCCATCCGCACCCATTGTCTCACAGATACCAATTGTAACACAACTTCCTGTGGTGTCAGTGACCCATACTCCATTCCATAATCTTTTCCTCTTAATCCCAAAATCTCTACCCCTAATCACTAATAGAGTCACTGCAACCGTCCCACCTACATACACATACTATCAACAACCCCCTATGTCTTATGTCACCCATTCTAGATATATGTGCTCTATGTCAGTACCCTATTCTCAACATCCCTATTTAGCATCACAATACATTGGAATGCCACCCATATCATAGGTTCAGTACCAGCCCCCTTATACCATAGGAGGTACTCTTCCTTCACAACCTACCAATGACTTCATCAAATTGATGATGGAAAATATGCAGACACTAGAAACATCAGTTTCTGGCTCACGTAATTCTCTCACCTATGATAAATATGTAATGATCCCATTCATCCATCCATTCCTATTCACCCATACCCTATACATTGGTAAATACCAAAATTAAACTATTTCAATAGTAAAGAAGACCCACAACAACATTTGCAGTTTTTCAAACATGGGTGTTACCTGATTTCCCATGATGACGCTTTACTCCTATGGAACTTCCCAATGTCCCTGATAGGACCTGCATTAGACTGGTACAATGGGCTACCTAGACATTCCATCTACTCATTTAATCAAGTAGCCCAAGTCTTTTTAGACCACTTCTCAATCAACATTGTTAATAAATTCACTTTGACTGATTTTTATTCCACATGATAGTACAACAATGAGTCTATCATTGAATTTGTCACTCGTTGGCACAACCTAATTAACTAGCTCACATTTCAATTACCTCAAACTAAACTCATAGATTTGTCTACTTGGGATTTCACTAGAAACATCTCACCAACCCTGCAGGTGCAGACCTTTTACACTTTTAATGAGGCATTCACCATGGAACGAAAATTGGAAATTCATGCTATTGAAGAGAATAAAATTCAATTGCATAACAAGATCATCACATTCAAATCAGATGATGCTTCTTAATCTTTGAAACCCCCAAAAAAATATTCAAAACCCAAATAATTTTCCAACATTGTAGTTCTCAATGTTGGCCCCCCTCACCTATCAAACCCAGCCAAACCTCCTTCTAATCTCTCTCCCATTCAAGCTTTCTAGTTGAGACGATAACAACAAAAGTACACTTCAATAGGAGAACATTATCCTTTTGTTTTGGAAAATTTTATTAAGGATGATGCCATTACCCTTCCACCTATAAAAAAACACACTGGTTTTGACCCTAAGTTCCCCATGCCCACATGGTATAAAGAACATGAATTTTGCAACTATCATCGTGTCAAAGCTCATAACGACAATAACTGAATCACCTTCAAGAATATCATCCAAGAAATGTTAGACAGCAGAGATCTAGTTTTGGATAGCCCAAATGCATCCACTAACCAAAACCTACATATCTTCAAGAAGCCATTCCCTAATCATGCACCATCTTCCAACCAAGCTGGTGACACTTCAACTAATGATAGAAATGTTTGCAAGGTCCACGTTATTTTTGATGACATACCAGAGTCTTCCCAATTACCTCATGTTCCTTCCATAGATGAAATATTATCCTAAGCTCCCCTACCTACAAAAGAACCTATTCCATCTACTCCACCCATAGAGGAACCCCCTTCATTTTCTCCTTCACCCGTGGAATAGCCTATGATTAGCACGCTACCTTTGATCCCTCAAATTCCTGAGAAGTTGTTAGTGGCACCTCTCCTACTCAGAGGAGATACATGTCCACAACCTACACCATCATAAAGAGAGCCCACCTCATCTAGACCATCCTCTCCTCTACCCATGGAGGATCCTATAGAAATACCATTTAGATAACCATTCTCCATCGGACCTTCAATTCCCATTGATATGATTTCGTCTCTCTTACCCATAGAATTTGAGGCTAGTCATTTCCCTATGTCTCAAACACATTTTACGGGGATTGCTACTCTATCCATGTTGGCCCTACTTATAAAAATACCATTTTCACACTTGGCTGATCGCGTGGAATATGCTGATAGATCCTTACTTTAAGGATGCCTTCTACTTCCTATTTCAACCCAAATGTAGTTGTCACTCACTGAAACCTCCACTATCTATCCAAAAGTATTTCAAGTGACCAACCCAAACATAACCACGATTATTGTGACACCTTCCATGTCACCAATTGTAGCCCAACACACACCTCTACCCACAACCCAACATACACCTACACCCAAAAACCTACCCAAGCCTATATCATCTCCCTTACTTAAACCCATCACCACCTTAGGGGTCATGCCAACATCAAACCTTACTCACCCACCCATCAAATTAGATTTATCCACATCTTCGCAAACAACCACTAAACTTATTCTGGACCCTAAAAAGAAGACCCAACTTCCTAGGCCTCATACACCAACCTTACCTACCACACCGTTATCACCTTTGGCTCTACCATCCATCCTAGGACCTCACGCCTTGACCCTGGCCAAAAAATCATCTTCCACCAGAATAAAAGGAATGTAATAGCCCACCTCATCATCATGGACCTCTAATATACCCAAGTGACCCACACAACCCTTGTCATCACCTGTAACCTTCTTACCACCCATACCACAACTACCGTCCATAACTTCTTCACTACCCATGAGGTTTTCTTCTCTTCCACTCACACATTCTACCCAACCTCTATTAACAACCTCCATAGCAACTCGGTTACCCCCATGGGTAACCCATCCTCTTCCACCTTCTCCTTTTACCTCTACATCTCGTACACTCATGTCACCTTTTCCTAAAAAGGTGCAACCTAAGGATAAATCCGCTACCCTCCAATAAGGTAGTTAAACCAACCAAACCTTCCATCGCTAGCTCTTCTACCGTGCCTGTACCTAAACAGATTCCCAAAAGACATAAGACCACTCCACACACCAAAATAGTGGACCAACCCATTCCCCCTCCTGTAAATCCTCTATTACAGAAATATTGTTCATAGTGTGAACACTTAGGAGTGGTTTGGGTTATTTAATAGTAATAGGTTTTTAATAATTATAAAATAATATATGAGTGTGCAAAACAGTTGTTATGCACAACTCATAGTTGAGAGATATTTGGGATATTAAGAGGACTTAGAGATTAGCCTTGACTCCTTACTTATAGGAGTTCATTGAGCTATTTATATGTAATATTTCCATTGGGAATTTCTCTTGAATGAATTACAATATCTCTAGTTTTATTATTTTATTGTGTAATGTTTTGTTTTTTATGTGATTAAATCATAGATATTTACAATATTTGGTATCAGAGTGGGTTAGAATGTAATGATAACCTGTAGGAATTTTTGAGGCATTTAGATCTAAATCAAATTTGTTTCATTGGAGTCAAGTCTACGATCTGCGTGTTTCATTGGAGTCAAATCTGTGACCTGCATGTTTGTCTATAAACAGCGGTGAAACTTCACTCAGGTGAATCCATACTTGGCTGTGACATGAATTATTTCAATATCCAGATCCGCAGTAACAAAGGTATTGCATTTATTTCCTTTTTTGGATGTAGATGAAAAAAATAGGACATAATTTTTTTTTGCCAAATTTGGAAAGGGTCCAAGAAGATGTTGGAGTTATAACTTAAAATTGTCATAACTTTCAGCTGGTAACTCAGATTAATGTGCCATTTTTTTTTAAATGTGTATTTTTTCGATCTCTACACATTGATCCTATGTTTTCTATTACTAGAAAAAAGCTTATTTTTTCCTTTTTTGGCATATATGTTAGAAAATTTTACGTTCAATGTTTAAAGTTTATTGTAAGGGTGCATTTTCGACTGAGTTCAACACCTATTATGGAAATTCCATTAGATAAATTCAATGGATTAAATTTTCACACATGGAAGGTGAAAATACAAATGCAATTAATGAATAGGAACCTTTGGGGAATTGTGAGTGGAAAAGAACCAGAATCAACAGATGCTACAAAATTTCTTGAATGGTAAACTAGGGATGACAAATCAAAATGAATTATTGGGCTTGCTTTATCAGATACTGAGTTGTATTATATAGACTTAGAAAAAAAATTCTAAAAATATATGGGATTTGCTAACTAAGACATTTGGTGCAAAGGTTGTGAATGAATGAGGGTGTAACTATGTCAGGTCATATTAACAATCTTAGATCTCTTCTAAGACAACTGACAGAAGTAAGTGCTCAGGTAGATGAAGAAGATGTAAAAGCTATTTTATTAAATAATTTACCTCCAAAATATAGTAATGTAGTTTTTACTCTTGGTTAAATGCCTTCTCATTCACTTGAAGGTATGATTTCTGCATTACTAGCTAAAGAAAAAAGAACAAAAGAAGATATCGAGGAAGAAACTGCTCTTTATATTAAAAGGAAGAATACTAATTTTTTCAAAAACAAAGAGAAATTAGAATGATTTTATTGTAAGAAAAAAGGACATAAATATTCTTTTTGTATTACTCGTGATAAGGACATCATTAAAGGAAATCTAAAAATGGATGAAGCTAATATAACTGTTAAAGAAGAGTTAGAGAATGAAGAAGAAGATGAACCTGAACAGAATGAGAATGAAGATGACTACCTATACTAAGTAGTGCTTGATGGAGGATGGAGGCATAGGAGAATGGAGGAAAATTGGCATCTCTTGTTAGTCACCAATAAAGAGATTGATGTTAGTGAAGAATCACAACACCCCCAAATGAGCTCTAAAAGATCTACTTTTCTAAGGTAGACTCATTTGGTGTGATTGCATAACATTAAACTTTCCCCAAGGTGTGGGACCTTGCAAAATGGGAAAGCTCTCTAGATTGAAGGATGGTTCCTTATTCCTCTATTTATGTGCATGCATAGAAACTTTCAGAGGGTCTGTTCTTAATCCTAATCTAAACTTTACCAAGGAGACATGGATAAAAGGAATACATAAATTAAAACAAAGATAAACTATGAGGTGATGCACCAAAGGAATGATGAACACTTATTTTGATAATAGAAAAAAACCAAAAAAATGCATACAATAAACAAGCAAAGATAGCCAGATATATATTGGGAGACAAGATGAAAGAAAAAGAGACAAGAGAGGATCTAAAATCGATCACAGATGTGATTTATTGATCTATAGATTGATATAGTCCATTACAAAGTAGCCAAGAGGCAGAAACATAATGCTATTTTTGATGGAAGGCCTGAACCCCAAAAATCCCTTTGCTAAGATGAGAACGTATCCTACAAAACAAAGAATTCCCAACCCTTTACAATGAATCCTACCCTCGTATTTATAGATTCAACCTGAAAGAAGAAGAGAGAGAGAAGTGGGAAAATCAGGTTGAAACTCAACCACTGTTGTTAATGCCTCTGATGAAATCTCTCCCTAAATCCATCTTTAGTGCATCAATCCTTGGTTTGATGCCTTGAAGGAAAAGGAAATGATGAAACAGATCAAATATGATCTGGTTGTTGAGGCAAGAAGATCCTGGATTGAAAGCCCAAAGACATTTTCTCTATTTTTCTTCATCTAACCTCCTTAAAATTAAAGTTTCATACCTTTATGGCATAGGTGACACCAATATCTTTCCAATGACATCAAATTTGTAATATTTTAATCCCTGAGTCAAAAGATATGCCCCTTCAAAGTTTGTATCGGGATCGTATAGGAGGGTAGGAAAACAACTTGAAAAAATGGGTCCCCCTTTTGATATAGAACACATGATAGCTAGATTGGAACAAAAATTGGGCCAACAGGTCCATAATTTATCTTTTTCCCTTTCCTTTGATTCCCTTCTTGGCTTTGACTTGGGCGCTAATGCTGAATTTTTCCTTGGCCGAAGTTGCGGGCCATTTTGCAACTTTTACCCCTTTTAATAATAAGGGGCAAAGAACCAAATTTTTCCCCCCATGGTCCGCTTTCCCCTGGGACATGTGGTAGTTTGGCACTCATTTCGAAATGTTTTCTCTATTTACCCCTTGAATCAGTGCCATACTAACATTTGGCATTCTCCGCTTACACCGTTATACTTAGCCAATTTTGAATCCCTTTTCTATCTTCCTTTTGACTCTATTTCCTCCTATGTGGGATCGTGGTTAATCCAATATTTTTTTTAGGGGGTGAAATATGGATAACAATTTGGTGACTCACAGGGGTATCTACCTACTAGATGAAAATACCAATTGCCTTGTCATATCCATTGGGTAGGAAGTTCAGACAGATAGTCTGGTATTGATTCTACCTCTGATTAACAAGCTCGACTGCTTGCACTCTCAATTTTCATTAGAAATCTTGAAATGAAGGTTTCTGAGAGTATAAAATTGTTTTAACCTGAGGTTTCATCTGTCTTTCTGAATGGACTACATAAGAGGCACAAAACAACACCACACTATATACAAAATTTTAAATCATACATGCTCTAAATGGACCATGCAGAGCATGCAAAGCACTTAGGAGAAAAGAAATCTACACTACAGCAAGATAATGTGCATAATCACTTAGAGGAAAGAGAAAACTAAACTAATATGTATAGGGTGAGAACTCCCCTTTTAGTAATAGTGCTTAAGATAGATCCCATTTACTGGAATCTACAAATATTCACCCTCCAATGTAGACAATTGGGAAGCATTGCTACTTTTACATCTTGTGATCATATAGGGGCCACTCTAGATGGCGTCAAATTTGGAATGCTTTTATGATTTTTCTCGATCTGCATCCCATTTCAAAACTAGGTCTCCCTCCTGGAAGGTCCTTTCTTTTGTCTTCTTGTCAAAGCATTTCTTGATTGAAGCTTGATTCTTCTCTATTGCTTGGAGAGTATGCTCTCTGGTTTCTTCTAATTCTATCAGCTCTGCATACCTAGCCTCCATTGGTCCTAATTTAGACATCTCTAGTTTCTTCATACACTCCAATGCTAGAAACTTAAGTGATATATGAAACACTATCTCTTTCCCATAGACGAGTTGGAATGGAGAGCTTCTTGTAGATCTCTTGGGTGTTATTCTATCAACCCATAAGGCTATTTTGAGCTTTGTGTGCCAGGTCCTCTGATTCTCATCAAGAGTTATTCTAATAATCTTTAACAAGTTTTTGTTTTTGGAATCATCATGGCCATTACCTTGAGGGTAATATTTTGATGAAGTACTCAAATAAGTCCCATTCCTAACAGCCCATCCTGTGATTTTTGAACCTATGAATGTTAATGCATTTTCTGATATGATGGTGGTTGTCACTCCAAATCTGGTCACTATCCCTTCATAGAAATCTAGGATACTAGACTCATTTGCTTCCTTAAGTTCTACTACCTCGCTTCAATTGGTAAAATAATATTTCATTGTCAGGATCCATTTGTGACCTTAGCTTGAGTTTGGATTGATGACCCCAATGAATTCCAATCCCCATTACATGAAAGGTTTGTCGACTGAGATTTGGTGCGATGGAAGTGTTGCTAGCCTTTCCTTGCCTTTGAAGAATGCACAATTCTTGCACCTTTTGATCCATGTGTGGCAATCACTAAAAAATCTGGGCCAATAATATCCTACTTTCATGATTTTGAGTGCTGTCACTCTTACAGCAAAATGGCCTTGAGCTACTTCAACATGGAATTCTTGTAGCACTCTCTCCACCTGATTTGTCTCAATGCATCTCAGTAGAATGTCATTTATGTCTCTTTTGAACAAGACACCATCGATAAGAACATATGGGATGGCCTGTAACCTAAAATGTATCCTTTTTGTTTTACCCATCACATGAGGACACAGGCTAGTTAAAAGGAAGTGCACCATGTCTTGGGTCCAACAAGGAGCATGCACATCATCTCTCCCTTCTTCTTGATCATCTTGTAGAACAAGAACAACCTCCTTTTCATTTTCTATTTCATCTTTCTAACCTGAGGCTATTTTTTCACACAACCCCTTCCCATGGACCAGCTTGGTGACCTTGATCTCAATGTCATATTCCATGACACACGTGATCCATCCTGCATGCTTTTCATTCAGGTCCTTTCTAAGAAGGAATTCTTTAACTCCTACATGGGAGACCAATAGTTAGATTTTGTTGTTTGAAACCAAATGCTTAAACTCTTAAATCCTCTGATTACTACCAGGACCTGTTTCTCAATGAAGGATTACCTCACCTCATAATATTCTAGAATATGGCTAAAGAAAGAAATTGGTTTTTCTATAATGTTTTTGTTCTGTTGTACCAAGATTGTAGAAATTTTGTCGCTGACACCAAAGGCATACAATATGAAGTCTTTGAAAAAATCTAGGTTGACAAGAGTTGGGTCTCGTGATATGGCTTCTTTGATAGCCTCAAAAATTGTTTTTCCTTCAGCTATCCACCTGAATGTTAAGTTCTTCTTTAGCATCAATGTTATTAGCTTAACAAGGGTGACAAAGTTTGGAAAAAACCTACAGAAAAAATTGATTTTTCCCAAGAAGCTTTGAAGATCCTTCTTGTGACTTAGTAATGGCAGTGCTTTTATTGCTTCAAATCTCTCTAGGTCAATTGCCAATACCTCCTTAGACACAATATGGCCTAAAATCCTACCCTCATGGGCCAAGAATATGCATTTTTTAGGGTTCAAAGATACCCCAAATCTCTTACATCTTTAAAACACTTACCTTAGGTGAAAAAGGTGGTATATTGCATTTTTGGAGAAAACATTGATGTCATCCAGATAGATCAACACTATTTTGTTGATTATCCCTGTGAATGCCATATCCATGGCTCTTTGGAAAGTAGCCCCAGCATTAGACAATCTAAATGGAATTTTTTTGTATGCATAGGTGCCCCATTTAGAGGTGAAAGTTGTTTTGAATTGATCATATTCTTTCACCATGACCTAGTTATACCTTTAGTAGCCATCTAGGAGGGAGAACATTTTTGACCCAGACACTACTTGTAAGATCTAATCCATTTAAGGGAGTGGGTAGTGGTATTTGAGGGAGGCTTTGTTCAAATCTCTAAAGTCAACACACAGCTTGATTTCTCCATTTTTCTTCCTGACTGGGACCAGATTTATAACCCAACTTCAGTGTTTGACTAGAAATATGATTCTTACCTCTATCAGTTTGTTCAACTCCTTCATCAGAGGCTCTATATGTGGGTTGACTGGTCTTTTCTTCTACCTAATGGGCTGAGTAGTTGGATCTAGTTTGATTGTGTGTTGTGCTAGTTTTAGATTGAAACCTCTTAGGTCTTCATAACTCCAAGGAAATTCTTGGAAAATTTGTATGAATTCATACATTTCTTGCTCAGTGGCCACCTTGCCAATTTGAAGTGTTTATCTTCTCCAACTGGGATTGACTCTGAATCTTCTCCTTTGATCTACATGTTAGCCTTATCTTTTCTGAAATGATCATTAGGATTGAAAATGGATTCCAGTGTCACTAAGCCTTTAGGAAGCTTGTTTGTATGCATTTGTACTATCTAATTCCCGTACTACTGCTCTAGTCTATTCTAGTTTATAGCTGAGAATTCAACTTCTTCTTGTAGAAATTTAATGATCTGTTGATCATTATCAAACACCCAGCAACATATATTATTATCTGACACTACTAGCCTCACAACCACATGGATATGTGGTTGTTATCTATCTCTTTTTATGTTGTCAACCACATCAAATGTTTCCCTAACTGTTGCAAGTCTGTCAGCAACTTCATTCTCCTTCCTAGGTATGGACATAATACTGAAGGCCTCAAAATCCTCCATGAGATCCCATACCCTACTCTTACAGTTCTTGAGCAGGTCATTTTTGACAGAATTTAGTCCTCTGACTTGATTGGAAAGTAGTTCACTGTCATCGAATACTTGCAAGTTCTTGATTCCCAGCTTCCTTGCCCAATGAAGACCTTGGACTAAAGCCTCATATTCAACAGTGTTATTTGAGCAAGAAAAATGGAATCTGAAGGCTGAATAATATCTCATACCTCTGGGGGACACAATCATTGCTCCTCCTCTAGCTCCTTGTCTACTCCTTAAGCCATCAAAGAACAATTGCCATACCTCATTGTCATCCTTGTATTCTTGTAACATTCCCCAATTTAGTACATTAGGAAATTTTTTTTTTTTTTGGATAAGCGCTTCCTAGTTCTAAACACATAATTTAGAACTCACAGATCAAAAACAATCATTCTTATAACAGATAACCATATGTAGCTGTAATGACTCGGTATACTACCGATCTCATTCCATGACTCGGTAATCTACCGATCTATTCATGAATGTCATAGAGTTGGAATTTTTATTTTAACACCACACTCTTGTGGTTCTCTTCCCTAAACTGGGTTTTCAGAATTCCCTACCCAAGGAACCTATCTGAATAATTGTTACCATTATTCATCTGCATCACGTCCCTTAGACTAGGTGATATAGGACAACGCAATCAGCAGCTTGCGATACTTTGGCCAAAGATTTGAAACATAATGTTTATGTCTCGTATTCCTTGACGACATACTCGTCAATCTGGAATATGTCCTCCACCCCACTTTGATGTTTATAAAGAATGTCCCATACTGACTTCTATCAGCCATCCCTCTCCCAAGTCATTCACTCAGGAACGGATTAATAACATGACAACGTTATAAGGATGCCCTCAAGGACTAGGGATAAGTTGACATACTGGGTCAACCCTAGTTAACCCTGTGTGTCAAGGTACCCTAAATATCCAAGGGCAGTCTCATAACATGACCATGTTCCTAAACAGATCCCGAGTAAAAACTTGTTCGAGTTTAAGGTGTAAATATTAACGATCAATGCAAAGGGTGTTGCCATAAGCCACTTGCATTGTTGTATCCTCGAGAAGATCCTAATATTCTCGAGGGTACAACCCTGCAGTCGACATGTGCCGACATCCTATAAAACTGCCTCCGAAAGATCTACTTATCTTAAGGTGTTACATACGTTGAGTTGAAATTATAATTTAAGACTCTCCTTTCTGGTTAGTCTTATCCCAACTCCTGGGTTCCTCATTATTGAGTTGCCTTATTTATTTAAGATCTATTTCACAGTGAGAAATTAATAATATTTGAGGTCTCATCAAGAATTCATTGATTCACAATAATATTAATCAACAAAAATGGGTAGTAGCCCTAAGCCTCCTCTTAAGGATGCTAAATATATGCTTTTAGGTTTATATCTATTTTCCAAAACTGAATTATATCTTACTTATTTGTATTAAGATATAGTGATTTAGATTCTTTATGTACGTTGTCTTGGCTTAGATCAAGGTTAGGAAGTAATAGATTACTCCTCCCGTTCAACTACCTATTAAGGTTTATTTGAACCTTAACTTCTTGAAAGACAGTGGTCTAATTTCCAAATTAGCCTTATATGGAATATTACATAACTACTAATCATTCACAAGTATTTAGTCACATATCTTTACAAGGCCTACTTAGAGAATCCCAAGATCTCCAAGGTATACAATAATAATAAAAATGCACTTCAAAACAATCAAACCAAAGAGGATCAATCCATCAAAATACAAATACAGCCATATAGTATCAATTCCCTCATTTCATTTAATTCTAAGCCAAATAATTACAATCTATGCATTCAGCATATTTGATACAATACTCAATAGCATAAGATCAACTTTCTTCATATAATACAATTAGAGAAGTCAAGTTGGAATTCATCATAAAACCAAATAAAATAATCTAAGCATCATATCAGATCTGCGTGCCTTTACCACTTACGACAACCATCTGCAAAAATTGCCAACACGGGTTAGTTCTGTGAACTGAGCATGATAATCACTAATTCTTAAAACAATTTCATTCTACCAATTGCTCTCATTAAACAACCTATTTAAATGAAATCATTTCATCAAATCCTCAAACATGAATCATACTAATTATGTAACTGCAATTCTAACATGACTATAACACATGACTCATATTATAGCTGCCAATTAAACCTAAATATTTTCAAATGACTCATCATAATCATTAGAGACTAAGAAGAACAAAATGAATCCAAAACATCCATCCACCTGTATCTCAAGGAAAACAATAATTCAACAAATTATTCCATTCAAAAATGAATATCCTATCAGTTCGTGTTTCCAAGAAGTATGTTTCTAACAATTCCACAAAGGTAGATTATAAAATCCAGCAAGCTCAATTGACGGGGTTCCTTTATACTCATAACATTATTTCAATGGAATTTACAAGTATACGAACTCATACTGCAATACTATTTTAACCAGTCTCTGCATATAATTTAACAGTCTACTCTTCTTATGCCTATACTGTAGAGTTCACATAAGGATACAAAAGAAGAAAACATTCATAGTTTCTAAACAAGGAGATAATATCATAGTATTCCTACAGTTATATATATCAACATAAACTTTACAGCTAAGAAGAAAGAAACAGAGACATTCAGATTTCATTCCAATCATGTTCAAGACTGTACCGAATTCTCAAGAATAATGCAATTACATTATGCGCATGTGACTAAATCAGTCGAGATAACAAGAAGAAACTACAGTTTCATCAAAATTCAAATATAAAAGTCACCTGTAGCTTATTAAGCAATACAAGAGCTCTCGCGACAAGTAGTAATAAATAATCCAACCCATATAGACTGCACAAAACTTTCCAAATCATTCATCAAACATGAAAAATATCCAACGCCATCGCTTGACTCAGCACAGCTAGGAAATCTTTATCTCAGTCAAACACGAGACTAGATAACACAATAAATAGAAGACGTAACCCTGTGTAAACACAGCGACATTCCCACTTAGTCGAAACACTCAGCACATTCAACTGAGTCAAAACACGTACATACACAGCAACATTCAACTGAATCTAAACCCTACTAATACACAACAAGGACTTATATCAGACGCCAAATTCAAGAAAGATAACCATAGAAAGAACTTTACATAAGTTTTTCTCCATATCATAAGCTCAACAAGGTTCAACCGAAGTCGAGCTAATACAAAAATACAATAGGAACTCAAACAAAGTCGAGTTCTTTAAATAACCTAGCACAATTTTCTACATAATCAAACTAAATATAACCACAATAACAATAAGAGAGAGAGTCGAATCCAAAACCAACTCAACAAACATATCTACTGAGCCGAATTCATAAACAATGCAGTAATATTTATAATTGATTCAAATTCTTAAATAAACATAGCAACCATTTTTACTAAGTCGGATCTATAAGTATTCACAACGAGGACTTACATCAGAAGTCGAACCAACACGCAACACATCAAGGATTTTTAACAAGAGTAGCATTCACATGAGAATACAGCAAGGACTCCAATAGAATCATTTCCAACAAGTGCTCAAAACTAGGCTTCAATAGAAGATGAACCATACAAAAAGAAACATTTCAAGGACTCCAACAGATTTGCTTCCAACAAGCGTTAACAGCAAGGCTTCGGCAGGAGTCGATTTCATATATTATCCTAGCAAGCATTTCTAAGGAATCTAACCAAAATGAAAAACACAACAAGATATTTCAACAGTAACGAATCCAAAGGTACACTCAGCAAGGATTCAACAGAATAATCAAACCCACATGAAAACACAACAAGATATTTCATACATTAACGAATCCAATGTACATTCCACAAGGATTCAACAGAATAATCGAACCAACATGAAAACACAGTAAGATATTTCATACATTGCTACCATTAAAACCAACTGAACCAAAAATCATCTGAACAGAGTTGTTCTAATGAAATCATTTGAAGGAAAGCAAGATTTTTAAAACCTATCATGCCTGATAGTGTCACGTAGAAATCCGAAGAACACCCCTGAATGTGCTCGCGCCTTCTCTTCTTCTTCAACGATAGATTAAACAACAATAAATTGTTACCTTCATGCGTTATAAACTTTCCCCGACAGAGAAAAGAGTTAGATATTCTCAAGGTTGCCATGTAACACAGAGTAGACTGGTTCGAAGAACCAGTCATCAAGCAGAGAGAAAAATGGAATGCATGGAAAACCAAAATACCAACAAATTTTCCATTTTCATGCCTTCCCAAGCAATCCGCGCTCAGGAACCAAAGTTCATCAATGGCATTAACTCCTAGATTCCCACCTATTCTCCATTGCCACCGACCGCCTAAGTTGGTGATTGCCAAATGAAAGAAAACAACCATTTCCAAATTTGGCGATGCTGCCACGTCAGGTCACAATAGCCGTTAGCAACCTCCACCAAATCCTAAGTCCTTCATCCTTATCCACCTCATTTAATGCCATGGAAACCACCACCCATGACTCGCGCCCCTTCATAGGTCCCCCTCCATCCATTATCATTAGTTAGGATAGGTTAGAACATAGGTTAGATCATAAGGTAAGACATTAGTCTTACTTACATAGTGCTAGGTGTAGCTAACCTTAGGAGCATTACGCTTATAGTTTAGGGTTAGTTTAGATTAGCAATCATTCAACCAATAGGTTATAGTTTAGGTTAAGGTTATTAACCTTAACGAATTCAGTCTAGGTCTCACAAGTAGGACCGATCAGTATTAGAACCAAATAGGGTATAACATTCCCGTAATGGATTCTATCCGGTATTGTTACTAAGCTTGCAGTATACACCAGAATTTCTTACCTGGCTTAAGGTCTAGGCCTTCGTGATATTACGATATCGGGAACCAAATTCATTTTACACGATCAGCCTGAGTTAAACTCCGGAATTGCTCATTCAATTCATTCAGACCTTACATCTTTCAAAAGGTCAATAATTTTTCTTTTTGTTCATCCTGAATAAACTTAAAACATCTCTTGGATCAATGCAACTGATCCAAGGCTGAGTCATAAAGATGGATAAATCCACAATTCCTCCTGAAATCAAATTGAACTTAGGTACTAAAAATGAAAGAAATAAAAGAGTCCAAGTATATCCTGACTCAGTCAAAGATCTTAAAGAGCAAAGAAGATACAATCCATATCAAGCATGACTTCACAATCAAAGGAACACATCCTTATATAGAAGAAATCATATATCAACATTTGAATGCTCAGGAGGAAGTAGCAATAGTTCAAGGTGTTACATGCTTCCCTCCTAAAGATTCATCGTCCCGATGATTACATATTTTGATTTACCTTTAGGTCAACCAATTTATTAGTTCACAATACAATAAGACTATTTCCAACTTGAATAGTTCCAGAAATTAATGTCACGATACATTTTATTCAACCTGAATAATGTTTGCCTCAATCTGGCTTTCATAAAGACATGAAAAGATAAGTTCATAAAAATGTTTTGTCAACAGATTTCATGCTGTTCAAAAAGAAAGGGAAAAGAAATTTTTATCTGTTCATGATTTTCCCAAGTTGCACTTTCTTCTTTAAACTGGTCCCACTGGACCTTACATTGCTTTATTTCATGATTTCTCAAATTCAATTGGTGAGTTTCTAGCACTTGTGTGGGTTTAACCATGATTATTCCTGGGTCTTGGACCTGCAAGGAATTCCAATTTATAACATGTGACAAATCTGAAACATATTTCTTAAGAAAAGAAATATGGAAAACATCATGCATGTGAGACAAAGTAGGTGGTAATGCTAATCGATAAGCTACAGGATTGATTATTTTGACATTTTCGAAAGGTCCCACATAACGAGGTGACAACTTGGCAGCCTTGCCAAAAGTTATAGAACTCTTTCTGGGTTTAACATGAAGAAAAACCTTCTCACCAAGTTCAAACCTTCGATCAACCTGCTTAAGGTCAGCATAGCTCTTCTTCCTATCTGCTGCTTCCTTTAAACATTCACGAATCAACTTTACTGGCTGTTCCATTTCCGTGAGGATTTCTGGCCCAACTACCACTCTATCCTCAATACTATCCTAGCTAACAGGGGTTCTGCACTTTCTTCCATAAAGTACTTCAAAAGGTGCCATTTTAAGAGATGAGTGATAAGTGTTGTTGTATACGAACTCAACTAATAGAAGATACTCTTTCCATTTATACTGTTGATCCATGCAATACATTCGCAACATATCTTCCAACACTTTATTTACTCTCTCGGTTTGTCCATCCATTTTTGGATGATATGCTGAACTGAAGTTCAGTTTCATTCCAAGAGCTGTATTAAGCGTTTGCAAAAATCTTGATGTCATTCTAGGATCCCTGTCAGATATAATCGATTCTGGTACACCATGTAACCTAAAAATCTCGTGCATAAATATTTTGGCCAACACTGGTGAATCATCCTTTAGATTTCCAGCGATGAAATGAGCTACCTTAGTTAGTTTATCTACAACTACCAGGTGAACATCATGTTTATTCCTGGACATAGGTAACCCTTGTATAAAGTCCATGCTTATTACTTTCCATTTGTACTGCGGTATGCTATGGGGATATAATAGTCTAGTAGGGTGCATGTGTTCTACCTTAACCCACTAACATTCCAGACAATGTGTCACAAAATCAATAACATCCTTTTTCATACCTTTCCAAAAGTATTGCTGTTTTAGATCAGCAAGCATTTTTGTGATACCCCGGGTGTCCAGAAAAAGGTGAATTATGAAATTCAACTAACAACTTCTTTCTCAAATCATTTAGCAAAGGTACGTATACCCTGTTTTCATAACGTAAGATTCCTTCCTTATCAAAACGAAAACATTTATACCTTTCATCATTAGGTTCTGCAACAAGCGTTGTTTTTACTTGCTGAAAGTATATATTAGATTCTGAGGCACTTTTTACCTCATCGTTAAACTGAGTTCTTAATGTTATAAGAGTAGAAATGTGCTTCCTACGACCCAGAGAATCTACTACTCTATTCTCTTTCCCTTTGATGTAGCTAATATCAAAATCATATTGAGATAAAAAATCTAACCACCTTCTCTGTCTGGCATTTAGATTAGGCTAAGTGAAAATATATTTCAGTCCTAAGTGATCAGTTTTCAACTCAAAAGGTTTCCCAAGTAAATAGTGTCTCCAGACTTGAAGCGCATGAACAATGGCAGCAAGCTCCAAATCATGAGGGGCATAATTCAGCTCATGTAACTTAAGTTTTCTACTTTCATATACTATGACTTGATCATTCTGTAACAAAACACCACTAGGGCCTTCCCCAGAAGCATTTGTTACAACAGTAAAGCTCCCATTAGGGTCTGGTACAACTAATATAGGTGCTGAAGTCAACTGGCTTTTCAAACTTTTGAAAGTAGTTTCACACTTATCATTCCAAATAAATTTCTTATCCTTCTTCTGCAATGAAGTTATTGGTGCAACCACTTTAGAAAAATCCTTAACAAATTTCCTATAATAACCAACAAGACCCATGAAGCTTCTTACTTCATGCAAATTCTTTGGTGCATTCCACTCAGTTATTGCCACTATTTTTGAAGGATCCACAACAATTCCTTCCTTACTAATGACATGACCCAAATAGTGAACTTCTGTATCAAAGAAAGAACATTTGGATAACTTACCATATAACTTTCTTTTTCTCAAAATTTCCAAAACTATCTTCAAATGCTCATTATGCTCTTTAACACTTTTAAAATAAATGAGAATATCATCCAAGAATACAAGTACAAACTTGTCCAAATATTCTTGAAAGATATTATTCATTAAGTTCATAAAAACTGTGGGTGCATTAGTTAATCCAAAGGGTAGAACCGTGAATTCATAATGTCTGTACCTAGTTTGGAAAGTTGTTTTATGAATATCTTCTTCTCTAATCCTTAATTGATGATAACCAGATTGAAGATCTATCTTGGAATAAACCGCTGCCCCACGCATCTGATCAAATAGATCGTCAATCCTTGGAAGTGGGTATCTGTTCTTGATTGTTGCTTTGTTTAACATCCGATAGTCAATACACAGCCTAAGTGTTCCATGTTTTTTTTTTTTTACAAATATTACTGGCGCTCCCCAAGGTGAAACACTTGGTCTAATCAAACCCTTAGATAAAATTTCTTGCAATTGTGCCTTAAGCTCAACTAACTCTGTAGTAGTCATCCGATAAGGTGCCTTGGAAATAGGTTCCGTTCCTGGTTTGATTTCAATAGTGAAATCAAATTCCCTTTTGGGTGGTAAACCTGGTAATTCCTCTGGAAAAACATCCTTGAAACTTTGCAACAGAGGGAATCGTTTCATGGAATCACCATCTTCTTCTGAGAATTTAGATATCTTTACTGCATATAAGGTACATCCTTTGTTTTTGGCCTTTTTAAGTTGCATAGCTGACAGCTTCCTAACCGAAATTTCCCGTTTCACTCATTGTATCTCTGCTGTTTTCAGACGATCATCTAAACATCTTATTTTCTTTCAAAGAAGTCTACTTTTGCTTTATGTTCAGCTAACCAATTAACACCGATGACAATGTCATAGGATCCCAAAGGTGTAACATAGAGGTCAACTTCAGTGGAAAAGTTAGGTAAGTCAAGGACTTCCCTAAAAAGACACATACTCACTGTATGAATAGAGTTATTACCATACTGTACAGTCCAAGATTTATCCATTTTTCCAACTTTTCTCTTAATTGTAGAAGCAAGTTTACTAGAAATAAAAAAATTCAGTAGCTCCGGTATCAAAAAGAATAGTGACAGGTATGCCAAATAACTTACCCCGAAACTTCTATTGGTGTCACTTGCTTTTCAGCTTGCTTGTCTGCTACTGCAGCATGTATCTTATGCTGCTGATTATGATCGTCCTTCTTCAAAGGGAACTGATTGGTGTAGTGGTCTTTGCCACAATTTTAGCAACCTCCTACAGGTCCCTTTTTAGGCTCAAAATTACTTCCAACCTTAAAATTTATCATGTTGTCCTCCATAGGGTTTTCTGCCCATTGTTATAGTTTTTGGCAAAACCATCCTTTACATTTCCAGCAGGCTTATTTGCTATCGTTTTCTTACTATTATCCCTTGGAAACTTACTTCTATTTCCAAACTTTTTCCATGGTCCCCTTTTTGGGTGCAAGTGAAGTTGAAGAAGGGTTTACAATCTTCTTCTGCACTTCCTCTTTATGAGTAGAAATAACCTTTAATTTCTGTTCTTGCCTTATGGCCTTTTCAATAACTCCCTCCATAGTGGTTGGGCTATGAACATCGACCTCTCCTCTTATCACGAGATTCAACCCCATGATAAATTTTCATATTCTGAACTTCTCCGTCAGTTTGATATTGCGGTACGTACTTGAGGAGTTTCGTAAAACCGCTCCCAGTATTCAGTTACCGTTAGCTTCCCTTGAGCTAAGTTCTGGAATTCTGTCATTTTCTGATCATAGAAAAGTTGTGGCAGCCAATGTTGCCTAAAATAGCCCTTAAATTGATCCCAAGTGATATTGGTCTCATCAATAATTTAGCTCAGCTTTACGACTGTCCCACCACGAAGATGCTTCGTGGGAAAGTTAATAGGCTCCCCAAATAGCTTTGGTTTCCTCTGAAAAGTTTCTTTATTACAAAGTACTCCATTTCGCTGAGCCAATTCTCAGCTCCCATCACCTAATTTGGTGCCCATCATATTTAGGTGGGCTTATCCTTGTTTATATCATTAGTGAGTTTTGATTCCAACCTAGCCTTTTTGTTTTCTTGTTGGGCAGGTGCATTTCCAGCGTTATTATCAAACACCCATATCGGGGTTGTCCTCAGGAGGTTACTGATTATCGTTACCCAGCTTCATCATCCTCCTCATTTCCCATTACTTTCTGCTCAAGTACATCCAAATGATCTCTTGTGTCCAATAGGGCAGCAAGGATCTCATCAAGTTTTTTGGGTTGTTGCCAACCCCTCCTTCAGGCGGAGCATTATTTGCAACGTTCACCCCCTTGTTCTAACCATTTTTTGTTACAAGAAAATTTAGGTTTTTATCAGATTATGGACACAATAGGTCCAAGAGCTGCAACCTTTAGCTCTGATACCAAGATGTAACATTCCCCAATTTAGTACATTAGAACAATTTTTTGTTTTGTTTGATAAGTGCTTCCTAGTTCTAAATACATAATTTAGATACTCACAGATCAAAAACAATCATTCTTATATCAGATAAACCATATGCAGCTGTAATGACTCAGTATACTACTGATCTATATTCATTCCATGACTCGGTAATCTATCGATCTATTCATGAATGTCATAGAGTTGGCGTTTTTATTTTAACACCACAGTCTTGTGATTCTCTTCCCTAAACTGGGTTTTCAGAATGCTCTGCCCAAGGAACCCTATCTGAATAATTTTTACCAATTATTCATCGGCATCACGTCCCTTAGACTAGGTGATATAGGACAACGCAATCAGCAGCTTGCGATACTTTGGCCAAAGATTTGAAACATACTGTTTATGTCTCGTATTCCTTGACGGCATACTCATCAATTTCGAATATCTTCTCCAACCCCACTCTAATGTTTATACAGAATGTCCCCATACTGACTTCTGTTAGCCCATCCCTCTCCCAATTCATTCACTCAGGAACAGATTAATAACATGACAATTTTATAAGGATGCCCTCGAGGACTAGGGATAAGATGACATACTGGGTCAACCCTAGTTAACCCTATGTGTCAAGGTACCCCCAAATCTCCAAGGGCAGCCTCATAACATGACCATGTTCCTAACCAAATCCTGAGTAAAAACTTGTTCGAGTTTAAGGTGTAAATCTTAACGATCAATGCAAAGGGTGTTTCCATAAGACACCTGCATTGTTGTATCTTCGAGAAGATCCTAATATTCTTGAGGGTACAACCCTGCAGTCGACATGTGCCGACATCCTATAAAACCACCTCAGAAAGATCTACTTATCTTAAGGTGTTACATACGTTGAGTTGAAATTATAATTTAAGACTCTCCTTTCTGGTTAGTCTATATCCCAACTCCTGGGTTCCTCATTATTGAGTTGCCTTATTTATTTAAGATCTATTTCACAGAGAGAAATTAATAATATTTGAGGTCTCATCAAGAGTTCATTGATTCAAAATAATATTAATCAACAAAAATGGGTAGTAGCCCTAAGCCTCCTCTTAAGGATGCTAAATATACGCTTTTAAGTTTATATCTATTTTCCAAAACTGAATTATATCTTACTTATTTGTATTAAGATATAGTGATTTAGATTCTTTATGTACGTTGTCTTGGCTTAGATCAAGGTTAGGAAGAAATAGATTACTCCTCCCATTCAACTACCTATTAAGGTTTATTTGAACCTTAACTTCTTGGAAGACAATGGTCTAATTTCCAAATTAGCCTTATATGGAATATTACATAACTACTAATCATTCACAAGTATTTAGTCACATATCTTTACAAGACCTACTTAGAGAATCCCAAGATCTCCAAGGTATACAATAATAATAAAAAATGCACTTCAAAACAATCAAACCAAAGAGGATCAATCCATCAAAATACAAATACAGCCATATAGTATCAATTCCCTCATTTCATTTAATTCTAAGCCAAATAATTACAATCTATGCATTCAGCATATTTGATACAATACTCAATAGCATAAGATCAACTTTCTTCATATAATACAATTAGAGAAGTCAAGTTGGAATTCATCATAAAACCAAATAAAATAATCTGAGCATCATATCAGATCTGCGTGCCTTTACCACTTATGAAAACCATCTGCAAAAAATTACCAACACGGGTCAGTTCTGTGAATTGAGCATGATAAGCACTAATTCTTAAAACAATTACATTCTACCAATTGCTCTCATTAAACAACCTGTTTAAATGAAATCATTTCATCAAATCCTCAAACATGAATCATGCTAATTATCTTCCTGTAATTCTAACATGACTATAACGCATGACTCATATTATAGCTGCCAATTAATCCTAAATATTTTTAGATGACTCATCATAATCATTAGATACCAAGAAGAACAAAATGAATCCAAAACATCCATCCACCTGTATCTCAAGGACAACAATAATTCAACAAATTATTCCATTCAAAAATGAATATCCTATCAGTTCGTGTTTCCAAGAAGTATGTTTCTAACAATTCCACAAAGGCAGATTATAAAATCCAGCAAGCTCAATTAACGGGGTTCCTTTATACTCATAACATTATTTCAATCGAATTTACAAGTATACGAACTCATACTGCAATACTATTTTAACCAGTCTCTGCATACAATTTAACAGTCTACTCTTCTTAAGCCTATACTGTAGAGTTCACATAAGGATACAAAAGAAGAAAACATTCATAGTTTCTAGACAAGGAGAGAATATCATAGTATTCCTACAGTTATATATATCAACATAAACTTTACAGCTAAGAAGAAAGAAACAGAGACATTCAGATTTCATTCCAATCATGTTCAGGACTGTACCGACTTCTCAAGAATAATGCAATTACATTATGCGCATGTGACTAAATCAGTCGAGATAACAAGAAGAAACTACAGTTTCATCAAAATTCAAATATAAAAGTCACCTGTAGCTTATTAAGCAATACAAGAGCTCTCGTGACAAGTAGTAATAAATAATCCAACCCATATAGACTGCACAAAACTTTCCAAATCATTCATCAAATGTGAAAAATATCCAACGCCATCACCTGACTCGGCACAGCTAGGAAATCTTTATCTTAGTCAAACACGAGGCTAAATAACACAATAAATAGAAGACGTAACCCTATGCAAACACAGTGACATTCCCACTGAGTCGAAACACTCAGCACATTCAACTGAGTCAAAACACGTACATACACAGCAACATTCAACTGAATCTAAACCCTACTAATACACAGCAAGGACTTATATCAGACGCCAAATTCAAGAAAGATAACCATAGAAAGAAATTTACATAAGTTTCCTCCATATCATAAGCTCAACAAGGTTCAACCAAAGTCGAGCTAATACGAAAATACAATAGGCACTCAAACAGAGTCGAGTTTGTTAAGTAACCCAACACACTTTTCTACAGAATCGAACTAAATATAACCACAATAACAATAAGAGAGAGAGTCAAATCCAAAACCAACTCAGCAAACATATCTACTGAGCCGAATTCATAAACAACGCAGTAATATTTACAACTAAGTCGAATTCTTAAATAAACACAGCAACCATTTGTACTGAGTTGGATCTATAAGTATTCACAACGAGGGCTTACATCAGAGGTCGAACCAACATGCAACACATCAAGGATTTTTAACAGGAGTCGCATTCACATGAGAATATAGCAAGGACTCCAATAGAGTCGTTTCCAACAAGTGCTCAAAACTAGGCTTCAATAGAAGATGAACCATACAAAAAGAAACATTTCAAGGAATCCAACAGAGTTGCTTCCAACAAGTGTTAACAGCAAGGCTTCGGCAGGAGTCGATTTCATATATTATCCTAGCAAGAATTTATAAGGAATCTAACCAAAATGTAAAACACAACAAGATATTTCAACAATAATGAATCCAAAGGTACACTCAGCAAGGATTCAATAGAATAATCGAACCCGCATGAAAACACAGCAAGATATTTCATACATTAACGAATCCAATGTACATTCCACAAGGATTCAACAGAATAATCGAACCAATATGAAAACATAGTAAGATATTTCATACATTGCTACCATTAAAACCAACTGAACCAAAAATCATCTGAACAAAGTTGTTCTAATGAAATCATTTGAAGGAAAGCAAGATTTTTAAAACCTATCATGCCTAATAGTGTCACGTAAAAATCTCATGAAGACCTTTGAATGTGCTCGCACCTTCTCTTCTTCTTCCATGATAGATTAAACAACAATAAATTGTTAACTTCATGCCTTTTAAACTTTCCCCGACAGAGAAAAGAGTTAGATATTCTCAAGGTTGCCATGCAACACAGAGTAGATTGGTTCGAAGAACCAGTCATCAAGCAGAGAGAAAAACGGAACGCATGGAAAACCAAAATACCAAAAAAAATTCCATTTGCATGCCTTCCCAAGCAATCCGTGCTTGGGAACCGAAGTTCATCAATGGCATTAACTCCTAGATTCCCACCTCTTCTCCATTACCACCGACCGCCTAAGTTGGTGATTGCCAAATGAAAGCAAACAACCATTTCCAAATTTGGTGATGCTACCACATCAGGTCACAATAGCCGTTAGCAACCTCCACCAAATCCCAAGTCCTTCATCCTTATCCACCTCATTTAATTCCATGGAAACCACCACCCATGACTCACGCCCCTTCATAGGTCCCCCTCCATCCATTATCATTAGTTAGGATAGGTTAGAACATAGGTTAGATCATAAGGTAAGACATTATTCTTACTTACATAGTTCTAGGTGTAGCTAACCTCAAGAGCATTACGCTTATAGTTTAGGGTTAGTTTAGATTAGCAATCATTCAACCAATAGGTTATAGTTTAGGTTAAGGTTATTAACCTTAACGAATTCAGTCTAGGTCTCACAAGTAGGACCGATCAGTATTATAACCAAACAGGGTATAACATTCCCGTAATGGATTCTATCCAGTATTGTTACTAAGATTGCAGTATACACCAGAATTTCTTACCTGGCTTAAGGTCTAGGCCTTCCTGACATTACGATATCGGGAACCAAATTCATTTTACACAATCAGCCTGAGTTAAACTCCAGAATTGCTCGTTTAACTCATTCAGTCCTTACATCTTTCAAAAGGTCAATAATTTTTCTTTTTGGTCATCCTGAATAAAATTAAAACATCTCTTGGATCAATGCAACTGATCCAAGGCTGAGTCATAAAGATGGATAAATCCACAATTCCTCCCGAAATCAAATTGAACTCAGGTGCTAAAAATGAAAGAAATAAAAGAGTCCAAGCATATCCTAACTCAGTCAAAGATATTTAAGAGCAAAGAAGATACAATCCATATCAAGCATGACTTCACAATCAAAGAAACACATCCTTATACAGAAGAAATCATATATCAACACTTGAACGCTCAGGAGGAAGTAGCAATAGTTCAAGGTGTTACAATTATGGATTGATTAGGTCAGGAAGAGGATGATTCTCCTCATGTAGACAGTAGACACCCAGTTCAGATTCCTCCATCTCCTTATAGGGGTCAAAAGCATGTTTTTTGTTGGCCCACTCATCTAGGGTCAAGTCTGGGATACATCCCACCTTGGTATCTGTTTCATTAGTGTTTAGGAGGTATTCTTGATCAAAATCTGAGTAGTTGGCATTGATTTGGCTAGGCACATAGGATTCTGTATGATAATCAAAAATAGGTTCAGATCTGATTGTGGCCTTCACCCCATACCTTGTCCTAAAGATCATATGTGACTAATTAGTAGATAGGTAGCCTCTAATTTTGACAGTGAAGTCTCTAGATAGACATAAAGCAAAATTTGGTGGCAAGTCTATGATTGACACATTTTTCAAAACAGTCACATTAGGGAAAATGTGTAGAGTGAGACTCAAATCCTTGATGATTCCCATAGTAGTAACTTTTGTCCCATCTAATTGGACTACTCCTATAGAAATGACCTCATATTAGAGACCCAACTGATTAGCTATTTGTTTGGGCATCACAGAACTACTGGCCCCAGAATCAATCATACAATTATGCACCAATTTGTCTCCAATAATCAATGAGACATAGAAAGGAGGAGGTCTCAAATTCTTACCTTTTTTTCTCCATGGTTTCTCCCTGGTTAAATAGCATTAGCAAACACTCTCTCTTGCTGGTTAGGGGGGTGATTTGAAATTAACCAATTTTGCATGGTAGTCTTAACAAATCCCCTTTCCCTGGAATGGCTAGTGACTACCATAGTGAAATGTTCACACTTGTCCTTTTCATCTGCTCAATAATATTGAATGAGCTATATTTTTTCTGCCCTTTCCCAGACACATTTCTTTCTCACACATGGGTTGTTACAACCAGTGTCTGACTAGGTTTGGAAGGTGGTCTGGATTGGTTTAGCATGTTGGGAGTTGCACTTAGAGCACCAAGACCTTTTGGATTGATGGAAAGTTGAGGGTTACCTAAGTTTAGTGGTTGGCCTTCTCCAATATTTATCCTTTTGGACCATGTGTTGGCAGCCACACCTTGAGGAGGGGACTGATTCATCCCACATAAGTCTTCAGCCTACCAATGACAAGCATAGTCTCATTTGGGGGGCCACCTTATTGAGCTCGTTGTTGCTGACCTTCCTCTTGGCAAGGTTCTTGTGGCACCATACCGGTTTTCACCATCAAGGTCTGATTTAGAGAACCATTAAAACATGTTGATTAGTTATGTGGTTGATCACATGGAAAGCACCAATCATATTCTTGTGCCATATTGTTTTGTGCTAGGACCAATGCTCTTGATGTTGAATCTGTGTTAGGATCATACGGCTTGAAAGGTCTAGCAACTTGGGGTTGTCTTTGGTTCTAGCTCTGATTCATAGTCTAAGGTGGTGGCCTATTATGTTGATATTGGGGTCTAGTTTGAAACTGAGACTGGGGCTAGTATGGCCTAGAACTCTAAGCTTGTTGTCTTTTTATGGTCACTAGATTATTCCCAAAGTTATGAAGTTGCTTCATCACTTCCTGAAGCTCTTCAGAGGTATTATATGATGAAGTGGAAGATTCAAATGAGATTTTACTCCTAGGGGTGGGTATAGGAGCTAATGTAGGAACTTGGCTAGTATCTGGGCTTCCTAACTTAGGGTACAAAGGCACGGATGGCCTAGGAGTGATTTTTTCAGCTTGAATTAAATGGTTCTCAACCCCTAGGGAGAGGTTATAGGCTACAGGTAATGTAGTTCCCCCAATTAGCTGAATCATCGAAGAAATATCAGAATTTAAAGCCCTAAGAAAGTATAAGAATCCACCTTCATTAGTGGAATTTACTGCTATTGGAATCCTATCCCAGGTTTGCTATAATTTGAGGTTGAAGTTTGTCAGCTGCTCATTTGGGGCTCTCTTGATTGTTGTTAGTTGCTCCAACAAAGACAAGTTATCACCTTTTTCCCCAAACTGATTGTGAAGAGCCATGCATTGCTAGTTCCAGTTCTGGATAGCTTCTACTTCAAGACTCATGAACCATTGTGAAGATTTCCCTTTGAATGAAGAGGCGAGAAGCTTGACTGCAATGTCCATCTCATGGATCTCGTGCATAGTATAGACATTTGTAATATCTTGGACATGGTCACTAGGAGAAGTTTGATTTTCCCCAGTGAAATATGGGATGATATTTAATGTTGCAATTGGAATTGAGTTTTATACATTCAAGGTGAGTGGACTACTTGTTGTTGCAAATCAGCAGCACCTCTGGATGTAAAATCAGGTTTTCTAAGTTGATATTTCAGGCATTCAGTGTGATTGCACAACATTGAAACCTCTCTCCAAGTGTGGGACTTGTAAAATGAGAGAGGAATCTCCAAATTAAAGGTTGGTTCCTCAAAATCCTCTGATCTAGATCTGTTATTTACACAAATGCAGAAGTTTGAATCCTAATCCTACTCTAAATTCCAAGGAGATAGAGATAGAAAGTACAAAAATTGAAACTAAACTAATAGGTGATACACCAAAGGAGTGGTGAACACTTCTTGTTCATGCAAATTGACACAATTTCATGAAATGCAACATGAAACATCATACACATGCTGATAAGATGCAATTAGAAGGTCTGAAATGAAACAAGACAATACAAACAAAGGACTAAAAATTGATCACAGAGTCTGCACTGTCATTTTCACTATCAAAATCCTTGCATTTGCAACATCAAAGAGGTAAAAAACCTATTACAATCATGAAGAAGGTCTGATACTTGACAAAAATCACTTGTTGAAGGTGAAAGAAGAAGCTTGTTGTCCCAAAAAAAAAGTTCAACCAACAAAAAATGATCCAAATCTGGCTTTTAACAACGCATGGGTAGAGCTCAGGAGAGAGAAAATGTGTAAAAAAACGTGGGATCCATTCGACATTGAATGAAGATGCATTAAAATAGCATGGGTGTCCTTACAAACCCATGCCCTGACATTTTTTGGCCATGCTGAAGAAGAATGCGACCCATTTTGCATTAAAACTAGATATTGAAACGTCATTTTCTGGCCATTACCAACGTGCCAGAGACGTTTTCTTGATTTATATCTCTCCAAACTGAACCAAAATTCAAAATTTAACCCCGGAATCATGTAAATAATTTCACCAGTTTTTCCATTGATATAAAGAACGCCAAAATCCAAGCTCTGGATCGAAAGATATGGCAATTTGAAAATTTAGGGCAAAAATAGGCCAAAATCGGATCGGCGGGCAAAAAGTTTGAATTTTTACTTGTTTGGTCTTTGGAATTTTTTTTTCAAATTTTCCCTGCATGCTCCACCACTCCAGGTGCCGATGTGGCACATTTTAATTGGCTGCGGGCCCTCTAAGGGAAAATTTCCCAACAAAAACTCCACCAAGCCATAACTTGAAAAAATATGAGGAGTTAGGAGGAAAACTTTAACCTTTATGGAAAGCTGAGAGAGAGCTCTATCCAATGGTGCCATTTCTAGAAGGTTTTGAGTGTCTGGAAAACAAAATATTCTGACTGAGGCACAAGAGAAGGAAATATGTAAAGGAGTTAGCCACAAAATGAGTCAGGGGGCACATTTGGGATAATAATTTTGGTGACTCAGAGGGGTCATCTTCCTGCTAGATGAAGTTACCCAGTTACCTGAAGCAATCCATTGGGCATGGAGTCACTTGATTCTCTTTTTAATACCCCAACTAACTAGAATGTTGCAAAGAGGAACATGGAAAATCACCCTGATGGAGCAAGGCATACAAACACATTCCCAGGAACAGCAAGCTGTGCCGAAGCACTTAGGGAAAGCAAAACAACCTATAAGCAAAAAAATGTGCACAAGCACTTGGAGGAATGAAAAACCTAAGCTAATATTTACAAGGTGGAGAATTTTCCTCTAGTAGCAATGCTTTAGATAGATTCCATTGACTGGAATCTACAGTTCTTCACCAGCCAATGAAGACAATTGGAAGGCAATTTCTTTCCTTACACTTTGTATACCATGTATGGGCCACTCCAAATGGCATCAAATTTTGAATGCCTTCCCGGTTTTTGCTCTATCTGCATCCCATTTTAACACTAGATCTCCAACTTGGAAAGATCTACTCTTGGCCTTCCTATCAAAGGTCTTCTTGATCAAAGCTTGATCCTTCTCCATTTGCTTGGGATGCCTGATCTCTGATCTATTGGAGCTCCATCAACTTTGCATATCTCACCCTCCATGGGACCCAAAATCTAGCAACTCTAACTGATTCATGAGTTCCAATGTTGGCAACTCAAGTGACATGGGCAAGATTTCCTCTCTTCCATAAACAAGCTTGAATTGGAGAGTTACCTATGGATCTCTTGGGAGTTATCCTAGCAGCCCATAAGGCTGATTTCAGTTTGGTATGCCAAGACCTCTGATTCTCATCAGGAGTCCTCCTAATGATCCTCAACAAGTTCTTGTTTGTAGATTCAGCCTAGCCATTACCTTGAGGGTAGTAGTTTGATGAAGTACTTAGGTAGATCCCGTTCTTGACAGCCCCACCTCAGTCACCTTGGATCTAATGAATGCTAATGCAATTAATCTGAGATTATTGTAGCAGGTATGCCAAATCTAGTTACTATCCCCTCATAGAAGTCTAAGATGCTAGACTCGTTTGCTTCCTTGAGTGCTACTTGCTTCAGTCCACTTGGTGAAGTAGTCTGTGGTTGTCAAAATCTACTTATGCACTTGGCTTGAATTGGGATTAATGAATCCAATCAAGTCCAAACCCCATTGCATGAATGGCTGGTCAACTAAAATTGGATGCAATGGAAGGGTAGCAAGCCTCTCTTTACTTGTGAAGAATGCACAATTCTTGCACCTTTTGATCCACGCAAAGCAATCAATGAAAATATTGGGCCAATATTAACCAGCCTTCATGATTTTTAGAGCTGTCACTCTTAGTGCAAAATGACCACCATCTGGTCCACCATGGAACTCTTCCAACACCCTATGAATCTGATTTGTGCTAATGCATCTCAGCATCACTCCATTCACATCTTTCTTGAACAAATAACACCATTTACTATGGCATATGGGACAACCTGCAATCTGAAGTGTCTTCTTTGGGTTTTGTTCATCTCTGGAGGGCATAGGCCTGTGATTAGGAAATGCATTATACCTTGGGTCCAGCAAGGAGTGGGGATAGCATTATCCTCTTCTTGAGTGTTATACCTTACACATGGTTGTCTTGAATTGTCAAAACAGCCTCTTCTTTATTTGCATACTCCTTTTTGCTTGCCCAGAATCAGCTACTCACCACAATCCTTTTCCTCTTACCAGCTTGGTGACCTTGATCTCAATGTCATACTCCATGAAACGAGTGATCCAACTTGCCCTTTCCCTCATTCAAATCCTTGTTGAGGAGGAAGTCCTTTACCTCTCGCATGAGAGACCAACAACTGAACCTTGATGTTTAAGACTAGATGCATGAATTTCTTCAAGCTTCTGATTACTGCAAGTACATGCTTCTCAATAAAAGAATATCTCACCTCATAGTCATCTAGGCTTTGGCTGAAGAAAAGCAATTGGCTACTCATCATTGTCCTTGTTCTGTTGTACCGAAATGGCAGAAATAGTATCATTACCCTCCAAATGCATAGAGGATGAAATCCTTGGAGAAATCCGGGTTGATGAGAGTTGATGCTTGGGAGATGGATACTTTGTTTGCTTCAAAAATCTCCTTGCCTTCTGCTGTCCACTTGAAAGCCATGATTTTATTTAACATTTTTGGTGATAGGTTTGACAAGGGCTGCAAAATCTGGGACAAACCCTCCCGAACAAAGTTTATTCTCCCCAAGAAACTCTGAAGGGCCTTCTTGTGGCTTGGCAATGGTAGTGCTCTTATGGCTTCAACCCTCTCTGGATCAATTGCTAATCCTTCTTTGGAGACAATATGGCCAAGGAGCTTTCCTTCATGTGCTAGGAAGATACACTTCTTAGGATTCAAAGACAATCCAAATCTCCCTGCACCTTTGGAAGACTTGTCTCAAATGAGAGAGGTGGTCTGCTACATTCCTTTGAAAAAATAGTGATATCATCAAGGTTATATCAGCACCAATGTTGTTAATCAAAGCTTTGAATGCCATGTTCATTTATCTTTGGAAGGTAAGCTCCAACGTTGGACAACCCCAAATGGCATTTTCCTGTATGCATAAGTTCCCCATTTGGTTGTGAAGGATGTCTTGAACTGATCTTCTTCTTTCACCATAATCTGATTGTAGCTCGAGTAGCCATCAAGTAGTGAAAACCTCTCGAAGCTAGCCACAACATGCAAAATTTGCTCCATAGAAGGGAGTGGGTAATGGTCCTTAAGAGATGCTCTATTCAAGTCTCTGAAGTCAACACACAATCTGATCTCTCCACTCTTCTTTCTGACTGGAACTAAGTTGGCAACCCAACTAGAATGCTTGATTGGGAATATGATTCTTGACTCAATAAACTTGTTCAATTCCTTCCTCATGAGAGGTTCCATGTGTGGATTGACTGGCCTTTGTTTCTTCCTGATGGGCTTAGTATTTGGGTCCAACTCAATGGTGTGCTGAGCTAACTTGGGATTGAAACCTTTCAAATCTTTGTAGCTCCAAACAAACACATCAGGGAACTCTTGACACATCTGTATGAACTCATACATTTCTTGTTCAATTGTCATCTTTCCAATTTGCAATGGTTTGTTCTCTTCCACCAAGATGGATACTGAATCTTCTCTCTTGACCTGAATGTTTGATTTCTCTTTCCTAAACAGATCATTGGGATTGAAAATGGACTCCAAAGTGATAAGTCCCTTGGGTAGCTTGTTAGTTCTTAGCTGTACCACTTGGTCACCATACTACTGTTCCGATTTTTTCCTGATTTTTAGCTGAGAACTCAGCTTCTTCTTGTAAGAAATGGATGATTTGCTGGTCATTCTCAAACACTTGCCAACTTACATTGTTATACGGCACTGAAGGCCTCACAATCACATGGATGTTTGGCTGTACCTTATCTTTTTGAATGCTCTCTACAACGTCAAAGGCTTGCACCTCAACTGCTGCAAAGCCCTGGTCAGCAGCTTGGTTCTCTTTCCTAGGAATTGATTTGATGCCAAAACCCTCAAATTATTCAATGAGGGTCCCACACCCTGTTCTTTGTAGCACTTGAGTAGATCATTCTTGACAGCATGCTGCCCCTTGACCTGGTTGAAAATCAACTCACTGTCACCGAAGACTTGCAAGTTCTTTATTCCTCTCTTTATTGCCCAATGCATCCCTTGCACCAAGGCTTCATATTCAGCAGTGTTATTGGAGCATGCAAACTAAAATCTAAAATCTAAATATTACTTTACTCCTTGAGGTGAAATAAGCATAGCTCCACCTCCTGCACCTTGTCTACTCCTTGTTCCACAAAAAATACAGCTACCGTACCTCATTGTCATCCTTGTGGTTTGGCTTGGTGATGCTAGGAATGGGGCTGATCTTCTTTATGTATGCAATAGACCCCTAGCTCAGATTCTTCTACTTCTTGATAAGGATCAAAAGCAGTGCACCTTGATTGCCCATTCATCAAGAGTTAGATCTGGGATGCTTCCAACCTTGGTGTCAGCTTCATCAGTGCTTGGGTGATCTTCTTGATCAAATGCTGAACAGCTGGCATTGATATGACTTGGAGTGTAGGGGCTCAATGTGGAAGTTTGCAATAGGTTCAGCCCTAATTGTAGCTTTGGTTCCATACCTCGTTCTCAACACCATGCTGTGACCAATCAGTAGACAAATATCCTCCAATCTTGGCTGTGAAATCTCTTGACAAACATAGGGCAAAGAGTGGTGGAAGGCCTATAACTGATACCATCTTGTAAAAAAAACAACATTTAGACATGCATGCAAGCTAAGAACTCAAGTTGTCTAATCACCCCATCTATTGTTACTGTTGTCCCCATCCAACTACACTACTCCTTTGGATATGGTTTCATATTGAAGTCCTAGCTGATCAGCTATTTTGCTTGGGCATCACTGAGTTACTTGCCCCGGAATCAATCATGTAATTGTGCCACCAATTGGTTTTCCAATGATTAATGAGACATAAAAAGGAGGGGGGATTCAACATTTTACCTTGCTTTCCCTCCATGATTCCCTTCAAGGCTAGGCAGCATTTGTGAGCACTTTCTCTTGCATTTGGACTTGTTGATTCAAATTTGGCCAGTCCTTCATGGCAGCTTGTAGCAAATTCTCTCTGGCCTGGGATAGATAGGGATTCCCACATTGATATATTTACATTTGTCTTCTTCATCTGATCAATGATACTAAATGGTGATGAAGGAACTCTTTGATGTCCCCCTTGGTTTACATATTCATCCCTTGCATGTGGGCAGCAACAACTGGTAATTGAGTTGGTCTAGGAGCTGTCTCTTGGCTGCCCTTATGCATTTACAACTGGATTTTGTTTGCCAACCATTTGTGGGAGCCATAAAAGGTTGTGGATTGGTTGGAGCTAATGGGCTATTTCTTCACCCAAATTCCTTTCTTTTTGAGCTTGTTTTGGCTGCAACACCTTGAGAGACTGTTTGATTTATGCCACAAAAATCCTTTGCCTGCCAGGTTCAGAAGTGAGTGGTGTCATTTGGAGCTGATTGCTGTTGGAATGTTTCTTGTTGTTGGTTGTTTCCCTTGACTGCCCTCACCCTCCACACCAGTAGTTGTCACCATTAATGCTTGATTCAAGGCACTGTTGAAACACATATATTGGTTGTGAGGTTCATTGCATGGAAAACACCAATCATACTCCTGAGCAACGTTGATTTTGTGTTGGCCACCAATGCCTTAGAGGCAGATATAGCATTTGGATTATATTGCTGAAATGGTCTGTTGGCAGGAGGCCTCTGCTTGATTTAGATTTACAGCTGGATTGGGGTGGTCTATGAGGTTGATATGGCTACCTGTTAGGCGCTGAGCTTGAGGCTGGAAGGAAGGTCTAAAACTTTGGGCTTGTTGCCTCTTGAGAGTAACCAGCTCTTTACCTAAATTTTGTAATTGCTTCATGACTTCTTGAAGTTCATTTGAGGCACTAGAAGGTGAAGTGGAAGCTTCACTTGAATTCTGATTTCTAGGAGTGGGAGAAGGAGCCAAATTAGGTGCTTGATTAGTGTTTGGGCTCACTAAACTTGGAAAACAAAGGCATGGGAAGGTCTAGGAGCTAGTTTGTCTAGCTTGGATCAAACAATTTTCAGCTCTAATGGCAAATGTTATAAGCAATGGGGATAGTTGTGCCTCCCATGGACTGAATTAACATAGAAATATCATAATTTAGAGCTTTGAGATAGTAAAGAAAAGCACCTTCTACTGTTGGCCTGACTACTGCCACTGGAATTCTCTCCTAAGTCCTTTGAAATATGAAGTTGAAATCGTCAGTCAGCTGCTCATTAGGAGAGCTCTTGATGGTTGTTCAGCTACTCCAAAAGAGACAAGTTGTCTCCCTTCTCTCCAAATTGCTCATGAAGTGCTATACATAGCTGAGTTCCAATTTTGAATAGAACCTGAGGCAAGGATTCTAAACCATTGCAAAATGCCTTCCCCTTGAATGAAGATGCCAGCAATTTGATAGCAACTTGCATCTCATTGATTTCATGAATTGCACAAAGGGTTGGCAATGTCTTTAACATGATCACCAGGAGTAGTCTGATTCTCTCCAGTGAAGTATGGAATGTTCTTCAAGGCTGTAATTGGAATTGGATTTTGTGCATTGAGAGCAAGTGGGCTGCTGCCAAGTGAAATTGACATAGGGGTTGTTTTGTGCCATTCTAATTGGCCTTAGAACCCTTGTTGATTGAATGAAAGGCCTACTAGGTGGAGGAGTTGAGAGAGTTCTGTTTGGTGGAGATGGGGACCTTTGGATTCTCCTCCCACTTTGCCTTATTCTTGGAGATAACTGTAGATATTCAAACAACACCTCTTCCTCTCTAGCTCTTGACCTTGTGTTGATTCTTCTCATGAGTTTTCAGGTGCTGCACTAGCTAAAACCAGCTGATTCTTCTTCCTTGGAGTCACCAGATGTGTAATTTATAGCTCTTTTAAGAAAGAAAATTGTAGCAGATGCACATCAACTTTGCTGCAATGAAAATGAGACCTCTAAGGTCCCACCGGGCGTGCCAAAACTGTTGTTGCAAATCAGCAGCACCCCTGGATGCAAATCAGGTTTCTAAGTTGATGTTTCAGGGCATCCAGTGTGATTGCACAACATTGAAACCTCTCTCCAAGTGTGGGACTTGTAAAATGAGAGAGGAATCTCCAGATTAGAGGCTGGTTCCTCAAAATCCTCTGATCAGATCTATTATTTGCACAATTGCAGAGGTTTGAATCCTAATCCTACTCTAAATTCCAAGGAGACAGAGATAGAAAGTACAAAAATTGAAACTAAACTAATAGGTGATACACCAAAGGAGTGGTGAACACTTCTTGTTCATTCAAATTGACACAATTTCATGAAATGCAACATGAAACATCATACACAGGCTGATAAGATGTAATTAGAGGTCTGAAATGAAACAAGACAATACAAACAAAGGACTGAAAATTGATCACAGAGTCTGCACTGTCATTTTCAACTATCAAAATCCTTGCATTTGCAACATCTAAAGAGGCAGAAACCTGTTACAATCATGAAGAAGGTCTGATACTTGCAAAAAATCACTTGTTGAAGGTGAAAGAAGGAAGCTTGACAATGTCCCAAAAAAATGTTCAACCAACAAAAAATGAGCCAAATCTGGCTTTTACAACGCATGGGTCGAGCCCAGGAGAGAGAAAACATGTAAAAAACGTGGGATCCATTCCCATTGAATGAAGATGCATTAAAACAGCATGGGCGTCCTTACAGACCCATGCCCTGACATTTTTGGCCATGCTGAAGAAGAATGCGACCCATTTTGCATTAAAACTGGTTGTTGAAATGTCATTTCTGGCCATTACCACGTGCCAGAGACATTTCTTGATTTTTCTCTCTCCAAACTAAACCAAAATGAAAAATTGACCCTGGAATCATGTAGATAATTTCACCATAGCTTTCCATTGATATAAAGAACATGAAAATCCGAGCTATGGATCGAAAGATATGGTGATTTGAAAATTTAGGGCAAAAACAGGCCAAAATCGGATCGACGGGCAAAAAGTTTTGAATTTTTACCCTTTTTTGGTCTTTGGAAACTTTTTTCAAATTTTCCTCCACACTCTGCCACTCTAGGATGCCATGTGGCACGTTCTGATTGGCTGCGGGCCCTCTAAGGGAAAATTTCCCACAAAAACTCCGCCGAGCCATAACTTGAAAAATATGAGGAGTTAGGAGGAAAACTTTACCTTTCTGGAAAGCTGAGAGAGAGCTCTATCCAATGGTGCCATTTCTAGAAGGTTTTGAGTGCCTAGAAAATCAAAAGTATTCTGACTAAGGCACAAGAGAAGGAAAGATGTAAAGGAGTTAGCCATCCAAAATGAGCAGGGGGCACATTTGGGATAACAAGACCTTTCACCCTGAATTTCACCTGTACCCACTTGGTCCTGTCATTTCCCACATTTGCCTTTTATCAGAACCACTTACAGACTAAAATTCAGGCCTTACATGTGGAGGTCGTTGACAAGGTTCCTAGTTTGAGTGGAGATGGACCTTCACCCACACATGGGGCAACCACATCTTATTTTTTGTTAGCATCGCTTACCAATACAATCTACACAACAAAAAGGGGAAAAATGTAGACACTAAAATCAAATCACACTCCCCTTCTTGTACCTCGACCAATAAACCACGGGTTTATTCTCATGAATCTACCAAAGCCATTGGACCCCCTGCACCCCACTAGATATTAATTTCTTTTGGGAATCATCAGATGGTACAATTTTAAGGATTCATTAAAATCCAGAATCACAACATAGTTTATTATTTAAATATCTTAATTTAAGTAATATCCACACATACAGTTCACTTAGACACCTCACCAGGCATGCCAACTCAACCTAAGATGCGGATTCTTAGAAAGTTTCCATAACTGAGCTCTAAAAGACTTACCCAAACCCTAAGGAAGACTCATTTAGTGTGCATTCCCTCTAACCACATCCCCACATTATCACTAAGAATATGGGGACCAGTCTAATCTGTGGGATAAAGCTCACGAGAATCCAAGGGAAATTAGGTTCCTGATCTCCTCTAGTTTAGGTGCAAACCTAGGAAACTCCCATAGGGGTGACTGAACGTCGGTTACCCCTAACCGTAAAATTGGTACCAAGCCAGAACTGCCATAGAAGGAATACAAAAATTTAACCCCAGCTAAAGCTACCTGAGGTGATTCACCAAAGGAATGATGAAAACTTATTTTGAGAGATAGGTTGACGAGCTAAGAACACATGCATCAGAGAGATAACGCATCTTCAGAGAGTAAATAGCTAGATATATAATGAGAGATCACATGCAAGCAAAGGAGACAAGAGCATCTTCTAAAATGCACAGCCCATCCCAGCCATGATCTAATCTATCAAAACAAAGAGAAGTGTGCATGCAGCCCATTGACAAATCTTTCCTTCAGTTGGTGATCACTTGTAACCTTAAAACCCCTCATTAGCAGGCCCCATCCCTCACACACATGAATTTAGCTAATGAAAAAAAAAAAGCTTGTAACATCATAGAATTCCTATTTTATTTCATTTCATCAATGAATTTTATCATCCATTATTTATCTTGCCCCCTATTCAACCTTCTCCAAGAAATTTTCACCTCCATATACCCAGTGAGAAAAGAAGGTCGCCAAATCCTACAACCAGTCACTGTTAATACCTCTAATCTCAATCTCTCACCAAAGTCCATCTTATGCTACATCAATCCTTGAGACCAGCAACTTGTTCTGTGATATTTCCAAATCTCATGGTAACCGAAACCGGTTACACCTAACCACCATCGTTAAGCCGTGACCAAAACTGGTCTCTGTATTTATCCCCAAAACCTAAAACAGACGATCTATCCACCTGATTTCATTCTCACCCTCACTTAACCTCGAAAATCTAAATTTTGAGACCTCTATGGCAAACTTGTAGGCTAAGATCTTTCAGATGGCAATCAGATTTGCAACCTTTGGATCCCTTAGTCGATAGCTATAGCCTGTTAGTTGTTTGTATCGGTTGATGCTTATAGTATGTTTTGTTGTTTTTATTTTACTCCATCCATCATATGGTTTGATGGATGTTAGAGTTCTTGATATGGGAGAGAGAGAGGGATTTTCCCTCTCAAACCCCTCATCGGGCTTGATGGGTCAAGCCATGTATTATTTTCCCTTTACTCCAATTCCTGCATATGGCTTTGAGGTGGGTAAAGGGGTTCGATATGGTTTGAACCCCTTTCCCATTCTTGGCAGAGTTGAAACCTAGTGCCATTTGAAAAATCCTACCCAAGAAGGATTTTGGTTTACAAGGTGGAGTAATAGAACCAGGGTCTTCCTCGATGGGTCCACTTTCCCCAGAGAAATACAGGAGGGTCTAGAAGAATCATTGTGTGCATCCTATTGGTCTGGATCATACCTTATTGGTATTTTCAGTGCCATACTCATCTACTTGGCATTCTCCATTTACACCTTTAGAGGATAGCCAATATGGTTTTCTCCTCTTTTCTATGTATTTTCTAAATGTTGACTGTTATTTCTCCTAGTGCATGGACTTGGTCTTGGGTTGATCCAGTATTTATTCTTGCGTGTTTGAAATCTCCCTAAAAATTTTGTGCATAAGTTGTGGAATGCTGAGCTCTCTCTCCCATGGGCTTGTAGGGGAGTGTTAGCATGTCCGTTCCAACCTAATGGAAAGACAGTACTGATTCCTACAGGTTGGGTGGTTAAAACGTGAGCCTTCTTCTCTTGGAGTTTGTAATCCCTCTAAGTTAGAAGCATTCGAGGTTTGTGCTTAAGAGGGTAGTTTAGCTATGGTTTCTATTTCACTGGTTGGTTTTCTCTTGAAATCCCTCTCCTTTGTGTGGATTTTCCTCTCTTGAAATCTCTTCATATTGTTTGAGCTATGTTGGGATAGCCCCTTTCTTTGAAAACCTATCCTCTTGTGATTCGGAGATTATGATTGTAAATCTACTTCACTTTAGTTGATTGATCTACGTTCACCGCTAGTAAGGAAGCTTGGATTTTGACTGTCTTCTTGAAGTATTTTTAAATATGTTGTGAACAGCTGGTATTGGGAGTGTAAGTTCTTTTGAAAGGAAAGGTTGGTAAGATGAATAGATTCCTTCAAAATATAAATGTATGAAAATATCCATTATGAAATGAAATTTAGTTCGTTGGAAATTTTAAATTGTAATTCACCAAATCAAATTTACATAGATGTTCTGTTATTTATTCTTAGAAGACTTAGAGATGTAGCCTTGACTCCTTACTTGCTAGGAATCTCCTTGTAAAGGACTATTTTACAATTAGTTAGTAATCTACATTTGAAGGAAGGTTCATGTTACAATGGAAGTTGAGAATATCTATAGTTTAAAAGGAAATATTATTATCCTATGACCTCAGCTCGTCTTCATAAAGAAAAATTGGTGGTTTTACCCATAATGTAAATGCAGATCAGTTTTCCTAGTGGCATTTTTCTTTCCATGTGTTACTACCTTCAAATCAATCTTATGTAAAGTCAACTTACATTTTGTGTATGTGAGAAACCTTCCTTATGACTTTAAATATCACTGACAATACCCTTTTTTTTATTTATTACATAGATCCATGAATCTATTCTTCCTTTAAGCTATTTTTTTTGTAAGACAGTCCACTTTCTCTATGACATGTGACCTGATCAAAGTAGATGGCGAGTTCATACTCCATTACAATAACTAAACAAAGTATGTTAACATTGAATTGATAACGATTGTACCTGAGTATTTAATGTCATATAAAGATAATCACAATAATAATGGAATGGAAATCCTCAATTAGATTGGTAAAATGGAAGGTTGTTTTCCATTCATCGGTCAACTATGCTATAATTTAACATGCATTTAATCCATGTATTAAAATAGTTAAGTTTCATACAATCGAATTTAATAGTAACACTTAGAATAATTTTATACTGAGCCTTACTTATCTAAATATCAGCCAATCTGTAGATGCTACTAATACAAAGTATAGCCTTCTACCTTTTATAAATGTAAAATGAGCCTTACACATATATGTATTTTTTAATGATATTAAAAATATAATTATATGCCCGGTATTTTATTCCAATACAAACAAATGGTTTACATTATACATAACAAAATACTTTGATGTCAGACCCATCAAGCTACGGCATATTTTTTTTTAAGTTTTTAGAAATTTGCATCCTTGGGGATTGCTCGAACCCTCCCCACACCCACGCCGCCTGATTACCCCCATCTCAGGCACCCACTCTCCTCTATTTTTCCCCCATTGCACATATCCTCTACTAGATCACCACCACTCCTCCCACTCTACCCAGGTGCACAGAGGGACACCACGGTTCACCCATGAACTCCCCATGACCCCAACCTGTCACTTTCCCAACTTGTGAAAACCTCCCTTCTCCCCAG
Source organism: Taxus chinensis (assembly GCA_019776745.2). Classification (NCBI taxonomy): domain Eukaryota; kingdom Viridiplantae; phylum Streptophyta; class Pinopsida; order Cupressales; family Taxaceae; genus Taxus; species Taxus chinensis. The sequence continues at coordinate 552,129,673 of CM034149.1, forward strand.
GCACTTCTCCCCACACCCACACTAGCCCTGATCTCCTTGTTGGCCCTGAAATTCTATCACTCATGGATGGTCCCATCGTGCTAGCAACCTCCAAAATCCATGGCTAGACTCTACCGAACACTTCCACACGCCTCCACCTTCCTTCATGCACCCCTTGGCCTACAGTATTAATATCGAATCATTCTCTTTCTGGCCTTAAAACAATGTTGATTCTTTTAAATGTCTATGATCTATTTTGCACCTAGCATATTACACAACGATATAATATTTATACCCATAATGGAAGATCGTCATCGTAGTATAAGAATATTAACTAAATAAAAGAAAAATAAACAAAGATTAAGACCCTGAGTTCTCCTAAAATCTATACGTGCATGAAACAATCCTTCAAAAGTCATCTTCTGACCATCATAACCTGCAAATTTTAAATAAACAAGATCAAGAATAAAATACAAGTGGCAACTCCAAATCTCTTCATGTACCATTCTTGAAAAACTCCCAAACTTGCATCGATTACAAAATGAATAAAATGAAAGAGAAAGAAATAAAAGGATTTTAGATAAAGATGTGCTAGGTCAAGGTTAGGGAAAATTTGAGGTCTACCCACTGAGATCTACTTGATCAACTAGGGTGCCTACAAGGTAAACCCCAATTTCTTTTAAGTCCATGCATCAGTTTTAAATATAAATGGGAAATGAATTTTTAGGATCGTGTGTGGGTAACCATTCCATCATCTTAAAAAGGGGGATAATCTAATGTGTAATTTAAAAGGGGTGTATGACTCCTTCATAGGGTGTCCCTTGCAAGCCGTAAAACAATACCTAAATCAAATATTAGTTCTCATTTGGGGGCTAGTGGTTGAGCAATATGGGTACCATCCGTTTTAGTTATAAATAATTAATACTGGGGAATCTTTAATTGTCGATGCTTAAGCATCGCATTTTCAAAAATTCACCAAAAAAAATTGTGTGTTTTTCGTCTATTTTCCAATGTCTTGGGATGGGGCACTACAGTACCCTTCCAGAATACGAAAATAGATATACCCACACCGAAAGAACTGCATGCTTAGCCTTAGTTTTTTTTCACCACCAAACTCCGCCATTACCTACTCAACAAAAAAACATTCATCATTACTAATACTAACCCATTACACTATATGTATGCCAAACCATATCAACATCATCATGTTCCATGCGTTGGTTTATGATTCTTGCTGACCTCGACCTCAAATTCATTCATCAAAATTCCATCAAGGGCTAGACTATTGCTGATCAACTAGCTGCTGCACCCTATTTCTAGAGAATCAAACCATCTAACTTCGATTTCCTAGATGAGTCTATAACTACCCTTTCCCTGATACAAACCCACTTACCAAATGAAACTCTTATTCAATGGCTCTAAGTGTCAGCGTGGGGTGGGGCTGATGTTATCCCTCATTCCTCTTGATGGTGAACCTATTCCTTTGTATTTAAAACTCAATTTTGATTATACAAAAAATATTTTTGAATATGAAGCACTTGTATTGGGTCTCCAGGCTGCTTATACCTTGGATGTTAAGTCCATTAATATCTTTAGCGATTCTCAACTAGTCGTAAACAAAGTCAATGTTATATACCAATGTCTTAGTGAGGTACTTCAAAAGTATAAACATCACGTAAATATAATTTTGACCACCTTTGACTATTACAAACTTCAAACCACCCCACAATCTACTAATAAATTCACAGATACCGATGGCCTGTTTGGCTTCTCACCTACCTACTTCACCCTCTGAATCTAAAAATCATTTGTCACAATACATAAGGCGACAGTCACCCTCTTATTTTACCTCATGAGGTCCTACTCCATCGGAACCATTGCCCGGCTGACCCATGTGACCTTTGGTAGAAGCAATATGTTGACTATCTTTTCATTTCCATTCTACTCACTGTTCTCACTTGTAATGGATAGTGAGCCTTTCTTTAAGAGTTTCTCCCATTATGTCATCATGGGTGGTCTTCTTTACATGTGTTGCCTTTGACAACATTCTCTTATGATGCCTTATAAGGTCTGAAATTACCTACACCATTAAGGAAGTCCACGATGGAATTTTTCGAGGTCACTTTAGTGGTTTTAGCTATCATGCAAAACGCAATTCTTCGCCTAGGATATTATTGGCCAACCCTAAACCTGCATGACTGTTGTGACTATGTCAGGATGTTGTGTGAAATGCCAGGCAACATGCTAATATCCATCACACACTTAGTCATGCCTTATAGGTCACATGTGACATTTGTCCTTTCTCTTCATGGGGTTTGGATCTTGGTCGGTGAGATCAACCCCTATTCTTCACAACGCCACCAATGGATCATAACCGCTACTGAGTATTATACTAAGACGGGTAGAAGAACCATCCCCCTCATTTCTACAAAAGTTGAGAAAATATGTGAATTCATCAACCATCACATCATTTTTCCCTTTGGTGTTCCTCACCGCCTCTTCACTGATAATGGAAAGAAATTCAAAAACAAAACCCTATGCACAAACTATGTGACACTTTTGGACATCCAACTCAGTTTTCTCATCAACTTATTACCGGCAAACCAATGGCCAAGCCAAATCAACCAATAAAACATTGAACAAAATTCTTATGAAGGTAGTTAATGATACTGGGAAATATTGGCATACGCACATTGCTTTCACCTTGTGGGGGCCTACCGCACTAGTATTCGCACTTTGACTACTGCCACACCTTTTTCTCTGGTCTACTGGTATTGAGGTTGTATTACCTCTCGAAGTCCAGATTTCATCTCTCCGCATCTCACTATAAGGACATGCTCAACGACGATGAATTTTGCCAAGATTGTTTGGCTCAACTTGAGTTATTAGATGAATGGTGTCTCAATGCTCTTGACCATCTCCAAATCTACCAAAAATGTATCAAATGTGCCTCTGAAAAATGTCTTCATGAATGAACTTTTCAGGTCAGTGACCTCATCCTAAAGTAAAATCAACATGTAACCAAAGAGGAGAAAAGTAAATGGGGAAAATTTTCTCCCAATTGGCTCAGACCCTATATCGTTACTCATGCCTATCGATCAAGTTCTTATCATTTGTCCTCACTTGAAGGAAAACCCAAAATTTATCCCCTTAATGCCTTACATATTCGACCATTTTATTGTTGACATCAAGTTTTATACCACTTTCTATCATTTGATCGCTCATCCATTGAGCGTTGTTCACCTTCCATATTACCCATTTTGAGGATCCACGACTCAACAAGAATCATGCGATTACCCGTCACCTTTCAACCTTATCTTCAATATGAGTACCATGACTCTACTCATATCATGATTCTCATGGATACTTTTCATCTTCTTGAAGATGGCATCCCATGGTCATTAATCACTTGAAACCACCTCTTTCATAGTTAATCTCTGTATGCTAGGGTCTTTTCTTCTAAACAAGAATCTAATATTCCTCTATAATCTTTTCCATGACTCAAACATCCAAAAATAAAAAGGGATACAAATTCTTGAGTCAAACTTCCAACAAAAGATGACTCCCTTAAAAGGAACATCTCTTCACTCTAATTCCACTACTATAAATAGACTTCTCCCTTGAAGGAAAAATATATCAAGACATTTCAAAAATGACAATAAAAATATCTAGAAGCTTCCCGCATTGATCAAGCTTCACGAAGACGTTAAGGAAATAATATACTCATCCCATATAGACTTCCTGCATTGATCAGTCTATTAACAACAAAAAAATGAAGAAAAAGATGAAATTTTTCATCATGGAATTTCCTATTTTTGATCCTGGGTTCCTTGTGTCCGGACAACACACTATCCTACACTAAGTTATGCTAAGCCATTCATTCTCACCTCTTTACCTTTTTAGCCTAATTTCCTCTTTACTCAAGGGACTTTCTGCAACCATGACATTTTTGTGATTATGCTGACTTTCTTCACCCTTAGAATGGTCCATTATGCAGTGCACATTTAAGGGTCTTACGTTCATGAGCCCCTCTTAGGTATGGTCGACTCATTAGGGTTCTTATCAATTAAGCGGTTCTTTTACCACCTCTTACCCTTCACCTTCCTCATTACTTATTGATTATCCTATACAAGACTAGATCATCGACACCTATATTTAAAAATCACTCAATCAATGCCTACGACCTAAACTCAATCATGCCTATGACCTACATTCAACCATGCCTCACACCTACCAACCAATTCCTCTACTTTATCATATTCTTCCCTAGCTTATGGGAGAACTACATCGGCCTGAGGTCACCTTGTTGCATCGGGGCTATGTATGGCAGCACTTCAAGGGCATGTGGACCCTTAGAGGTTAGCTCAGCCACTCTTTACCCTAACAAATTCCCCCTTTCACTTTCCTATTCACATTCTACCCTAGTTAGTTTCCATTCTACATCAATAACTAGAAATTAAACTAAACAAACATCAATTAATACACATTTTTATCACATCATCAAAGCTTTCATCTATCATTTTCACATTTCCATTATAGCACATATTTGGGAATTTAGAGCCATAACCTGTATATACATCACCATTTTTCTCCCATGTCACCTACAACTTGGACACTACCATCATGCCTAAATCAACCTAACTCCACCATGCCTAAACCAACGTAACTCAATCATGCCTAAATCAACCTAACTCCACCCTGCCTAAACCAACCTAAATCAACCTAACTCCACCATGACTAAACCAACCTGACTCCACCATACCTATGACCTAAATCAACCATGCCTACCACCTAATTCAACCATGCCTTTGACCTGACTCCACCATGCCTAAACATAACCTTACTCCACCTATCTAAACACACCTATTTTCCATCCATCTATACATAACAATCAAATTCTACCAATACAACTACATCATCATCCAATCATCCATCTCATCGTAAAAGTCTATGTATCCATACAATATACAAATAATAATCACAATCTCTCAAAAAATATCATATACAACCTCACCATCTTCGGCACACAGGCCGTTATATGATAAAAAATAACAAAAAACACTCGTATACATCGTCACTATCTTTGGCATATAGGACGGTATATATAAAAAATGCACAACTACACCAAAATGGAGTTACGTACAGCTGTCAGGTATCCCCTATTGGATACCCTCCATATCTATATCACCTACCTCCTCCTCATCCTCTGCCCTCGTATGACGTCCAACTAACATCTCACCACCCACCATGGGTCTTCGTCGGATCTTTGCCGGTACCTCACCTAGGGCTGGCCTCTATGAACTGGTGGCCTCACCCTGACCTTGTCTCGGGGCTCGATGGCCCCCTATTCTCTCCACACTGTGGGTATGTGGCCTGGTCCTCTCACTTGAGGCTTGTTGTGCTCTATACTCTCCATAGGATAGGAAATCTATCCCTGCAGCCATTAGCTGATCTTAATAATACCTCACCTCACCTAAGGCATCCCTCAACCTAGTTGTAGGTACTGTCTATGGTGGTGCCATCGACCTCTAACCTTGTCTTGCCCCTACCTATAAAGTGGGACCCTGCCTCTATGCCTATGGTGGGGCCATTTTCCTTTGACCCTATTCTTGTATTTGGGCCTGAAGGACCACAACTTGCGCTTGTAGGGCAGCCACTTGTACCCCATCCCCACCTCCACCCTGTGTGGGTGCTTGTCCTTGTGCTACCTGGGACTGAAGAGTGACCACCTGTGCCTGCAAAGTGGCAACATGTGCCTCTAACCTTGTCAGCTATCCCTGTACTATCCCAAACTGTGTCACCAGGGTAGCCACCTACCCCTATAGGGCGTCCCTATGAATAGTGATGGTGGCTAAATCTGGCTACCTCAGCCTCAAAGGTACTGTTATCCAAAATGTGCCCCTAAACATTTTTTGTGGCTAACTCCTCTCATTTTTTCCTCTCTTGTGCCTCAGTCATAATATTTTGCTTTTTAGGCACTCAAAACCTTCTGGAAATGACACCATTGGATTGATCTCTTTCTCAGCTTTCTAGAAAGGTAAAGTTTTCCTCCTAACTCCATGTATTTTTGAAGTTATGGCTCGAGCGGAGTTTTTTGTGAAAAAAATTTCCCCTGAAAGGCTCGTGGCCAATGAGATGCTGCCACGTGGCACCTAGAGTGGCAGAGCGCATGGGAAAATTTTGGAAAATTTTCCAAATGACCAAAAAGGTGTAAAAATTCAAATTTTTGCCTGCCAACCCAATTTTGCCTGTGTTTTGCCCTAAAACTTCAAATGGCCATATCTTTCGATCTAGAGCTTGGTTTTTTGCGTTCTTTATATAAATGGAAAGTCTGGTGAAATTATCTACAAGATTCCGGGGGTCATATTTTGAATTTTGGTGAAGTTTGGAGAGAGAAAATTAAGAAACACCTCTGGCACGTGGTCATGGACAGAAATGACGTTTCAACCACCGTTTTTAATGAAGAATGACTCGCATTCTCTCCCAGCATGGTTAAAAATGTCAGGGAATGTGTCTGTCAGGGTGCCTATGCTATTTTGATGGCATTTTGGTAAATGGTTGAACCCCTTACATGTTTTCCCATGTTTCTCTCTCCTGGGGTCGTGGTTTACACTGTAAAAGCCAGAATGAGTTCATTTTGCAAAGGAGAGACACTTTTTCAGCTCTACAACTTCCTTTTTCTTCCTCCTTGGTAGAATTTGTGAAGAAATTTTACCTTTCCATGTAATGCAGAACCTTTTCTTGCCTCTGGATCACTGTAATGTACTGTATTGGATTTGAGATGTTGATATATGTTCTGTGATTAAAATCCCTCAATCCTTTCATATATCTATCATTGCTTTCTTGATCTTTCATTACATTTTGAGCATTTGTGCATGTTTTGTGATGTGTTTCCTTGTGGATTGTGTATTTCATGCAGCATCAGGTGTCTACAACTCCTTTGGTGCATCACCTATTAGCATTAGTTCTTTCTTTTTTACATTCTCTATCTCTTTCTCCTTGGGATTTAGAGTAGATTTAGGAGTTTAAACCTCTACAATTATGCAAGTGAAATAGCTGATCAGAGGAGTTGAGGAACCAACCTATAATCTAGAGATTCCTCTTCCATTTTGCAAGTTCCATACTTGGGAAGAGGATTCAATGTTGTGCAATCACACTGGATGCATAGGGTGATCAAACTAGAAATATGATCAACATCCAAGGGGTACTGCTGATTTGTAACAACAGTTTTGGCACGCCCGATGGGACCTTAGAGGTCTTCCACTTTATCTTTGATAGGTTGGTGTGTTCCTGTTAAAGATTCAGCCTTTTGGAGGCACTTTCAAAAGCACATTTGGCGACTCCATCTGGTAAACAACTCATTCTCTAAGTTGCAGACCTGTTTTCCATTCATTTCCATCCATTCTTCTTTCCATCATTTTCATTCTTTTCCATTCCATGAAGTTATGCAATCATGACTTCATTTCCATCATGGAATTCACATTTACAACAGTAGTATATCACACCTCCAATATGTTTAACAAATCCTCCAAATCAGCATTTTGATCAAATTCAAAATCAGCATGTCTACCCATATGAGCAGTAGTGCCAAAGTCAGTTTGGATATGAAGCATGTCAAGCACAAGGGTATGCATGGTTATGAGGGTATTCAAGAATGGAAAATGCAGATCTACTGGAACAAATCCAAAAGATGGAGGCAAAGATGGTGCAATCAAGAGCAACAACTCAAATGAAAGCTTTCAGAATTGGTTGTAGGACTCCTTGTCCATGGTGAGGCCCTTTTCCAAGACACTTCAGCCCTCAGGAGAAGCTGGACTTCATGATGGAGATACTGCCCCAACTTGCACAATGGATAGCAGAAATAGAGGCCTATAAACTTGGTGTTGAACAACCTCGTTAATGGGTAATTTCTACACCATCATCTGGTTTTTTCTGCTTCCCATTACTCAAGCAACATCATCTCATTTGGAATTTCAAATTCTAAATCCAGTTAATGCTGCCCCAGGAGTTAATTCCATTTCTCCATTCCCTAGTCTCCCACCACACCTCAATTATTATTTCCCCTTTCCTTCCAAACAGTCATCCCCTCCACAAGAGCTAACAGAAATACCCTCTCCTCCAAATAAACAAGAGTTTCTACCTCCTCCACCACCACAAAAAATTGCCAAATCAATTGAGTTACAATCCACTTCTCCTCTTGCATTCCCAAATCCATGTTGGGAGGATAAAAAATTAGAATGCCAGTCAAGGAAAACAGCAACAAAAAGAAAATCCAAACAAAGATAAATAAATTCAAAGTTTGAAGAGTTGGGCTCTTAAATTTTCAATGAAAAAATATACCCTTGATGGTTAAGCCTTCAGAAGAGGTTGGAGTTGGAGAACACGTGGTGGTTAAGACTGATTTTGTGGTAGCAGAAGAAGAGCAAAAAGAAGAAGCAGATCAGCAGTCAGTTTTCTTAGAAATTAGTGTCCATGTTGGCACTCTATTTGAAGGGAATGCTAATTCAATTCAAGTTGCACAATCAGCCATAGAGGAAGAAATCTCAGAAGAAGATCTTGCAGTCCCAACTTGTCCTCTAGAGTAGTAGATTGAAGAGTTTGACTTGACGAACTTTGTGCTAGAGAGAAGAGTTCTATCAAGAGACAAGATTACCTTCAAGTAGTAGAAGAGGGAGAAGCTGCTCCAAATCCAAAAGAAGAGGAGCACATTCTAGTTGTGGAGGAGAAAATTACAGATCCAAGGGCTTTGAGCAAAAAGCAGGCTACAGGAGAACCTTCAGTTCTTCTTTCTACTTCATCTCTCTCAAGTTCTAGTGCTAAAGAAGAGTTTGATCTCTCAAACTCAATGTTGGAGGATGAAATAAACCATGATGATCAAGTTATAGATCAAGAGGACACCATGGAGGAAGTTGAGCATTTGCAGCAGTACAACCATGAGGTAGTGTATCTGTCAGATTTGGAGGACTATTTTGATAAAGAAGAACCAGTTGAGTTTCCACCATTCCTCTCTTTCATCTTCCACATCCCAAATACTTGAGCCTACTGTCATGAAGGAGAGCATTCATTTGCAGCAGCCTGCATCTTATAGCAGCTCTTTGGAACCAAGATTGGAATATTTTAATCTTTCATGTTCTTCATTGGAGGAAGAGAAAGGGCAGAAAAGTCCTACCATTGCTTCCACATCACCCACCCAAGAAGGTCTACAAGAAGAATCCATTTTTGGAGTTGAAAATCAGATCTATGGGCATATCAAACGGATCATACCTTTCCCAATAAGGTATTTTGACTTCATTGGAGTCAAAGGAGAATTCACAACCAGTCATGCTTACTTCTAAGCATGAGGGTGAGCTACAAAGTACCAAGGATCAGCTGTCATACCTCTTCAATCCAAATGCAGAGACAACTAAAAGAGGTATTGGATTTGTTTTCAGTTGACACCTTGATGATTTGGGTAGAAGACCAACTTCTTGTTGATTTTCCACTCATCCAATCAGCCATGTTCAGTGCCAAATCAGTTGCATGGTTGCAAATTTTGAAGAAAGGGAAGCTATTTCTACCCAACCAGTTGCAGGGTTTGTTTAGCCCACTTTTGCTTCCAGTTAGAGTAGGAGTAGGTATTTTTTCTTTCAATAAAATAAGTGCTTGTGCACACTCTGCATGTTCCATTTTGGAGCATGTATGAATTTTCAGTTTTGTACATAGTTTTTGTGGTGCTGGTTTTGCTCTTGCGCAATCCATTTCAGTGGGTTTCCAAGTGGCTCAGAGAGGAGGTTTTCAAAGTTCATATCAGTTTGCAGGCTACAACTCATGACTCCATGCCTAATGGATTGCTTTAGGCAACTGGTAACTTCATCTAGCAGGCAGATGACCCCTCTGAGTCGCCAAAATTGTTATCCAAAATGTGCCCCCCCTACTCATTTTTTGTGGCTAACTCCTCTCATTCTTCCCTCTCTTGTGCCTCAGTCACAAAATTTTGCTTTTCAGGCACTCAAAACCTTCTAGAAATGGCACCATTTGATAGAGATCTTTCTTGGCTTTCCAGAAAGGTAAAGTTTTCCTCCTAACTCCATGTATTTTTGAAGTTATGGCTCGGTGGAGTTTTTTTGGAAAAAATTTCCCCTGAAAGCCCCGTGGCCAACGAGATGCTGCCACATGGCACCTAGAGTGGCAGAGCGGCAGGAAAATTTTGGAAAATTTTCCAAATGACCAAAAAGGTGCAAAAATTCAAATTTTTGCCCGCCAACCCAATTTGGCCCTGTTTTGCCCTAAAACTTCAAATGGCCATATCTTTCGATCTAGAGCTCAGTTTTTTGCGTTCTTTAAATCAATGGAAAGATGGTGAAATTATCTACAATATTTCAAGGTAATATTTTTCATTTTGGTGGATGTTTGGAGAGAGAAAATTAAGAAATTCCTCTGAGCACGTGGTCATGGACAGAAATGACGTTTCAACCACCGTTTTTAATGAAGAATGGCTCGCATTCTCTCCCGGCATGGTTAAAAATGTCAGGGAATGGGTCTGTCAAGGCACCCATGTTGTTTTGATGGAATTTTGGTCAATGGTTGAACCCCTTGCACGTTTTCCCATGTTTCTCTCTCTTGGGGTCGTGGTTTGCACTGTAAAAGCCAGAATGAGTTCACTTTGCAAAGGAGAGACACTTTTTCAGCTCTGCAACTTCCTTTTTCTTCCTCCTGGCATAGAATTTGTGAAGAAATTTTACCTTTCCATGTAATGCAGCACCTTTTCTTTCCTCTAGATCATTGTAATGTACTGTATTGGATCTGAGATGTTGATATATGTTCTACGATTAAAATCCCTCAATCCTTTCATATATCTATCATTGCTTTCTTGATCTTTCATTACATTTTGAGCATTTATGCATGTTTTTGTGCTATGTTTCCTTGTGGATTATGTATTTCATGCAGCATCAGGTGTCTACAACTCCTTTGGTGCATCGCCTATTAGCATTAGTTATTTCTTTTTTACATTATCTATCTCTTTTCTCCTTGGGATTTAGAGTAGATTTAGGAGTTTAAACCTCTACAATTGTGCAAGTGAAATAGTTGATCAGAGGAGTTGAGGAACCAGCCTCTAATCTAGAGATTCCTCTTCCATTTTACAAGTCCCACACTTGGGAAGAGGATTCAATGTTGTGCAATCACACTGGATACATAGGGTGATCAAACTAGAAATTTGATCAACATCCAGGGGGGTGCTGCTGATTTGCAACAACAGGTACTGCTTATAGATGTGTGGCCCACCGCTATCTATATCTATCTATAACCCTGAAATCATCAATCCACCAATCTACCACCTACTCCACCTGACCTATAGGAACCATCGGATGTGGTAGAGGTAGAGGCCTCTCCATGTCATCCCTCCTATACTATAGGAATGATGGGGGTATATCCTAGAGGTAGTCTAAACTACCATCTGACCTTATCTACAGATATCATCTCATGCTCTCTTGCACTATTGCCCCTTTATCCATCGGAGCAGTTGTAGCTCCTATAGCTTCTCGGTCATCTGCCCATATGACGAGAAAACCACATATGGCCTCCAAATGATGTCCACAGCCAGACAACCCCTCTAGAAAATGCACCTGTAATAGGCTACATCGTGTGTAGCTCTAGCAGCTTAGCGCTCCCCAATCGTAGGCACCCATCCGCCTGAATCCCACCCAAAAAAAAAACCCAGTCTTGAATGCATCCACTCGGGGCATACCAACTGGACGCACACACACAATGTTCTCATACACCTAATAGTGTAGTAAGAAAGTACAACACAGGCTAAACCTCCATAGCCACCCATAAGCTTATAGCTCTATGTATAACTATACCAAGAATGTGAGACGCCCATGAAAAAACGGGTCTTGTCCTCCACCATATCATGTAGAACCCCCATCAATCATTGTGGGAATCTCCCATCCCTCTATATCTGGTAGTGCATAACATAGTAGACTACCTCCATAAATCGACACCACTAGCCTCATCTCCTTCGGATGGGGCCGGGTACATATCTCCGTAGCTCACACTTGCGCTATGGAACCTCAACTCTGCCATCCCCTCACCAAACATGTTCAACATCAAATCCTCATATGCCTCTGAGGAAATTGAATACACTTGCGTCCCCACTATCGATAACCATAGGATCCATGTACACATCCTCCAAGGTGACTGTGACCTCACCATATCGGTAGATGGAATGTATTGGTCACCAAATTCCATCTGTCAATGAGGGAGACCATCAAAATCTAGCTCCTGTACTACGTGTCTGGTAGCGTCTGACCCTAATCAGGCCAACCTTTGTAACATGACACCAATCATCAACTATCACGCTCCCTCGTACCTCCATGAGAAGGTGTGATACACTATCTCACATCCATAGCTAATCTCTTGCTTGCATCTAACAAACCATCAAATTATTAAAACCATACCCGCAATCACTCTTGACACCCCCACTTATACCTATTACCCTACCTATTTTCCTTCGTAAATTACCCTCTTATCACATGACCTGTCTACCCACCCCAACCCTAACCATGTACCTTTCCCCCACCTCAATTTCACACCCCTCAACCATGCCTATTTAAACCTCTTACCCAAGATTCTTTTTTTCCGGTCAACAACATCTTCTTCTACCATTACCTACCTCACCGACCCACCCTATCTCATTTTTGGCCCATTTTTCTCCAAATGATGACTAGCACTGGGTTATCCTCGACCGACTGCGGTCTCCCACAACCATGACATTGGTCTCCTCATCAGTGACCAATGTCGGCTGACTCCCACCGATGTCGGCTAACCATTGACCGAACATGTCGGTCACTGTCGTGGCACCCATAATCCGTGACACCCTACCCCATTTCCTCCACAATTCAACATTTTCCCCTCCCAATCATATCCTTCCCTACCAAAATCCCACCTAAATTCATACTCACCTCTCTTCCACCTACATCCACCCTTCTCCCTTCCTATTTTACCCATTTTTCATCCCAAATTCAAATTTACCTTTTCCCCCCCAAAATCTATTTACCCCTAACCCGATTTCTCTACACAAATTCTACCTACCAACACGAGGAATACGATCGAATCTTACCTCGTTGCGATGTCCATATTTGTGGTGGCATGTCGTGCCACTACACCAATGGTCCCCCCAATCTCTCTCCTACCTCTTCCATCACTAATCTGACCTCCTCATCTCCAACCAACTGAATCGGTCAAACAAATCTTGTGGATCCACCTATCTGCCTATTGATCACTCGCTACAAAGCTTACCAACTTAGCTCTCTGTCTCGCTTAGTTTCTTTCCACATTTTCCTCTCTCCTTTATCATTTTCTTCCTATTTGGAAAACTACAAATGATTCCACAAAAATCAGAAATTTCATTTTTTAACATCTCCCCGAGTTGACCAATGTCAATTTTATATAGACCAACATCAGTTCATGTGCCCTAGAATACCAAGGTTGGTTTCCCTAGACCAACATTGGTTAAACCTGAACGGTATGTCAGTTACCCGTGTCTGACCCCATGGTAACCCATTGCACATTATCTACTTTCCCACAACCTTTTTCACCTAACCCGACGCTGACCCTAACCCTCCACCTCATCCTCCTGATCTGATCCTCTTGACCTTGTCATTTATCAACCCACCTAACCATCAGTTGGGGTATATTTCTACCCCTCATGTGGCCATATGTATGCCACACCTTATTTTTTAACCACACCTGACCCCCCGTGATGTGACCATCAACCTTGCACACACGCTTTACCTTGCGATGTCTATTACCACATTGTTAGCCTACCAACCACTACCTTACCTTTGGATGTGACCCTTGTCCAAACAAACCTTGATACCTTTTGACATCTTGAATGTACTACTGGAACCACACCTACAAGTTCCTGCATCTTACCCCCATTGTATGGTTTGGACCATATCCTTTACCCTAGATACCGAGGCCTTAACAAACCTTGTTTGGATAACCCAATTGACCTTGGATGATGTATATTTTACAAGATCTCTTCGACCCGATACCATGTTGCGATCTCTGCATGTGTGTACATTTGATTGACACTACCCATTACCCATTGTTACCTCCACCTACCCTACCCACACCTACCTACCTAACCATTTGATTATGTGGATATTCCCATGTCCTCACTCATTGCATATTGCGATGATGGTACCTATTTTTCTTAGCCTAATAGTGTTACCTTTCCTATGGCCGTGAACCCTTATCCAAACAAACCTTGACCTTTTGACCTTTTGGATGTATTGGAACCACACCTACACATTCATGCATCTTACCTCATTAAGTGCCCGAGACTGTATCATTTACCCTAGATACCAAAACTTAATAACACTTGTTTGGATGACCTTTACAACCCTAGCTAACGTATACATTTTTTATGTTGAGAAACCCTTGTATCTCATGGCATTTCACAACTGTGTGCATATGTCTAAATGCTCTACCTAATCACCCACCCAACCTCTTACAATCACCATACCCTCGACCATCACCTTCTTCACACCTAACCATGTTTTCTCAAACCACCCACCTCCTCATTTTATCAAAACACTCACTGCTTCCTTCTCTTGTCTCATCAGTTCCTAGTTTGAGGGGGATTTACCTTCACCCATGCTTGTGGCAACATCACCTTCACTTAAACTCACACATGGGGCAACCACATCTTTTTTTTTGTCATCGTTTCTTACCAATACAATCTACGCAACAAAAAGGAGAAAAATGTAGACACCAAAATTAGTTCACACTCCCCTTGGTCCCTTGTCGAATAACCAACCCAAACATATTCACCTAACCATGGACCCCTTCCACCCCACATTAATATTAATTTAATTTAACTTAATTAAATTAATACCCATCCTCACAATATTCATTACTTAATTATTTTAATTAAGCTGATTTTCACCTCACCCCTCCACCTCACCTAGCCACCTCACCCTAGACCTATTCTTGACATATTTCCATAGCTAACTAAGACTTGGTCCCCACTTACCTTAAAGAGCGAAGACTTAGTTCAACCCTAAAAATCAATGCATATTATCCCTCTAACTGCATTCTCTACTCATGAAAAAGGCAACTTCCACTTTTATTTGGGAGAATAGACATATCTGGTGGAAATGATTGCCAAATATCTATTATTTTTAGTAAACCTATGGAATCCCACCTAAATTGACACCAGTCACCCCTAAAACTGATGTCAGTCAACCCAGAACTATCATCGAGTTACCATTTATTCACCTTAGTAACCTTGTTTTTTGGGTTGCCACATTTTGAGATCATAGGAGACGAGAAGAGAGCTACATGTAAGCAGAACCAAAGCCTTTTCACACCTACAGACATCCATAGCCAGCACCAGGATAGATGCTAGAAGCATAACATTCACAAAAGCATTCTCAGGAAGCACTATCATGGCACCAAACACCATTCTTTTGATCAAATGCCATCACCCTTCATCCATCAAACCTACATCACAGTATGTGTATCTTTTACTAGCATAGTCTATTTCAGTATAATAGCCTTTGTTACTTCCGTTATTAAATATAGTTTGCATGTTACTTTCCCATCTTCTACCTACTTGTAGACTCATCCATTCCTCTACCCACACCACCAAATCACCCATTCTCATGCCTACTACACACCTCTGAGTATACCTAAGACCTTTACAGACCTCCTTATCCTCTGTCCATCTCTGTTTAACTTTAGTTCAAGTCCCCACAATCAGATCTCATTGAATTCCTTCCACCCCAACCCTACCGACACCGATTACCCATGACCATTGCCAGTCCCATCTAAACCATCATTGGTTCCACCCGATCTGACATCGGTCTCTTGTGTTTCTACACATGTGCCAATAATAGAGCCAACCTACCTTCTACCAAGTGACCCAAACAAACCCAGAACCTAAACCTTGACCAGTTCCAACAACCTTGACACCTACCTACCCTTTAGATCTTGACTATACCCTAGCCTGTTATGTTATATTTTCTTATTTGTTCTCGAATGAAATACCTAAATCATATCAACTACAGTAGGAATTTTTTTATTTCTCAAATTAAGTTGTTTTAAACAGTGGATTGATCAGTCCATCTAGGGAGTATCACACTTCCTAGATATAGACACAATGCTAGGCATTCCACTGTCATATATTATTTAACTCTTCTTTTGTGGTCCCCTTATTTTCTATTTCAGGTAGTTCCTCCCAGCCAAAAGGAAGCTCTCACAGTTAGCATTAGATTGAGAATTTAGAACACGCACAAACAACCATCAACTAACTAGCATAAGCAGGTATTCCTCCTCATGGCCCATTAACCCCTATCTGTCTTCAGTCTCAATAACATAAAGAAAATGGTGAAAACACTTGCACAAGGGAAACTTAGACCACATGCTACAACTACGTACACACATAAAGAAATACTTGGAGTTTGAGATGTAGTACAACTTTCAATTGTAAGTTCACTCTTTGGGTGACCACCAGGGTCAATTTGACTCCAAATTCTATATATATTTTTTATTAGATTTGATGTGGTTTGTGGGCATGTGTAGGTAGTCATTTATTTTATAGGTTACAAGTGCAACTAATGATCTAATAATGAAATTGGAGCAATAATGAGAGTAATAACAAAGATCTTCTAACTAAAAAAATACCAGATTCCAAGTATCTGAGTAAACATAGGCTCCCAGATCAATCATTAGCACCTAGGGCACTCTTATCCTCCTTCAAGAACTCCTATCCTATACAATCCTAGGTTTCTAAACCCTCATTGAGTATTTGCAACATTTTTCCCAGCTAGATCCAACACTCAGATATTCCTGATCATTCCCAAGTTGCACAGAATCAGCTAAGTCATCTCTACCCCTTTATTTTCTTAGGATTTTTCATTGTTAAATGATTAATACTTACACATTACTGTAACTAATTACATGAATATCATTTAGTATAGTAGTTATTCTAAAATAATATTTAATTAAAAATTATATTAAATCATGTTGGTAATAAGGACAAAGATTGATAAAGCAAACAAGTGAAGAGGACAGTCCTTACTTCTACTTTTCTATTTTGATGTTGCTAGGATGTTGTTTTCATGCTGATTTGCTGCAGTTTTGTCACTATTTTGATCATTTTGTATAGTTCCTTGGATAACTATAGTTGGATATTCATGTATAATCTAAATATTGATCCAAAATTGATGTATTTACTGCATTATCTAGCTTTGGATCCTTTTTGTAATATGGTATAATCCCTTTAAAACTATGGACTATATTTTCTGCTCTATTTGGATTTTGAGCCCTTTTTTAAATAGGGTATAGTCCCTTCAAAACTATTTACCCCTAATAAAAAAAGGACAAAGAGTGCTTCATGTTATTGAATGCCTATTGATAGTATTTGGTCCATTCTAGCTTAGTAGATTTTTGAAGTACGCTATTTATGGTGTGAATGGGATAGATAAAATCAAGGAAAAATAATCAGATTGCCCCAAGTTTTCCAAGAAAATTACATATGTCTGCTATGGAGGATGGTCATGGTATGTAAGGAATACATTTAATATTTATTTGGTCAACATCGATACCATGCTTAGATACTAAGAATACTAGGAGTTTTCCTTGTGTCACCCCAAATATACACTTTCCAGGATTAAGGAAAACCTTATATTGGTGAAGGTGTCCTAGGGAAATGTTGAAGTCATGGGTGTGATCATCAATGTACCAGGATTTGATGAGTAGATCATTGATATAGAATTTTATGAATTTGTGTATGAGGTCATGAAATATGTTTGTGATGGCACGTTGATATATTGGACTGACATTTTTGAGTCAAAAGGGAATATTTACGTAATAGTAAGTGCCCAATTCCATAGTGAAGGTGGATTTGTGATAATATTAAGGAGAAATCTATATTTGAGTATACCCTAAGAACCCATCCATAAGAGATAACATCTCATACCCTACCATAGTGTCGATATTAGCATTGATAAAGGGTAAAGAAAAGTTATTCTTAAGAAAAGTAAGGTTAATGTTTCTAAAGTCAATGCAAATACATATGGCTAAGGTATCCTTATTCTGAACCAAGATGATATTGAACACCCATTTAGAGTATTCCACCATATAAATGAATTTTATGTCCAAGATCTTGATGATTTCTTCATGACATAGATCGTTAATCTTAGGGGAATTTTCTTATCTCTTTCCAGACAAGTGTGACATTTGGATAAGTGATGATGTTATGAGAGACAATTTTAGGATCAATGTTAGACATATCTACATACCCCCATACAAATACCTCCTTGTTTTTTTTAGAAGATTTCTATGTGACACTCACATAGGTGAGGAAAACAATTACCATGCATGACTACATGTGTGGGATCATCATCAAGTTGTAAATTAATGGTTGAATCAAAAAATATAGACTTTCCATCCTAGAAATGATATGGGGCCTTGGGTAATTTTGATACTTCTTCTTGGATAAGATTGATAATAGAAACATAATTGTCAAAGTGCATATGTTTCATAGAGAAGTTACCCAACTTGTGATGATGTTGAGGGAGTTTCTCTTCTCAGGAATATACAAGTTCTAGAATATCCTCATCATAAGGTAGGGATAGGTCCATGATATTCTACATAAATTTTAGGCTTACGTATCACTTACCATATCTATGTTGTATAGAGTTGGTCTATCATACATATAATAGCTTAACATCTAAGGTGACCTCTTTAGGTGCAAGATCAATAATGGTCATGCTACGAGCACTAAGAGCAATGTTGATTATAGAGGTTGACTTAGAAGCTAATGTGGGTAGTAAATTTTTTGTGGGAACATGACGTAAAGCATAGTTAGATATTTTATCAATGACCTAAGGGGTATTGAGGAGTGATGGATTAATGGGAGGAACATAAGGAAGCATTTCTTCCTCATCCTCACTATTACTAGTATCATAGATAGGGGGTTCGTAAGATGTGTCGATGGTATTAGATTTGAGTTAAGAAGATCATATTTGGACTAAGGCACATTGGTAGTGTAGTACTTCCAAGTTCCTAAAATCAGCCTGAAAAATGATGTAATCTTCGGTTAAGGTAGATCAAGAACCTCCTACTTAGTTGAAACACTGAGCTTACTAAAAGATCTAGGTGAAAGGGGGGGTGATAAAAAAGATTTGCACAATTCCTAGTTCATTCCTTTCTAAGTGATTAGAGGTTGAGGTATTACTTTTTGGATCCTCTGTATTAGTCTGAAGTGGAAACCGGTCATGAGGTAAAAGAAACACAGGTAACTAATGCACGATATCATCAAGAAACCTATTTTTGTTGACCACATTTTGAAGATCATTAGGATCATCATCATCATAATCTGCTAATGTTATTTGTATTTTAGACCTAATATCAAATAATTATGGATATGAAATGATTTGGATCTCAAGAGCAATTAGCATTAGGAAAGGTTTATTAGGAAATGGTACTGGGATATCCCAAGGATTGGGATCAACGTCATGTCTAAAGCAATGGTTGTTATAGACAAACATAACACATTGGTACCTAGACAATGCGATTGCGTGCATGCGATGATTCCATGGTTGACCCAATAAGAGATTATAAGAGAGAGGATGATATAAAACCATGAGCTTGGTACAGACTATTTTGGGTCAAACTATGATGTGTAGCCATATACATCATATAGGTTTTTGTTTGGCTTTATCAAATGCACAAAAATTCAAGTGAGTAGGATTGAGGTCATCAATGGAATAGAAGAGATTCTTGATGAGGGAAAAAATATGCTCAGCTAACTCCTGATCCTTCATCCATGATGTAGAGGCTAATGAAAATAAACAACCATTGAACAAATTACAACACTAACTTGAAAGCATAATTCAAAATCCATATAATTGTTCACTTTTTTGTTTATTTCCAAAACTTCCTCCTTTATCCAAATTTTTATAAATACAATGATTGAAATCTTAAATACACTTTACACCTGCTTGAATTCACTAGACAATCATGTGCAAATGCTTGAAAACGTCTCAAACACTTCATCTTCACCCTAACTCCTTCTAGACCTCACTACTTCTAACACTCCAAAATTGCATTTTTTAGCATAAAATCCACATTTCTCTATTTCATGACTCAATTGTAAAATTTTAGAATACCCATTAATCCCATTAACTATCCTACAAAGTTTCACCTCCTAAATATTTACCCATTTTATTTTATACTCCTTTTACCGTTTTTAACAAATCTCCCAATTAGCCTTGGGTTTAAGAAAATATCTATGTATAATTTTTTAACTTTCAGAAAAAAGAGAATCAATATTTTGGTAGCCATTTCTACATTATTTCTTTTTACAAAATTTTAAGGTCTCACTCTCCTTCCATCATCCCCAACACCATTTTCTTCCTTTTCCAGGTCTTTATTAGGCTTGTACCTAAGGTTTCTTGCTAGTTATTAGGATTTTACTCCTTGGATCCTTTTTAACACCTAATAATTATTCAATCACTTAATTCCATCTTGTTTAAAGCCTTTTTACATCATATTTACCCTTGTCTCTTGATTCTTTCCACTTTTATACTTTTGATAGTCTCAAGGCTTCATAGGTTTTCATACACCTACTTAGGGTTTCCTAAGTTTTCCACTGATTCTAAACTTTATTTCACCTTGATCCACTTAACCTTCAATTTTTCATGTTGCTTTCATGGTTCAACCATTATTTAACCTATTTTCATGCTCCCTTTCTTATTTAAGTTTGTTGGCTAGTCTTGTACAATCATCACCTACAACCTTCCTCAGATCACTCTGAAATTTTCCTTGCTTGAACTAAGATACTGGTTCATTTCACCAAAATTTCAAGGTTCTTAGTAACTCTCATTCCTTTTCATCATATATTTTTATTACCTTCAATCAATACTCTACTCATAGGCTTCTAGCTAATCTTTTCCAAGTTTTCTTCTTTAATTGTATTAGGATAGTAGTTGTTTACTTTTTCTTCTTGATAGACTTTCAAATTCTCATAGGGTCCTCAATCATTCTCTACAACACTCATTCCATTTACATTGACAATCTTGGGCATTTGGCATGAAATTTTCAATCACCTTTCACTAAACTTGTATTTAAACTTCTTGAAACTTGGTAATACACAAAAATTTGACTGAACTGTCACAATTTAGACATGCTTGGTTTATCCTAATAATTATAAATTTCCTTCCTCACTTCTTCCTCATACTCATGATGCTATGTATAAAGTTTCAAACATTCTCCTTGGATAAAAAGAAATTTACTCTTATTTTTCTCTTCTACAAGACCCTAATGTAGGGTATAACTGGGAAACCTTTATTTTTTGGTTTATGACATTTATTCAACTCTTGAAGATTATTGAAGGCTTATGGTCCCACCCATAGGATTTTATCAGATTTAACACTCACTTTTATAAGGAAGAAACCTCTTATTACTATATGATACCATGTGAAACTAATCATTATCAGTCACTAACAAACTGTACACTAAGGTTTGCCAGTTTTGAACAATCTACCTCCTTTTATTTGAAAAATATTAAGATTATTTTCCTTCACCATATCTCTACAGATTTTCATTCAAACATATCAACATATTAAAACACCTTTTTTAGGACACCTTTTAGGGTTTTATTAAACCTTTTACTAATTTCCTTATTTCTAACTCTTATGGAAAGAGTACTCTATATTAAGAGGTTACATTTCTGATTTTTCATATGTATTGATCTTAATATTTTTTAGTGACCTACCACCTTCAAATTCATGGATACAAGTTTTAATGTTTTTTGACAATCAATCAATACACTATTTCAGTATACACACAATTTGATGTTTCAACTGTTCATACTAAGTTCACTGTTTAACATACTAATCACTTGAAACTTTATGGATTAATTTTCACACATTAAATCATTCCTACAAGTTTTAATTCATTTACTCCTTCAATTCCTTATTTAAATAATCTTACATTTAGTTCACACTATCCTAAACCTTTGCACTAGATTGTTTCTTGCCAATATATCCTTCTAAGACTCCTTCATAACCATTCTTGACTGTACACTTCTCCTTCACCTGTAAGAATAAACATGTTACCCATTTAATGAGTTTTAAACCATAAATTTGAGAACATTCACTACCAAATATCACACAAAATCTAATATACAAAGTTTTTTATAAGTAAAGAATCTTTAATTAATGGAACCATGAGATTATAGAGTTTCCAAGATCCATTGGAGCTCTAAAACTTAGAAATACTCTTGCACACCTTCACTTTCCTTCCCTACACACTCATGCCCTTATTCTCCATTAAAATACCTTTCATAATGAAGGATTAGAGAAGTAGTTAGGGTTTAAACCACTAACCTTAAATTTGGTTAAACTAACCTAGGAAGGTCTTCACATTAGTTAAGGTCAAGTAGGCATCTCCTTAGGTGAAGAGTATGCTCTATGAATCATTTACACCCTTGAATGACTTTGTGCTAACACTTATCTTAAGAACTACAAACTAGAAAAATTTGAAATTTTAAAAAATGAGGTTTTGGAGGGAAACCTCTTATTACAATCCAAATGAGTCCAAATAGACTAAATACATTACAAAAAATCCAAATGAAATCCACACACACCTATTGAACTAGATCAAGCCAAAAATATCTATCTACAATGATGCTCCTACACCAATCCATAAGGACCCTACATGCTTGTGCATTGTGAATGATAACACTAATGAGTATGGTTTTTTCAAATCCATGACAAGTCAAGTCATTAGGCTTGAGGTCATCGATGGAATAGATGGGATTCTTGATTTGGGAAAAATATGTTAAGATAATTCCTGATCCTTCATCCATAATGTCCATACACACTTGTGCATCATGAATGATAACACTAATGAGTAAGGGTGGGTCATCTACACAAAATAGGAATCCTCCAATAATCATGTCATCCTCCAAAAACTCCAAGGCTAGGAAACCTAGATGTGAGTGTTGTAAGGATGGTAATGTAGTCTCTATGTGGTTGATCTCTGGATCTGGGGATGTGGTAGGAATCTTGGGAACTACACAAGAAGGATCTTTAAAGATTTACAAATTTTGGAGGAGAAATATTTAATGCGAAGATGAGGTATGAATGAGTTCCATGAAAGGTATCTTGCGTGTAAGGGAATTTTACCTCATCTAAGAAGCTTCTAATAGGCTTGGAATATATTCTATAGAGATACCATGGTGGTGTCACATTGGAAGGCACATCCATATGTGATGGTGATTTAGTTGGAGCCATCTTGTCAAAATAAGGTGGGATAGGGTATTTACTTGGTACTTCTTGTGACACTAATGTAGAGGCTCGACTGTAGGAGTATGAACGACCATTGGTGGGTCCTATGAAGTATTAAGAAATGGTGGATTATAAGAGGATTTATTTGGTTTGATAATGAGATCTTTATGGGAAGGTTTACGTCTATATTTTACCTTATCTGCATTGATATATTGAGAGTCTACGAGGATTTGATTATATGAAATCTCTATGGTGCCCACGATATTTTTTGATGGGGATTTTACGATGCTTGTTTTGATGGTTGGAATGTGATGTTTGTAAGGATTGATACTTTTCATAACACTCTTGTATAATGGAAGAGTAATCGAAAGAAGAACCAAGGAATAAATTAAGGGATGCCTTCCTAAGGTCCTTAAAATAACTTGAGAATGTCATATAGTGGCATGCCACCAAAAAATTATATCACCCCTAAAGTTAGGTAGGGATTATTTTAAAGGAGGAACTATCCGTAAAGTGGAAAGCATTTGGAAATTTTTTTCCTAAGATGAAGGATTATGAGGGGAGGTGTAAGGAAAAACCTGATGTGCTCCCACTCCTTTTTCTCTAGGAGAATTCAAAGGGATAATTACATCCATTATGTTTTTGAGTTTAGGTGATGAATTGGAAGTGCATCCAAACTCACACATGATATGTTCTTGTATTTTGTATTTCTCAAAGGATTCCTCAAATGTCATCCTAGGCACCAATGGAGGGTGTAAGAAGGCATGCTAGGCATCACATTTTGAGATGCTATCTACAATATATGATTTTGCATTTTTATCATACTACCTATGGTGGTAGCTTGGGGTAGGTCCATTTGATCTAGGAGCTTAACTATTGCCACGATAAGATCCATACAAGAATAATGACCTTTTTGTGGGTGTTTTTTCATGATTTTCATGTACATTAGTGGGATTTTTAGGATATTCATTTTGATCAGTCTTGCTAGGAGGAATCTAATCATGGCATAGAAAACCCTAGTTAAGACAGGGCATGGGTCATTTTCATGACATCGGTAGATATCTTTCGAAAACCTTCATCTTTGTCAGGGGTAAAGTATTCGTTGTTATTGATATTATTGATGATGGATATAGGATATATATTCTTGATCTCAACCAAATTACATCTTGTTGAGTGACCTTGCTCTAAATAATCAGAGAGAAAAGGTTGGGACTGTGTGCATGTGTTTTTTTTAAACTAATGTTAATATGAGTAAAGACTAACCCCTAAATAGCCTTAATTAGAAAAAATTAAACAAACTACTTAGCACCATCATGATAAGAATTAAACAAGGGTTATATGCTAACATTCATCAATATACAAAACGTTGAAACTAACAATATTAAGCATCTAATATCCTCTATTCTCTAATAAAAAATAAATGAAGGCACCTAAATAGGCTCCATGGCTATAAAAAAATGGTTGTCCTTAGTGTTCCAAGAACCTAGGAATGAGGGCTTGTCAAAGTTGGGCTACAAGACCCCTTTGAAACCTCCCATATGACCTAAGCACTTAGGAAAGATGATTAACTCTTCAAGATGATGAACTCTCAAGAAAACAAAAGGCAAGATCTTAGTCTATTTTGCTATATGCTTTGCATTTTATTTCTCAAGAAGTTTAGGTGTAGGTTTAAATGTAGAAGGAGGGATCCTTATATAGCCTAATGGATAAAGAAAACACTTCATCCCTTTGCATGTGGGATAAAGGTAAAACAAGATTAGGAATGGATAAGGTTGCTTTATAAAAGGTAACCTTACTTTAGAAGGGTTTAATTTATAATTAGCAAGTCATGGGAGTTGGGGGTGTTTTAATTAATCAAAGGTGATTAACTAATAGGTAGATGTAAGCTTATAGAGGATAATTAGAGGAATATTAGTATGATTTAGGCTATTAGAAGGGGATTAAATCAATTAAATATTGATTTATTAGATAAATGGAAGGGAAAACTAATTAATTAATAATAATTAATTAGTCTAGATGGAAGGGGTGAATACTTAACGGAAGGTCATTGATCAGGATGTTAGTTGGATAGGTGACTTAATCAATTATATTTTTATAATCAATTAACGACAATAAGAGGGAAGATGAGTGCTTTTGACAATATGTCATCAATTTGTGAGAAAGGGGATAATTAGCGCAATTTAAGTATTTAAATTGGTTAGGTGTAATTATGGGTGTCTACATTTTCCACTCTTTGGGGTGGCATAAGTGACACCACTTCAAAGCTAGTAGACAAAATATTTTTTTAAGGGATAGAAGATAAATTAGTAGGAGGGAGAGATGCCCCCTCGAGTGTCGATGGGGTGATGAAAGAAGATGATCAATGATTGAAAACGGTGAGAAATAGATAGAAGAATGGGAAGGGGTAGGATTCCCTAGTGAGACAGAGGATTAGGGGTGAGAGGAAAGTTATGTAGAATAAAAATAGAGGAGGGGAGAGAAGAAATTAGCCTCTAGCCACTGTTTATTGGAACAATTTCCTGTCATCGTATTTCCATAAGAACTACGTCATCGCTCCTTATGAAAAATACAAGCATACAACAAAGGTAGAATGACATGAAAAGCCATACTATGAACAATTTTCCATTTCTAAAAATACCAAATCCACACAACATACAACAATGTAATGCAATATGAGAAGGAAATAAGCTTATTTAACAGGGAAAACAAATACGAACGCACATATCCAACCCAATAATGGTTAAGACAGTTGTACAAATGTTTTGTTATCAAGTTGAAGAGATCCACATGTTTTGTGATTGATGACAAGGGTTAAAAATGATGCCCTGAGCAAGGATATATGCAAGGGGAAATGACAATGGACATTTGGTCCAAGTAAAAAGTGTTGTGCACAATGAAACAATACCAGGAAACAAACATACCCTAGAATACAGATGATGCAGGCAGCTAGCTTTGTGAATGGTTGTGAATCCAATGATCTACAAGTTGTATTAAGTGGGGAAGATGTGAAACAAACCAGTAGGATATGGAGAAAATACCATGCACAAGACACAAGTTTCAGCTATAATAAGCAAGTTACCATTTTTGTAGGTTTTTTACTTTTTAGGATTTTGTAAAAAAATTGGCCCTGTTTGAGGATTTTTGATAGGATATATATATTGTTTTTACTTTTCTATTTTCTAAAATGCAGTGGATAGTAGAAAAATAGAAGAAATAAAATGAAGGGTGTAGGTGCAAAAAAAAGTGTCCTAGGTGAAGAAAGAAGAAACAAGTGACAAATAATGTCCTTGTTTAGTGGAGAAATTAATAAAATAATTATATTTGAAAAATAATTATTTACGACAGTGAATACTCAGAAAAATTGCTTAGGAGCAATAAAATTGCCCTAGGGGGAAGAAAGGGGTATTGGACAGAAAAAAATGTCCCAATACAGTGAATAATAAGAGAAAAATAATCATTTAATAAAAATAATTATTCCATAGTGAACAGAGGAGAAAACGGCAGTTGAAACGGGCCTCCAGGACTTCACGGCGGTGAAAATTAAGTTAATATAACCCACCTGGGGGGTAAAATCATCGTGACCAATTCATTTCTTACCGAGCACTATTGAGTTTTTACCACAAGACTCTAACAACAATGAGGAAAATGGTGATTTCACGGGACCGAGTGAGGTGAGTAGACATAGTTCGAGGGTATTAGCGACACGCAGACAACGGCCCCTTGGTGAGTATTGAAACTTTGCTCATAAATTTTGTCATTAATGCCTTAATTTTAGTAATTAGGGGTAGGAGGTCACATCGGTGTGCATGCACACAGGCACAGGTGTCAAATCAGGGGCGCAGGTGTCTCCTTGGGGGCACATGTATTGCAAAACATATGTGCACATGCCAAGGTACAAACTGCACACACCCATGCGCATGCGCACACACTACACATGTGCGCACACTTGCACACATCAGAAAGTGGGTGCACATGCAAAAAGTAGGGCACACACACAAAAGGGAGGGCACACACATAGGGGGGAAATGTGTGTAAGAACAGGCATAGAAATGATGGCGTAAGTGCCAAATATGTGGTGTACATGCCAAAAAGGGCACACATGTGTCTGAATGATGGCGCAAGTGCTAGAAAAAAAATGCGTGCAAGTGTACACTCCAAAAAGGAGGTGCACATGCCCCAAAGGGCATGCAGGCATCCCAAGCCAGTGGAGGATAGATAGAAAAATGCCAAAAAGATGACACTTAGAATTAAATTTTAGGATTTTTGGGTTAACCCTAAAATAATAGATAGATTTTTAGAAGAAATGTTAGTAACTGATGAGTGATTTGATATTTTACAGAGACATCTGCCAGTATTGTAGACATGGGAGCATCACACCTGGATAACCAAGGTAGAGGGGAGCATGCATCGGCAAGACTGATGAGCTATGTATATACTTATCAAGGCAGTGGGGCTAGGCCCCAGGTCTCAGATGCCATCCATCACTTTGGACCATGGTATACTGACTGTGCTAGCTGAGCGATGGCATAATGAGATCCAATGCTTCCAATTGCCTACTATGACCCTGGAGGATTTATGGTAGATCCTTAGAGTGTCAATCATAGGCACTTTGATTGAGTATAGCTCTAATGTAGGGCTGATTAGAGCTGCATGCAATGATCTGTTTGATAGAGATGGCATACCGCATGATGGTATGACCATAGCCTTGCACGAATGAATTTATGACCCTACATTGTATCGGGGGCCTTTGTACATTATGTCTCTTGTCAGTGGGTTTTTCTCACTGATAAAACAGGGATGTCATTCCCAAGGGAGTTATTACCATTGGTACATGGTATTTTTAGTGGCAAGCGATATTGTTGGGGACAGTGTATACTGGCCCACTTATATTGGGATATGCATTTGATTACCTACCATGGTCAAAAGACCATAGGGCCAGCTTCTTTATTATAGATTTGGTCATGGGACCATATTGTAATTGGACTCCATGTGGGCACTTTGCATGTTTGAGACCCAGAGGAGCCATTTTACATGGCGTGGGTACCGGTAGGTGGAGATACATAAGGCCACTTAGGTAGCCTATTTAGATACAGGTGAGAGTTTGATGAGCTACCTAAGATAGATATCATATGGAGACCTTACAGACATATCCAGTGGCTAGAGCATGCCATAGAGCTCAATGTGTGCTCAGTAGAGAACTTTATCATTGGTAGTCATAGCTACATCATAGAGTTGTATAGAGTTGATAGGTGCCAGCGGAAGCTTGGCATAGTATGGGGGTCCCACAGTTGGATATCTAGTATGCCCACAGAGATTTAGAGAGGCATACTATGGGGCCTCGCATACCAGTGGCCCAAGATAGGGTGAAATTTTCACAGGTGGTCCCACAGGCATGGGACCCAGCATGAAAGGTCAGGGACCTAGGGATGATAGTAGATTATGTGACCTGGTATGCCACTATCCTACCTTAGTGTCTTACCATCTCGAAGGATGCCTAGGCAATAGGCACTCATCCACCAATAGAGAACTGACATGGTTCAGAGCGTAGAGAGAGAGAGAGTAGTAGGTCATAATCTATAGGATCCATTTTATGGCCTTCTGCATGATGAGCAGGGTGCCCCACAGGCACAAGGACTGAGGCCATAGGGCCCAGTACAAGTACTAGCGTAGATTCTGAGAGTCAGGGTCCTTGAGCAGGGCCAGTCATCGAGAGCACCTCAGGGACCAGTCTCAGTGGCATAGCTAGTGGCATAGATAGCCACATCGTAGCAGTATCTACAACAAGCTTTAGCTAAGAGAGACATGGCTAGAGCAGAGAGAGATGAGGCCTGAGGTTGGTGTGCGACAGCGATAGCTAAGCATGATCAGGCTTGAACCCAAATTATGACATTGTTATTAGAGTGAGCTTAGACTCAGGCCCAAGCTAGCCAAGGAGGGGATAGTATTGTGATCTTCCAACACATTCGACAGATGGCCGCTTAGATGGGCCAGGTTACATGCTTACACCAGCAAACACATGCTCAGCTGTAGCCTATGATATTAGAGCAAGAGAGGCTCAGGGTTGAGTGAGTAGTGGGACAGCCTGAGCTATCTCAAGCCACAATAGAGATTACATCCTACTGACATACAGAGGGTACCGCAGTGACTTCTTGGACACATAGAGATTTTGCTACAGTAGAGGGTAGGGCCTCATATTATAGATCTTTATACTTTGAGGTAGTGCCTCCTAAGTGACAGGCACCATCTTATAGCTAGCAGTCTAGTAGGGGTACTAGATCGAAGAGGCCGTAGGCCTCAGTGGAGCAGCCATGACCAGAGAGAGATGGTGATGCTCATGCCATGCGACATCCATGAAATAGGTCAGCCACAGCTTTAAAGGCATTGAGTCAGCCCTGAGATTTTGTATATCCATGTACACCTCTTTATGAAGGTTATGAGTAGATTGTGCTCTATATATATTCATTTTGTATTTGTACAACAATTTTGGCACATGCCTCTGATGAAGGATTTTATTCCTTTACTACATGTACCATTATTTTTTATGGCTCACATGAAGGATTTAATGATGTACTACCATGATGTATATCCATTTTTGATACAGATATATCACACATGTATGATTTGGACATTTGTGACATGACATATGTGTATATGAGATGGACACTTGTTTATTATTTCTCATGGATGGATAAATGTGTTTATGATGCATTCTGATTTGATTTGACATGTATATGTATCAATGATCTTGTTATGTACCACATGTGTTTTGATTTCTAGATGATGTGATCTTGTAGAATATATCAAATGTGTTTTGTTTATGAGATGTTCCATACTTAATGGATGGGATGATATGATGATAAGGGTATGGGGGGATAGATTTTGATATTTATAATCCCTCTTGCCCCCATTTAATGATATGATATGTGATGATTAGCTTAGCATTAATGTATGATGTATACTTAGCTTTTTCTTGATATATGATGGATAGATGATGTTAGATGTGATGATATGATGGTAATGTGATGTTGTGATAACAAAACAATACACATGCAATAAACACAATCAAATGCTAACAAATAACATAATGAATTAACATAATAACACACCATGATTCACTAGCATGCAAAAACACACCTCAATATGCACAAGCAAGAATAAATCTAATCTAACAAAGAAAAGATGAATTCTAACAAAGTATGCCCAAGCAAAAACACAAAAGCACAAACATGAAACAACTATACAAGCAACAAGCAAATCAAGAAACAAGACAATGCAAGTAAATGTAAGTAAATTTTTTTTGTAAGATTTGTTTTCATGCAACAATTTTCTATTATTTATGTTTTGTGAAATAATTTTCTATTGTTTAGGTTTATTTGAAACAATTTTCCATTGTTTTTGTGTTTGTGAAACAATTTTCTATTGTTTAGGTTTTTGTGAAACAATTTTCTATTGTTTTTGCATTTTTTTCTAATGGTTTTCCAGAGTTATGTACAAGTAACCAAGAAAGCATGGATGCCCCTAGCATTACATGGGGAATATACAAGGGTAGAAGCCACATGCTTACAAACAAGAACATGAAGTCATTGGATTTCCCCTAGCATAAGATGGGGAATAATGAAATACCATGCCCCTCACAGATGAATAAAAGAATACAAAGCCAGATCAAGGCTTGACAGGATTGGGCTCACAGGGAATATCAAAGGTAGAACAAGGGCTAGGCCAAGTAAAAATACCCTCCAGATGCAAGATTCTTGTGAACAATGAATCCTCCCAAGGTGCAAGAAACTATTTTTCACCCAAGCACTTATCCAAAGTACCACAATTGCGTGGTTTTAATTTGTGGATGGCATGTTTTCTCTTTTTGATTTATTTTTATTTTTGATCATTTTACCATGTTTTTTGAGTTTTTTACTTTTTTGACTTTTTGCACAATGTTTAAGCATAGAACTGCTTAAGATGCATAACGTTCATGGGCTCACAGAGCTCATCATCATTGGGGTGAGCAAGTTTATATGCCCCTGTGCCATACTTGGCCATAATAACGTAGGGTCCCAACCAATGTGGTTTGAACTTTCCTTTCTTTTCTCATTCCACTCTTGTGTTGAACTGATTCTCCTTCATGACTAAATCACCAACCTCAAACTAACGAGGTACGATTATCTTGTTGTATTTTCTAGAGACTTTGTTCTGATACACTTTAAGGTGATTAAGAGCATGAATGTGCTTCTCATCTAGGAGCTCTAATTCAGCTAGTCTAGCTACCCGGTAATATTTATCTTTATCTAAATAGTCCCTAAGAGATACTTTCAGGGAAGGAAGCTCAATTTCTAGTGGAATGATGGATTTTGTCCCAAATACTAGAGAATATGGAGTCACACCCATAGAAGTGCAAATGGATGTTTTGTAAGCCCAAAGAGCTGGGTGGATTTGCATGTGCCAATTATGACTTGTTTTGCTGACCATCTTCTCCATTATTCTCACCAAATTTTTGTTTTTAGCTTCGGCCTATCCGTTACCTGGAGTGTAATATGGTTTAGACCATTTTGATTAGATTTGGAACTGTTGAAAAATACCTTTCACCATTTTATTATTGAATGACTTCCCATTATCCATAACAATGGCCATGGGAATGCCATATCGACAAATGATATGATTCATGATAAATTTGGAAATCTAAGGTCTTGTTACATAGGTTAAGGGAATGGCCTCCACCCACTTTGTAAAGTATTCAGTAGCCATGATGATGTGGGTATGACCATAAGATGAGGTAGGGGTAAGTTTCCCTATCAATTCAAGTCCCCATTTAGAGAATGTCCATGGGGTAGTGATAGGTTACAATGGTTGTGATGGAGCATGGATGAATTTTCCATACTTCTTGTAGAGTACATACTTCCTGACGTAATTGCAACAATCAGTTTCTATGGTAGGACAATAGTAGCCTACTCTTAACAATTTCTTGGCCAAAACCATTCCATTTGTATGTGCTCCACACACCCCTTCATGTACTTATTTGATAGCTTGGATCGACTCCATCATGTCAAGACAACGCAACAGATTCCCATTGTAGCCACGACAAAAGTGTACCTCCTAAAAGGGTGTAACAGGATATTTGGCGAATTAGGATTTGTTTTTCGGAATGGGAGATATCAGGAGGGAACATTTTTTCCTTGATATAGGTAAAAATGGGCTTGTAATATGGGGAATTAGGACCAACAACATCACAATCTAGACAAGATTCTGGCATGTCATATGCGGGATGGTACAAATTTTCTACAAAGAATGACATGTCATTAATCCCTAGCAGAATACAAAGCATAGAACCCACTATCACCATAGCATCTGCCGATTTGTTCTATGCTCTTGGAATTTTTTCAAAGGTAATGCCTGCAATAAGTGCTTCATATCCTACAATATTGTTTATGCAAGGAAATCCTAGGCAAAAATCCTGTGGTATAGGGTCGCCAGAAGGAGTAATAAGGACTATCCCTGCAACTGAATCATGAAAAGTAAAGGACCTATCAAAATGTACTTTCCACATGACAGATTCTTCAATGTAGAGCAAGGAGGCATCTGGCAGATCCAGATTCAAAGGTTCAGTGCTTTGTAAAGGTGCTTCTACTAGCTGGTTAGTGAGTACTTTTCCTTTAACTGACTTCTAATGTAAAAATTCTATGTCAAAATCACTTAATAGAATGATCTAATTAGCCATTCTACCTATGATGGAAGGTTTAGATAGTAAGTACTTGAGTGGGTCAACTTTGGATATCAACTTGGTTTTGGTATTCAATAAATAATGATGAAGTTTTTGAAAGTTAAAAACAATAGCCAAGATAGATTTTTCAATTTGGGGATAGTTGAGCTCATAAGTGATGAGAGTGTGACTGAGATAGTACATCACCTTTTCCTTATGACCAAGGTCACATTAGGTGAGCAGCGCACCAATAAAAAATTGTGTAGCAGAGATATAGAGAAAGAGTGGTTCTCCAATAGTTGTAGGCATGAGGACAGGTGGTTTGGCCAAGTATTGTTTAAGAAAAGCAAAGGCTTATTGTTGCTTTGGTCCCCAAATGAAGGTGACATCCTTTTTTAGCAAGTGGGTGAATGAGTGGCACTTATCTGCAAGCTAGGAGATGAAGTGACGAATAGCCTGGATTCCCCTGTAAGCTACATAGTTTCTTAATATTCTTAGGTGGAGGCATTTTAGTAATAGAAAACACTTTAGCAGGGTCTACCTCAATTCCTCATCTTGATACAATGACGCCCAATAATTTTCCTGATAACACGCCAAATACACATTTCTTTGGATTCATCCTGACTTTTTACTCCCGTAGGTGCTCAAAGATATGCCGCAAAATGACAGGGTGATCTTATCTTGTCTTAGACTTTCCAATGATGTCATCCACATAGTCCTCCATGATATCATGAATCATATCATGAACAATCACTGTCATTACCTGCTGATAAGTAGCTCCTACATTTTTGAGATAAAATGGCACCACCTGATAATAGAAGGTACCCCAAGGAGTTGTGAAAGCTATTTTGTGCTAATCTTCTTCAACCATATTGATTTGGTTGTATCTTGAAAAACCATCCATGAGAGATAGCATCTCATATCCTGCTATTGAATCAAAAATCATGTCAATATTTGGTATCAAAAAATCATCCTTAGGGCAAGCTTTATTAATGTCTCTAAAATCTATGTAAATTCTAATACCGACAGTTCTTTTCTAGACAGGGACGATGTTGGATATCCATTCAAAATAATCAATAGGCCAAATAAATCCTACCCCAAGAAATCTTTCCAATTATTCTCTTACCAGTAAAGCTACCCTTGGGTGCATTTTTCTGAGCTTCTGTTTGATAGGCTTAGAGTCTGCATGCACAACTAGGTTGTGCATGACCAAAGTTGGATCTAAGCCTGGCATGTCTTTGTAAGACCATACAAACACGTCTATAAACTCTTGAAACAACATAGTGAATGTATTCTTCTCTCTAGCCAAGAGTGATTCTCCCAATTTTACTATCTTGGGGTCTTCTTCTGTACCAATATTCACATCAATGGTTTCCTCGACTAGTAATTTGGACAAGTCCTCCATACGCGTAGGACCGGGAGGAAGGTTGAGATCATTGTCTAAGGATGTCTCCATGAGATTTTCATCCTTGGCGTGGTCACTTTGTTTGTCCTTTGATTTTTTATTTTTTTATCATCCAGTGCCTCAAAGATGTTTTCACTGTGCGACTTGGACTTTGATTTTTTCCGAGGCTTTATGTTGGAACTTTTTCCCTTACTTTTTCTTAAGTTTTTTTGACTAGAAGCTTTGCCTCCTCACCGAATTAGGCATAGGTATCTAAGTCAATAAAGAAACCCTTCTTGTGGTATCCAATGGGAATTGTATCCTGAATTCCCATGAACTTTGCAATAGCTTTGTCATTCTTCAATAAATCTAACAACTTGTGATGTTGTTGGTCCCATTCAACAAGGGAAGGGTAAATAAGTTCAAGGGTTGGTTCCATAGGAGTTATGGTTAGGAAAATATTGTTCATGAATAGGTTTGTGGAGGCAAGATCCTCATATTGGATACAATGGGAATCCGTATCACTGTCTAGATAGTTAGATCTATCCTCATGTTTAGAACTAGTAACATCTTGATCGTTGGGTCATGCTCCATAAGGGTGAATACTAATGTTGTATCTTTCTATTTTAAAATGTGGAAAAGGCACTGGTTCTCTCTATCCTTTTTCATTTCTTCCACATCCTAGGCCCTTGTAGCCCATGGAGTACATCATTTTACTGGATTTCTTATATTCTGGGGTTTTATAACAGGATGGATGAGTATCCTCTAAGACCCACATTGTAGGTGGATCTAGCAATTTCTCCTCAGCCAACAAGCCTCCAAGTAAGAATGACCTAATAGTATGTTCATTTCTAGGTATTTTGAATTTATAGTTAGGTCAACCTCTAGTCTTGGGTGATAATGAGAGATCTGAAACCAAGAGTACTTGCTATACATTATATTCCCCGCAGCCACATTCAAGGATTTTCATCTCCCATGAATCAAAAGGAGATGTTGATGTAGACACACCATGGGCATAAGAACTGAGAGAATCTGAATCTATCCAGGATTCCATGGCCTCATATTGGAGAGGGACAACAATATTGGTGGAGGGACATGCACATGTGCCCTTTTGTGTAAAGCTATTGAGTGCTCTACAGTGAGAAAAGGGCTCTAAATCTCCTAGTATTGTAATGGCGTGTCCCTCATGCTTCAATTTAATAAACTGATGAAACATCAATGACACAGCCTGCATGGCATGAATCCATGGTTGGCCTAGAAGCATATTATATGAAAGTTCCAAGTCGAGGACATGAAACTTTTTCTAATGGAAAGTGGGACCCACCTCCATGGGCAACGTGATTGTTCCCGCTGACTCCCTTTCCACGTTGTCATTTTTAGTGATAGTGATGATATTGGACTCAAGATCTACCTTAGTATGTCCTAACTATTTAACCAACTTGAGTGTGCAGATGTTCAACCCTGATCCGTTATCCATAAGCACCCATTTGATCTTTTTGCGGGTGACAAATACCTCAATATATAAAGGAATATTATGTGTTGGATTCTCAGTAGGGATATCCCTATGGTTGAAGGAAATATGTTTATTTGGTATGATGTTTTCCACTGTGGCTTGAAGATGTGTAGAGTCAACCTCTACTGGCACTCCCGACCCCTGAAGAGTTTGGTATAGAATGTCTTTATGCACATTGGATATATTAAGAAGGTCTAAGATTGAAATCTTAGTAGATGTATTCTCAAGTTTCTCTAAGAGATTATATTTACCAGTTTATGGGGTTGATGGCAAAGGTTATGGAATCACAAGGTGGGAACACCTTGTTACTGTGGCATAATCCTTTCCCTTGATTCAGATGGTGTTTACATGGTCAGTATGAGAGAAAATACATCCAATAAGTGAATCATAATGATTGTTGTCTTTTTTGGTGTACAAGTAATTCACTGCTTTATAACCTTGGGATGACTCTCCCTGATCCGAATTTGAATTTTTTGATTTATCATGATTGGGGAATGGCTCTTTGTATATCCCCATTTTATCGTTACGTGTCTGAGTTTTTCTTGGGTTGTCCACATCTATTTCCCCGTTGTTAATGAGGTCTTGGATATAACGATGGAGTCATAGACATTTGTTTGTCTTATGCCCCTTGACACAATGCATTTCACAATATTCATGCTCCTTGTACCATGAAGGTTTTGGAGCATTGTCATCAAATGGTTGTGTCGTAGGATATGTCATCTGGTGGGCCGCATCTAATTGCTTTAGTATAACCAACATATGTTCATTAAGAGAGGTGAACGTTCTTTGCTTTGGTGGTGGTTGAATTGGTCCTTTGGTTAGTTTAAAAGGTTGACAGGTTTGGACCATTTGTACATGTTTGGAATCAATGATCCTGTCTCCTACCACATTTTATTTTTTTTTGTTGAAAACCTTCGGCTTCTCCATGGGTTTAACATTTTGATTATCTCTAGATTGGGACTTGAGAGTTCCTTTTGCAATGAGATATTTCTCTATTTGAACCCCCTTTTCGATGACCTCCTCAAATGTGTGAACATAATGCATTTGGAGGTGGAAAGCTATGTCTAGGTTTAGGTTAGGAATGAAAATACTAACCAGCTATTTTTCAGGGAAAGCACAAGGGAAGTGGCTAGCTATCCCTCTCCACCATTGGAGGAAGCTGGTGAAAGTGTCATTAGGGATTTTCTTGGTGCCACATAAATTTTCCATGGTGACATTACTCTATATGTTGTATGAGAAGTGACACACAAATCTTTCTGCCAATTCTAGCGAGGTGAAAATTGATCCCCGAGGTAAACGTGTAAACCACTCCAAGGATTGACCTCATAGACTCTTGGGAAAAATCATTATGAGATAGTTGTCACTATAAGACACCTCTTGACATCCATATAGAAATCTTTGACATGATCCCATGGATCTCCCTTCCCTTTATATTTTTCAAACTTTGGCATATCAAATTTCTTGAGAAAGGGTTGAAGGGTCATAGTCTTATCAAAAGGATAGGGGCATAATTATTCATATTGATACTTTATAATTCTCCCTATATTGCTCTCTTAGAGGCTTTCAAGTGTTACTTTCATATACTGTACCTCTTGTGTGAGTAATTGTTCTCTAGTGGGAGAAGTAGGGAGATATACTTGATGTTACCCTGTATCATCTTCTTCTTGATTTTCTCTATGGAATTCATTGATCTTAACCTTAGGCTTGGAATTTTGAACGTTTTTTCTTGCTTCCTTGTACACATGAGAGGTTACCAAAGATAATTTTTGGCATAGGTTACTAATCTATTGTTGAATTTTGGTTTCTGCTTCTAAAGGTTCCTCCTCTTCCTCATTTTGTGGATGTTCTTCACTATTCTCATGTCCCATCATGTTTTTACATGGAACTTTGATAAAGGGTATTATATGTCCGACAATATTATTGTTTCCTGCATTGGAGGTAGAAGCATTTCCATGTGGCAAAATATCCTCCATATTAATAAGGGGTCATTCTTCCTAATTAACATTATTCGCAGGTGGGATTGTTTCACTTTGAGTGGGCATTTTGGCCCCTAATTCTACGACCAGTGCTAACACCCTCTCCTTATTTCTGAAAAGAAACTCATTTAATAAAGTATGGTCAAAGTCAAATTCTATGTGTTGGAATTCTAACTCATTACAACTATGATAGACCATATCTTCTATCTCTTTTTCCATAGAAATCAGAGGCCCTAGATCATGTCCAATAAAGGGGTTTGACCCTTATCTGTTAGAGGCTTCCCAAGCTTGCGCTTGGTGTTCCTCGTATGTTTTTTTTCTTGAGTCCTAATCGTGTTTTAGGAGCCATGATTTGTGATAGTTTCACTAGGGTAAGTTGTAAATGTGTTCAAAACTTTGTGACCACACCTAAGTGAAATGTAAGGTAAATTTTCAAGAATATGAATGAATAATAATGTGAGAATACCAATGTGATAGAGTGATAAATTGCCAATGATAAAAAATGTTTGGTATCGAAACCTACCTAATGAAATACTCCCTACATCTCAAAAATTAGTTTAGTGTCACAAGATAATTAACAAGGCACACTCACTTATGCCAAGTTCAAGAGGATGAACACGACGTAAGTAAATACAAAAAGTTAATGTGACCTCCTAACAAGATATACTAAAAGTGAGTTCAAATTCAATTAAGAACTATATCCCAAAAGCTCTCAGTTACAATTTGTGAGTGACACAATAATATCACCAAGATATGTTAACCAAACTTTGTGACAAAGTAAGGTATTGATATCAAGACACTATTGATATAACACACATAAGAAGTAGCACCTAGCACTCTTTAAAAATTGAGGTAATAATATAATCTAACAAAAATCTTAAAGTATAGCTATGAATAGTTAAAATGTGTGTAACCTAACCTTATAATATAGATATTTATGTCAAGTTTACAAGAAACAAGACATAAATATCAAAATTGTAGTGATACGATAGAAACAAGGTAACCCTTCTAAGGAAGTTCAATATGATGAACCACACCTAGCTACAATGACGATCTTGACATGGGTATCGAGATCACGATGGCCATAAATGAT
This sequence comes from Taxus chinensis, assembly GCA_019776745.2. Taxonomy (NCBI): domain Eukaryota; kingdom Viridiplantae; phylum Streptophyta; class Pinopsida; order Cupressales; family Taxaceae; genus Taxus; species Taxus chinensis. Next base: position 552,168,594 of record CM034149.1, read on the forward strand.
ATGAATACATCTCTGCATACTTTGGACATTTAACTTACCCAACCACAAACATGGATGGGCGTAAATGGACAAAAAAGTGGCAAAAACAATCGATTGGTAACACAGAGGTAGTCACCCTTCTTCTGATCAACAAAGCGTCAAAATAATGTGAAGGAAGCAAATCAAAATGGGGATGAAAAATGTTGGCTTCACTTTGGCAGAGTTTTGTCTCGCCTTAAAGCAAGTAAAAACTAAGTGAAAGTAACGCGTCACACGTTTTGCGATGAAAAGATGGTTCAAAACTCAACACTATTTTTAAAATGGTCAAAGTGGGCTCCTGTACAAAGTATATTTTCCTTGGTGGTTCTCTCTTCATAGGTTTTACAAAAATTATCCATAAGCGGGACAATTTACCCAAATAGTCCCAACTATCTTGGGAGTATCTAGAATTTTCCCTCTTCAAGCACAGTGGGCAGTAAATGCATCCATCATGTACTTAAAAGGGTCGTGAAGGGACAACTTGTAATGCTATCTCACAAATTAATCACTATTCAGATAGGTAGTGTGGAGCACTTTTTTGTCCAAAAGGTTCCCTCTTATGTTGACTACTTTGGGGTTCCTAGAACCACCCCCATTGTTGCAACTTAAGGCATTATGCCAAAGGGGTTATGTTCCAGTTGAGTGGAGACGGATGTACCCTTTTCTGAAACCTACAATACATTTTTTTGAATATGTTGTTTGTTTTATCTTGTTTAATTAGGTATGGTTTTCTTGAAACACCTTTTGACAACCTGTATAACAACTTTATTAGTAGTTTTTAACTTCATTTTGATTCCTCTGTTCTTTGAAAAGCGATGGCGTTTTGGTCCTGTATGAGGATTTTTAGTAGTTTTCCATCAAAAGAGAAGACACCATTTTTTATTCTCTAGATCATCCAAGGACGCAAGAGAAGAGCATACGTGATGTTTCAAAAATCCAAAAAGATATCAAATGGAAAAACACTTTAATTCAGATACACCAAGTTAACCAATTCCAACTCAAATATTCCTAACAACCTCAAAGATTCAAAAAGAACTTAAGAATCATTTTTAATTCCCAAGATCGCCCAAAAGGACGTGATGGAAGAGCATACGTGATCTTATTCCTATAAGTAAACATGCAAAGCTTATCTAATCAATTAAAAACATGTAAAAATAGCCTACAAAGATGAGTATGTGATTAGATAAAACCTACACGAATGTTAGCACCTCAACACATTAATTTCAAGAAAACAAAAGGAAACATGAGCCCCTATTTTAGTGTCTACGTGTGGGTTAGGGCGTATGCGCCACTCTGTGTTTTTCTAATTTATAGTTCACTTGTGCCACCTGATAGGTGTGTGTGCCACTCTATGTAATTTCAAATTATCATGTACCTATGCCACCCGAGAGGTGTGTGCTCCATGAAAAGAGTGTATGCGCAACCTTCAATAAAAACATGCAGAAATTTAGACAGTGCATGTGCTATCAGAAAAGTGTGTACACCATTGGAAAAGTGTGTGCACCACTAATTTGTAAAATAGTCCCAAATTCTGACAGAATGCCTACGCCACTAGAAATGCATTTGTGCCACCAAAACAACATGTGCACCTGGGTTAGGTTATACACACCAATATGACAGGTTTTGACTTACAGTGAAGGTACAATACAAAATGACGTTTGTGCCCAGGTTAGTGCATCTACGCTCTAGTTAGGGTATGTGTGTTGGGGTTAGTGCGTATGTGCCAAGATCGATAAATAGATAACCAGGTTTTGAAAGTGTGCCTGCGCCACCTGAGAGGTACTTGTGCCACCAAAAATGTGCCTACACTCCTGAAAGTGTGTCTATGCTGCCCTTGCAACCAAAGTATAGTAAAAAATACAAGAAAGCTCAAAATACTTCAAATTTTGACAAGTTAGTTTGAAAATGTAAACAACCCATTAAAATGATGGATATGAACAAGAACTTACACATAAAATTATCAAAAATTCTAAGAAAATGGAAATTAATTACTACATGTGCATATCAAAAGTTAGCTAAAACAATGAATTTTAAACTAAAATGCTAAGGGACTAGGTCCCCACCGGGCATGCCAAATGTGTGCGTGTGTTGTTTTTAAACTAATACTAATATGAGTAAAGACTAACACCTAAATAACCTTAATTAGCAAAAATTGAACAAACTACTTAACACCATCACGATAAGAATTAAACAAGGTTTAGTGCTAACATTCATCAATATACAAAACTTTGAAACTAACAATATTAAGCATCTAATATCCTCTATTCTCTAACAACAAATAAATAAAGGGACCTAGGTAGGCTCCATAGCTATCAAAAATGGTTTTCCTTGGTGTTTGAAGAACCCAGGAATGAGGGCTTGTCAAATTTGGGCTACAAGATAATTTTGACACCTCCCATATGACCTAAGCACTTAGGAAAGAGGCTTAACTCTCCAAGATGATGAAAACTCAAGAAAACAAAAAGCAAGCTCTTAGTCTTATTTTGCTATATGCTTTGCATTTACTTTCCCAAGAAGTTTAGGTGTAGGTATAAAGGTAGAAGGTGGGCTCCTTATATAGCCCAATGAATAAAGGAAACACTTCATCCCTTTTCATGTGGGATAAAGGTAAAACATGATTAGGAATGGATAGAGTTACTTTATAAAAGGTAACCTTAGTTTAGAAGGTTTTAATTTATGCTTAGCAAGTCATGGGAGTTGGGGGGGTGCTTTAATTAATCAAAGGTGATTAACTAATAGGTATATGTAAGCTCATAGAAGCTAATTAGAGGAATATTAGAATGATTTAGGCTATTAGAAGGGGATTAAATCAATTAAATATTGATTTATTAGATAAATGGAAGGGAAAGCTAATTAATTAATTATAATTAATTAGTTTAGATAGAAGGGGTGAATAATTAATGGAAGGTCATTAATCAGGATGTTAATTGGATAGGTGACTTAATCAATTAGTGTATTGTAACTAAGTAACAACAATACGAGGTAATATGAGTGCTTTTGACGATATGTCGTTGATTTGCGAGAAATAAGATAATTAGCACAATTTAAGTATTTAAATTACTTGGGTGTAATTATGGGTGTCTAAATTTTCCCCTCTTTGGCATGCCAAATGTGTGCATGTGTTGTTTTTAAACTAATGCTAATATGACTAAGGACTAACATCTAAATAGCCTTAATTAGCAAAAATTAAACAAACTACTTAGCACCATCATGATAAGAATTAAACAAGGGTTAGACACTAACGTTCATCAATATACAAAACTTTGAAACTAACAATATTAAGCATCTAATATCCTCTATTCTCTAACAACAAATAAATGAAGGCACCTAAGTAGGCTCCATGGCTATCAAAAATGGTTGTCCTTGGTGTTCCAAGAACCTAGGAATGAGGGCTTGTCAAAGTTGGGCTACAAGACCCTTTTGACACCTCCCATATGACCTAAGCACTTAGGAAAGAGGCTTAACTCTTCAAGATGATGAACTCTCAAGAAAGAAAAAGGTAAGCTCTTAGTCTATTTTTCTATTTGCATTTTCTTTCTCAAGAAGTTTAGGTGTAGGTATAAGGATAGAAGGAGGGATCCTTATATTGCCTAATTGATAAAGCAAACACTTCATCCCTTTGCATGTGGGATAAAGGTAAAACAAGATTAGGAATGGATAAGGTTGCTTTATAAAATGTAAGCTTACTTTAGAAGGGTTTAATTTATAATTAACAAGTCATGGGAGTTGGGGGGTGTTTTAATTAATCAAAGGTGATTAACTAATAGGTAGATGTAAGCTTATAGAGGCTAATTAGAGGAATATTAGTATGATTTAGGCTATTAGAAGGGGATTAAATCAATTAAATATTGATTTATTAGATAAATGGAAGGGAAAGCTAATTAATTAATAATAATTAATTAGTCTAGATAGAAGGGGTGAATAATAACGGAAGGTCGTTAATTAGAATTTTAGTTGAATAGGAAACTTAATCAATTATCGTATTGTAATTGATTAATGAAAATAAGAGGGAAGATGAGCACTTTTGACAATATGTCATCAATTTTCGAGAAAGGGGATAATTAGTGCAATTTAAGTATTTAAATTACTCAGGCATAATTATGGGTGTCTACAGGGACAACAAAGTTTCATTAGTGATATTGGGATGGTTAGGTATATTAATGCTTGTAGGATGAGAGCTAGAACACTTAGGAGCATGAAGAGGAGATGTAGGAACACATGAATATCCCATAGAGAAGTTCAGGGGGTTTAGTTGTGCCAAAAATATCCTCAGAGGAGACATATTTATAACTTGTAAGCCTAAAACAAGGCTATGGAAATTTGTGAATTAGACAAAATCGATCATGTAGAAAATTTACATAGGGGATGATGGCATTAAGATACAATATTATAGAGGAAAAGAAAAAGTGATCCCTATCAGAAAGTTTGAATAGGGGCCGAAGGCATCTAGGAAATGTAAGGATAGAAAAAAAACAAGATTTACTGTGCATAGGATCTATAAAGGGGCCGAAGGTATCTAAAAGTATGTGTGACAGAAATAGACAAAAATTCCCCTGGGTGATGGTGTTTACATGTAAATAGATTCTTAGGGGTTTTAGGATTTTTTAGATTTTTGGGTATTTAAATGAATTCAAATTTGAAGATGGAAGCTTTTAATGAGTAGTGCTCAATCAGAAGGTCTGTAAGATTCACGTCACATTCATTAGAGAATGTATGTAGGCCAAAGATGTGTCTCAATATCTCTTACTCCTAAATCATCTCTTTGACAATGGTATCGAGGAAACTAATAGGAAACAAACATGTACCTATACATAAAGGGTAGACTTAAAGGGGCTACAGTGAGCACTAGGGTCACATATCTAGAGGGAAATAATCCCTATACTAGGTCAACCTAGGGTTTATAAGGCCCACGGCTAAGATAGAGGAAGGAACCCTATTGAGATATCAATGGTTGGGTGTAGAGAGTTATGGATCAATAATTACCATGCATAATAAGACTAAAATGAAAGTGGTGATATCCAAGTAGCTGATATGAGTAAGAGTACTATACTAACTAGCATCCAAACATGTATAATACTAAGCTAATTTTTTAGAGATTTTTTTACCTTTCTACTTCAATTAACGAAGTTAAATAATAAAAACAAGATGACCTCAAAAGACATAGGTTTAACGATACATGTAGATGATGATTTATGATGATTGATGTTGATAGAATTTGCACTCTGACCAAAAGTTTGTACAATATCTTGTCTTGCAAAGAAAAATGTGCTCAAAGACACTAAACAAAATTGATTTGATAGATACATAAGTGAGTTGATCGGAAAGAGATGATTCCATGAATCAAAAGGGCTTCCATGAAGGATGTAAGCTTGCCTTATAAAGAATCAAGTGAATTATAATAGATAAACAATAAATGATAAATGGATATAAAATAGATAGATGGAATGATTGTAAATAAAGATGACTATAATTCAAGATCAAATGACAGGTCTTGTCTATCTTCGAATGTGGCCTAGGCAAGTGTGGATGTGATCTGTACACATTCAAAGTAGTCATACTAGAATTTGACAGCTTCTTGTTCAATGTCATGGATGAATTAAATCTAATCTTGGATGTCTTGTTTGGTTTCAACAAATTGTATTGCACATAGACTTAATTTGTGAATAATATCAAACTGTTCCCAGTAAAAAGGTTGCTTGACTATTGGAAGTGAGTTAATGCTTGTGATTTTATGTGCTTGACCACTAATTAACATCTAAGAATGAGCCATGCTTAAAAACATGTTGGAAGCAACAAGTTTGATAAAATGGATAAAAGATACTTGATGAAAATTGAAAAAATTTGATGAGGGTAAATATTAATAGGAATCACTAGCGATTAGACCAATCACTGGTAATTCAGGTGATTTTTGACAGTTTAATAAAATCAAATGTGTATGTTTCTGATTAGCATTTTAGAACAATAGATGACTGAAAATGATGTTAAATAAATGGTAAAAACATAAAAAAAAAATACCTGGAGGTTGAAATGGAGCTAAAAGAAGCCTCAAACCTCATTGAAGAGTGATCTATATGATTGATGCATTCTGCAAGTTAAATGGTGAAAATTTGATCCACAGAAGCTTAGAATGGATTTAAAAATGCTTGATGAAGACTGGTAATGATGATCACTGCTAAAATTGATATTTTTGTGCTAAGTGGTGATATGTAGAGTGCTGGAAGACAATATTGAAAGAAAGAACTCAAATTTTAAAAATTAAGGATCCTGGATGATGGCAGAAAAACTACTATTTATAATCATTAGTGATTACCCAAATCACCGAGAATCTAGGTTTTTCAGGGTTTGGAAGGGTAAAGTGGTTAAAACCACTTCCAAATGGATTTTTTTAGTTTTGGATTTGGGTAAATAGTTTTCTAAGTTGTTGGGGACAAGGTTTGATGGCTAAGGGGGCTACGAAATTGGTTATATGTGATTTTTCTTTATTTAATTTTATTTTTAGGGTGGTTTTAGATGGTTAGGTGTAGATTTGACAACTGTAGAAAGGATATTTACATGTGGTAAATATTATAAAGGGGTTATGACTTAGGATAAGGTGATTTTATGCGTGTAAATGTTGAATTGGATTAATAAATGATAAAGGGGACAATGGGTGCAAATTTTTGGTGTCTACATTAACCTAACACAATGAAGAAGGAAATGAACTTACCTATGAAAAACAACAAGAAATGGTTAGAGAACTTACCTTGTACTTGTAGGGTGGTCATTGATACATATATCTCTCTAGATAAGTAAAACACTGAGAGACAATCACTAATAGGTGGAGAAGGGGAACAATGTTCCTGTCTAAAACTCAATATATGTGACCTAATAGTGAAAGAAAACATCCAAGAAGAAGAGTATCCAATCCAAGAAAGATGTAAGATGAACCAAGATATAGGCGAGAAGATGCAAAGATGGTGTATAAGAACAAATATAATGTTAGTCTGAATGATTCTGACTTCCTTTTCTTATGAGTTTCAAATGAGTGGAAAGCATATATAGGATGCCATCACACATGGGAGATGGTGTTGGCCATGAGGAAATATAACACCAACATCATCTCCCATGAGCAATGGTGTCATTCATAGGTGCTAAAAAGAGGTAAGGTGTCATGAAAAGTGAAAATAATGTGTTATAGATCATGAATGTGGATAATCAAGGTTCTAAGTGATGAGATGCACGAAACAAACTATGAATGTGATATACATGAGACTCAGGAAGACAAGGATACCTAGTGCAATGAAAACTAAGGCCAAGACCAAATAGTGACACACTCTCTATTTACTGTCTATAACCCATAATGGTTACATGAATAACCATTCATCATGCCTGGTAGGCCCCTTAAGGTACCCACTCTAGAAATATATGCATCAGTGACCCTTATCTACACAAAGGAAATTGTTAGTAACATGTATGAAATATGAGAAGTGAAAAAATAGGTGTGTACATCACCAACACCTATTTTTTGTGATATTGTATTACACCTCCAGCCCACGAGTCTCACTAGGTCCCACCTTATTTTAGGAACCTAGTAGCTTTAATGATACCTCTCTTTTTTATACATAAATAAGCAATTAAAAAATACAAAAACATTCATTATTTATAATAATTAAAAACTAGGATCTGTACGCTTAGCTTGATTTATTAGCACTTTATCTTACACTTGTTGTTTGTCACTATGGCTTTAATAGATAACATATGTCTTTAGTTTTAACATGCATGTGTCCACGCGATATATTGAGCTTTATGTAAAAACAACATAAAGTAGTACATGATGAAAAGTGTTTGCATACCCTTTACCCATACTTATTATACATATGGAGGTATCTATTACACACTAAACATAGGTGTTATTTTTCTATCATAGTTCCTGTCTACTTACTCATTACACTTGATTACATATATTGTGTATATGTTATCTTTTGAGCTAATAAGACTAACACATGTGTCTTGTGTAACATTTACACCTCTTTCTTCACAAATTTATTTCTATATCAATAATTTCATTATCTCATCATGTTTTGACACTATTATATTTTCACACATACCTATTGTGTGTGTATGTGTGTTACTACTTTCTTATTTCACTAATTGTGGCCTAAGCACCTTGCTTGTCTTGTGACACAATGGGTGTACTGTGTTTATGGATTTATGCCTATTTTGTTTGTTCTTGTTTATTGGCTTATGGGCTTTGATTATCTTGTGAAACTGTGGGTGTCCCATGTTTGTAGGTTATTTGTGTCATTTTTTCATAATATTGAATATAATTTCATGATTGTTGCACTTGTTTTCTTATACATGCATCATTACTATTATTGCTATTGTCTCTACTATTTCTATTGGTTACTATTATTATGGGCCATGGTTTCCACCATGCGCAAACATATTCCTTATATAGGTTCAAGTTCTTCTAAGTGGCCACCTCCTCCGCATTCTACACTCTTTTATAGCTTCTTAGACATTGTATGCATGACACAAACATTTTTTTTTTGAGCCAAGTAATCAACATGGTTATCACACATACCTCAAAAGAGGGATCATTCATATAGGTATATTCTACACCTACAATCGACATAAGTAGAATTATAAGACAACATGTAGGTACAAAGTGGGTACATGTACTTAAAAATACACTGAAGCAAAAAAATTTGGAAAATATGCATAGGTTCAAAACTGTATAGTTTGGTCAAGACCATATGTATGGTCATAAACCTCCCACATGTTTTTTCCTAGGGGTAGTTACATTGAATTTCTTAGTGGTTTATATATTTTCACCTACACATACAGTTTTTTAGTACAATTTCAGATTTATTTCACTCAACTCATATTGGTTATAGGGGGCATGAAATATTTCACTTCTTCATTATGGCACTTAGTATTTACTACATTAGGGGCATGGGTCTCTTTATTCAATTATATTTCATTACATTACATTTTTTACTCAATTGTGTAACATATGGGAAGGTCATGGGGGAAGTTATTCTCTTTTCTACTAGCATGTCCTAATTTAAATAAATTGATCTAGATCCATCTATAGTGGTGTGGTCTATGGGGCTACATATGGTATCAAAGTGGATAACCTCTTCATAGGCAGTCCTTCCTTTCCTCTTGTATGTAAAGGGGAAGATATTATAGTTACTGAATAACTTTGATAAACAATCCTCTTTCTTTGTGAGGTACTTTGGTACTTTTTACTTCTTTTATATATCCTCTATTTCCATATTGGGTTACATGCACCTAACACTTTATTTCTCCTTGGCATAATCGGGGACTGATCACTCCCAATCCTTTGGCAAGTTCAACAATGCAAATCTTAAATTACAAGAAAAACATGGGAGCTTCTCTCTTCATAGAATAAATAGGTGAATTCCTTCCTTGTTTAAATATTTTCATTTCATTTTTATGCAAATGAAAATATTTCATGTTACACTTTACATTTGAGTTAAACTTCACTTCTTTATCATAGACATTGATTACACACTCTATGTTGCAGGTTTCATCATGAATCATGCCAAAACCAAGCACAAAGGGACTCTAAAAAATAAAATTGAGTGAATAAAAAGTGTATCTACACACTCATGTATCTTTTCCTTTAAAAATTTAATTTCATTTCATACTTACAGGCGGGAAATGTAGACACTTAAATTTGGAAATTCAGTTTTTTAACACTACTGGTTTTGAAAATGCACTCTTGCTAATATAAACACAACCTTTCCATTCCTATTCAACACTTTTGGAGGTCTCTTTTCTATCTTTTTTATCCTTGAACACTAACATATCATCAAATTATGAGAGTAAAATGCATACAATCCATATATAAACATCAATTGATAAGGTGAAAACCTCAAATTACATACTTTTCATCCCTGAGAAAGGCCATACAATTTGGTCAAGATTTTATTTCTAGTCCTGGACGAGTTGTACATTTTTACATTGACATGTCCTCAAAGTTTACTTTCAATTACATATTATTTATTGGGTTTTTTACTTCCTCTAGGTAGTTCTTTCTTTGATAAATCACCTACAAAACCTTACACACGAAAATAAACAGTACCTCATTTTATTACCTAAGAAATCACTACATTGATACAATCATTTCCTACACTTGTAAAAGGTACCCAAGATTCCCTAAATATCACAAAATCTCACCTATAGTCATTAGGGAAATAAGTCATAAAATTATGAAGCTTAAAGCTAGGTCAAGGCATCAGTCTCTCTATCTACAAACATTCAAACATCCATTCTCCAAGTACTTTAGCAAGATCCAAACTCAACTCAAGAATTTTATTAAAGGTTTCTAAATCTATTTGCATTCAATTAGATATCACATGTTATGTGGAGAATGAAATACAATTTGAGGCCTCTTCGAAGTAGTGCCAATGTCAGTGGTGCACGACAGTGTACACAACCTAAATAATATTTTTTTTACACAACTTACCACACATGGATAAGGTTTGATATAAAGTTAAGATTATTAAGAGATCTTCATAACATGACTGACAACTAGGGTTTGACAATGATAATGATTTCTAGGTATGTGAAATTATCAAGAAGTTACAAATCTAGATCCCAAACACATCCAAGATAGTAAAATGGGTCACGGAAGAAATGTATGGTCCTACCTCATGTTAGTTTCTAGTCAAAATGTCTAAAATGAATCATCATCAGGTTTAGATCTTCTTGTTTCAGCACTGCATTCCCCCAAAAATTCCCCTAATGATCTATAATAAATTAAGTGCACTCATTCATTTTTGTTTTCAATTTTTGTTGCACATCATCAAACATTGAAAGCATTGCTATGATATTGTACAATTAATTTTAGAAGTTAATTAATCAAAATAACCCCCTGTAGCTCCCCATACATCTTTCAATGCACCTAATTCATTAATATCTTAGATTTCTCATATTCTACAAAGTTTGTAGACATAAGGTATTGATGGGATAAGTATTTTATGTTTTTGATTGCAAATGTAAAATATTGAGTTTGATAATAGGATTTAACAATGAAAAATATTTATGTAAACTAAATACTTTTCTTTGATGGAGTTGTTGGTTTTTGAATAAATGTATAGTTTTATTATATTTATAAGTTAGTGATGCAGCCTAGATTTAGTAATACAATCCCAATAAGACCCTAGGCACGCTAGCACATCACTCAGCCTAGACTGAGCACTCACCCGAAGTGTGCAAAGGTACCAAATCCCTCTTTAGGGTTATTATTGCAAGATAGTAGCATGATGAATACTTAAAACATGCAGTTCCTTTATTAATACATCATTCTACAGAGCATGCCAGATCTATATCTAAGGGAGAACATAATTAAGTATTAACCATGATGAAATCAAGAACATACTAGATCCAGATACACACAGAACTAACACTCAGATTCAGCCAATATCTTTCATTATATTAAATATGAAAATTACATAAAAGCTTCTTATAGTAATGGAATTCTATGCCCATACACACACACATATGATACAGTAGTCCAATCTTGCACACATACATACATATATATGTCTCTCTACTCATCCTATAATAATAATATTGTGTCTCTTCTACTACGCAGTTCACTAAATATTTATAGGGGTGGGGAATTTCCCTTAACCACTTATCTAATCCCAAAATAGGTTACATGCTATTATTAGCCACACATCATTACACAAATAGGCTTACATGCAATAGTGCTAACAATAGACTACTGTTAGTTAACTAATAGTAGTAGATATATTTCTGGCCTGTATCCATGCAAAGAACTTCATAGCTGATCTTCCAAAAATACCCAATGCATGGCGTGTAAGTCTCTACCTCATTTATGTGCTCTGCACGCCATTGCTAAAAAATAGATCCTCATGTGTAGAAATGGCTAAGTCCCAAAATATGAAATTATCCTTCGCGCACATGTTTCCCTTATCTGTTCACACATTTGAACATGCCCTATTTTCCCACGCAGACCTCTTGTGTGCCTTTTGTTAAGTATTCTCTGCTCAACATTACCCCACACTAACTGTATTGCCTCCCCAAAAATAGTTGTCTCAAAAACAAATTAAAGAATTTGAATGGAAAGAATATGAACGAATCTATATGCATTACATCCTGGATATACATACTTCTTCCTCAGTGTGTGGTAGTTGTAGTCTACCTTATTTTCCTTGAATGTTAGGTGGTGCGTGTCTGAGAACTTGTGAACCGATGCCTAAAAATACCTCACTGTGAAGGCATACGATAGTTTCCACTATGGACTCCAAGCCCCATCCTTCATCACAAATCATGCGATGCAAAAATGTTGGCATATGACAAACTAAACTACCTTACCCACCATCGATGGTAATCCTTTGGTATGCATCACTCTTCTCCAAATTCCACGTGAAGCCTATCGTACCATTTCTCATCCCTCTACTTGACTTGTTCGGTCATCGATCCTTTACACATGTACTTGCTGAATCATTCTACAGGTGACTTGTTCTCCATGGGATACTCCTAGACCTTCTCCTTGGGTCCATCTGGCACCCCGATCTCCATGAATATGAGAGACAACAGAACAGCCCCAAAACTGATATTTCCTCCTGAACATGCTTCTTTGATGATAGTTTCTGCAATGTAACCTGAAATTTTGTAGATCACTCCTTCAGACATCCTTCTAGTAATGCACAACCACATGGTATCCACTTGTGACAACCTCTCTTGGTCATTTAATTTTTTCACAAGGTACACAGATGCCTACATAGCTGGTTACTTTTTAGCTTGTCTATGTCCATGCTGCATAGACCCTTGGTGTACCCTAGCTCCCTCCTAGTCTCTAGAATTATGGCCTTGTCTATTAAGTCCCCCTTGAGGTCTTCACCTATAGCCTTCATCCCTGTCACTATGGAGATCAATGCGGATGAAATTCTTACTCTGCATCTTGTAAAGTAAAAAAGGTCTTCGTGTACTCTTCTCATGAGCCATTGGTATAAGGGATCATATTTTCCAAAGTAGAGGAGCTCGTATAACTGATATACTCCAATATTCTTCAATAACGTCTCCCTAGTGTTGTCATAGACCAACATGTCCTCCGTCGTGCACTTATTTTTATTTGTGTTCAATAGTGCATTCAGCTCCTTGTTTTCTATGGTATGATGGTTATACTCACTTATCTTACTTCTCTGAATGTGGGAATCCCATTCCTAGCCTACTATAACCCCCTCTAGATATTGCATCTTTGAAACATTGCTCTCATGGGTCATTTCTTATTCCTCCATGACCACCTTCTTCTTTCCCTTAACTCCCACTATAAATGCCTTCTTTGGTGCCATTTCTACCCTGTAATCCACTAAAAATACTTTTCTTTTGACTTCTGTAACATGCAACTCAAACCCTAGATAAAATCTCTATTCCCTAGTTGAAATTGTGTTCCCTAGCTCATTTTTAACTCGTATTATTTTCTCAAACCCTTATCCTTTAGGAACACAAGCTTATCCTTCACACAAAGCTCCTTTCCATGTCTGGTTTCACACTCCTCACACCTCAACATGATTGCTCATCTCTTCGTGCTTAGCTCTTGTCAAATTCTCTTAATCGCAATGATAAGAATGAACTCACATCCCATCCTTATATAAATTTTCAAACTTTTGATGCATTTATTGCTCCTTTACCTACCCAATTTCCTCTCATTTATTAACCAATTTTGTTCATTATGCAGTACATCTTCGATCCCCAATTATAGCCTCTTAGTGCACCTTCCTACCCTCTGGTCACTTCAACTCACTTCCTTTCCATTGAGTACCTTGTCACTGCATCTTCCAATGTTAGTTGTTATGGCATCCACTTACCTCGCGTTATACTTTCCCTTCATATATCTCCATTTTGGTCACTTTTTAGAAGCAATCCTTTGACTTGAATAACACTCATAGCATCTTATTCCTTTTATCATTCAGTTCCAACCATCTTGTACCTAGATATTAAGCACCACTCCACACTAAAATTATGTGCAGTCATCTGCGCATAAAAATTATTCAAATAGTAATTAGATTCTGGTGCGTAAATGAGCTTATTACATAACACACCAAGTAAATTGACAAAGCATAACAACAAAGAAGGAACACATTAAGGGAATGCAGAGTTTGAAAACCTAATCTAAATGGTAATATTTACTTATTATAAACACCAAGAAGAATTATTTATAGTATGAATTCAACATACTCGCATTAAAGTAACCAGGTAGCCGTGTTCCATTAAGTTCTTCTAACTGGAAAGCACCTGTTTTAAGGATGTAAGTGTAACAATCACATTTTAAGACTTTAGAAATAAGGGAATGTTTTTTATACATAATGTTCTCTATTATAGATAATCATAATTTATAACACACATTCCATGCCAATCAATCTCATAATAGATAACCATATGCAGCTGTAAATGACTCGGTGAGCTACCGATATCTCATTTCATGACTCGGTTACCAACCGATCTCTCATGTTGACTTAATTATTGTATACTATGGGTATACTATGTATACTTGGTTATCTTACCTTATTTTGGGTATTGAGTGTTATGTTTAAGAAATCTATCTGAAGAGTTGTTACCATATTCATCTGAAATCACATTTCTCAAAGTAGGTGACATAGGACAACACAACCAGCAGCTTGTGATACTTTGGCCAAATATTTCCAACATACTGTTCATTTTACTATTCCTAGATGACATACTCATCTAATCAAAATACATCCTTCACCTCACTCATCTGTTATCTAAAATGGTCTTTATTGAATTTTGTCAATCCACTTATCTAAGGTTTGACCCTAACCTAGGTTATTGATATAATTTGGTATAGGGAACCACTCACGATGACCTAGGGTATATGGGCATACTCATTTGACCTAAGTCAATTTAATTTTCTAAGTTACCCTAAGTCATTGAGAGTCACCTCCTATGCTAAATCATATCCTTAGCCCGATCTAGAGAGAAACTAAGTTCAAGTCCATGTTTGAGTAGATCTAGATGAACCAATGCTGAAGGGTGTTATAACATGTCAACTGCAACATTGTATCCTTTTGAAGATTCAAGTCGTCACAAAGGTACATTTCTACAGTTGGCGTGTGCCAACATTTGACAGAACTACTTCGTCACAATTTACACACCTCAAGAGGTCATATCTACTTAATTACCATTGGATTAAGATTCAAATCACAACAACCTTGCATAACCCTAATACCAACAATCTTTAAGTTTTCCATCCTTATCAGAGTTGATTTAATAATATGAAACCTCATAACCCATGATTGCTTTTAAGTTCATTAAATTTTTGCTTAATGTGGAATTAATTGAAAAAAGAAACAACATCTATCATAAGATTTAATTAATGTGTCTCAACCATTCAAGGAATGTATAAGAACCAAAGCAGGTTCTATTATGATAGAATTTATAGATATAAAGTCTAAATGGTTATCAAACTCATATACCATTCATTTATTTTGTATCCTTTTGAGAGGAGGAGAAGCTTCCTCATTATGGTTAAGTATTAGGATTAATTATACCCTTATCTAATTCATACATCCTGATATTTAAACTATATGTTCAAAACATCATAATATACCATACAAGATAAGGTAAATAACAATAATACATGCAACTTAGTAAGTTGCATTCAAGTAGGGGAAATTGTACTAATTCCCATTTATCCAGCCTATTCAATGACAATGGAAATAAAGACCCAATCAAATATGAACAACAACATCAAAGATAGGATTACAAATTTCCTTCATATTATGAATAAGAGAATTGACATAATCAATTAAGTAACTTTAGTCTTTACAATTCATCATTATAAGTACACATTTTACAAGACTATGCATTACTAACATATTCCATGTCAATAGCATCAAGATCATATAAGAATCCAACTTTTATTCCTTCAATATATCTCAATAATAAATCAGAATTCTCTATAAATGGTCCAAAATTTTAAGCAACCAGTACATCATAAAATTTATTGCTTTCCTTTATCACTTACGAAGTCCATCTGCAAAAATTTCTAGCATGGATCAGTTAGCTAAACTAAGCATGATAATCACTAAGCATTAAAATGATGTGATTTAAACTAACTATTTCATTAAACCAACTCTGTTTTTATGAAATAGTGAGGTCAAGCAGAAAAATAAATTATAAGTAACAACCATAAAAGAAGAATAATTAATCAATTTGAATAAATTTTAAGGAAAGATCATGATGAAATCAGTAATCTACAACATGATATCAAATAAATAATTTTTTAACCAAACACTTATCTATATCAAATAAAATTACCTTATAATTATTTCCTTCACAATTCATTTGAATTTGAAATACAAAATTAACATCACTATTAACCGAAATAGAGTTACTTTCAGGAGTAGGAACTTCTAACTCAGCTTACAGAGTTTCATAAAAATACAAATACACAAGGGAATTAAAGAGAGTAATGCAGCTGATCCAATTAAATCTCATGAAAATATTTACCAAAAGAAGAAGAATGATTGTGATAAAACAATTAATAACTTCCTTTATAATTCGATTAACCCAAATCCCCATTCATAAATTCAGAAAAGATAACTCAACACATACCTCCTATAATTTCCAAAGTTAGTGATTAGAATTTACCATAGAGAGTGAAAGAGAAGGAGTCAAATGACATGATCGGAAGGGAATTCCTACATTCTTTCACATGTGAAGAAGGTCACAAAGGACGAATGCAAACCCAATCACTACATCCCCAACTCATTTATAATAGAAAGCACATATAAGATATTAAACATAATGTGTGATTGTTGAATTTGAAACAAATTTAAGAAAGGTTTCCCCATCATGGAAAACCAATGACAATAATATTTTACCCATATAAAAAAGGAGATGAAATGACAAAAGTTTCTAAACTCCATACAGGGTAATTACAGTATCCAACAATCATTCAAGAATGTCAAAGTTTTAGTCAAAGATCCACAGACTGACAATTCCTTCAAGACAAAAGTAAAACAATCAGCAAGACAGACTCTCAATCAAATCTTCACAAACATGAGAGAAATACATCTTATGAATGGGAAGAGAAAGTTCCATCATGGTTCGATTCCAAAGAAGATGTAATCCAGAATCAACATGGCTTAGCTACAGGCGTAGAAGCTATCAACAAAAAAAGATAAAATTATTTTCATTGCATTTCTACAGATAGGTTCAATCTACACACCTCTATAAAATCAACAAGATAAAGTACTCCCTACAATCTTAATCAGAGATCAAAGAAATGGAGGAGTCCAGAAACCCTTTATTCAAAATCGATATAGTTAGTTCTACATCAAGAAACGACAACCACAAGTCCAAATAGCATCCTTAAATTTTCATGATATCCCAAACATGAAGGATTTACCAATTTTAATCAAGCAATAAACTCAAGGGATTAACCCCGTTCAGGGACAGATATGCAAAACCAACAACATCTACTTCAATAGGGAAGTAGATAGTATGAACAACATAAAGAAAGCTCAAACAGAGCTACAAGAATAACCCAAGCATCGACTCTCTCAAAGTTGACTCTCACAATGTCCCCAACCGACAGGACCTCATATATTTATCCCTTAGTTTAGTACTCAAGAACTTAGAGAAAGACTCAGTAAATATAAGATCATAAGTATAGAATTCACACACAAGTATTCCTAACAAGGTAACATTGAAATCCAAGGGTCCAAGAAAAAAATATCACATAGTTCCATAAAAGAACTCAATTCAAGTGACTCAGTTTTAAACTAAATTTTTTAAAGGAATAATAAAACATTCACTCTTGTTTCCATATAATAAGAACCCACAAAAATAGATATTCCAAACACCCAATAACTTCCCAGCTCCCATTGAATACCAAATCCAAAGAACTGATAGCTTATATAGTGAGTTCAAGAAGAAGGCACACATTTATTGTTTCTCTAAATAAATTAGAGTTCACAAAACTTTGAATTCAAGAATGCATACTCATATAGTTCCAACAGGAGTAACATAACTTCCACAAAACAAAGAAGTGATGGTGAATGGTATTCATTTACCTTCTAATAACCCAAACTACAAATTGGTTCAAAACTTGAAGCCACATTTCAATTCCATAAACCCATTTTTGAATAGATAAGAAATATTCACACATGCACTTCATTACTCAAATCACCAAAATATTTAAGGTGGGTTTCAACATCAAATAAATAGGAAAACAACCCATCTCTAACCTTATCAAGTAGAGACTCTTCAAAAGAAAAACAAATATTTATCAAGCAAGAAGGCATGGTAATCTTAACAAAATAAAAGAACCATATATTTCATGAGAGAAAAGTTGTTTTTAATGAAGACACTTGAGAAAAGCATAGCAACTTAATTGATAGAGCCTATCATGCCTGATATTGCTTCTGTCGATTCAAATAAGATTTCCAACTGATCCTTCACAACTCCTCCAAACAAAATCAACAACTAAAAACTTCCTTCTTAAATGCCTCATATACTTCCATTGGATTGAAAATAGTCCAAGGGAGTTAAAAATAGTAACAAACTGAAAATAGAACTACTGGTTCAAAGAACCAAATAGCTCCATGTAGAGAAAAAATTGGAATGCATGAAAGACCAAAAAACTCCCAAAAAATTTGCTCGCATGGTTTCCAAGGTGGTTTTCTCACCAAAAACGATGACCATAAATGTCATTAATTTCCAATATCCCACCTATATCTCCATGCCACCACCATCTAAAGTTGGCAAGTCCAAATTCAAGGAGAACATGCATTACTTAACATTAGTGATGGTGCTAACTAGGATTCCCTCTAGTTTCCATGCCTCTGTCAAAATGACAGTACATAATGTTTAAAATTAAAAAATCAATTCAAATAAATGACTTAGAAACCATCGCCACCATCTCATACTTTCCATGTGACTCCCATTAGGTTCCTTTCTATCCTTGCATTAGTTTAGGATAGATATCATTAGCATAGGATCTGACCGTAGGTTAGTTTAGAAAGTATTTACCTTAGGTTTATAAACATTGCCTTAGGTAAATTTTCCATCTTAGGATAGACCATACCCCATACCAATTTAGCATTAGGTAATAGGTTAGAAATAAACTTAAAGTTACCTTAGGTTATTTCCAAAGCTCCCATTTTGTAAACATACAACTTAGGTTAGGATGCAGCAAGATTAGTGCAACATAAACATAAGGTAGTTTTAGTTTACCTTAGGTTAGAATCCTGTTAGGATAGATCTTAAAGATCTAGGACTTAGGTTATTACCCTCAATAGTTCTGAATGAGACTTCCATCCTCTTTACACCATTCAGCGTCCTAGAGAAATTAGTAAGATCAAATAACACTACTTACAGCAGAATGCAAAGTAAAAACTTCCAATAAGATCAATGAATTTATATAAATACAAGAGTTCAGTCCTTTATTTCCTTCAACTTATGAATGACATTTTACCATACAGATTAGGTAATAAGAATTAAAACATACCTTAGATCAATGAAATTGATTAAGGTTTCGTTATTATAAAGAGATAATTTGCAAACAATCATTACATGTTTACAACCTTTCTTACCTCAACAAAATGGATTCCTTGCAAGAAACAACATTTCGAAAAAATGAATCAAAGAACAAAATTAAATTATCCATGGAAAGCATGATTTCTAACAGTCAAAAGAATACACCTTCTTAGGAAAAATCACATGTCAACGCTTGCAATGAAAAAGAGGAAAAGTTAACAGTTTACCATAGGTGTTATAATAAGTGATAACATACGACCCCAACCAATGTACCTTAAGTTTTCCTTGATGGTGCAATAACTTAGAGTCATAGAGAAGCACCATTTTTCCAATATAAAACTTATTATCCCTTATGTTTCTGTCATGCCATGATTTCTACCTAGCCTTTTCTTTCTTCTAACTCAGACATGCTATGTCTTTTCACTCAACCATCTTGATTAGATTTTCAATTTGTTCTTCTAAAGCTTTCTCATCAGCTAGACCTCCAGTGCATGCAATACACAAAGAGGGTAACATAAATTCCATAAGAAGAATGGATTCTGCACCAAATAGTAATTGAAATGGTGTGGCTTTGGTCAATCTCTTATAAGTTGTTCTATATGCCCAAAGTACAACAGACACTTTATCATCCCAATCCTTTCTTCCAACATCAATTTTTTTTTATCAAGGTCATGCTCAAGATCTTGTTGAAAGCCTCAGTAGTTCCATTTTCCTAAGGATGATAGGGTGTAGTCTTATGGTGTGTAATCATGAATTCATACAATAAAATGTGGATTGTCTCTTTAAGAAAATGTGTGCCCCTATCACTGGTCAAACTAAAAGGACATCCATACCTTGTAATAATATTTTCCCATAGAAACTGGGCTATTGTAGCTGCTATATAGTCATTTGTAGGTGCTACTTCTTCCCACCTTGTCAGATAGTCTGTGCAAGTTATAATGGAGTGTGATCCAGTTCTACGCGCAGCTGGTGAAATAGGACCCACAAAATCTATAGTCCATTTATCAAATGGCTCTGTGCTAGTAATAGGTCTCAGAGGAATTTCATCTCATTGACCTAGTTTTCTAAGATGTTGACAATGATCACATGCCTTACAAAATTCCTTACAATCTTTATATAGGGTCTCCCACCATAATCTAGCAAGTAAAATCTTTCATGCAGTAACATCACCTACATAGTGGCCACCTGCAATACCACCATGATCCTCTTCCATAATATATATTTTCTCATGTTCTAATACATAATGGCACAATACCTCATCCTGACCTAATATTTATAGATCACCACTAATTAAAATATAGGGTGCAACACGTATAACAAACTATTTCTTATCCAAGGATTTCATTCCTTTGGGTGCCATCCCTATTTTTAGAAAGACAAAAATGTCTTCTAGTTTTGATGATTCTCATTATAACCTATATAATTGTGCATCTAGCATGGTATCCTCAATTGCATGTGCTTCTTCTCCTGACTATATTATTGATAGATGGTCTTGTCCAGAATTACTTTTCCCTGGTTTTACCAAAATTGTGAAATCAAATTATTGAAATAAGAGCACCCATTGACATATGTGCCCTTGTAAAACATGTTTATTTACCAAATACTTCAATGTCATATGATATGTATAAAATATAAATTGTGTAACTAGTAGGTACTGGCATTATTTATGTAGCACATAGATCATTGAAAAAGATTCACTCTATGTAGTTGTGTAATTATGTTCTTCAGGAGTCAACTTTTTACTAACAAAAAAGATAGGATGATCTACAATACCTTCTCCAGGCTGAGCCAACACCGTGCTAATGGTTGTGCCAGAGGCATCAACATGTACATGAAATGGTTGGTTCCATGAAGGAAAATGTAGAATAGGTGCGGTAGTAATTTTTTCCTTCAGTGTATTGAATGGGTGTTGTTGTGGTTCTTCCCAGTAAAATGTACCTTTCCCCTTCAGTAACTATTCCAATGGTCTGGAAATTTTGGCATATCCTTTAATAAACTTTCTATAATATCCTGTATGACCCAAAAATATGCACTTTCTTATGCCTATAATGACTGCAACCCTGGATGGATCAGCCAACAAACCCTCCTTGTAGATTATATGTCCTAAAAGTATTCCAAATGGTGTAGACAATATGCACTTCTTGATGTTCAAAGAGATACTCAAATGTCTACATCTTTCAAACATTAAGCGCAAATTGTCACAATGATCCTTAACCAATCCATACACCATCTAATTGTCTAAATAGATCTGTAAGAAGTTGTGAATAAATTATTTGAAGGCTTGAATAACTATGCACAAAAATATAATAGGGGCATTTTTCAGACCAAAAGGCATTACAGTATAGGTGAAGCTACCCCATTCAGTAGTAAATGTAGTCTTTTCATGATCCTCCTAAGAAATCCTAACCTGATGATACCCAGAGAACCCGTCTATAAATGAATAGATTTTTCACCTTGCAACAGTAATATTTCCTCAGTGAATGACGTAGAAAATGGACCAGTTACACATGCAACATTTAGCTTTGTATAGTCCACACATATCCTAAACCATCCATCCTTCTTGATACTAATCACCATTAGAATAACCCATTATGACTCATCAAGGTGCTTAATAATCCTAGACTTCAACATTTTATCAATCTCTTCTTTGACCTTTTCACTCAAGTTAGGGTTTATTCTGTAAGGTCTCTTTCTAACTAGGTACACACCCTATTTAATCTTTAACTTCATCTCACCTAATGATTCACGCACACCTTTAAGTTCATGGTACCCCCTAGGTAATAGGTCATGGTAATCCCTTACTAACTCTATGATTTTTACCACTTCATAGGTTGATCAATAGTCTCCGATTATGGCTTCCTTAAGCTTAGCCTCTGATCCAATATTCACCCTCTTTGTCTTCATAGGTTCATGATAGGCATGTGTGTTATCTACACTATCCAATATCTCACGCCTCCTATTTGAATGGTTTATATCCATATTTTATACTTCTTTTTCATCCACTAAGTAGACCATTTTTCCTTTCTCTTTCTTAAGGAAAGTGTGTTGAAGTAATGTTGCATCTGCCTTTGGTTCTTCCTCAAGACGGGCTCATGAGTCTTATTTATCTAATAACTCCTGAAGGAGTTCTTCAGCCTTAACACTATCCTCTATAGTTAAGTGCTTGATAACTTTCAATTTTTCTTCCACCAGAGGCTTTGTAGAGAAGAAGTCAAATATCTGGGCCATACTGTAATTAAATTATGCCAATTTTTAGTTTCTCTTTGCATATACATACCAAGCACGCTCGTAGCCTTGTAAAGTGGAATAAAACCCGTGAACCCATTACAAAGGTGGTAAATCTTCCTACCCTTCTATCTAGATTCTCTCACGCTTCTAAACATGGTGCTAAATAGGTTGATTACTGTGATAAATACATATTTGAGTAGGTGCATTTCTCCTAAAGAACCTAGTAGAAAGAGAAATCCTAATTTCATTCCATCCTATAAGATTATCCCTATGGGCCACCCACCAGCATGCTTCTGTCCCATGTAGTGTATATGATAGGATAGTTCTTCTTTCTAGTGGGTCTATCCATTATGCTTCCATGACACACGTAAATACCATAGGATCTCCATATCTTGCGTAACAAGGTTCCGAGTTGTTACCTATCCTCCCGACATAACGTGGTTTTGTTCCTCTAAGAAATATGCCCTTTAAGTCATGCCCTACCAACTCATAATTGTTGTGAACCCAATTATCACAAGAAACACTTGTAGTATCACTAATAGATTGTGCATCCTCCCACTCAATTAGTCCTTATTTTGTTGGCTCAATTATCTCTAGATCTTGGATGGCACATACATAAATCCTATCAGGATATTCTTCACTTAAGGGCTCAACATAGGGCACATATTTTCCATCTTTTAAATGGATAATAACTCTTCCCTCCTTGTTTTCAAAACTGACATAGCCCTTATTGAACAAAAGATCAATATTATTTACATAGCACCAAGGACGCACCAATAGAGATGGGAAGCTTTCTGACTCTGTCAGTGCTAAAACTTCAACATCTCCAGTGAACTTGGCTCATTTTATTGTAATGGATGCATCTTTAAAGACTCTGATGGGAGTGGCCTTAGTCTGATTAGACATGAACAATATATTATTTGATGGCTGCAATGGGGGTCTTCCCATTTGTACCCATACATCTAAGGTAATAACATTGACTTCCGCACCTGTATCAATCAGTATATTACTTAATAGCCACCCATCCAAAACAACATTCAGAGTGATTTCCTTGTCATAATCTAGGCTGTGAGGGGAAATATTTGCATGTAGAATTAACACTTGCGCACAGAGTTTTTCCTTTTAACCAATTCCCTAAGAATGGAATGATGTTTTCCTGGTGAAACATTTTACACACTTCCCTTAAGTCATCTATATTAGTTTGGACCATCTCTGATACTTTATTTTACTCCGTCTTCCATGATTGCTCTTTTAAGTACTGTATCTCACCCTGAAGATTCTTGAGAACTTCCATGGTTTCCCAATAAACCTCCTTTTGATGGGCAGGATCCGGGTATCGTGCATGGATAATTTACTCTTTAGTGATGGTAGGATTCTATTGTAATTCTTCCCTAGAACGTGCCGCCTCAGCATGGGTTGTGATATTCGCTTGCAACACCTTGGAATCTACTTCAAACTTAGGAATCCATTGATTTTCAACAACGCGTTGTATCGTAACCATCCCTGCACCTTTGTTTTCTTGTTTATGTTACTTACTCATATGATCATAAAATTACGGGAACTCCTCATAGATATTGTTATTTCCATAGAAAGAACATGTAATATTATGGGGATATTCACACCTATAATGGTCAGGAGATCCACATGTATAACATGTTCCGTGAGGAAACTCACCTCTTCCTCCTCCAAGGCCTCGTCCTCCATATTCACCTTGATAATTGTGTCCTCTTCCATGACCTACTTCAAATCACCCCTCATTCTTGTCATAGCGCACTTGATTGTGATCCCAATCTTATTGCTCATTCCTTTTTTTAGAATTATCAGTTATACTTGTCTGTCATACACTAATGTTTATAGCATCATGGATCTAATCAATCAATCTACAATATTCGGTATCATGGGTTGAGGACCAGAAAATTTTACAATGGAAGGATACATTCTTCCTTATTACGCACTATAAAAAAGGACAGTGGCTAGAATCATGATTCAAATGATAGATCTCATAGTCTAACATCAATGAATGTATAGATCTGTGGGGGCAACTATCCTTGGTGTGACATTCTACTTCACAATCTTTACATCAAATCCCTAAGCACATTTCATGGGCCAAATTTTCTGATAGTTTCTCTATCTTCTTTTCCATAGCTGCAATCTGTGTCTCTAAGAATGGGATAATGACAGTGTGAATACTTCCAACTACCTCAGCATGTAGAGCTACCTCTAATGCCTTATGTGGGTTAGTGTATGTCTTATGTGAAAGTGCCCTTATAAAAGGGCTAATCAAACCCCCAACAAACCATTTTGCATGATGGATTACATGTATATCATAAGAAAGCTTAGATAATAGCGTTATAAAATGGGCATCATACTCTCTAACACTCTTAGTAGTGCCTTGCTTAGTTTCCTTGAGTGCACTTATACTCTTCTACTCAAACTCAGGGATGTGAAAATCTTTAAGGAATGCATCTTTTAAGGATGGATAATCAACACAATTCTGATCAGGGTCAAGTTTTTTGTATCACCTGTGTGTGTGCCCTTATAACGTAGTAGAAAATTGTCTTACCTTATGCTTAGAAGACATGATTCATTTTGCACACCATAGTATTTCACACATATGCACATGTTCATAAGTATATTCTATGCCCCTATACTCTAGAAGATGAAGAGACATTTCCATGTAAATATTATGGGGTTGGTGTAGACCTTTCCCACCTGATCCAGAACCTCATGTGTTTCCCCTGCCTCTTGAACCACCAGATCCACCTAAACTAGAGCTACCTATACCTCATGATCCTAAACCTGTAGCTAGGGTCAGACCAGAGTATGTGCTTCCCTGTGTCCCAACAGTAGAACTAAATTGTACCTTGATAGTCTGCGAAGCGTTACTACTCCCAAAAGTTAGTCCAAAAATCGATGCACTTGTATTTTGTGATGATGGTACACCTGAAAAGGTACTCCCATATAAAAATTAATACATTTTTTCTACCATCGTTGAGCCTCTTATAAGACTCTCTCCTACTATCCCACTACTTGAATTAGCTTGATTATTTTTTGTACTAGATGCTGGAAAACCAAGCGCAAGGGAAAGGATACCAAGTGGATTTAGATACACACCCGTGGCCCATGTCATCTCTGATAGTGTGCTTCTGTGTGAGGCCAAGGGGGCCTCCCTGTCATGATTTTCTAGATGGGGGAGTTTTTGATTCTCTGGCTCCACGTCTTCTACGTGAGCTCTAAATCCTTCACAAGCCATTTCTCTCCTCAATGCCATCTTCTCTGTAATGTATCACTACTTCTGTACCTCCCTCTCATGTGCCTCATTATACTTAAGCTACATTTCCTCTCTCTACCTTTCTTTTGCTAGGTCTGCCATCCTTCATCAAATCTGATCCTACCCCCATGCATGGTGGGGTTTAGCTAGCCATTAGTTTACTCTCTAAATTCAAAGTTACCATTAGGATTTTTATTTCCAGTGGAATGCCTTGCAGGTAGGTTCCCCTTGGAGATCGTAAAAATTGTAATTCAACTACCTCTGGGAATGTATAAGGGTAAATTGAGTACTCAAAGATATAATTGTTTAAAATTCCATGGAACCACGTATCCATAGCTCGAGTCTAGATTAGATTAGCATCATAAAGGGCCTAAAATTCTTCATGTGTCTAAACAAGTGTGTGGTACCTCCAATTCTACTTCGATGCATATGTAATCAGCCGCTCGTATAATTATACTAGGAAAATAGCAAAGAAGCACTCATATAAACTATCATAGAGGTTATGTTCTACTTATATGCATTCGTTAAACTTAGATCCAGTGTTGAACCACCATGCGTATTCTTCTTCCATATCATGTATCCACTCTTCAACACTTGCTAAGGTCAATCGGTATGTCTTCATCGTGAACCATCCTGAAAATAATTAAAAAAGAGGTCATGGAAACAAAACCAATGATGAAACCTAGAATTCAGTAATACAAGCCCAATAAGACCGTAGGTGTGTTAGCACATCACTCAGCCTAAACTAAGCGCTCACCCAAAGCACGCAAAGGTACCAGGTCCCTATTTAGGGTTGTTATTGTAGGATGTTAGCATGATGAAGACTTAAGACATGCAATTCCATTATTAATACAACAGTCTATAAAGCATGCCAAATCTATATCTAAGGGAGAACATAATTAAGTATTAACGATGATGAAATCAATAACATACTAGATCTAGATACACACAGAACTAACACTTAGATTCAACCAATATCATCCATTATATTAAATATGAAAATTACATATAAGCTTCTTACAGTAATGACATTCCATGCCCATACGCACACAAATATGATACAGTAGTCTAGTCTTGCACACATACATACATATATTTATCTCTCTAATCATCTCATAATAATAATATTATGTCTCTTCTACTACGTATTTCACTACATATTTATAAGGGTAGGGAATTTCCCTTCACCACTTATCCAATCCCAAAATAGGTTTCATTGTATTATTAGCCACAAATCATTACACAAATAGGATTATATGTAATAGTGCTAGCAATAGACTAATGTTAGTTAACTGATAGTAGTAGATCTATTTCTAGCCTATATCCATGCAAAGCACTTTGTAGCTGATCTTCCAAAAATAGTGAATGCGTGGTGCACAAGTCTCTACCTCATTTATGTGTTTTGTATGCCATTTCTAAAAATAGATCCTCATGTGCAAAAATAGCTAAGTCCCGAAATATGAACTTATCCTCCATGTGTGTGTTTCTTTTATCGTTCGCACCTTTGAACATACCCCATTTTCCCACATGGACCTCTTGTGTGCCTTTTGTTAAGTAGTCTATACTCAAAAGTCAGTATAGAAGTATAATGAACATAAATTTTAAGGTTTGAACATGAGATTTTTAAATATATAAATATTGATAAGTATATATCTTCTTATATATAATTTTAGTTTTAAGATATGTGTATATATAAACAAAATACAATTAGATATTTTCTTGAAAAAATACATAAATATAATTAAATAAATTTATATATTCCACACCCACATATAATTATAGGTAAGTCCATTTAAATATAAATATATGCACATATATAGATATAATTCATTTTATTAATATATAAATGAATTTATAAAATAATAGTATTATTAATTTTAAAGACATCAACTATATGTTAGTCCTCGTATGTTATTCTATAGAATGCATTATAAAAAAATAAAAAGAAGGGGTGTGGCCCTTTAAATAAGCTAAACATTTTGTAAAATTTGGTGAATGGAGGGGCAGGTGAGCCTGGCTGACCTGACCCCTCTCCTACTATAAATTGGGCTTGGCTCATATAACCCATGCCATGACCCTTCAAAATTGGTTATAGGCTTATGGGCTTACCAAGGGCTTCACCCATCCTTTATTTTTTAGTCACCCTTATTTGGGTCCATTCATGGGTATGTTACTAGTGAATTTTGGGAAGGGTTAAGGCCCAATTCTTCCACATTCGGTCACGAATGGCCACAACCATAATATATATATAACCCTATGTTTGAAACAAGATAAACATTATGATTAAAATAAATTATTTTTTTAATAACATAAATGTGTGTGTGTGTGTGTGTGTGTGTGTGTGTGTGTGTGTGTGTGTGTGTGTGTGTGTGTGTGTGTGTGTGTGTGTGTGTGTGTGTGTGTGTGTGTGTGTGTGTGTGTGTGTGTTTGTGTGTGTGGATATATTGAGACACACACACACACATAATTCCATATAAATGGGGTATAATACCCTATGTTTGGGTGTATACACTCAAGAAAATTATAACTAATATGAGTAAAGATAATAAAATAGAGAAAATAAAATAAAATAAACAAGGATAAGTGTATATACATGTGTACATACCTCCATTCCTTCAACTTGGGTGTATATACATGAGGCTCCCTATGTACATAATCTAATAAGGGCATAAACATATGGTATTGATGGGATAAGTAGTTTATAGTTTTGATTGCAAATGTTAAATATTGTGTTTGATAAGGGTATAAACATATGGTTTTGGGTTGTATTAGGATTGTTCTCTTTTGATGCTTTTATTTTATCTCTTGTTTTTTAATACTCTTTATGGCTTTATATGGATTTTAAATCCTCTTTTGTAAACCCTTTATCTAAAAATAATAACGAGCAACATACTTGCAAACTAAATAAATTTCTCTTATGGAGTTGTTGGTTTTGAATAAACATATAGTTTCATTATATTTATAAGTCATTATTGAATTATAACATGAACATAAATTTGAAGGTTTGGAAAAGGTATTTTAAATATATAAATATCGATAATTATATAACTTTAGTTTTAAGATATGTGTTTATATATACAAAATACAAATAGAGTTTTGATTATAAATGTAATTAAATAAATCTATATATTCCACACACACACATAAATATAGGTAAGTATATTTAAATATAAATATACACACTAATAAAGATACAATTCATTTTACTAATATATAAATGTATTTAAATAATAACAATATTATTAATTTTAATGATATTGACTATATATTAGTCCTCATATGTTATTGTATAGAATACAAATTATAAAAAAATTAAAAAAAGGGTTGTGGCCCTTTATACAGGGTACAACCTTGTGTAAAATTTGGTTAATGGAGGGGTAAGAAACCCTTGATTACTTGACCCATCCCCTACGATATATTGGGCTTGGCCTACATAACCCAAGCCATGAACCTTCAAACTTGGTCATAGGATTGTGGGATTACCAAGGGCATTATCCATCCTTTATTGTTCAGTCCCTCTTATTTTGGTCCATCCATGGGTGTATTACTGGTGAATTTTGGGAAGGGTTAAGGCCCAAGTCTTTCATAGTTGGCCCACAGATGGATGCAACTATAATACACATACACATGTGGATATATATAACCCCATATTTGAAACTAGATAAACATTTTTTATTAAGGGTAAAAGTTTTTTGGCTGAGACCCTATCCAGTTCAAAAAGAGGCCTATAGCCCAGATATTTAGATACATAAAAGAAGATAGAAACAAGACTAACAAAAAACATAATCAATATGCAACACAAAAATAACAAGATATCAGTACATTGTTAATATAATGTTAGAACAATGTTAGCACATAATCAAAAAAATTATAAAAAGAGATCCACTCATTTCATGAGCTTATAAAATCTCTTCTTAACATTGTCCAAGCCCTTCTTAATGTATTTGAAAGAGGTTCCTTTGGTGGATTTATCTTTGCTGTTATGTACCTCAAAATGGTCCATGAATATGAAGAGGAAGTTAAGAGTACTCTTTTGCATTGATAGGACATCACATTGTTTTGCTTTAACCACTTCCACCTCCTTCTCAATTTTAGTGACTCTATTTTGGAGCTCTCCCATAGTAATTTTATCTACCATTTACTCAACATTGAAATTACTACAAGCTTTAATTTTTCCTTTAAGATACTTGATCTTTAATAGTTATTTATCCAGATGATCAATGATTATAGTGTCATCCTTAGATGATCTAACATTGCTCTCGCCACCCATGGAAAGAAGGATTAAGAAAACATCCCCATCCCCCATGGAAGGAGGAGATGAGAGATTAAGATCAAGATAAGATAAATTATCCCTTTTACTTCTGAGAGATCTTGGAAATGTCTAGCATGATGTTTTCTAGTAGAGGGGAAAGGGTTGTGGGAAATGATTAGAGGAAAAGAACAGGGATGTGGAGTGGGGATAGGCATGAAGGGGGGAGGGAAGAGAGTGGGTATAAAGAGTGAGGGAGGGAGGAAATAGGGATAGAGGTGGAAGGAAGGGATAGGGGAGGGAGAGGGGTGAAGGAAGGGAAACATGGGTGGAGGAATAAGGGAGAGGGTAAGTGAAAAGGGGGGGAGATATGAGCATAGAGGTGGAGGAGGGAGAGGTGGTAGGTGGAAGGTGGAGAATAAGGAAATAAAAATATTTTTAGAGAAGGAAAATCACAACATGATGCATGGGATTGACCTGTTTTCCCCATTTAACCAAAATAAATTAGTACTCCAATGAATGAAGAATGTATAATAGGAAAATGACGAAATAATTTCTACAAAAATGATCAAGGAAAATGAGATCAAAAGAGGGAATTACCAAGAATATACCATCCAATGTAATGATTATCATGACTAGGAGACCCACCATGTTGAATAGAGGTGGGAGGGAATCAAGAGTGAAGACTCCATTTTTGTTCACCAAGGATTCCCTAACATCAAGAAATTTACATTCCTCCTCTTAGAAATCAATGATATTATTATAGTATCTTAAACCATTTATTTTGAGCCTTGTCACTTTGGAAACTATTTCTTCATCGATATCAAAAATCATCCCCTTATAATTCACCTTCATATCATTCTAGTTCTTGAAAAAGTCTTGTGAAAGGTGAAATTCATACCCATTGGTTATTTCCATAAATCTAGAGAACCCTCCCATTTGAAATATGACCCATAGTTCCTCATTATTATTCCATTCATCAATTTAAACTAGGTCTACTCTATAAAAATCTTCCCCCATGATTGAAAACACACCAAGGCATGGGTAATTAACAATGAAAAAGTTAAAATGCTTGAGAAAGGAGATATAAATAAAGTGGTAGAATCCATCACACACACATTTTCAAAATTTCCATCGATAGTATCCCTCTCATCATTAAAAATATTAATATAAAAAGTAGGGGGACTCTTCCCCATTCCAAACTTGGAAATGGTTAAGATTAACACCCACTTTATCCATAATATCTGCTAACTTATTCCCCTCACGGTAGGTGTGTTGGGTCAAGTAGTTATGGAAAGTTCTAATGATGTGAGTGGCTTCTTCTATAATGTTTTTCATTAACCAACTAGACTAAGTACTACCTTTAAGCCCTTGGTGATGTTTAAAGAATACCCTTCTACAATGAGATTAGTAGCGTTAATTTCTCTCGCTATTCTAAGACCCCAGAGAGAAGAAAGTGCTTCAACATGATGACTTGAGTTAATACCCATGGGAATTGCATAGAGTCTAATAACTTTTCCAAGCTCATTTCTGATGTAACCTCCCCCTCCCTCCCCCCCCCCCTCGCTTTTCTCGAGTTTCCCTTATAAGCACCGTCATAATTTATCTTAAACCAACCTGAGATTGGTGGATGGAATTTAATATTATTAAAATGAATAATTTTTAAAACAAACATAGATATGTGAGTGTGCATGCGTGTGCATGTAGATATATCTACACACAAATATAATTCCATATAAATGGGGTATAGTACCATATTCTTGGATGTATACACATATATTTATACACTCATAAAAATTACAACTAATATGAGTAAATATAATAAAATAGATAAAATAAAATAAACAAGGACGAGTATACATACACCTATTCATTCAAATTAGGTGTATATATACGATGCTCCCCACATTAAATACATGTGGCTCCCCTAGGATCATTTTCTTATTGATGAGATAATTTATCATGTAATACTGAGATCTTAGGGAGTTTATTTAGACCTAATGTTTCCACAACTAATTAACTATATTTACATTTTATTATTTCATGTGAGGAAAGTACAAATAAAACTTGACATAGTG
This sequence comes from Taxus chinensis, assembly GCA_019776745.2. Taxonomy (NCBI): domain Eukaryota; kingdom Viridiplantae; phylum Streptophyta; class Pinopsida; order Cupressales; family Taxaceae; genus Taxus; species Taxus chinensis. The sequence continues at coordinate 552,200,983 of CM034149.1, forward strand.
CTCGACATAGGTCATTAGTGAGGTAGGAAAACTAGGTGGAGGTTAATGCACAACTTTTTTTGGTGCTATAAGACATCAAGGGAGATATGTGAGAAGTTAGAGAAGAGATGAGGGAAAAATATCACCACCATCCATGTATGCATCAGGTACATCACACTCACAATAAGGCCCCATAAGAGGAATACCCACATACAAGGAAGAGAGGAAATAATGATCAAGATCATCCTACCCCATGCACATGTGTCATCGGGTCCTTCGAGGATAAGCACATGGCCCTGAGACATTAGCTTCATGCAACACATATTTTATAGCCTTCTCATTTGGATTATGTTAAGCCTAGTGACACATTATAGATGGTTGAAGTGAGGAGGGGACATGAACATGGATGTTGTTAATTTTGTGGAGTCAAGGATCACTATGTGTGAGTATGTATGTAACCACCTCCACCACCCCCACAATGAATAATACCACATACTTCTCTAGGTTGGTATAATATTAGGTTTTATTATACTTTGTTACTTGATATGACATGCGAGTAACTTTATATTATTGTAAATATCAAGAAATTTAAATTGGTTAGATTTTGTGCGAAATTGTGTAGAATCTTATGTATGTGTCTCATTCTTAGGAGCATGTATCTTCCTATGGATCCTTATAATCAATTGTTATTTTATTAGAAGTAAATAACTTGTTGATCTTGATCCTTTGACCATGTGGACATACCAAAACACATGCCAATGCAACCTTCCAGTTGTGTTTGAAATATTAATAAATAAAAAATGCATATAACATAAATACTAACAAGATAAAGTGGAAACAATGAACAACTTGTGAAGTAAGGGTAAGAGGTTAAATTGAAGAGTTGAGGTGGGAACCGTAGTAAGATAATTGTAATTAATTAGTATTAAATCTTATGGGAACACTAAAAATAAAGAAAAGAGAGGAATTTGAACAAAATGTATTAGTGAATATGAAACCTAAGAAGCGAGCTCTGAATAAATGGTTGTTATGACTTAGGTAGTTAGTAGAATAGATGGGGAGTGACACACGACAAATAAAATGCAAACATAAAAGGAATGACCTTAATGAATCTTTACCTATGATAGTTTAATGAGTGATACAAGAAAATTTAAGTGAAATTTATTAATATGAAATGATTATAGTACTGTTGCAATGATCGACGAGCCATTTAAAAATGATAGGGATTCATAATTTCGCATAAGTAAATAATGCATGAAGGCCTTAAATAAGAAATTATTATAAGGAATTGCTAAGAGAGATGAAATTATATTCTAATGAGTTGAATGATTTTATTAACTAAATAGTGATGATGATTGAAAAACTAATAAACCAATAATAAACTGATCATGAAATAATTAGGAAAATCGAAAAATTATAACACTATAAGAGAAGAAAACATAAATTGTAGGTTTGAAAATATTATGTGTGTACAAGGGGATGAAATTGATATATTTAGGGAAGTAAAACAATTTTATAACTAATTGAAGCACCTAAAACTCAAAAATTGAGAAAGAAAAATTTGAAACTAAATATAATGCAAAGGGGGTATAATAATGAATATAACAACTTGAAAAAAAGGAAATAAGTGCTTATAACAAGATAAGAGAAGTATATATAAACCCTTGAAAATGTAACAACTTTATGAGCTTGTAGTTAAAATATGCTAGAAACCCTTGAGTAAATGTATTGTGATACACATGGTCATCTAATTTTTTCTTATGCATGCCCCATGGGTAAGCATTCCAATCACTTTGGTGAGGCCCTAACTACTCTCCAGGGAATTAAAATGGCTAGGATTATCAAGGTTAACAATCTCATTGTGGAGGGGGATTCTATGAATATCATTAACAATCTCTCTAGAATCCAAATACCCAATATGACCATTAGTGATTTCATTAATGGAGCTACTAAGCTTTGCAATGGTCTTAATATTATGATTCAACATGTGTATAGTGAGGGAAATAATTCCTCAGATGCACTTGGCATTGTATGCGTCCATATGAATAATTATAGTGAGTGACATGATATCAAGGAACTCCCCTGCGCAACTCATTCCATCATCATTAATGAAGCTACCACCCATCCCATCACTACTCCTTAAGTGGAGGATTTTACATGTGTGTAACTCCCGTCATGGTTACTTGAAGTAAATAGAATTTATTCATTTTTATTTACTCTACACCTTGAACACTAAGGGATTTTTTCAGAAGAAACAGGTTTGGAGAAAGGCATCAGGTTTTACCAAGAAAGAAGTTAAGTATCTAGGCTACCAAATTGCTGCCAGAAGGCTTACCTATTTCTGCCATCAGTCCAAAATTTCTCTGCCACCAGTTTCATTCAAGATGGGAGGAACACCTTGCAGATTCGAGTCAGTTTTTGACCCCCAATGGCAAGACAATGTTGATCTTTGGGAAACCCTCAACATTAGAGGTTTCGCAGAATTCATTCAACAAATTGGGGGCCATGGTCAACATATATCTCTAAAATTTGTATCAAAATGGAAGGAGAGAAATATCAAGTTCAAGGGAAAAGACTTCAATATTTTTGAGCAATTTATCTCCTTCATCATGAGCTTAAGTATGGAGGGCAACAAGTTCTTTTGCAATAAGTTTGAAAATGAGGCAAAGGAAAGGATTTTCTTGGAAGATGGGGAAAAAATAGAAATAAAACGTGAAGGCATCATCTGGTCCTCTATTCTGTAACCTTTTGATGAAGTTAATCACATGATGGTTTGCTACATAATACTTGAAGGTTCACGTTAACTAGATTTGTGATGTTAGTGGGATTCTTGCACCATCTTGGAAGAATGGGAGGATCACTAAGAAGTTCATCAAATAGTTCAACCTGGACCCTCATATTAGGGCAGCCATGAATATTTATAAGGCACTTAGGTTAGAACTTAAGGTGTATAACAATCTATGAATTAGTGCCTTTTTGCCTATGTGTTCTCTATACAGATGTTGTGGTGTTGTTTTTGAGCTATTGTTTTGCTATTGTCAGTTTTCTGTCATGATTCTTGTAGGAAATTGGCCCCTACCTTATAAATCTTATAGGTTTTTCTATCTTTTTGGATTTTAGTTGGGTTGTGGCCCTCATGCATAAAAAAATAACTTTTTTCTCTCATGTTTATCTTAGATGTTGAGCCTTTTTGGTTGTACTTCAGGGTATAGTCCCTTCAAAATAATTTACCTTTAATAAAAAAATGTATTGTGGTACCATAACTTGCATTGAGTCTTGGGGAAACTAATAGGGTTAATAAGGTGAAGAGACAACTACCAATATTCATAGAATATTTTTTTTCTTAATTCTTTAACACTTATTTCACTAAATCAATACTGATTCCAGTCTGTGAAACAAAAAATATAGCCAATATTGGAATTATTTGGACTCCAAAATCGTACACATTGGATTCCAATATCGCATATATTGGAATCTAGAATCACATATATTGGAATCCAAAATAACAAATATTGGAATTGAAAATCACATATATTGGAATTTACTACACTCTAAAGTCCCATATATTGGAATCTAAAAAGTCAAATATTGGAATCCATTAAATGGGCTAACATCTGCTAGGCATTGTCTATGCTTTGGATTTAAAAAATATGTATATATTTTATATGGGCTGGTAAATGCTAGGCCTTATTTATGATTTGTTATATACATTAAATGTTTCTGTTTTATAAGTGCTAGTGACCGCTAGCCATTATTTATGTTATGTTATATAAAGAAAAAATTTATGTTTTAAATGGGCTAGCTACCGCTAAGCATTATTTATGCTTTGTTATATACATAACACGTTTCTCTTTTATATGGTCTATCGGATGCTAGGCATTATTTATGACATGTTATGTACAAAACATGTTTATGTTTTATACGGGATAGTGAACATATTCTATTGTCCTTCAATGACTGCAACAAAGGCCATAACATGGTGTTAAATTTGACACTCGTTTAGACATTTTTTTATTGTTTTAATCCTTAAGATAGTTGCAAATTTTTGAAATAGCTGTCACATATGACTTGCATATTATAGATATGACAATCATTTTTTCTATAGATTTATTTATATATTATTTATATTAAAAAAAATAACAATAGTTAAGTACATACAATATAATTTTATATTTTTTTATGAACAATGTAAAAGATACTATTTTCAAGGGAAATTTTTTCTAATAATTCACCACAGAAGTTATTCAATCATACTGTGAGCTTATAATAATTGAAAATGTAAATCCTCCCAACATATATTTTGACAATCTCATCATCATATAATAGAGTTACGTAGTACTTTCATAATAACATATCCATGTATATATTTTTGACAATGTTAAGAAGTACCATCATAACAACATTATGAAAAGATAAATAGTTATTTAGCATTTTCTTGTTCCAAGTATTTAATTCCCTCTACCACATTCAATCCATGAGACACTATTTGTATAAATTAGCCATCAAACATTTATCTTTTGTACAATATTTGCGTCTTCTTTTCATCCCCACCATAAAATTTTCAGGAGGGTTTCCCTTTGTGCGTAATGTAATACAAAAAGTGTTTTTAGAGTTGTATGAAAAATCATTTCTACTCCAAACCTTTTCTAGGTCTCTTACTGCTATTCCCTCGACTAGATTGCAATGTTCCTTTCCCCAAGTGATTCTTGGATTCAATAAGGTTGCTAGTTTTTATTGAAGCCCATTGATATCTTTTTAACATCAACAAAAATGAGATTGTCAGACCATAATCCCAATTCACAGTATGGTGATAATAATTTTATAAATTCTGACAAGCCACCTCGTAGGTTGAAAATTTTCATATAAAACCTAAATGAAATCTTCCTATTGTATGCTTTGTTTATTCCATATAGAAGGTCCTCCATATCTAAAATAATTAAATAACTCTTATCGCTAACTGCATGGAAGTAAACAAATTTTATTTTCATCGGCCGAATATCAATTACAACTAATTGAAAAAAACAACATTTTAACTTATGAATAATAGTTACCGATTGAGATTATGGCTTGGATTACTCTACCTTTACATGTTATTGGATCCGTTGATGCAAGAGATATTTTAAATAAACAATCATCAATTCATAAAAAAAAAATTCTATTGAAAATTTGAGCATAATGTATTTGAAATAAAAATTAATCAATTCATAATTGATTTCATGTTGTGGAAAATGAAAGCTTAGATGGATAAACATAGTGGTTTCTATGTTGATATGGTAAGTACAATATCAATTGTTCTTTATCTTATAATTCAAATTTAGTGGCCACTAGGATAAGCTTATATTCGTCAAACCACCCTTTGGTAGAAAACCATCCTCAACTATTGATGAGAATTGCGACCGCTAGGCTATGCCATCATTGATCAAAGTACACTTAGCTAGATGACCTTTAATGAGACTAGAAAAGTATTGCTTTACATACGTATGAACTATATCAATGCATATGTAGTTTTGTTTATGATGATATTGAAGCCAAAACAATGTTAATTCAATGTAAGTAGTTAGTATGCAGTAGTAAATCAGTGAAAAATTGTAGATAGTATGTAATTATAAATCATAGAGATATTGATGAATGTAAGGTTTTTTAGTCAAACCATTACTGTATTCAATGTAGATGCATTAATTCCACTAATCTCTATATACTTCATTTTAAATTGTTATCATAGCTTACAAATGGATTTCCTTAAAAAAATTCTTTAACCCCTATGCCAAGCATATAAACTAATGTCTATTAGTTATCGTTTCCTATAAATTTGTGGGCCTTATAAATTATTTTTTTGTAAAATGCACATGGATATCATACCACGTTGTGATTTTTTATTCATTTTGGATACCTTTGTGTCCTCCACAGCTACATTGGCTAGTTGTTAGTTGTCTACTTAATCATTTATCATCTTATAAATTTTTAGGGCTTATTAGTGGTTTTGTTTGTAAATTCACATGATTAACATACCTAGATCTGATAGTGTATTCATGGTTGATGTGCCCATGTCCTCCACATCTTTCATCTGAACTGTAAAAAAACATAAGTTTGTTAAAATAATTGAAAACCATGGAAATTGAAGATAGAGCTCATTAAACATATTTATAAAATGATTGAAAGTAAATCACCATGTTGAATTGGTTGTGTAGTGTCATGGTGAAATGGTTTTACATCAAATTTTATAGATTTTTGGTTGTCTACATAAAAAATAATTGTATAAGTAGCATATTTAGGTTAAAACCCATTAAAAAAATCACTTGTGGAAGTTGTTTTTGGTGACGAAGCTGTTTCACCTTTTTCTTAGATCGTTTCTTTGAATTGTTGATGAAATAGATAGGGTAATGGGTGTAGGAGGAATACCTGTTCAAATGTTGGTTGATGGGTTGTTGTGCGCATATGACTTCCAAATCCACAACTAATTGTGAGAGCTTCCTTTTGGCTAGGAGGAACTACCTGTAATGAAAGAAAGACCACCAGAAAGAATTAAACAATATGGGCAGTGAGACTGCCTAGCATAAGCTAGATCCGAGAAGTATGATACTTCCTAGATGGCTGTCAGTCCACTATTTTAAAAAAATTAATGCTGAAAACAAGATAAATCCTATTCTTATTTTAAAATGATTTAGGTATCTCACTTAAATAACACAATAAGAAATAGATCTAATCTAACAGGCTAAGCTAGAATAGAATCCACAGGTCAAATGGTTGGTTTTGGGTTTTGCAGGTCTGATAAAGGTCTCGAGTAGGTCACAGGTGAGTGAGGGTGAGGTAAAATTAGATGGATAGGTCTCTGTTTAAGGCTATGTGGGAAAACATAGAGACCGGCATCGGTCAGGGGTGACCGCCTGCAGTTAGGTATAACCGGGCACCAGTTACTGTGAGATTTGGGAACATCACAAAACGGGGTTTTTGGTCCTCTTTGTGATTGCACAAAGGATTTTGGTTGGTCAGTACGAGGTAATGGGTGACTGGAGTAGGTTTTGGCAAGGTTTTGCTGGGTCTATGGAGATGAAAAGTGTTGGAGATGGTCAATAAGAAGCAAGATAAACAATGGGTGATAAAATAATGATGAAATGAAATAACCAGGAAAGTATGATGTTATACTTACTTGGATTTTGTTTCTGAAAGTCTGTGTGTGAAGGATGGAGGTGCTGATGATGGGTTTAAAGGTTGCAAGTGATCACCAACTGAAGAAAATCTTCTGCATGGGCTGCATGCACACTCCTCTTTTCTTAGATAGATCCGAATGTGGCTGGGATGGCTGTGCAGGAGAAGATGCTCAATCTCCTTCCTTGGATGTGAGTTCTTGCTGGAATTTTGCTCTCTGAAGATGCGTTATAAGATTTTTTGAGATCATCAACTTTCTTGCTCGTCCAACATTTTTGGTTCCAATGATTCCAACATTTTGAGAATAAGGTTGTTTTGGGGTTAACAAGGGGTAAGTGATGGCGGTTCGGCTTAACCGGTGATGGTTAGGGGATAACTCGACGTCGGTCAAGGGAAAGATTTTCTAGGTTTACCAAACTTAGGGAGATCCTCCTGATTTCCTCAGATCTTGTGTTTTTCTCCCACGAATTAGACTGGGAGCTTCTTGTGAGCATGCGGGAATGTGGTTAGAGAGAATGTAGGCATTGATTTTTAGGGTTTGGGTAAGTCTTAGTTAGTTATGGTAACTTGCTAAGAATAGGTCTTAGGTTGAGTTAGCTTGGTGAGGTGTCTAGGTGAAGTGTATGTGTGGATATTATTTAAATTAAGATATTTAAATAATAAATATGGTGAGGATAATGAATTAATTTAATTAAATTATATAGTCAGGTGAAAGGGGCCATGGCTAGGTGAATGTGATGAAGGGTGCTTATATGTCGAGGGAAAAAAGGGGAGTGTGACCTAATTTTAGTGTCTACATTTTGCCCCTTTTTGTTGCGTAGCTTGTATTGGTAAGCAATGCTAACAAAAATAAGGTGTGGTTGGCCCATGTGGGGGTGAAGGTGATCCCCCTCAAACTAGGAACTGACGAAATAGACAGGTTGAAGTGGTGAGTGGTTTGATAAAAGGTAAATGTGAGGAAAATGGTAAGTGGGTGTAGCAGAAGAGGGTGAAAGGTCTACTCAGGCAATCTAGGTAATGGGTCAGGGTCAAAGGTAGCAGCAGTCAAACACATGCACACATATAAACTGTAGCACGCTACCAGGTTGAAGAGTAGGCAAACTCTACATCGTCTAAGGTCGATAGGTTTATCCAAACAAGGGTGAAGTGAATCCAGTATCCAAGGTATAGGATAAGGTCAGGAAACACAATGTAGGTTAGGTACAGGAATGTTTAGGTATGTTCCGGTACACCAAAGGTAGGGTCAGGATAAACGGTCATGACAATAAGCTAGGTAAGGTCATTAGGTCAACAACACAGGTAACAGTGCCGCAAGGTATAATGAACACATGAGGTCAAAGGTCACTAGCGATGGTCCAGGTCCAAATATCTAGGTCACGGCATGGGTAAGGCCAAGGTAGTAAAATAATAAGGCGTCAACAACGGATGCGAGGAGGTTGAAGAGGGTGGAGGGCCAGAGGTGAAGGTAAAGTGGTCCAAATAGGTGTATGGAGGAAAAAGAAAAGGGAGGTAAGGAAAATGAGGTAAATGTGAGGGTAATGAGTATGTAGGGTAACTGACATCGGTCGGTATGAACTGATGACGGTGTAGGGGAACCGACGGTGGTAGTCTAGGGCATCAGACTGGCAGTGGTCAAGGGTTAACTGACGTCGGTCAGGTTAGGTAGGGTATAAAAAGTGGAAAAACCACATTTGAAAAGTTCAGTTGTGCATTTGGAAAAAGGAGAAAGGGACAAGAAGATAGAAAAGAGGAAAAGGACAAAAGAGTACAGTAGAGAGCTTGGTTGGTGAGCCACATAGGCGAGATTGGTTGAGTGAGAGGTGGGGCTGCGAGAGCAGGTGGCACGGTTCGTGTGGTTGAGGATTGGTTATTCAGTTGAGGATGGTAGAGGTTGGAGAGGGGTTGGGTGGTCCACCCGTACAGTAGCCAGATATACTACCACGATGTCAGTAGAGGGATGAGGTAAGCTCTACACCATTGCTTAATAATTTGATTGATTAAGTAGGCTAAAATATGGGTTGTAATAAAAATGTGGGGGGAGGTTCTGAATTTTGGATTAGGAGGTAAATTGGATATAATTGGGGTGGGGGAGGTTGGAATGTTGGTCAATAGGAGTGGGAAGGGAAGTAGGGAAGGTGTAAGGAGGTTTGGTTGGGTAGTTAGGTTTATTTGGTCAAAATTGAAAAAATTGGGTTGGGGGTTTTGGTGTCGTTTGGCACCACAGTGACCAGCGTCGGTCACTGTCGGCTGATGTCGGTCATGGTAAAAGTGGCATTGGTCAGGATACAGGTAACCATATGGCAATTAAAGGCTACCAGTGATGGCTATGGGTAACCAGAGTCGGTGTGAAAATAAGGAAATGGGGCCAAAAATAGGCAAAAATGGGTTAAGCAGTGGAAATGGATGGGCAATGGGTAGGGTAAGATATGTAAAGGTGTGGGGTAAGAGAGAGAGGGGATGGGTTGAGGGTGGGTTGGGTAAGGATTAGGGTAGAGGGGTTTTAGGAAGAATAGGTGGTTTGGGGGTGAACACAGGGTAAGTTAGGAAAGCGTATTAATACATAGTGTTGGTTGGATGCAGGCCCAGGATGAGCTGCGGATGAGGGACCGAGAGCCACTTATATTGCTAGAGCTACATGGACAGGTGAATTTTGAGGAGTGGAGCCACATTGATGATGCTGGCCTGATTGGGATCTGCACTATTATGGGTGGGTTGTGAGAGAGCATGAGTTTGATGGTCACACTCATCGAGAGATGGGATTCAGCGACTAACACCTTCCACTTACCAGACAGGGGAGATGACCATCACCCTAGAGGATATATATAGGATATTGAGGCTACAAATTAGTGGAGCCCAGGTTTACTCAGTGACATCTGAGGTCGCGGTGAGATGTATAGATGAGGTGTTTGGAGAGAGAGTGGGTGAGCTGCATTACCACAGTGCCAGCCTGAGTTATAGAGAGGTTTATGCTGCCCATCTTGAGGAGATGAGGTTGATAGTGTTGATGATGGAGGTGATCATGTGCTACGCATTACCAGATTTCAGAGGGTGGGAGATTCCCATGGTCACTGATGGGTGTCCTTCGGGACATGATGATTGATCATACCACATTTTGCATGGGCACCGACATTTCTTGGTGTAGTTATATAGAGAGTTGTGGGCCTACGGGCGACTGTGGAGATATAGTTTGTGTTGCATTTTCCTTCTACATATTGGGCTTATGAGCACATTGTGTGTGTGCGACCAGTGGGGAGGCCTACCCGGTAGATGCATTTGAGTGGGGAGTCATTCGAGTTGGTTATAGGTGATGGGTACTGGAGGGTGGTGTATAGAGAGCCTGGGCTATATACGACGTAGCGTATTATAGACAGAGACTGGAGAGCCTATCTAGTGTGGATATAGTCTAGAGACCTTATGTGACCTATCCCTCTTACAAAGGGATGTATGCAGAGTTGGAGGGACTACAGCTATGGAGGTGGATAGAGGGACGCCGTGTCAGGGAGCACGAGATGATACCTATCGACCGAGTGAGGTGACAGTTTGGATTAGTGCAGGATGTGCCCCACCCTTCCCACAGTATAGGAGAGAGGAGGTGGAGAGACCTTTATCTCCACCCCATACTAACAGAGTCGACAGGGGAGGAGGAGGAGCCTATGGACCGTCGCACAGATGATGCAGGGGTGACAGTGGCATATAGCCAGTGGTGGGCCATTCAGAGGTAGGGTCAAGAAGGGAAAACTGGGAGGTAGGGGTCACAAGTACAGGCCAAGAGGCCAAAGCCGCAGATACAGGTAGAGAGGTGAGAGCCTCAGGTATAGGTACAGGAGGAGGATCCCGAGCTATAGATATTAGTGGATGGTGTGATGAGACCACCACAGACAGCCTTGAGTGAACAGACACAGTCTCACATGTATAGTATTGAGAGTGTAGGTGGCTGGTGAGCCCAAAGGAGAGAGTAGAGGACATCTATTAGGGCATAGGGGTCAGCATCAGATGTCGAGCCATCTAGTGGTAGATTGAGAGTAGCAAGCCTACTACTTTGGGTCAGAGGGGATTGCCGACATTACAGATGAGGCAGATATGTTATAGCAGATGTGAGATAGTATATCACCTATTTTTGTATTATTGGATTTTGGATGTATACCAGCCTGCGAGCTAGAAGAGATATTGTATTTATTTTTTTGTACATGATACCAGCCTGCGAGCCAAAGTGCATACATTTTTGAGATGATAGCCATGATGAGATGATAGCCATGATTAAGCATTTTATTGAGATATACATTTATGTGATACAGGTGTACATTGTATTGATACACACATGTATATATGAGGAGATAGATGATATTCAGGTGATGCTGTTTGATGTGTATGAGTTTGACTTTATTATGATATGGATGGAAAATAGATGATTTAGGCATGATAGATTAGGCCATAGGCATGGATCGAGATGAGGTCGGTTTAGGCATGATTGAGTCAGCCAGTTGTTAGGCATGGATCGAGTCAGGTGTTGTAGGCATGGATTGAGTCAGGTAGGCCATGGATTGGTTAGGTTTAGGCATGGATTGAGTCAGGTCAGGTTTAGGCATGGATTGAGTCAGGTGGGTTTAGGCATGGATTGAGAGTTAGGTCAGGTTGTTAGGCATGGATCGAGTCAGGTCAGGTTTAGGCATGGATCGTAAGGTCATGGTTAGGCATGGCTTGAGTCAAGTTTTAGGCATGGATCGAGTCAGGTTGGTTATTCATGGATTGAGTTAGGTCAGTTTTAGGCATGGATGTTCATTTTAATATTTTGGATAATAAATGGCAATATAAATGCATGAGATAGTGTAAAATGTGGAAAATGTTGGTTATGTATGAAAATGTGAAATAATATAAGTGGTAAAAGTTATGTGGTATATGGTTTAAATGTTGAGGTTTTTGAGATGAACAGGAAATCAGGTAAGGGTGAGGAAAATGGTTAGGGTAAAGAGTGGCCGAGCTAACCTTCCAGGCCCCATGCCCTGGAAGTGTAGCCTACATAGTCCTTGATGAAAAGGGACCTCAGACCGATGTAGTTCTCCCATAAGCTAGGGAAGAAGATGAAAATGAGTTGGTAGGTTGGTGGTCATGTTGTGGGTTTGGGTTTAATAGGTGGAGGTAAATGATAGTAAAAATGTTGCAGGTGAGGGCGACTATGGCGAAAGGGGAGGATGACCCCAAAAGGTAAGCGTCGAGGACTAAGTCCTGTATAAGAAAATCAAAAGGTGATGAAGAAGAGAAAAGATAAGAGGGGGCAAGAAATCCACCTAATTGGCAAGGATCAAAATGTATGAAACACATCTATAGATAAGCTAATGAACGTAAGACCCTAAAGACATTACATGATTGATAATTCTAAGAGTGATGAAGAGTCACATGATCACCAAATGTCATAGGTTCAGCAGGTCCCTTGAGGTATGAAGTGAAAAGACAACGGGTAGAGAGGTGCAGGTAATTAGGTCATAAAATGGGAAGTAGAATGCCTTGGGCAATAGAGCCAAGATCACAATAGGCAAGTCCATGACGAAAAAGCTTATTTTTCTTTTTTCTTTTTTATTTTCTTTTTGACTTTGTAGATAGACTGATTGATGTGGGAAGTCTATATGGGATGAATACATGGCTCCTTGAGGTCTTCGAGAAGCTGATCGATGCGGGAAGCTTCTGAATTTTGATTGTTGAGAAACAATAGTCTTCTTTTTTTTTGGAAAAAACTATGTAGAGAGTGTGAGCTTTTTATAGTTGTCCTTCGAGGGAGAAGTCTACTTATAGTCGACAATTGAGGGTGGAAGATGTCCTTTTGAGGGATTCATCTTTTATATTGGAAGTTTGACTCAAGGAGTTGATCCCTTATTTTGGAAGATGTCCTTCTGAGGGATTCATCTTTTTTTGTTTGTTTTTTGTTTTGGCTTTTAAGTCATGGATGAGACTATAATGAAGCATTTGGTTCTTATTGAGAAGGAAAAGGATGAATGACCATGGGATCTCATCTAAAAGAAGACAAAAAGTATCCATGAGAATCATGCCATGTGCAGAGTCATGGTGCACATATTTAAGAAAAGGAAAAAGGGGGACGGGTAATCACATGATCCTTGTTTAGTCATTGGAGATGAGGTGTGGAAAAGGTAAATGGTGCTCAAGGGATGAGCATGAACTAGATAAATAGTGATGTAGGACTAGAGGTCAACAGTAGAATGGTCGAAGATGTAATGCGTTAACGGGCTCAAGTTCGGGTTTACCCTCAAGCGAGGACAAATGATAGGCACCTGATCCATAGGTATGAGTTACGATGTATGGTCCAAGCCAATTAGGAGAAAATTTTCCCCGTTTTCTTTTCTCTGCTTTGGTTACATGTTGATTTTCTTTCAAAACAAGGTCACCAACTTGGAAGGTTTGTTCATGAACACATTTTTCATAAGTACGTTTGATACATTGTTGATAAAATTGAAGGTGATCTAGAGCATTAAGATGACGCTTCGTCTAATAACTCCAGTTGTGCCAAGCGGTCCTAACAAAAGTCATCATCAGTAAGCATGTCATGGAGAGAAATGCGGAGTGAGGGGATCTAGACTTCGAGAGGTCAGAACAAGGCTCTATACCATAGACCAGAGAAAAGGGTGTGGCCATAGTGGAGGTGTCAATACTAGTGCAGTATGCCCATAGGGCAAAAGGAATGTGCGTATGCCAATCCTTCCCAGTATCATCAACAACTTTCATGAGAATTTTGTTGAGGGTTTTGTTAGTGGATTCAGCTTGGCCATTGGTTTGTGGGTAATAAGGTGAGGAGAAACTAAGCTGAATGCCAAAGGCATGTCGCAAAGTTTTTGCAGTGTTTTGTTTTTGAATTGTTTTCCATTGTTAGTGATGAGGCGATGAGGGACACCAAAGTGACAAATGATGTGATGGTTAATGAACTCACATATTTTCTTAGGCTTTCATGGAAATGAGTGGTATGGCTTCCACCCATTTTGTGTAGTATTCGGTAGCGGTTATGATCCATTGATGGCATTGGGAAGAATGAGGATTGATTTCTCTGAAAAGATCCAAACCCCATTGAGAGAAGGGCCAAAGGTCACGAGTGACCTGTAAGGCATGACTGGGTGTATGATGAAGGTTGGAATGTTGTTGACATTTCACGCATAGCGTTTGACATAGTCACAACAATCATGATTAAGGGTCAGCTAGTAATAGCCTAGGTGAAGAATACGCTTAGCAAAAGCAAGGCCACTAAAGTGACCTCCACATATGCCATCATGAACCTCCTTAATGGTATAAGGAATTTCAGAACTTGTGAGGCATCGTAAGAGAATACCATCAAAGCCACACTTATAGAGGAGTCCCCCTAGGATAACGAAATGGGAGACCTTCTTAAGGAAGGCACGTTGTCCATTACGGGTGAGATCAGGAGGTAAGATGGAGAGGGAAAGGTAGTCGGAGTATTGTTTATACCAAAGGTCACTCGGGTCAGGGGTGTCAGTTCCGATTATGTAAACATCGTGAGGTAAATAAGAAGGTGAATGGAGGTGTTATACAATGACAAATATTTTGGAATCGGTAGGGGAAGCGGGTATTTGGGAAGATAAGCATGCCATGGTGTCTGCAAATTTGTTGGTTGACCGTGGGATGGTTTGAAGGGTGTAACAATCAAAGGTGGTCAAAAGTATATCTACATGATGTTTATACTTTTGAAGTATCTCGTTACGGACATTGGTACATACCATTAACTTGGTTTATGACCAATTGTGAATCACCAAAGATGTGGATTGATTTGAGATCGAGGGCATAGGTGGTCTGGAGGACCGAGGATGAGTGCTTCGTACTCAGCAATATTGTTGGTGCATTCAAAGTCTAGTTTGAAAGATAAAGGCATGGGTTCTCCATCTAGAGGGATGAGGATAACACCAGCTCCACCCCCATGACTGACACTTGGAACCATCGAAGAACAGTGTCATTTGGTAAGGGGGTTCATCTAGGGAAAGGGTAGCAATGGATTCATCAAGAAAGTCAAAATTAGAGGGTTGGTCCCCGGACAATAGGTGCGTCCACCAGTTGGTCAGTGATAGCCTGAGCCCTTAATGGAATTTTGGTGAATGAATTCGAGGTCAAGATCAGCTAAAAGTATGAGCCAACGTGGCACATTGATTTTGATAAGGTTTAGCGTACATGAAGTGTAAAGGGGTCAGTGTTGGTCACAACATAGGTTTTGTGGTTGAGTAGGTAATGGCGGAGTTTGGTGGCAAACAAAAACTAAGGCTAAGAAAATATTTTTTGGGTGGTTGTATCAGGTTTCATAGTCCAAAAGAGTATGGCTTATGTAATAAACCACTTGCTCCCTATGTTGTTCATCATGATGAGTGAGCATGGCTCCCAAGGAGTGATCGGTAGAAGAGATGTACATAGGTAGAAGGGTTGTTCTTATCCTTAGGTGGGATAATTACAGGTGGTTAGAGAAGGTATTGTTTTAAGGCCTCAAAAGCTTTGTGACAGTCATCATCCCATTTAAAGGAGACATCCTTCCTAAGTCAGATTCAATGAAATGGTTGACACCGATCCAATAATTGTGAAATGAAATGAGCAAATGGATTAAAATTTACCTTGTATGACTACAGAAGTTGTTTGAATTTTAGTGGGCGGAGGCATTTCTACAATGGCCTTGAATTTAGCTAGGGTCAACTTCTATACCACGTAAGGAAACGATAAATCCTAGGAGATTTCCTGAGAGAACTGTGAAGACACACTTTTTAGGCTAAAGGCGGATGTAATATTTATTGAGGCGGTTAAAGATGGTTTTGAGGATAGCGAGGTGCTTGGCGCGACATTTAGATTTGGCCAAGAGACCATCCATGTAATATTTTAATATGCGATGCATGATATCATGGAAGATATAAGTCATAGCATGCTGATATGTTGCACCAGCATGTTCTTAAGGCCAAAAGACATGAATCGATAGCAGAAGGTCCCCCAAGGGGTAATGAATGCGGTCTTGTGTTGATCTTCTGGGGCAAGAAAAAATTTGGTTATAACCCGAGAAACCATCCATGAGTGAGAACATCTCATGACCCACGGTAAGGTCCACCAGTTGATCAATACCGGGAAAGGGAAAGTCATCTTTCAGGTAGGCAAGGTTGAGGTCACTGGAAGTCTGTGCAAATACAGAGTCCCCCTGTTGCTTTAGTAACATGGACAATGTTAGAAATCCAATGAGGATAATCAATGGGGTAAGATGAAGGAAACAGAAAGAAGACACGTGAAGTTCTTCTTTGACAAGAAGGGAAATGCAAGGGTGCATTTTCCTCGGCTTTTGTTTAATAGGTTTGGCATCGAGAATGGTTATGATATTATGGACCACTATGGTGGGGTCAATACTAGGCATGTCTGTGTAAGACCAAGCGAAAACGTGGTTATGCTCCTCAGAAGAAAAGAAGTGATGGCTTCCTCTTTAGTAGCATCTAAAGATTATCTGATCTTTAGGATGTGTGGGTCTTCCTAAGTATGGTTGTTGATCTTGGTAGTCAATTCATACAACATAGTTTACATCTTAGAGGGTAACGACCGATGAATATATGAGTCTTCTGACACCAAGGTAGGTGAGTATGGATTCATCATCCTAACATTGAACGACGTTAATGGTTGGTGTGTCATCATTGATCATCTTAGGATACAGGAATGGAAGATGTGGAAGGGTCCTGCACCTTTGCACATTGATAAGTCAGAGGCCCCAAAGAAATGGTGTTTATGAAAAAAAAAACTTAGGAGGGATAGATTCAGGATCCATCGACTCCATCGGTGACAGTGGTGATGAGGGTGGAGAAGGGCTAGGGTCTATAATGAGTTTGATGCGGGCATATTTGGTAGGAGGTTTGGGGAAGCCAATACCACTATGATTCATTATGTTTACTGGGTGGTACATGGAATAACAGTATGGTGAACATTGCTCGTAGAAGCCAAAACCAAAAATCCCTTCCACGCACAGTGGTGCAGGAAGGTGTGGGAGAAAAATGGTGATTGGTAAGTGATTGGAAGTCAGCAGTAAATGGGTGGGGCTGTGATGGTGGTTCAGGTGTGTAGGTGGTAGTATCAAGTCCCCCATAGGTGAGACTAGTACGAAGATGAGGAGGACCATAAAGGAGGCATTCTCCTATACGGTAATCATAACAAGGGTGTTGGTGAGAGGCTTCCATACTCATGTGGAGTAAGGAAGGTGTTGATAATATATAGGCGGTACTCCCCCCAGAGTGAGGCATTGAAAAACACCTTCCAAGGGATCAATGGTTAGTATGTGGGTAGCTGGTATGCACAATGTGTCAGAGGTCGATGTGGAGGTGGTGTTAACAAATTGGGAAGCTAATGGGTCAGCCGTGGAGGTTATAGTAGTGTTAGGTGTGGAGGAGGTATGTGTGGTGAAAGTCAATGGCTATACTGGTAGGTGTGGGTGTAGGTGTAGGTGAAGCGGTATTGGTTGTGGAAGTAGACGGCTTGACTAGTATGAGTACATCATTGGGTCGGTAAAGCATGTTGCATGTTTTGAAAGGTGATGGGTCAGCTGGAATGGTATAAGTGTGTCCTTCATGTTCAAACTTTACACAATGATGCAAAGTGGAAGGAACGTAACCCATGACATGGATCCAGGGTCTACCAAGCAACAAGTTATATTAGAATTCCCCCTCCAAAACATAAAACAATTCTGGAATAGTGCAAGGGCCCACACGAACATGCAGGATGACAGTGCCTAGTGTGGAGGTGATAGCATCATTGAATGAATGCAACATGACTAGATGTTTGTGCATGTAATTATCAGGTATGTGCATTTGAGAAAATTCATGGGATGAAATGATGTTAATGTTAGTGCCTCCATCAATCATCACACGGTGTACCTGTATGTCATCAATGTGTATAGAGATGAAGAGGGTTGGGTCTTGGGTCATCATTTTGGTATGGCACGATCTCCTGTCTCTGAGAAGCTAAGGGAGGCCACTTGGTGAACAAGGTGAGGTGAGGATGAAGGTGGTAATTTGGTGAGGGAGGCTACATGATGGGGTGTGATAATGGAGGCTACGGGTGTAGGGTCATTGGGTAAAACCTCGATAGATTGAAGAACCTCCATGAGGCTGGACGATGGGATTCTGAGGTTTGGATGAGGTCATATAAGGACATTTTGAGTGGATATTGGTGTAATTGTTTGAGCATGGTGCGATGTGTGACGCCATTAGAAATGGGGTATGTGGGGTCGTGGATAGTTATCTTAGGTATGGGTGCAGATGGTATGTTGGGTATAGGATTGGTTGGTGGGTCAGCTACCTTGTCTTTACCCTTCTGTGCACATGTAGTAACATGTACCATGTTGATTTGAGGGAATTTTTCAAATGGAGAGGGTGTAGGGTAAGTGGTATAACGACATGAAGGGTAAAAACCTACGGGAGGAGAAAATACCTATGAGGTTCAGTTGGGCGCAGTGACATTTGGGTGGTGGTGTAGAAAGTTCTCTGATGCTGAACCATGTTAATTTCAAATTTTGTGTGTGGTTCTGGGAGGTGTGAGGGTGGAGGTTGTGGTTGTTGAGTGGGTAGTGTGGGAATGGGTGTAGGTGAAGTAGGGTCCTCATCAAGAAGGTCATCATCATCAAAGTTGGTTTTAGGTGGACATAATTGGATAAGGACGATTTTCAAGGCCTTGCAATTTTCCACATCATGCCCTAACACATGATGGTATGTGTAAATTTTGGTATCATCAAACCCCTTTGGCTTGGGTTTGAGGGGGTCGTAAGGTCGAAGTGGCAGTAATGTGATAACAAAAGTCTCGAGGAGGTTGGTTAAAATTTTGGCATTAGACCCTGCTAATGGATCACAATGGGAAGTAAATGTGGGTTTGGGTGTAGGTGTGGTTGGTTGTCGGGGAATTTTTTTTGGAATTGTAGGAAGGGGTCGAGCTATGGGTTTAGGCATCGGTGTGGTTTGAGGTATCGGTCGAGTTCATTTGGGTAGGGGTATAGTAGATGGATGGGTAGGAGGGTGTGGTTTTGTTTTGACTACCTTGTTGTGGGGTAGTGGGGTTTTGTTTTTGGGGTGCACCTTCTTGGGTAAAGGTGATGTGGGTGTACGAGGTCTATGAGGGAAAGCAGATGGAGGAAGAGGGTGAGTTACCCATGGGGATAACAAGGGTGCTATGAAGGTAGATGACATGGGTCGTGCTTGGGGTGTGAGGGACAATGACTGAAGTGTAGTAGGTAGTGAAGCAATGGTTGAAGGTATCAGAGGTATTGGTGGTAAAGAGATTGCAGGTGTGGGTATGAGTCATGTTGTGTGGATGGGGTAGGTTAGGGATTTGTGAGACATGAATGGGTGGTTGTGTTATTGGTTTATGAATGGGTGAGGGGTGCTTGACCCTGTTGGGTAGCTGAGGTCTTAAGGCAGATGGGACAAGTGCGGGTGTGATTGGTGCGGTAGGGGTATGAGGTTGATGAGTTTGTTTCTTTAGCTTGGGTGTCGGAGTAGGTGTGGTTTTAATGTTGGAGGATGTAGCTAAATCCAGTTTAATAGGTGGATGAGTAAGGCTAGTGATCGGGGTGACCCCTAAAGTGGTAATAGGTTTAGTGGAGGTAAATGTTGTGGGTATGGGTTTGGGTTTAGGCATAGGTTAGGTTATGGGTAAGGGTGTGGTGTGAGTGCTAATGGGTATCATGCCGAAGGGGTTGCAATAGTAGTGGTTGTATTTGGTTTGATGGGTGGAAATGTGTTTGGGTAGATAGTGGAGGTGTCGTCGAGGGATTTCTGCATTTGTGTTGAGACAGGGAGTAAGAGGTGCCCCCATAACAAAGCTCTATCCACATACTCTAAGTGATCAGCCAAATGTGAGAATGGCACGTTTGTGGGTGGAGTTTGTGAAGACCTAATGGGAATTCCTGTAAAATGCATCTTAGAGATGGGGAATTGGCCGGTTTCAGCTTCTGTGGGTAAGAGAGCTGAAAGTAGGTCTGTTGAATGTTGGGTAGCAGATGGAGAATGTTCACCAAGAGGCAGAGGTATCCCCACTGGGTCTATGATGGGTGGAAGGGATAATGGGAGTTCCTTTATGAGTGGAGGAACATGATAGGTGCTCCTTTATGGGTGGAGGAGGTAATGGGTGCTCCTCTGTAGGTGGAGGAGGTAATGGGTGCTCCATGTAGGGAAAGGTTTGCTATGGGTGGAGAAGCTAGTAGGTGAGATGGTTCGCTCAATGTCAGTAGCCAAGATCCTCTGTTAGAAAAATGATGTAGGAGATGAAGGATGTTCTTCTATTGGTGAAGGAACAGTGATGGTTGGCCTAGACGTGGAAGGAGGATTTCGGGCTAGGATTTCCTCTATGTAAGGGATGTGAGGTAATTGAGATGTGATAGGTACCTCGTTAAATATTATGTGAACCTCATGGGTATGGGTATCGTGAGTGGATGTCTCACCAGTTTGATTGGATGAAGGGGCATGATTAGCAAATGGTTTTTAGAAGAAGGGGAAGATTTGTAGATTTTGGTTAGGGGTGGCATTAGGATTATCCATAGTCAACTCACATTTCTCGAGCATTTCTTGGAAAATATTCTTAAAATTGATGCAGTTGTCTGTCACTATGACCCTTTACTCGGTGATAGTTATAGAAATATTGTTCCTTATACCATGTGGGAATGGGGGGATTAGGGTCAAAACTAGTGTGTGGTTATATGGGTGGAAGGGTGATGGCACCAACTTTGATAAGCTTCTCTAAGACAGAAGAGTAAGGTTCCCTGATTGGGGTATATTTTCGCTGCTCTTGTCTGAATCAAAAATCCTGAACAGGTGATAGATTAGATGAGGGTGTAGCTTGATTGGATGGGTGAGCTGGGCCGGCTTTGAGTACCACTGTGTTAGCAGTACCTTTAGCCTTTGAATAATTGGTTGGTGGTATGGAAGAAGAAGAGGTTTCATTCAACTTGAATGCCGAATTCTTATTTTGTAATTGGATTTTCTTCTCTTCGATTTCCCGAATCTCTAACTTTCATGCCATAGTGAATGCCTCATCAAATGTTCTAAAATTTTGGACCTGAAAGTTCAGGGAGATATGTCTGGCGCAAGCTCATGTGAAGAGCTCGATGAGTTCAGTTTGTGGCAGTTGAAAGGTAAGTTGATTGATCAGGCTGCGTCAGCGAGTGACAAAATATATAATAGATTCATCCTCATATTGATGTGTGGAATATAGATCGGTCATGGTAAACTTTCTTGGCGATATTGATGGAGAAATGATCCAAGAAATCTTGGGCTACTTGATTGAATGAAAATATGGAGTGTTTGGGTAACCCACTATACCAATCTAATGTTGGTCTAGTGAGGGACATGGGAAAAGTTCTCAAAAGTAAGGCAACATCATGAGCAATCAAATAACATCCATGTTTAAAAGAGTGCAAATGTTGTTATGGGTCTTCCTTACTATTGAAGCAGTTGAATTTAGGCATTTCCCAATGCATAGGGTATGAACGGATGGGAATGGATGGGTGAATAGGCTCGTTGCAATTCTCATCGTAAGTGAGAGTGTTGTGGGAGCCAGAAACTGATACCTTCAATGTTTTCATCTTATCCATCATCAATCTAATTAGGTCATTAGTGGGTTGTGATGATTGGATGCCTCCTATTGTGAGGAGGTTTGTTTTGGGTGTATAATGGGTGGGGCATTCTAGTGTATGGGGCTACCATGTAAGATGGTGGAGAAGAAGGAAATGAAATAAGGGGTACGTACCCATAATGAATAATAGATGAAACATGTGGTTATTGGTAGTACGTAAATGGGGGAGGAAGGGTCGTGGTAACCCTAGTGGTAATAGGGGCTAGTGATTGTGGAATGGAAAGAACTACGTTCTGAAATGGGGTAGGGGTCACTGACACTGGAGGTGGGAATGTAGCTACAGGTATGTATGAGACATTAGGGGTGGATGAGGTCATGTTTGGGGTAGTCACCGAGGGTATGGTAGATGTAATGGGTGCTACAGGGGTAACAGACATGGCAGTCATAGTGGGTATAGGACCTAGCTATGAAATGACTAGGGATAAGGTGGATGCAGGTAGCGCGGAACTAGATGGGGCTGATGCAAGAGTAGGAATGAGAGCTGGGGGGATAGATACGGGCATGCCATATATCAATTGACCTGAGGCATCTTGAGTGGATGAGTGGGAAAGGTAAAACTACAAGGCAGCAGGGTTTTGATCAAGGATTCATGTGAACTCCTCATCTCTGGTAGTGATAGTGATAGGTTGAATAGGATCCATGGTTGGTGATAAAATGGAAGGTGGTGAAGGACTAGGTGGGAGTGGTTGACAACTGGCATGGAATACGACGGCATGCTTTCTTTTCTTTGGGTTAGCACCATGTGAACTAGTATTGATCAGGCTAGGCCGGTTACTCTTTAAATGACAAAGAAAGAACTACAGGAACTGGTGAAACAGGTGGTAAAAAAGTGGATTAGGTACACAAATGTTTGTTGGAAAGTGACACAAGATAACCTATGCCAGTTAGGGTAAACTGACGTTGGTCATAGGTAACCATTGCTGGTCACTGTAGAAAATGGACAGTGAGTCAAGTAATCAAGAGGTATAAGGCTAAATTTGACAGGTATGCCCAATATGATGATGTTTTATATCATCAATGGAGAATGATAGTAGTGACAAGAGACTATGAGAAAGTGGAAGCAAGTGAATGAATAGATGTCCTTTTGGGTAGGTTCACAAAAGGATCTAGAACCGACGCCTGTTGGGTATAACCGACGATGGTAACCGATGACCGGTCACTGTGGAAATTGAAATAGTGATGAAAGAAAAGTGGTTGTGAATTAAAATATGATGGGGAATCAAGACCCAGAATTCTGAGAATGATGAGTGATATAGTCCAGGAACACTCAGGAAGAAGACAGAATACACCAACTATGATGAGGAGCTGTGCGAGGAAAAATAAAAATAAATGAAGAGCATGACCTCTCACCTCAAAACGCAAGCTAAAAAAAACACTAAGAAAAATGTTCCTAAGAGTGCCTATTTTATTATGTTTGTTTAGCTTATGCTATTTAAGGACTGACTCATGAATTGTAGAATAGAGTTTTTGGTGAGGATGGCTTCCTACAAAGAAGGAAATCTAAAAGGTGAGGTTTCAGGTATGTTATGGTGGGGGCGGGCTTCACTCTGAAGTATGACTCGATAGAGCAGTGAGCTAGGGGTACCCACTCCTTGTGATCAGTGATTTTTGACAGGTTCTTCCAGGAAAGATGTTGTTTAAGAATATGTGTATGTCTTGAATTTTTGTGTGGTTTGGCAAGACTCAGAGAGAGAGAAGAGAGAGAAGTGTTCTTTCTATGATTCATTTGTCAACCATCATCTAGGAATGACTTCCAGCATATAGGTTACCCTCAATTAATGTGAGCTAATGCAGATAAATCAGAATGAAATGTAATTATTTTAAACCCAAATCGAAATGTTAAATTTGATGACACAAATAAGATGAATAGGAAGAGGGATGCTCTTTCACTAAAATGTAGAAAAGAAGAAGAAATGATTCTTTTTAAGTACACCAAAAGAAAATTTCCTTTAGAGCAAATAGAAAGAGAAGGTAGGATTACCAAGGAAGAAAATTAATGTGTATGCTTTTCAGAAGGGAAACAAACATGTAATTTTTTCCTAGGAATGAATAAAATGCAAGGAACTAGGGATGGGTCCCACCGGGCGTGCCAAAATGTTTCACCTGGTTTCTTAGATGTTTCTTTAAAATATTGACGAAATAGATAAGGTAGCGGGCATAGGAGGAATACCTATTGAGATGTTGGTTGGTGGGTTTTTGCACGCGTATGACTTCTAAATCCACGATGCTGATCGTGAGAGCTTCCTTTTTCCTAGGAGGAACTACCTGTAATGGAAAGCAAGACCACCAAAAAGAATTAAACAATATGTGCAGTGAATTTCCTAGCATGTGCTAGATCTGGGAAGTGTGATACTTCCTAGATGGCTGTCAGTCCACTGTTTTAAAACAATTTAATGCTGAGTAGTAACAATAAATCCTATTGTAATTTGAAATGATTTAGGTATCTCACTTGAAATACAATAAGAAATAGATCTAATCTAAAAGGCTAGGTTAGAATAAGATCCACAGGTCAAACAACTTGGTTTTGGGTCTCTGCAGGTCTGATAAAGGTCTCGGGAAGTCACAGGTGAGTGAGGGTGATGTGGAATTAGGTGGATAGGTCACTGCTTTAGGTTGTATGGGCACATACAAGAGACCAATGTTAATCAAGGATGACCGAACGGTGGTTGGGTATAACCGGTGCCAGTTACTGTGAGATCTATGGGAATGCCACAAAATGAGTTTTGGGTCCTCTTTGTGATTACACAAAGGACTTTGGTTGGTCAAAATGAGGTAATGGGTGGTTTGGGTGGCTTTTGATGAGGTTTTAATGGGTATATGGAGGGGTGAAAAGTGTTAACGGATGGTCAATAAGGTGGCCATGAGATACAACAAGGGTGACAATATAATGATGAAATGAAATGAACTAGAGGAAGTATAATGTTCCACTTACTTGGATTCATGGTCTTGGGTGCTTGTGAGTGAGGGATGAAGGTGCTGAAAGGGTTTGAATGCTGCTAAGGATCACTAAACATTGAAGAAAAGCTCCTACATGGGCTGCATGTGCATTCTCTTTTGCTTGGTTGGATAGAATCTGTCTGGGGTGAATGTTGGATGGCTGATGGATGATTACTAGATGCTTGTGCCAGAGAGAAGATGCTTGATCTCCTTCCTTGCATGTGTGTTCTCACTAAAATTCATTCTCATAAGATGTGATATCTTTTTGAGATCTCATTCTTCTCATCAATGCTCCAAAATTCCAACCTCCTGAAAATAAGGTTGTTTTTGGAGTTAAAAGGGGTAACCGATGGTGGTTCCGGCTTAACCAGTGATGGTTAGGGGTAACCAGCATCGGTCAAGGTGGGATTTCCTAGGTTTACCAAACTTAGGGAGATCCTCTTGATTTTTTGGGATCTCGTGTCATTAACCCATGAATTATATTGGAAGTTTCTTGTGACGCATGTGGGAATGTGGTTAGAGAGAATGTAGGCATTGATTTTTACGGTTTGGGTAAGTCTTAGTTAGTTATGGTAACTTACTAAGAATAGGTCTTAGGTTGAGTTGGCTTGGTGAGGTGTCTAGGTGAGAGTGTATGTGTGGATATCATCCCTAAATTAAGATATTTAAATAATAAATATGGTGACGATAATGAATTAATTAAATTAATTAATTTATATTAGTGGGGAGAAGGGGGCCATGTCTAGTTTAATGTGATGAAGGGTGTTTATTTTTCAAGGGACCAAAGGGGAGTGTGACCTAATTTTAGTGTCTACACTGATGTTATAGGATTAGTAAATAAAGGAATAATGAAATACAAAAATTAAGCCAAAAAACTATGGTATGAAAATATGAAACCCTAAGTGCAAGAGATGGTATAAAGAGCTTTAGTTGATTCGACAGAGTTGCAGGATTATGTCGCAGAGAATATTGGTTGAAAAGGAAGAGGAAACCACTATACAGGTGCCTAAGAAAATTAAGATCTGAGATGTTTGGATGGACTATGGCTCCTAAGAAGGCATGGGAGCACCTAGGGTGCTTTGGTCTGCAATCTGGGTGCCATAGTCTATGTAGGAGGTCTAGAAACCAATTTCACAAGGTTGTTAGATGATATAAATACTTTGTTTTCTATTACATGTGTGTCACACCTAGTACATTAATTTCATTATAAATCCTATAATAAGGACTCACCTAGAAAAAACCCTAAAAATAAATATGCATATGAAGGGGTCGGACTATCCTTAATGATCACAATGGTGGACTTATTAACTAAGCATTACACTACATCTCATACTTAATGTATTTCTAGGTGTGTGTGTGTGTGTGTCAGAAGAAATGTGTGTGTGTGTGTGTGTGTGAGAGAGAGAGAGAGAGAGAGAGAAAGAGAGAGTGTGTGAAATTTTTCCCTAGGTGCTCTTGTGCATGTCAATTTCGTGAGTATTGAGAAATATCTAGATGTAGAATGTAAGTAAATAGTACATGGAATAGAATAAACTCCCCTCCTATGAAGTGTGATACAGATGAACCAACATTTTTCCCCTTGTGATGAAGCTAGATGGATGCAAATGGAATAATAGAAGCATTTGATGGATGCAACATTAGATGGTATTATTAGGGCTTAGTGCTTTGTCCCTCATTATAGTCACATAAATTTATTTTTATATGGTTCTCTTAATTTAATTTCATAATTACCCTGATAAGGATGTCCACCAAAAATATAAGAAGCTCAAATGGCTATAATGTGCCCAAAATGTGAGAATAAAGTGTAAAGATGATTAGGGAACTGAGAGAGGACCAGGGTGCTTGGGGTGCCCCATTCCTAGTTGGGCACCCCAATTAGGAATAGGGAAAATGCAGTATGAAAGTAAAGACAGAAAGTATGAGTGCAAGATTGAAAATAGTAACAGAAAACAAAGCAAAAGGGCCAAAGACATGGGTTAATTAGTACTCTTTTTCACTAAATAACCATATGAATAGTAGTATGAGGCTGGAGCTAAATAATTTCCCAGAGTGTGTGATTTTGTGTCTATGGGTTAATGCAAGACTATAATCAAGATCATGAAGCATCTTAAAGTAAAACTTTCTAAAAACAATCAAATCTCTTCAATCCAATGACCAACATAGTGTCTCATTGGCTTGGAGGGGTAATAATATCACAATATCCTCATCACAAAATCAGGGAATCCTCACACTAGTTTTTGTATCATAACCTATGCATACAAGTAACTCAACATAAAGGGAAAATGTCAACAACACTTTTTCACCCCTAGGTGACCCAACACACATCGATAAAATTATCATTACATTTCTTATTATCTGTATCCTAAGTATCATGAAATATACCTTTTTAAATCCCATTTTACCTACTTACAAACCCATTTTCCCTCCCTTAACCACTTAGAAACCAACCTAACCAATTTACCCCACTTATCATAACCCCTTAAACTTTTACAACTCAAATCCCTAACCTCCCACCATTTCCTAATAACCTAGTATCACGGATGAAAAGTGGTATTAACCATTTTTATTCTTCCTCTTGTTGGAATTTTAACCTCTGTGGTGAAATCAAGAGTGATTTGTAATTAGTGGAAATCATTACGGACATTGTTGATTCTATTTAATCAACATTTTTCTTCCTTATCTAGTTAATTAGAATTTATGTGTAACGATGGATTGTTTCCCATGTAGAAAATGTCATCATGCTTAAGGACATCAACATATTATTGTCAAGTTATCAAGACCCCTAAGAACTATAGCAGATCACTATTTGATCTCCTTAGAAGCTCTATCATCTCCAATGCATTATCAAGGTTAGTATCTACACTTTATCTCATTTTTTTATCTTAGTCTATACCAGTTATAGTCTATCATGTAGTCATCATTATCATCTTGTATATGATTCTCGAATTTTTCCTCTCTTTCCATCATCTAGACCACCTATATACTATTAATGATTCCCACAGGGATCATCGTCAACCCCATATTGTCATCGATTGGCCCATTTTTCCTTTTCCTCTTCTATTTGGCCTCCTATATAATCTCAAGTCTTTGTTTTTAGGACCTTACAGGCTTCTAAATTTATTATAACTCACCTCTGTATTATCAAGCCTCTCTATCTATTATCAGTGTCCATTTTATTGATCATTTTATAACTACAAACACTTCAGAGTTACCTGATCATCATCAATCTCGATTTTCATCGATCAGTATCTATAGCTATTTGCTTTATCTTTTCATCTCAAAAACATATTTGAATATCTATCTAAATTCACATATTTTTAGGCTCTTCATAATCAACCTTAGTAAACATCAATCCATCTTACATTATTTTCTGTCTATTTTATTCGTAATTTATCAAAAAAATATTTTGTCTCTAATCATTGTCGATTTGTGATCATCATCAATCCATATCATTTAGAGATCATCTTAGCATAAGTCACATTGTTATAAATCTATTTTAAACTAACATGGTTTCTGGAAGAACGTTTGTTCTGTAGATGACTATTCCAAGTCCATATCACCCAATCACTAGTATTTACGATCTTAAGATCATCCAACAACTATTCGTGTGGAGTAGTTTGATGTCCTCCATGAGATCACCCTATGCACCATCATATTTGTACCAATTTTCGAAGATATCAAAGAGAATTTCAAGATCCTCTACAAAATACGAGAAGAAACTAAGGAATTTTTGGTTGATTACTTCAAAGACTTCGAGCTATCCATATCCCTATCATGGGCCACTTACGAAGCTGAACAAGGTCTTACTATTCCCCTTGAGTTTTAGCTTTATCATCATTTATCTTATTATCTTTATTAACACAGCTTAATTGTATCAAAATGATTTGACATCCTTTGAGTAAGTCCCTTTGGATTCTTAGGATCGACACTTGTCGAGAAACTTGTTATCATATTTATCTAATACCTGTTGTCTAATTATCTTTGTTTGCAAGTCTCTTCATTCAGCAAAAGGAGGATTTTATATTTCCAAAGTAAAAAATATAACAAAAAAATAAATTGCTATAATCTACCCAAGACTAAGTAGCTTTATAATTTTAGAGTAGAAACTCCTACTTAGGGAAGGAATTTATTTTAATTTTTAAACATGATTACTGTTATCAAAAACTGCAACAAACACTTGTAAAAAATGTCACAAAAACAAGAATGAGCTGCAAAATATATTTATTTTAATTGTACCATATTTGCTAGGCCATGTGGCTGAGAGAAAGTCCTGCATTACATACCCTTTAAATGGAACGAGAAGTATTCTGTGTTTCTCATATAATCAAAAGTTTTTTATTTTAGAAAATAACCATAAAATAGAAACCCATGGTATAGCTTAGTGGCTACTAGGATTCTAACTTTACCTCTTCTCATTATAAACACTATCTTTACAGTTTTAGATCACTATCCTTAATATGTAGTTCCTATAAGATACATGGTATTCAACTCATATTTTACATTAGTTACTATCAAATAAAATTCTTAATAACCGCTAAGCTCCTTTACTTATTGACATAAATGGCATATCAGACCCTAGTCTCAAAATTTGCTTATTTTTAAAATAGCCATAAAATAACAAATCATGGTATAGCTTAATGAACACTAGGATCGTACCTTTACCTCTTCTCATTATAAAATTTATCTTTACAATTTTGGATCCCTAACCTTGGTATGTAGTTCCAATGAGATACATGGTTTTCAACTCATACTTCACATCATTTCCTATCAAAGAAAATGCTTAACGCCCGCTAAGCTCCTTTACTTATTGACATAAACAACATATCAGACCCTAGGCTCAAAATTTTCTTATTTTTAAATTAGCCATAAAATAATAAATCATGGTTTAGCTTAGTGACAAATAGGCTCTTACCTTTACCTCTTCTCATTTTAAACACTATCTATAAATTTGTGGATTGCTAGGCTTAGTATGTAGTTACCATAAGATATATGGTTTTCACATCGTTTCTTAACAAGGAAAATTCTTAGTGCCCGCTATTCTCCTTAACTTATTTATAGAAATGGAATATCAGAGCATAGGCTCAAACATTTCTTATTTTGAAAATAACCATACAATAACACTATCTGTACAATCTTGGATCGCTAGCCTTATTATGTATCCCAAATAGCTTGTTCGAACTTGCCACATGACACATTCTAATTGGATAATTAATTTAAATTAGGGAACACTCTATCTAAAATTGTAGAAATCGATTTCGATAAAGAATGGAATGAAAATGTATGTATATTATTCTAATAGACTTCAAAACTATGTTTAGGATTTATTTCTTCTGTTTTCTTATAATAATATTTTTACTATGCTTGTTTTAATATATGTTGTATAATATATTTTTTATTAAATTTATATTATTATAGGATATAGGACAATGAAAAATATTCATTGTTTTTAATTCATAATTAGTTTTTAATTTTTAAACCATGAAAAAATAAAAAATAGGGAAATTTGAATTCCCCCGCATTTTTAGATATTTAAAATTTCAATAGCCTTCACTCTTTTGCTTTTAGAGGGGGAAAATGAAAATTTCAAATTTTTGTAATCCTAATCTTTTTCTATTTTTGAGATTTCTTTTGTGGAATGTGCTAAACAAATTATTAAATACCTCATAGCATAATATGTAGAGTAGGGTTTTTGATTTTTTTTGGTCAATCAGAAAAGCATGTCTTCAAAATAAAAAAATACACGCATGTCGTAGATTACAGGGTTGAGTGTTTGAATCCCGGTTGTTTTTTGCATGTGATTATATTCTTGTTTGTAAATAAGGAACACAAAAGACACACAAAGGATGCACACATGAAGGAGGATAACAACAGAGGTTGCGAAAAGAATAACATAGATTGTTTTATTGAGGTAGCAGATGGAGGTTTCACATACATCATAAAGCATGAAATAATCCCGGATATTACTAAATTAGGTATTTATAGTAAAGGTGTACCTTTTTTTACTGCAGAATCTAATAGTTTCTTTGTAGTCATCTGGTTCCCGTGTTTTACATCACGGTAGTCCAATCGTGATCCGTGCAAGCCCTACTTTTTCCTACTAGATCATGATTTGCAGTCATTCCTTGCTTTCCATTTTCTTTTGATCTCTGTGCCAAACTTCCTTTTATTCATGAAAAATCAATCTTTTGTGCTTTAACAAAAGAAATTTTAATCACTTTTCTGCTCTAGTATTTATCTCTATTTAATGTTTTCCCATTTCGGCCATTCTATGTATCTCTTTGGCTATTTTCATTTTGAATTTTTCCTTCTCATTCACTGTGATTGTTTTTTTAAGGATAATGATAACCTCTGGCACAATCGTGTTTTTTTAAATTTTATTTTGGTTGGGGGAACCAAAATAGTTTAATGTTGTTAATTAAGATGATGCAAAGAAATGTCGCTAATTAATGCATATTACATTTTTTACATGGTTTCCACTTAGACATTTTAGGAAAATATATGAGGTTAAAAAATTAATTCAAAACTATAAAACCAGATTAAAAATTCAATTGTATGATAATTATTTCCAATTATATATGTGTTTCTATGTAGAATTAACCAAATGTAATGTCTTCAACAATTTTATGTTATGTACATTGGAAGTTAAACACATTATATATGCATTAATATTATTAAATCTAATTTTAATCACTATGCATTTTATAATTAATATATTCTTCCTTTTGAGCTCGCTAATCTATGCCAAAAATTCACATAGCTTTGAGGCTTCCACGATATAATTTTTGTTTTGACAACCTATTTATAAAACCCCTATTTTATTTCGAATTACATATATGATTATACATGTATATTTATATATCCATTATATAAATTCCTGGATTTATTTGTTATCGTTTGTATCTTTTCAATATGATTTATTTTCTATGAATAAAATCTACCATAAGAAATTTTTTCTACCCTAGCATCCACTAAGCTATAATTCTAATTTTGAAAAAAAATTTGTTTTCCTTGGCCCCTTGCAGATTAGTTGTTTTTATATAGGCAACACAATGTTTTTTGGTCCTAACAATCACTTTTGTTCTTTGTTTGCTGTTACATTCGTAAAGATTAACAATTTAGATTTATAAAACAACTTCATTATGAACATGATATATTTACCTATAAGAATAGATTAGCGGCCGCTAGGATGCAATGAGTAGATAACCTTCGTATGTAAAAACTTGTTTTTATAGATTCTTAGTCACAATTTTGATTTTCTATATTTTTCATAAATGTAAAATAATTATGCAAAAATCTTGTAAGAAGTAGAAAAAACTATGCGTATACCTATATAACATATTAAATATACGCATTTTACATGTATATTTATGTATCCATTATATAAATTCCATATTTATTTATTATCTTTTATAGATTTTCAATATGATTTCTCCTGTATGAATACACTCTACACAAAAAAAGTTGCATGCAGTAGCACGCCCGTTAGGCTATAATTTTTATTTAGAGAAACCATTTATTTGGTGTTAGCAATCACTTTTATTGTTTTGTCTCCTGTTATCTATGCAAAGATTAAGAATTTGGATTCATAACATAGCTTCATTATGAACATGATATATGTACCTTTAAGAATAGCTTAGCACCTGCTAGGGTGCAATGAGTAGATTACGTTGTATTTAAAAACTTGTAGTATAACTTCTAGGTCACTAGTCCAAGTTTCTTTTCTTGTCCTAAATGTAAAAAATATTCTGCCAAAATTTCATAAGAAATATAGAATTATAGACGTATAGCTGTGTAACACATGAAAAACACATGATCCTAAATGTACACAACTTCATTATGAACATGATATATTTGCCTTTAAGAATATCTTAGCAACCGCTAGTGTACAATGAGTTCAAGTCTATACTTATACTATTATATAAATTCCAGATTTATTTTTTACCATTTATATAAGATCATTTTTGAATAGAATCTACATGAAAAATGTTTCCTACTCTAGCTACCGCTAGGCTATAATTCTTATTTGGATGCAATCTTTATTTACCTTTGTGGAATCGCGAATAAGTGGATTTTTTAATAGGAAACACACTTTTTTGGGTGAAGCAATCAATTTTTTATTTGTCTCGTGTTAAATACACAAAGAATAACTATTAAATTCATAACACAACTACATTATAAAAATAATATATTTACTTTTAAGAATAGCTTAGTGACCACTATAATCTATCTAGCTAGGATTCATCGGGTATATCACAGTGTATCTAAAAAAGCTTTTTGTAAATCTTCATGGTAACTTGTCCACTAGGTTAGCCCAAGATATAAAATTAATACCTTACGGTTAGTTGGATTAAACAAATTAAATTAAATTTACAGTTTGAGAGTTAAGCGGGCACTAGGTACTTACACACTATAATATTATTGAGAGCTTAGTGGGTAGGTTATAATCTATTCAATTCAATATATCCGAAAAAAATGATATTTATCACAAAGAAGATGCAAACAAGATGTGCTTAGTTGAATTGTTTTAAGATTTTAAATTAGCTTATGACACACATAACATAATAGTTGGATCTTAGAATAAATTTATGTATTAAGAGCTTAGTGGCCGCTAGGTTAAATAAACATATTATTTGGGTATTCAATTATAAGGTTATGCGAAACATAATAATATGATCTCAGTGAATACTTGTATGATTAACTAAAATTAAATTCAACATAGTTAGGTTATGAGCTTAGTGGACGCTAGGTATTTAAACAATATATTATTTCGACAGAAAGAGTCATTAGAATTTAAAAACTAAAGAAAGACATATTGAGTTAAGTTTTCGTTAATATATTTTGTTTCTGCTAGGTTATGCTAACTTCAACAACCTATGATAGTAGGATAATATTTGAAGATGCACTAACAACAAATATTTGTGTATTAAATTAGTATCACAAACATGATATGTCGAAGATGCAAACAATATGTTTTTAAGAAATTAAATTAAGATGATTTTAAATAAATTAAGATATTTTGCTTAGTGCCTGCTAGGTTACACTACCACATAATCATTGGAACCTAGTGGTGGTTAGGATTTAATAAACTAAATGAAGGTATTAAGAGCTTAACGGCTGCTAGGTTATGCCACACCATATTAAGGGTATTTAATTTGCTAGGTTATGTATCGAAAACATGATATGTATCAAAAAGAAAATACAAACAAGATGTGTATAAATAAGTTGAATTTATCATATGATTTTAATATTTTAAATTAAGATATTTTGAGCTTAGCACTAGCTAGGTTATGCTACCACATAATCATTGGTATCACAAAAAATAGTGATGGTTAGGATTTCCTAAACTAAATTAAGGTCTTAAGAGCTTAGAGGCCGCTAGGTTATGCCACAACATATTATTTGGGTATTCAATTTTCTAGATTATGTATCGCAAAAATGATATATATCACAAAGAAGATGCAAAAAATATGTGTATAAATTAGTTGAATTTATTGTATGATTTTAAGATTTTAAATTAAGATATTTCAAGCTTAGCGCCCACTAGGTTATGCTACAACATATTCGTTGGAACCTTGCAGTGATTAGGATTTAATAAACTAAATTAAGGTATTAAGAGCTCAATAGGCGCTAGGTTATGCCACAACATATTATCGCTAGGTTATGTATCATAAACATGATATGTATCACAAAGAACATGCAACCAAGATGTGTATAAATTAGTGGAATTTATTGTATGATTTTGATATTTTAAATTAATATATTTTGAGATTAGCACTTGCTAGGTTATGATACCACATAATCGTTGGAACCTAGCAGTGGTTAGGATTTAATAAACTAAGTTAAGGTTTTAAGAGATTAGCGGATGCTAGGTTATGCCATAACATATTATTTGGGTATTCAATTCACTAGGTTATTTATTGAAAACATGATATGTATCACAAATAATATGCAAAAAATATGTGTATAAATTAGTTGAATTTATCATATGATTTTAATATTTCAAATTAATATATTTCAAGCTTAGCGCCCTCTAGGTTATGCTACCACATAATTGTTGGAACCTAGGGGTGATTAGGATTTAATAAAATAAATTAAGGTATTAAGATTATGCCAAAACATATTATTTGGGTATTCAATTTGCTAGGTTATGTATCACAAACATGATATGTATCGCAAAGAAGATGCAAAGAAGATGTGTTTAAATTAGTTGAATTTATCGTATGATTTTAATATTTTAAATTAAGATATTTCGAGCTTAGCACCCGCTAGGTTATGCTACCACATAATCATTGAAACCTAGCTTTGGTTAGGATTTAATAAACTAAATTAAGGTATTCAGATCTTAGAGGCCACTAGGTTATGCTACAACATCTTTTTTGGGCATTCAATTTGCTAGGCTATGTATCACAAACATGATATGTATCGTAAAGAATATGAAAAAAGTATGTGTATAAATTAGTTGAATTTGTCATATGATTTTAAGATTTTAAATTAAAATATTTTGATCTCAGCACCTACTAGATTATGCTACCACATAATCATTGGAACCTAGTGTTGGTTAGGATTTAATAAACAAAATTAAAGTATTAAGAGCTTAGCGTCCACTAGGTTATGCCACAACATATTATTTGGGTATTTAATTCGCTAGGTTATGTATCGCAAACATGATATATATCGTAGAGAAGATGCAAACAAGATGTGTATAAATTAGTTAAATTTATCGTATGATTTTAATATTTTAAATTAAGATATTTTGATCTTAGCACCCACTAGGTTATGCTACCACATAATTGTTGGAACCTAGTGGTGGTTAGGATTTAATAAAATAAAATAAGGTATTAAGAGCTTAGCAACCACTAGGTTATGCCACAACATATTATTTAGGTATTCAATTTGCTAGGTTATGTATCACAAAGAAGATGCAAAAAATATGTATATAAATTAGTTGAATTTATCATATGATTTTAAGATTTTACATTAAGATATTTTGAGCTTAGCACTCACTCGGTTATGCTACCACATAATCATTGGAACCCAGCGATGGTTAGGATTTAATAAACTAAATTAAGGTATTAAGAGCTTAACGGCTTCTATGTTATGCCACAACATATTGTTTGGGTATTCAATTCGCTAGGTTATGTATCACAAACATGATATGTATAGCAAATAAGATATATAAATTAGTTGAATTGATTCTATGATTTTAAGATTTTAAACTAGGATATATTGATGATAAGTCTTCAAAAAATAGTACATGAGGAACCAATCCATGATAAGTCTTCCAACAATGGACTCCCATGATGATTTCAAGCAACTTATCGTACTAAATATATGCCAAAAAATGGGGAAGACTATAATCAACTTCACTTCACCCACATATACTTCATATATCTATACACTTCATTATACAGACAACCATTCCAAACCTTGATAAAAAATTAAATAAAAATGAATCTAGGAAATATTAGGACATTTGGCCTCTCGGATCCACCTCATTGATGATATCGACATCCATGTCACATTTACTCTGATCAAGGAGGAGGAAAAATTGACACAACATTCCAACATTTTCACTTTAGCGCCAACGGGGAGTTCTATACCCTGATTTTATGCAACTACCTCCAGACCATGCGCAATCGTCTACATCCCCCGCGTCAAGGCATGGACATGATACTAAAGGCTGACTAGATGATATTCCAACTTCTCATTCTTCTTATGTAAGATAAACTGCCTTGAAGAGTTAGACAATATGTTTTTCACACTCAACCCTTGCGCCATGTCAAATAATTCCTCCGCCATTTGGACTGGTTCAGGTCAAGCATTAGCTTCTACATGCTCTCAAAAATATCACCATCATATTCTTCTTTGAATCATTCCATGATTGACCAAACCTTCTCGAGCCGATTCCACATAGCTACGTTACGAATTTTCTTGTCAATCCAAGAAGTAAATGATTCCCAAGCATCCTTTCCTATCATAGCTCTCCACCTCTTCCTGTTAGGACCACACTCCATGAAACCAAAGAAACCACAAGCACCCCTGTCACTATCGTAGAGAGACAAGAAACAAAACAAACAAAAATAAAAAGAGGAAATGGGTGAGTGAAATGTCTAGTAACTTGGCCCAGATATAAAGCCATCAATGCACATAACACACAAAAGGAGGTAAGTTTGAGGGTACCGAAGTTCATTGATTAGATATTCTAATCATAAATATCATGCTTCCCATTAAAAATATTAAATATCTGAATCCATCTTACATCTCACATGTGTATAACCCTTAATCGATTTCTTCTATCGCATGAATGCAATCTATCGATTTCATAAATAACCATTAAAGCCGCACATCCTCTTGTCATCACCAAAAATGTTACCCCTCATAATAATCTAATTTTTTTTATTAAAATCTTATAAGTCACTACGTTTTGACAAATTAAAGTAGTTTTTATCTTATCAACCTCTAAGTTAATCAACCACGTTAACTTTGGAGAAATGTATAACAATCAATATTTGTATAAACTAGTCAACTTTATTGTATGATTTTAAGATTTCAAATTAATATATTTCAAGCCTAATAGCCCGCTAGTTTATGCCACCACACAATATATGTAGCCTATAGGTGGTTAGGATTTAATAAATTAAATCAAGATATTTTTAAATTATCCGCTAGGTTATGCCACAACATAATATTTGGATCTTAGCAGTCTCTAGGTTTCAACAAAAGAAAGTAAGAACTTAAGAATATAATATTTTGAGCTAAAAAGTCAATAGTATTTAACAAACAAAAGAAATACATTTTGAGTCCAATGTCCTCTAGGTTATGCTTAAACATAACTTGAAACTTTATATTGTAAACTTAGCAGTTGCTAGGTTTTAACAAAATAAATTACGTTGTTTTGAGCTTAGCGACCTCTAATATTATCAATGACATTAAATTTGGAGATCTTTATAGAAATCAAGAATAGTATAAATTAGTTTAATTTTTTGTATGAATTTAAGATTTAGAATTAAGATATTTCGAGCTTAGCACCCGCTAGGTTATGCCACCACATAATATTTATAGACTATAAGTGGTTTCAAATATTTTGAGCTTAGCAGTTGATAGCTTATGCCACAAAATTTTATTTGGAGATTAAATTTGCTAGGGTTCAATAATTCATAGTTATGATATTTTACAACAATTAACAAACTAAAGGATGATATTTTGTACTTAGCAGACGCTACTTTAAATAAAGACATAATATATGGAGGTTATGGTCGATAGGATTAAACAAATTAAATTGACATATTTTGAACTAAGTGCGGATTAAGTACTTACATAATATATTATTTTGAGAATAGTGGTTGTTATCATTTAACATGTTATTGAATGATATTTTGAGCTTAGCATCCACTATATTATGACACAACATAATATTTGGTGCTTAACACTCACTAGTTTTAAACAAAAGAAATAAGATATTATTATCTTGGTTGTCGACGGGTTATTCCAAAACACAATATCTTGGATCTTAATGGTGACTGAGATTTAGGAAATTTGAATCAACGTAGTTTGAGCTTAGTGGCTGACTAGGTACTTAAACAATATATTATTTTGAGCTCAAAATAAAATAGAAGTTAACAAACAAGGGGAACGATATATTTTGATCTTTGCGTGACCGCTAGGTTTTTCCACAACATGTTACTTGGTGATTTCATCACTAGGGTTTAATAATTCATAATTAAGATATTTTACATAGCATCTAAAAAATTAGAGCATGTTTTATAATAAAGTAGGATAATGTGATTTGAGAAGCTGTTAGGTAATACCAAGACATAAAATTTGGAGCATAGTGATCTTAAGAATGTAAGAAAACTCATTAAGCTATTAGGATATTAGCCACAACTACCATATGACGAAACATAAAACTATTTGGAATTAGAGTAAAAGTGGGTTTTCCCAAATGACCCACATACTTGCATAAAAAATCCATCACGACTAGATATTACAATGAAAAAAGAAGAGAAAAGTCTCGTATGCAGAAAAAAAACTAAAAATTCCCAAACTGGACAAAGCCAAATTAAATTTTATGGATATTTATGAGAGTAGTTTTTTCATCCTTAACATCAGCATTAGGGATTCCTTAAACCAGAACATCCACTAACTTAATGTGTTCCAGGAAGTCTTCGTTGATTTTAAACCAAGTCATGGTCATGTGGCTTTTCCATTCCTTGATAGTAGACACTGAGTGTAACATAATCTTCACTAGCCTCATGCGGATTAGGAGAGATATTCTATAAATGCTCCTTGTGTTCCGAAGCTGTAGCGGGGAGCCAATTTTCTCTTATAGATGAAAATTAGGTTAGACTAAGGAGAGATCCTACAACACATGGCATTTTTGAGTTCATAATAACTTCCATGTAAAATGAGGGAGGGAAGCCACACATGCTTCTGTGATCAAGTGATTTGAGTCATTTTTAGCCATTACAATGTTCGTGGAGATGAGAGGAGAATTCAGAGACATGTCGACAAGAGGTGGAGAGGATGTAGATGTCAGGTCCAAAATTAGTTTAGAGACATTAAGAGAGTTCTCTGAGGGGTATGAAGGGTTAAGAGCTACTAGTGAAGATGACGGAGACCCAAGATCAAAAGAATAGGGGGATACCACTAGACCGCTTTGGCTAATGATAATGATGTATAAATCAGAGTCTGAAGGGAGATGAAGATAAAAACAGAAATGAAAGAATGGTTACAGAAGAGGAGGGGGACACATGCTTCTTTCCTAGCTTCTAGGGGAAGTGCAAGATTTATTTTTGGGAGGCTATCATTTTAAAGAGAAAATAAAAAGGGCCTTAGACCTTCATTTTCTCAAACCATTTTAAGGGACCTCTCAAGTGATTGAAATAGAACATCCACAAATTTTACCTCCTAATCATGTTGAAGATGCACAAGAAAAAAAATATGAGGTCCATAGATCACTTTGTAGCGTCACTCAAGTGTGAAGTACCTTCTTAATTGGTCAAAAACCCTATCCCAAGGTTGTGGAAGTGAGTCTCACTCATAGCCTGAGTGATACATTGTCAAATTTTCACCAAGACACAAGAAATCATCCATCTCCTCATGAATCGAGTGTTTAAAATAAATGTCTCCCTCCGTGGGAAGCCCCGTCATAGCTGTAATGGACTCTATCAAAATATATTTTTTATCTTCCCCACTTTGAATCTTCTTTTCTTCTAGGTTTCCAGCACACTATTGGTCACTCAGATAGAGTGACCAAAAAATATTTCCATAAACAACGTAACACCACCATCATGGAAAATATTGCATACTACCAGGTCGGCCTTGACCTCTTCATAGGAAGAAGGCTTAATGCATTTGATGGTGCCATCCATTGTGAATAGGGCTATTATGACAGTGATTTCCAAAGGCCCAATATAGATGATGCTTAAATAGAGATGTCGAGCACCTTCATTATAATCTTCAACACGTGTCTCCAATATTTCTAATTGAAATCTATTGTAATTAGTAATAGTCATTAATTTCTCCCATCCATCACATGAACGCAATCTATAAATGCCATAAATGCCCAAAAAACCCAAAAATGTTGTATCCTCTTGCCATCACTAAAATAGTTTATGCCTCAACATAACCTAACAAATTTTACTATAATCTTAGTTAATGTTTAGCCAAACACAACATTAATTAGTTAATGTTCTTGTAATTACTGCATTTAGTGCAGGTTGAAGGTTTGAATGTTAGTGATAATAGATGTATTTAGCTAATATATATTGTAAAGGAATAATATACAAAAAAATTAAGAAATGTGAAATAAATAACATTCCTAGACATGATTTCATGTTATATAGATTATCAGACAACAAATCATAAAGCAATCTATTATTATAATTTCTTTATTAACACATCTATTTGTTACATTTAGGTTCTCCAAGGTTGTTCATTCTACGCATGGAAATGAAGTGGGTAAGCACAAAGATGTTACAGGGAGCATAATAAACACTTGTGATGGGAATTTGTTTGTGATATTTGGTGAGGTGATTTCAATAAGCACTCTTTGAATGGAATGAGATGGGGATGGTGTTGTCTTGAAAAATAATTACATCCCCATGAGTCCTCTCTATCTTGGGGTTTTATTTTTTCAATGGAGAGTAGCATGTTTAGTTCAGACCAAGATACATTTAAATGTAAATACAATCATATGTACATGGAAATAATAATATGATTATTGGGTTTGTGTTCTCTTACATGTACAATTATAGGTACATGACATGAAAATTATGTTGTTTCATCTTTTAACTAGCCTCATGGATGTTAAAAGTTATTATATTGAACCCTTACATGACTTCAGACTGGTGTGGGTATATATATTAGCTTGAATCAAGATTGTTTTGTTGCAGGTATAGTCAGAAGTTTGTTGTTTATATTACTTCAAGTGTAGTGGTCACTTTCATTTAACAAGTTACTGAATGAGATTTTGAACTTAGTGTCCGCTAGCTTATGACAAAACATAATATTTGGATCTTCGCGGTCTCAAGGTTTCAAAAAAATAAAGTGAGATATTATTTTGATTTTAGTGGTCACTGGGATTTAACAAATTAAATCAACCTAGTTTGCTCTTAGTGGCTGAATGTATTTGAATTATATAATATTTCGAGCTAAAGAGTCACTATCATTTAACAAGCTAAAGAAAGACATATTTATTTTAGTTTTCGCTAGTATCTCTAGTGTTAATATCATAATGAACTTCCACTTGGTTGGAGGATTGAATTGATATACCAAAAAATGGTAAGTAGTTTGGGATTGAAGTGAAATTTGTAACCTATTTTTTAAATTTGTTACTACTCAAACAGAAGTGCAACTAGCGTCATGGATATTAAAATTTCTTATTATTTGAAGGATTGAAATATTTGTTAATTACTACAAAATGCCTTTTATTTTGTACTTATAATATGTGTTGTTTGAATGAAAAAATATTGAACATGTTTCTAAAATATTTTGATGTCTTTTAAATGTCCTAGATCAATTGTTTTCATAAAAACACTTTCCTTACATGCATTGATGGAGATGAATGACTACAACGATTAAGTATAACACCTGGCATACCAATTATTGGACCAAACATATTCATTTTCAAAACATATGTTGTCTTGCAAAGGATTTCTGGAGGAAAAATTGGACTAAGGATTTACTCCCCAAGGTCAACAAGATGAAGTCCGCATGCCTTAACTGGAATTGAATTGTAAATATTGGAGGATGAAAATTATATTATTTGAAATA
Organism: Taxus chinensis; assembly: GCA_019776745.2. Taxonomy (NCBI): domain Eukaryota; kingdom Viridiplantae; phylum Streptophyta; class Pinopsida; order Cupressales; family Taxaceae; genus Taxus; species Taxus chinensis. The sequence continues at coordinate 552,242,956 of CM034149.1, forward strand.
TTTTCTACTTACTACAAAATAATTTTTATGTTGTACTTATAATATGTTGTTGTTTGAGTGAAAAATATTGAACATGTTTCTAAAATAATTCAATGTCTTTTAAACGTCCTAGATCAATTGTTTTCAAAAAAATGATTTTTCTGCATACGTTTATGGAGATCAATTACTACAATTCTTAAGTATAACACCTAACATATCAGTTCTTGGACCAAAAATATTCATTTTCCAAACATATCGAACGTATGTTGTCTTACAAAGGGTTTGTAGAGGAAAATTTTTCTTAAGGATTTAAGCACCAATGTGCACATGATTTTCTGGTTTGTTGTTCAAAACAAGATTTTAACCCTTGAAAATGTGAGAAAGGATACAATTAATAGTTGACCCATAAGCAATATCCTTAAAGATACAAAATAAAATTTGTTGAAAGAGTTTAATAAATGTAATTATTCATAGGACTAGAAAGGGTAATAAATGTGTAAATTATCTTGCCAAATTGGGGGCTAAAGGTAGTAATTTTAAAGTGTGTGAGAGGGGAGATGATATAACCAATTTTATTAATCTCATTAATAACATTAAGTATTGATTTTCCAGCGGTTATTTTCCCTTGTTGGGATGTCATCCTTGTACTTATGGTTAGAATATTTACACGTGCTGGATATATTGTGGGATTTGTATTAATTTTTCTCTTACGATTCATTTTGGTGAGTATTTCTTCCATTTTCAATCTTAGTGAAATAAAACCATGGGAGGTGGTCATTCGAGAACCAAGCCCACAAGTTATGGTGCCCTGAAGGACAACCCCTCCTTGTGGCGCATTCTAAAAAATTAGGGGGTTTAGGAATTTAATATAAAAAATCATGGGGTATGATCCTTATCTTGTGCTGGAGTTTGGTTGAGCATGGAACAATGGCAACATGGTGATCCATGACATAGAAATTTAGGTTTCAAAGGATTTGATAGTTTAGGCTATTGGAATGGAGATGGAGGGCTTAAAGATATTCAAATTCCGCACCAGATGCAAGCATGAAATTGAGACTTTCTTTTGCGGTAAAGAAATGGTTTACCTACTAGTAGACAATATATCTAGATTCTGCATCCCTAATATTTTGAATATAGTCTTCCTCCACCTTATGAGGTGCATTAATCTCGAAGAGAATTATAGAAAGGTATTTACTCACCATCTTACTATGCTTACTATGTTTAGGCATAAGATTGCTATGAGTGTTTCACCATTTTCTTTATGGATTTGACGAAACAAATAAGGGTAGAAAGGAAAAGGAGGAATATCTTGTTGCAATTGTCAGTTGGAAGATTATGCGTGCATTCTGACTTCTCGATCCAATTCTGAATTGTGTGAGCTTCCTTTTGGCTAGGAGGAACTACCTGAAATAAAAAATCAAGACCACACAACATAGTTAACCAGATAAAGGTTAGTGGGATTACCTAGCGTGAGCTAGATCCAGGAAGTGTGATACTTCCTCGACAGTTGTCAATCCACTAGTTTAATACAACATAAATGTAATACAAGATTGTAATATGAATCAATGATATCCTACTATAGCTGGCATGATTTAGGTATCATCATCCAAATACAATAAGCAAATTTAATATAACAAGCTAGGTTATGATCAAATCTGTAAGTAAGGGGAGGTAGTCAAGGTTCTGGAACAGGTTAGGGTCATATTCTTGGTAGCTTGGGTTACTTAGATGTGGGTTATTAGGTTTCTGTTATTGGCAGGATTATCTAAACATAGAGACCGACATGTCAGTCAAGTATGACCGATGATTGTTTAGAGAGAACCAACGACAGTTTATGGGTGACCGGAATCGGTGATATAGGCGGGATGGTACAAATTTAGTGAAACTTGGTTTTGGGGGTTTGTCCTCAAATTGAAAAGAGATGGTAAGGAGAATGCTTAGGTCTGTGAAGGTGTTGGGGGTACTCAAAGATATCCAGGAATCGGGGTACAAGTGATCAAATGACTTTTGGATGGTGGAATGTTTTGATTCACATGCAGGTAAGATTAGTGGGATAAAAAATGTAAATAGAGGTTGATAAATAGAAGTGAAGAAAATTTATAAACTGAATAAAAATGAAATGATGCAGGTTATAAACACACTTACTGGTGTTACAGGTTTGATGGTTGGATGTTGATGATGGTTAATCTGTGAAATAATTATCGGTGTCATGGCAGAATGCTTCCCAGAATGCTACCGTGAATGTAAATACCTTTGGATCAGTCTTGGTGTTGGCTATGGCTGTCTGGAGGCTGTGAAAAGGGGTCTGGTTCTTTGCTTGTATGCAGATCTCCTTCGTTCCAAAACTTGAAAATGTGGCTCAACCTTCCAAATAGGGTTACCAAAGTGAATATATGATAATCGATGATGGTTTAGGGTGACCGGCGTTGGTTTCAAGTTGACCGGCGTTGGTTAAGGTGGGAAATCCTAGGTTTACTAAAAATGGCATAGATCTTGGAAATACTTTTGGGGTCATCTCTGTCTATTCTTGTCGGATCAAAATAGAATGTTATGTTTTAATAAGTGGGAATTTGGTTATAGGGAGAATAGTCATGTGATTTTAGGGTTGAACTAAGTCTTAGTTAATTAAGGTAGGTAGGACTAAGTCTTAGTTAGTTATGGTGAGTGAATGCTGAGTCCTAGTAATGGAGGAAAATATGCTAAAAATAGGTTTGTGATGAGGTGTCTAGGTGAGGTGGTGGGCTAAGGTGTCTAGGTAAGATGGAAATTAGTTTTAATTAAGATAACTGAATAATGAATATTGTGAGCATGGGTATTCATTTAATTGTAAATAATTAAGAATTAATATTAATGTGGGGTAAAAGGGTCATGGTTAGTTGAATATGTTTAAGTTGGCTATTCGAAAAGGGACCAAGGGGAGTGTGACACAATTTTGGTATCTGACATTTTGCCCCTTTGTGTTGCATAGCTTGTATTGGTAAGCGACACTGAAAAAAAAATAGGGAGTGATTGCCCCATGTGTGGGTGAAGGTGATCCCTCTCAAACCAGGGACATTGAATGAGGCGTAATACATAATCAATGAGTGGTTTGAAAAATGTGTGGTCGGTGAAGAAAGGTGGGTAAGGGTCTGAGTACTATGGGACAAGGCTGATGGTCAACTCGGGTAATAGGTAATAGGCATGAGGTCAAACTCAGGCTCATGGGTAATGGCAATCAAATGCACGCACACATATAGATTGTAACACGGGTACTAGGTTGAAGAGCTTGCAAACTCTACATTGTCTAAGGTCGATAGGTTTATCCAAGCAAGGGTGAGGTGATTCAGGTATCAAAGGTATAGGATATGGTCCGAAAACACAACGTAGGTCAAGTGTAGGAATGTTTAGGTATATTTCTGGTACACCAAAGGTTTAGTCAGGATCAATGGCACGGACAATAGGCAAGATATGGTTGTTAGGCTAAAACAACATAGGTAACAAGCATCACAAGGTATAGTGAGTACATAAGGTCAATGGCCACACCAAGTAGGCTAGGTCCAAGTAAATAGGTCATGGCATGGGTAAGGCCAAAGTATAGGTAAAATAACAAATCCCAAGATGTAACAAAGGAAATGTAGGGGTAGTGTGGGCTCGTAGGTATGGTTCCATAGGTGTTTGGAATGATAAAAGGTGTGTGATCACTAATGGTTGTGGGGAAGTAAAAGGAAGATTAGCAAGGCCAAATAGTTACAAGAGTTTACTGATGCCGGTTATAGGATGAATGGACGTCAGTTGGATAGGGAACAAATATGACTAGACGTCGGTCAGGTCGGGTTGGGTTTATATAAAATAAAAATTCTATATTTTACAGAATCATTGTTGCGTTGTGACTTTAGAGAAAACGACAAAGCCATTTGACCTTTTGCATACCTTTCCGAGAGAGAAGGACAAGGCATCGTACCGGGATGAGGTGAAGAGTATGAGTTGGTGACAAGAGCTAGTAGACGGGTCCAATGAGAGTCAGTGTGGTTGATTGTGATTTGTTGAAGGTGAGATGTGGATTAGGACATGGCACAGGTAGGAGACGGCTTGGGTGGGCCACAGGTACAGTGGTCCAGACGTACCACCACGACTGATATAACTGAGATGAGGTAAGATTTGATCCCATTTGATACGCTTGTTAGTTGAAAGAGTTTGTAGAAATTGGTTTGAGTAGAACCATAGTTTGGGGTAGGAATTAAATTTGAATTTAGAAGTAAATTTGATGAAATGGGAAAGGTAAGAAGTCCAATGTGGGTCAAATATGGGTAGGGGGAAAGCTAGTGGAGGTTTGGGTAGGATAGGGTAGCTTTATAGGTTAATATGGTCAAATTTGTGAAAAATGGGGGAGGGTTTTTTAGGGTTTGGTCAGCACAACAATGACTGACATCGGTCAAGGGTAGTCGACATCGGTCAACCAGAGCTAACACCAGTTAAAATAGTAGTTGACCAATGCTGGTCATGATGGACTGATGTTAGTCACTAGTGATCGATGTTGGTTGGCTTTTGAGGAAAAATGTGTCAAGGTAAATTTATGGTGGGAGTTAAAGAGAAAGTGAGGTAGTGAGGTATAAATGTAAGTGTGTTGAGAATAGGTAGAGTAAAAGGTACATATGATACGAGTTGAGGGGTGGGGAAGTGGAATGGGGGAAAGTGGTAGGTCATTAGGGTTGCGAGGAAATAAATAATAAGATTTTTGGGAATAGGTTAGTTAGGTAAGTGATATGTTAGGTATGGTCAAGATTTAATAATGGTGTGGTTTTTTGGGTGTAGGCTAGGGACTAGTTGTGAATAAGAGACATGGTACGGCCTCTATTATCAGTGGTACAAGGGAGCATGACAGTAGAAGAGTGGTGGTATGTTATAGATGTCAGCCTTATTAGGGTAGGAAAATATAGGTACATAGTTCGGGAGCTGAGCTTGATGGTTGCACTCATCAACAGATGGGATTCAGTGACCAACACATTTCATCTTCCAACGAGTGAGATCATAGTCACCCTAGATGATGTGTACATGATCTTATGGTTACAGATAGTGGGGACGTAGATTTACTCTATTTCTTTAGAGGCATCATAGGAACTGATGTTTATGGTGTTTGGAGAGGGGATGTTAGAGACGAGGTTTCATAGCACGAGCCTTAGATATGGAGACATGTATGTAACCCATCCTGGGGAGATGAGATTAGTGGTCTTGATTATGGATGCATTGTGTTGTTTTTCACTACTAGATGTGGAGGGTGGGCGATTCCCATGGGAACTGATTGGGGTTCTCCATGACATGATGGAGGATAGGACCCATTTTTCTTGGGCACCAGCATACTTGGTGCAGTTATATAGGGAGTTATGGGCCTAAAGGTGATTATGGAGGTTTATCTTGTGTTGTACCTTTCTGCTTCACTTTTAGGCATACGGGGACTTCTGGGCATATGAGAAAATCAGAGGTTTGGATTGTGTTTGTACCATATGTATTTGATGTGAGATTTGTTTGAGTTGACTATAGTCATTGGGTTCCTATTGTTGGAGAGCACATGTCTTCTCGGGATACACATGATTTAGCATACTACCAGCGTATATTAGAGGGGTTATCCAAAGTGGACATTATTTAGAGGTCGTATGTGGGCTTCCCTTCCTACAGGTAGATGAAAATAGAGTTGGATGAGCTGTAACTTCTCAGATGGATAGAGGGGCACTATTCTAGAGAGAACGAGATGATACCCATTGATAGGGTTTGATGGCAGTTTAGGCTACCCCAGGATGTGCCTCCACCATTTCCTCGGTATAGGAGAGACAACATGGAGAGGCTTATGCCTCTACCATAGATGATTGTGTCAATAGGGTAGGAGGAGTAGGTAGTAGACTAGTGGATTGATGATGCCAGAGTTATAGATAGATACATGTGGTGGTCAATGCAGCTATGAGAAGCACCACAGAGGCTAGGGTAGGCAGACATGGTGAACCTTATAGTTCAAAGGAATACACTGTAGGGATAGGTGGCCACCTTACAGGCCCATATTATAGGTTTACATAGGCATTTGATAGGGTCACATGCGAAGGTTGCCACATTACAAACACAGGTAGTAGGTTTACAAGGCTAGTTGGCCACTGCACATACACAAATTGTTCCCTTATAGGCCCATGTCACAACATAGGTAGCACCTCAGGCTCCAAGGAAGGGTCTCATGGTACATACATCAGTGAGACAGGTTCTCATGGTACAGATAGGAGGGTAGGGTGCACATATATAGGGGCCAAGACCACCAGTAGCAGGATAGGGTTCACAAGTTTCTACGAGACCCATGACACCACCACAGATAGTGTTGATGGCTAGATTCAGGGATGCCCTAGATGAGGCTAGGTACTATGAGGATCATTTGACTACTGCTTAGATAGATGTCCCTTCCTATGCAGAGTAAATGGTACATTAGGCCTCAAATGAGAGGACCAAATCTCATGCACATAGTGTAGAGAGTATAGGGGGTTGATGAGCTCATAGATAGGGTCAAGGAGAGGCTACCAGCTCATGGAGTCTGAACACAATTGTAGTCCAGGAAGAGATAAGGGCTAGATCTATAGAGGTATAAAGATGGTGGCAGGGTATAGAGCTAGGGGAGATGAGGAGGAGAAATATTATACCAGCATGGATATCAGGTGGGGTGATGATTAGTCACCATATAAGGTTAGAATATAGATTTTTGTATATTGGTGATTCATACCGGCCTACATGCTGAAGATAGCGATGATGTACACGAGATTTTTGTGATTTTTTATTATTATACCATCTTGCATGCCGAAGATGTTGATACTTTATATGAGAGGCACATGTATTGATTATGCTTCTATGCACATATGTATGAATACGTAGATTCATATGATTTATATATAGAGATGGTGATATTTGTGGTATGATGTTGTGTTTATGTTGTAAAATTTTCATTGTTATATGTATATGGGTGGAAACCAGGTGGATTAGGCATGGTGGAGTCAGGTCACTTAGGTATGCTTGAGTTAGGTCATTGAGGAATGGTGGAGATAGGTTAATTAGGCATGTTTGAGTTAGTTCATTGAGGAATAGTGGAGTTAGGTTACTTAGGCATGTTTAAGTTAGGCCATTGAGGCATGGTGGAGTGAGGTCAATTTAGAAATGGTGGAGTCAATTTGGTTTAGGCATGATGGAGTCTTGTTTTTAAGTTTGATTTAATATCCAAGTTATTGGTAACATGGTAAATAAATGATGAGTTATATGTATGTTATGGTGTAGATTTCCAAAATATTTGATATTATGGAAATGTGAAATGATTGATTGGATGTTTTTATGATGTGATAACAAGGTAGATATGTATGTTTGTAAAAATTTCCAAGTGTTGTAGAAAATGGAAACTAAAATAGAATATGAATAGGAAAATGGGGGGAAATAGGATAGGGTAAAGAGTGGTCAACCTAACCTCCAAGGGCCCAATTCCGTAGGAGTGTTACCTACATAGCCTTGGTGAAAAATGGGCCTCAGGTCGATGTCATTCTCCCATAAGCTAGGGAATAATATGGTGAATTATAGGAATGGGTTCGTAGGTTTTAGGTATAATTGTTCTTGGTCATAGGCATGGTTGAGTCTTAGGTGATAGGCATGGTGGAGTCTTAGGTGATAGTGGAAAGCTTTTGAAATGTAGGTGTCGATGGTCTAGTCTTGTATAAGGTGATCAATAAGTACTGAATAAGGTGAATGGTAAGAGGTGGTAAAAGATCCACTTAATTGATAAGAACCTTAATGAGTCTACCATACCCAAGATGGGCTTATGAACATAAGATCCTAAAGGCATTGCATTATGTACTATACTATGGGTGAAGAAAGTCACATGATCACAAAATTTCGTAGTTATGTCGAGTCCCTTGAGTAAATAGGAAATTAGGGTAGAAAGGAAATGAGGTGAAAATGGGTGGTTTAGCGTAACTTAATATACAACAACATTCTTATCTAGCAAGAAAACCATGATAAAAAAATAAGCAAGTCCATGAAAAAAGTTATCATTTTCTTCATTTGCTTTTGTTTTTTTCATAGATCGATTGATGCAGGAAGTCTATATGGGATGAGTATATTATCTCCTTGAGGTCTTCATGAATCTGATTGATGTGGGAATCTTATGAATTTTTTTTTTGAAATGACTCTATATAGCTGTCCTTCAAGGGATCAATATATTTATAACAACAATGTAGAGAAAAGAGGTGTCCTTTTTTAGGGAGTCATCTTTTTGCTATAAGTTTGACTCAAGGAGTTGAATCCCATTTTGTTTTTGGACATTTAAGTCATGGAAAAGACTATAGAGGAAGATTAGGTTCTTTTTTAGAAGACAAAACCATAGTACATAGAGGTTAACTTATGAAAGAGATGGTTTCAAGTGATGAATGACCATGGGATTCCATCTTTGAAAAATACAAAAATTATCCATGAGCATCATGATATGAGTAGAGCCATGGTACTCATATTGAAGATAAGGCTAAAAGGTGAAGGGTAATCACATGATTCTTGTTTAGTCATTAATCTCAAAATGGCTAACATGGAAGGTGAACGGTGCTCAAGGGATGAAAGGTCAATAGACAGAAGGTGATATAGGACTAGATTTCAAAAATAAAATGGTCTAAGATGCAATGCATTTAGGGGCTCAGGTTTGGGTTTACCTTCCAAGTGAAGACAAATGATAATGCACCTGATCCATATGCATGAGTAACGATATAGGGTCCAAGGAAATTAGGAGAAACTTTTCCCCATTTACTTTTCTCTTCCTTGGTTACATGTTTATTTTCCTTCAGGATAAGGTTGTCGACCTGGAAGTTTCACTTGTGGGACACATTTATTCATAGGCACACTTGATATACATTTTTGGTATATTTGGAGATGGTCAAGAGCATTGAGATGACGTTCATCTAACAACTCAAGTTATGTTAAACGGTCTTGACGAAAATCATCGTCATTGAGCATATCTTGTAGTGAGATGTGGAGAGACGTAATTTAGACTTTGAGAGGCAAGACATCCTCAGTACCGTAGACCATAGAAAAAGGTGTGGTAGTAAGTTGAAGTATGAATACTAGTGCAATAGGCCCACAAGGTGAAAGGAATGTGTGTATGCCAATCCTTCCCAGTATTGTCAACTACTTTCATAAGAATTTTGTTCAAGGTTTTATTGGTTGATTCAGCTTGGCCATTGGTTAGTGGGTAATAAGGTGACAAGAAACTGTGTTGAATGTCAAAAGCATCACACAACTTTCCTAGGGTTTTGTTTTTGAATTGTTTTCTGTTATCAGTGATGATATGGTGAGGGACACCAAAGAAACAAATGATGTGATGGTTGATGAATTCATATATTTTCTCAGATTTTGTAGAAATGAGGGGAATGGATTATACCCATTTATTGTATTATTTAGTAGCGATTATAATCCATTGATGTCATTGTGAAGAATGATGATTAATCTCTTTGACAAGATCCAAACCCCATTGAGAGAAAGGCCAAAGGTCTTGTGTGAATTGTAAGGCATAACTAGGTGTGTAATGAATATTAGCATGTTACTGGCATTTCACACAATGTTTGACATAGTCACAATAGTCATGGTTTAGGGTTGGCTAGTAATAGCCAAGGCAAAGAATGAATTTAGTGATAGCTAAACCACTAAAGTGGCCTCCACAAATGTCATCGTGAACTTCCTTAATGGTGTAGGGAATTTCAGAACTTGTAAGGCATCATAGGATAATACCATTGAAGCCACACTTATAAAGAAGACCACCCATAATGACATAGCGAGAGTCACTTTTAAGAAAGACACATTGTCCATTACGAGTGAGATCAAAAGGTAGAATGGGTGGGAAAGGTAGTCTGCAAACTACTTATACCAAAGGTCTTGTGGGTCAGGTGTAATGGTTCTGATGGAGTGGACCTCACGAGGTAAATAACAGGGTGATTTCAATCTTTGGATTTTGATAATATTTTTGAGTTGGCAGGTGAAGCTGTAATCTGAGAAGCCAGGTAGGCCATGGTATCCACAAATTTATTAGTAGAACATGGGGTGGTTTGAAGTTTGTAATGGTCAAAGGTAGTCAAAAGTATGTCCACATGATGCTTATAATTTTGAAGTATTTCATTACGAAACTGGTATATACCATTGAATTGGTTTACAGCTAGCTGGGAGTCACCAAAGATATTGATTGACTTAACATCTAAGGCATAAGAAGCCTGAAGACCCAATATGAGTGCTTCGTATTCAGATATATTGTTAATTCAATCAAAATCAAGTTTGAAAGATAAAGGCATAGGTTCACTATTAAGATGAATGAGGATAACACCAGCCCCACACCCACTTTGACATTTGGAGCCATTGAAGAAGAGGGTCATTTGGTAAGTGCTATTGTCCAAAGAGAGGGTAGTAATGAATTTTTTGGGGAAATCAAAGTTAGAGGGTTGATTCATAGAAAGAGGTGTGTCTATTAGTTGGTCAGTGATGGTTTGGCCTTTAATGTATTTTTGATGAATGAATTCAAGGTTGAGATCTACGAGGAGCATGAACCAACACGCAATGCATTGATGTTGGTAGGGTTTTGCATACATGTAATGTAGAGGGTCAGTATTACTGATGAAAAAGGTTTTGTGGTTGAGTAGGTAATGATGCAACTTATTGGCGATAAAAACTAAGGATAAGCAAAGATTTGCAGCATTGGTGTACCTAGTTTCATAGTCCAAAAGGGTACAACTTACATAATAAAACACTTATTCCCTATGCTGCTCATCGTGGTGAGTGAGCATGACACCTAAGGAATGGTCAGTAGTAGAAATTTATAGGTAAAAGGGTTGGTCATCCTTAGGAGAAATGAGCAATAGAGGTTGAAGAAGGTATTGCTTTAGCGCATCAAAGGCTTTGTGGCATTCATCATCCCATTTGAATGAGATGTAATTTTTGAGGAGATGATGAAATGGCTGGCAACAGTTGGAAAGTAATGAGATGAAATGATGAATAGATTACAACTTACCTTGCAAGATTTGAAGTTGAAAAATATTAATAGGCAAAGGATTTATAGAATAGCCTTTACTTTAGCAAGATTGAATTCTATGCCACACAAAGAAATAATGAAACCAAGGAGTTTTCCTGAAAGCACCATGAAGACACACTTCTTAGGTTGAAGGCTAACACAATACTGGATGAGGTAATCAAAGATGACCTTAAGGACTATTGGGTGTTCATCTCGATGTTTGGCTTTGGCAAGAAGGTCATCTACGTAGTCTTCCAATATGTGATGCATTATGTCATGAAAGATATAAGTCATGGTTCACTGATATGTAGCACTAGAATTTTTAAGGCCAAAAGGCATGACTCAATAGCAGAAGGTCCCCCAAGGAGTGATGAAGGTAATTTTGTGTTGATCTTCTAGAGAGAGTAATATTTGATTATTACCCAAGAAACTGTCCATGAGTGATAGAATCTCATGGCCGGCAGTTAGATCAACTAGTTAGTCAATTCTTGGTAGAGGAAAGTCATCTTTGGGGCAAGCTAAGTTAATGTCATGAAAATCCAGGCAAATTTAGAGTCCTCCTATCGCTTTTGTGACAGGAATGATGTTAGAAATCCATCGGGGATAGTCAATGAGAAGGATAAAGGAAACTGAGAGAAGGCTCTGAAGTTCTTCTTTGATAAGAAGAGAAATGCAAGGTGCATTTTCCGTAGCTTCTATTTTATGGGTTTGGCATCAGGAATGGTTAGGATATTATGGACCACAATGTTTGGGTCAATACTGGGCATATCAACATAGGTCCAAGAAAAAATGTTGCTATGGTCCTAGAGAAAAGAAGTAAAAGATTCCTATTAAACAACATCTAAAGATTGGCCTATCTTTAGAATGTGCAGGTCATCCTAAGTATTGATGTTGATTTCAATAGTCAATTCATTCAACATGGTTTGCATCTCAGAAGGTAACGACTGGTGAATATAATAATCTTCTGCACCAAGGTAGGTGAGGATAAACTCCTCATCCTAAAATTAAATGACGTTAATAGAAGGTGTATCATCATCGATCATGTCAAGATACAGGAAGGGAAGAGAAGAGGGAGCCTCGCCATCATGTTGATAAATCAGAGGTCCTAGGGAAACCATGTTTATGGAAAAATTTTTTTTAAGAGGGATAGATTCAAGATCTATGGACTCCGTGGGTGAATGTGGTGACATTGGTAAATGGGTGTGAAGAAGGTTTTTCTTCCTCAATGAGGTTGATGCAGAAATTATTGGAAGGTAGTGTGGAAAATCCAATGCCACTATGATCATTATGATTACAGGTGGTACAATAAATGACAATATGATGGTGTTGTTCATAAAAACTGAAGCCAAAGACTCTCTATGTGCATCAATGTAGGAAAGTGTGGATGAAGTGATGGCTAGTAAGGGATTGGAGGAAAGATGAAAATGGTCTTATTTAGGATGGAGATTCAGGTGAATAGGTGGAAATGTCAATTCCTCCATATGTTAGGTTAGTGCAAAGGTGGGGAGGACCATAAGGGAAAACATTACCCATGTAGTAGTCATAATAAGGGTGTTAGCACATGTTTCCATACTCTTGGGGAGTGAGGAATGTGTCGATATTGTATAGGTGGTACTCCCCTAGAGTGAGGCATTGAAAAACACCTTCTAAGGGATCAGTAGTCGATATGTGGGTAGCAGGGATAGACGATTTGTTAGATGCTTGGGTAGGATGGGTATTGGTTGGTTGGAAAGTATATGGGCTAGTTGCAAAGGTTGTGGCAGCCGTAGGAATAGAAGAGTTAGATGTGGGAGAGGTGGAGGCAATATTAGTGGATGGGCTCATGGGTGAAGGAGAAGTGGGGGTAGTGGCAGATGCCTTGACTGGTACAACTACATCATTGGGTTGGTATAACATGTTACAAGTTTTGAATGGCGATGGGTTGGCAGGGATGGTATAGTTATGTCCTTCATGTTCAAATTTTACACAATGGTGTAAAGTTTAAGGGATGAAACCCATGATGTGAATTCAGGGTCTACAGAGCAATAGGTTATAATGGAACTCTCCCTCTAAGACATAGAATAGTTCTGGGATAGTGCGAGGGCCTACGCGAATGTGAAGGATAATGGTGCCAAGGGTGGAGGTGATATCATCATTGAAGGAAAGTAACATAACTAGGTTATTATGCATATAATTAGAAGGGATGCACATTTGATTGTTTACATGGGAAGAGATGATGTTAATGTTAGCACCACCATCAATCATGACATGTCATACGTGTATGTTATCGATATAGAAACAAATGAAGAGTGTGGGATCAAGGTCATCTGACTGGAGAGGTATAATCTCCTCATTAGAGAATCCGAGGGTGGTAACTTGAGGAGTGGGCATAGGGGTAGAAGAAGGAGATGATTTGGTAAGTGATGCCATGTGGTGAGGGGTGATAATGGAGGCCACCGGTTTGGGGCCATTGGGTAAAGCATCAATGGATTGCAAAACCTCAATAAGGGCTTGTCGATGAGATTCAAAAGTTTAGACAAGATAATACAAAGACATCTTTAGAGGGGACTGATCTAATTTTTTTAATCATTTCTTGATGGGTGACCTCGTCAGAGATAGGGTATGTAGGCCTATAGATGGTGATTTTAGGTGCGGGTGTAGATGGTATATTGGCCATGGGGTTGGTTAATGGGTTAGTTGTTTTTTCTTTGATTTTGTCTTTCTGGGCGCTGGTGGCAACCTAAACCATGTTAATATGAGGGGAGGTAGTAAATGGAAAAGGTGTAGGATGAGTAGTGTAACTACATGATGGGAAAAAACCTAACGGTGGGGAAAAGCCTTGTGAAGTGAGTTGTGCACACCGACATTTTGGTGGTGATTTGGCCAACTCTCTAATATGGACCATGTTGATCTTGAATTTTGGAGGTGGATAAAAATGTTGTGGGGGTGGAGATATTGATCGCTTAATGGGTAAAGGATGATGATGTCTGGTGATAGGAAAACATGGAACATGGTCCTCATCAAGAAGGTCATCATCGTCAAAAAAAAATTTAGGTGGACAAAGTTGGAGAAGAACGGTCTTCAGAGCCTTAAAATTTTCTACATCATGTCCTGAAACATGATGATAGGCACAAATATTGGTTTCATCAAACCCATTTGGTTTGGGTTTAAGAGGATTGTAACATCAAAGCGGTGGCAATGTGATGATGGAAGTCTCTAAGAGATTGGTTAAAATGTTTACGTAAGACCCCACTAATGGATCACAATGGGAAGTGAGTGTGGGTTTAGTTACAGGTGTGGATGATCATGAGGGAAGAGGCTTTATAGGAGGAGGAATGGGTTGGCCTATTGGTTTGATAGGTAGTGTGTTATTAGGTTTTGATGGCATCTATTTGGGTAAGGGAATGGTAGAAGAGATGGAAATGGAAGGTTTTGTTGGTTTAACTACCTTATTGGAGAGTAGTGGGTTCTTATCTTTGGGTTGCACCTTCTTGGGTAAAGGTGAAATGGGGGTACAGGATGTAAAAGGGAAAGCAGATGGTGGAAGAGGATGGGTTACCCATGGGGGAAACCAAGTTACGGTAGAGGTATAGGTGGTTATAAAGAAGTGCATGGGTGAGGGTGAGGGTGTTTGGTTTTAGGGTGAATACGGTATAACAAAGGATTGTGATGTAGTGGTAGGTTGTTTAGCTTTTGACTGGGCTTATATAGGATATTTTTTGATCAAGGTTGATGGATGGGGCCCTAGTATGGATGTAAAGGGGGAATGTGACAAAGGTTTCGTAGGAGAGATTAGTGTATGTGGCCTATAAGGTTGGGTTTTCCTTTTAAGTAGAGGGATAATGTTGGTATGGGATTGGGAAGATGTGGCTAAGTCCAATTTGATAGGTGGGTGAGTAAGGCTTGATGTCATCATGACACCTAAGGTAGTTATAGGTCTAGATAAAGATGAAGAAATAGGTATGGGTAGGTTTTGAAGTCTTGGAATGGTTTTAATTATGGGTAGAGGTTTGGATGTAGGTAGAGATGATGAAGAAGAAGTAATTTCAATCAGGCATGGTTAATGTTGATCTGGTTGCCAAAAATACCTTTGGGTAGATCGTGGAAGTATCCTATAGGGAACATTTTCATTTGGGTCGAAAAGGGGAGCTGAAGAAATCCATAGAGCATGGAATTATCAAAGTAATCCAAGTGATCATCCAGCTGTGAAAACGGGACTATTGAAGAGGAGGATGGAATTAGCTTTGGTGGCGATCCCTGTAAAATATGTTTGTGAGATAGGTAAAATGGCTAGTCTCAGATTCTGTAGTTAAAATATTTGAGATCATGTCAATGGGGTTCTGGGATGTCTGAGGGGGAACCACCCCCAACAGGTAGTGGCATGTCTGACGAAGTCTCCTATGGGTAGGAGAGATAATAGGTGGGGTGATGTAGACTTCATCCTTTGTGCAAGATAAGGTGATGATGATTCTCCTATGGATGGGAGAATTAAAAGCGTTGACTATTCGGTAGGTTGTGAGATAGATAGTTGAAATGACATCCAGTAGAAAGTGTGAGTTTCTTTGTGAGATCAGGGGGAGATGAGGGGGACTCCTCTATGGGTGAAGGAGTAGAAGGTGTATGCTCCTCTGTAGGTAGAGGGGCTCGTGCCAAGAATTTCCTTAATAGACAAAATAGGTGGGATTTGAGGAACGGTCGGTATGATATCAAAAACCATGTGGACTTCACAAACATCATGTTGTCACTGGATGAAGGTTCACTATTTTGATTAGACGACGGTTTATGGTTCGGGAATGGATTTTTAAAGATGTGCAAACTTTTGATTTGTTTGGTACATGTTCAGGTTGTCCATGACAAGGTCTCCATTATCTATCATCTCTTGAAAAATGTTCTTAAAAGTTATATAGTTACCATCACTATGGCCTTTAACACGATGGTAATTATAGTAGTTGTGTTCTTTATACCATGCAGGCATAGGATGGGCAAGATCGAAACCTATATTAGGTTTTATGGGAGGAAGTGTAATGGCTCCAGCTTTAAGAATCTTTTCCAAGACTGAAGAATAGGGATCTTCAATTGAAGGTGTACTTCCGCTGCTTTCTATCGGAGCTAAAAGGCCTAGACACTGGAGAGATATTGGAAGAAGGTTGGGCTTGATTAGAAGGATGAGATGGACCCAACTTTGAGGACTACCGTGTTGGCAGATCCCTTAGCCTTTAAATAGTTATTATGATGTTTTAAAGATGAAGAAGAGTCATTTGATTTGAATGGGGCGTTCTTGTTTTGTAATTAGATTTTCTTTTCTTTAATGGCATGAATTTCCATATTTCGTGCCATAGATAAATGCTTTGTCAAAGGTTCAGAAGGTTTGTACATGCAGATTTGGTGAGATGTTTCTGGCACAAGCTCTAGTGAACAACTCAATAAGTTCAATCTGAGGTAGCCTGGAACGTCAATTAGTTTATAAGACTCTGCCAGTCAGGCAACGAAATTTGTGATAGATTCATTTTCATACTATTGGGTTGAATAGAGATCGGTCATGGTGAATTTATTGATAACATTGATTGAAAAATGGTTTAAGAAAGTTTGGGCTGACTTGATTAAAGGAATAAATGGAATGTCTAGGCAGTCCACTAATACCAATCCAATGTTGGTCTTGTCAAGGACATTGGGAAGGTTCGTAGGATCAAAGGGTCATCATGGGTGATTAGGTAACACCCATGTTTGAATGACTGCAAAAGTGTTATTGTGGGTATTCTTTACTATTGAAGTGATTGAATTTAGGCATTTCCCAATGCATAGGCTAGGGACGAATGAGAATAGATGGATGGATAGTCTCGTTATAGATTTCATCATAAGTTAATGAATTACGGGAGCCAGAAACAAATGCTTCTAAGGTTTGTATCTTTTCCATCATCATTTTAATGAGGTCATTGGTAAGTTGTGATGAATGGGTGCCCCCTACAGAAAAAGGAGGTTGATGTTGAAGGTATGAGGTGGGTGGTATGCTAATGTATGGTGGCATTGAGTATGAGAACTACGCAGGAGGAATAGATGTAGGTGACACATAGCCAGAATGAGTGATAGATGAGGTCAAGGGTTGTTTGCTGTATGTGTAAGTGGGTGGGGTAGTTGTAATAACTCTAGTGGTGATTGGAGGTAATGAATATGGAATAAAACGGAAAAGGTTATGGAAAGGGGTGTAAGCTATCGACACCAGAGGTGGTTGTGATGTAATATGTATATGTAAGGTAGTGGGTGTAGATGAGGCTATACTTAAGGAGGATTTTGGAGGAACAACTGACACCGCAAGTGCGATAGATGGTATAGATGCTACAGTTATAGTGGTTGTGGGAATTAGTAGAGACACCACAGGTGGTAAAGTGGATGATGCTAGCATAGAGGTGGTGCTAGTTGACGTAGAGTTAGGGATGAGATCAAGAGGGATAAATATGGGCATGTCGTATATTAACTATCCTCAGGAGACCTAGGTGGATGAGTGGGTGAGATAATATTGTAGGGCCGTGGGGTTATAATAAAGGATTATTGCTTACTCCTCATTGCCGGGTAGCAATGGGGATAAGTTGAGTTAGATCCATAAGTGACATGATGGACAGAAGTGATGGACTAGGTGGGAGTGGCTGATAACTAGTGTGAAATATGAGGGTGTTATTTTAGCTACGAGTCAACACCATGTGAATAAGTGTTGACCTGGTAAGACTATATTATGTAAATGAAACAGAAAATAAAAGGGATGGAAAAGAATTGATTATGAGAGGTGAATTGGAAGGTGCTTTGATTAAAAATCAAAACAGGAGGACTGATGTCGGTTAGACAAACTGATGTTGGTTATTAAGTGACCGATGACGGTCTCAGTACCCGATGCTGGTTATTGTGGCAAAGAAACAGTTTGATAAAGGGAGACAGAAACTGAAGAAAGTCAACTATGGAAGCTATAATCAATCAATAATATCATAATGCAAGGGATATGGTAATATACGAGAGATTTCAAAAAGAGAAGAGGAAGAGATAAGTGTTCTTTGGGTAAACTGACAAAAAGCACAAGCAACTGACACCGGTCAAATAAACCAATGATGGCTACATATAAATTGATGTCGGTTACTGTGAAATTTGTAGAATGAAGAAAATTTTATTTTTGTGAATTAAAGTTAAATAAGAAACCAACCCATAAGTCTGAATATGGTAAAAATGAGTCTTGACACACTCAAAAATAGCCGGAATACACCAACTATGATTAGGGAGTGTGAAAGGAAATAAAAATGGAGAATATAACCTCACATCTCAAAACGAAAGTAAAAAACAAAGATAAGAAAAACATGTAATCCTACAAGTGAATTTAGTGTGTTTATCTTATGCTATTTAAAGACTAAATCGTGAATTTAGAACAGATTTTTTAGTTGGGAAGGCTTCCTACGAAGAAGGAAATTCTAAAGGTGAGGTTTTAGGTTATGTTTTGGTAGGGGCGGTCCATTCTCTGATGGGTGACTGGACAAAGATAACCAGCTGGGTGCCCACTTTCAATCATCTGATTGTTTGATCGTTGACAAATTCTTCCAGGAGGGATGTTGTTTAAGAAGATGTGTAAATTTCCATTTGTGTAATTTGGCAAAGAGAGAGAAGAGAGAATGTGCTTTTTATGATTCAGTTGTGTCAGCCATTAGTTGGGCATGACTTCCAGCATATAGTTTTCCCTCAGTTTTAATGTGATATATAATGCAAAAAACTTAGAATGACATGCAAGTATTTTAAATGAAAATCAAAATGTGATATTCGATTTAGCAAGTGATGAACATGAAGAGGGATGTTATTTCACTAATGCAATGCTAAAGAAAGAAAGACATATTATTTTTATAGCACCAAAAACATGATTGATTTTAGACAATAGAAAGAGGGGGAATATTCTAAAGAATAAAATTAATGTAGAAGCTTTTCAAAAGGGAAACAAACACACAAATTTCACCTAGGAATGAATAAAATGAAAAAGAACCCCTGATGGGTCCCAACAGGCATGCCAAAATATTTCACTGTTTTCTGTATGGATTTGACAAAACAGATAAGGGTAGAAAGGCCAAGGAGGAATACATGTTATGATGGTTAGTTTTAAGGTCGTGCGCATGTTCTGACTTCTTGATCCATTGCTAACTGCGAGAGATTCCTTTTGGCTAGGATGAACTACTTGAAATACAAAACAAGACCACAAAAGAGAGTTAAACAATATATGTCAGTGGGATTCCTAGTGTGTGCTAGATCCAGGAAGTGTGGTACTTCCTTAGTGGCAGTGAACCCACTGTTTAATACAAATTAATGTAGAAAATAAATAATTTCCTACGGTAGTTGATATGATTTAGGTATCTCATCTAAATACAATAAACAAATATAATATAACAGGCTAGGTTATGATGAGATTTGAAAGTAGGGTAGGTAGTCAAGGTGCTGAAATAGGTGAGGGTCACATTCTGGGTAGCTTGGGTTATTTGGATGTAGGTTATTAGGTTTCTTTTATTGGCATGATTACCAAAACTAGAGACTGACGTCGGTCAAGTATGACCAATGAAGGTTTAGAGAGAATTGACAATGGTCATGGATAACCAACATCGGTATAGGTGGGATGGTATAAATTCAATGAAACTTGGTTTTGGGGGTTTACCTGAGATTAAAAATAGATGGTAAGGAGAATGGTTAGGTCTATGGAGGTGTTGGGAGTACTCAGAGATATTCACGAATCAGGTATGGGGGATCAAATGATTGTGGGTGGTGGAATGGTTGGGTTCACTGGGAGATAATATTAGTGGGATAAAAATGTAAATAGAGGATGATAAACAGAAGTGGAGAAACTTTGTAAACTGAATAAAGTTGAAATGATGTAGGTTATAAACACACTTAATGGTTTTGCAGGTTTGATGATTGTTGATCTACGAAATAGTGTTCATTGATGTGGAATTTCTTCTCAGAATGATATCATGAATTAAAATATATTCGAATTAGTCTTGGTGCTGGCTATGGTTGTCTGGAGGTGTGAAAAGGGTTTTGGTTCTTGCTTGCATGCAGATCTCCTTTGTTCCAAAACTTGAGACAGTGGCCAACCTTTCAAACAAGGTTACCAAAGTGAATATATGATAACCAATGATGGTTTAGGGTGATCGACGTAGGTTTTGTGTTGAGCGACGTCGGTTAAGGCTAGAAATCCGAGGTTTACTAAAAATGATAGATCTTGGAAATCTTTTGGGCCATCTTTGTCTATCCTCATGGATCAAAATAGAATTTTATGTTTTAATAAGTGGGAATGTGGTTAGACGGAGAATAGGCATGTGATTTTAGGGTTTAAATAAGTCTTAGTTAATTAAGGTAGGTAGGACTAAGTCTTATTTAGTTATGGTGAGTGAATGTTAAGTCCAAGTAAAGGGGAAATATGCTAAAAATAGGTTTGTGATGAGGTGTCTAGGTGAGGTGGAAATTAGTTTTAATTAAGGTAATTGAATCATGAATATTGTGAGCATGGGTATTAATTTAGTTGTAAATAATTAAATTAATATTAATGTTGGGTAAAAGGGTCATGGCTAGGTAAATATGTTTAAATTGGCTATTTGAAAAGGGACCAAGGAGAGTCTGACCCAATTTTAGTGTCTACAATGAGCCTTCCTTTTTTCTTGTTTATGTCATTCTTTACATTGGTGAATGATTTTCAATAGGGAAAGATTGATACCCTGATACACCATGGACTAATTCTTTTACTTCTTAAGAATGTTAAACCAGTGGTAGAAAAGGAATTAGAGCCTGAATCTGGGGATTTAAATGAAAATTGTACTCTTGTAGACCATATGAACAAACTGAGGAGAAAGAAGAGTAAGGAACCTCAGGGGAAGGGAAATATTATTACTAGGGCTGCAGGTTCTCTGATTGATATGAAAGGGGAGTCATCTAAAGGGAAAGAGAGAGAGGAGCTAGGTTTGAATGTGGATTTTGATAAAATTGCTCTCAAGGTGAGTCAGGTGGAAATGGATATGGAGGACTTAGGTGAAGTTAGAATGGATATGGGAAATAGTGTCATGCATTACATCGATGCCTATAAGAAAATTTGCATCACCCAAAACTCTATTAGGGCTGATGTAGTAGAGATCAAAAGTTTGGTTTTGGAGTTGCAAGGGCGTATGGTCAAGCTGGAGTAGGGACACAAAGTTTTTAGGTATAATTTCCACCTCAGTAGTTCTGATGAGGAAGAGCAAGTTGCATACAACATCCCTATCACAAACGAGAAGGATTATCATATGAAAGGACATAAAAAATGTCAAATGGAGGAGTACAAATGTTTGAAGACTAACGAGTTCATTGGATCTTGGAGATTTTGTTTAACTATTTGTGGACTCTATCATTTGGGATGTTTTCCCCTCCATTTTGTGATTTTTCCTTGTATTGATTTGTTGGACTGTAGTTTGGGATAAGCTATTTTAGCCCTTTTTATCCTTTTTCTTTTTTGTTCACTCTTAGTGATGCTCATGATGCACTCACTCTATTGTAAGGTATCTTGGTGCCTTAATCAATGTATAAAGTATCCAATCATTATGTTCATGTATATTTAACAAACCTTATTAATATTAATTTTGGTAACAATATTTTAAATTAAATAAGAAAGAGTGACAAATTCATGCCTCACGGTTGGGAGATGTGTTAGTTGTGTAATTGTTTTAAAAGTTTTATATAATTTTTTGCATTACATGCTTTCTATTGCTAAGAATAACCACTTTCAAATTTTGATTGAAAGTAGAATGTACCAATACTTAATGTATAAATTATGCACATACGGTATGCTGACATCCACAGAATGCTAAAAAATAGAATGCCCCTATGTGATGATTTTGCATGCATAAAATATGTATATACTGTTAGTACCCAATTTAAATGTTTCACATATTGTAAATGCCCATGTTAAAATTTAGGTAGAAAATAAAACAAAAAATAAAATTATGTATCAAATATATAATTCTTTGGAAAAACATATAGAGCGACATAGAATCATATTATGCTTGAAAACAATGTAGCAATATAAGTAACATTTTGAAATACATAATATGCTAGAATTTTCAGGTGTAATAAAAAAATCACCATGATTTTACAAGTTGAACATGCCTACCTAAAGATTAAAGTTTGTTATTAAATGGAATGGCCAAAACAAATCAGTTAAAATATTTATCACAATAGCAGTAACTAATAATAATATTTTTTTTATTTTTTTTAACACAATATAATCCATATAAAAAAATTATGGTAAAATTTTTTAATACAAACATAGAAAAAAATGTATTTTATAAAATTTAACTTACAAATCTAATTTTTATTGCAAACGGGGATAAAGAAAAGATTAAAATTTTATACTAGCAAAAACAAAATAGTAAAAAATATATAAGGAGTGGGATGGGATTTAATTTAGAACTATTTATAATGTGATTTTTTAAATAAAGTTTATTAGTTTTTATGAATATTGTACCATTCTGGATGTGCCACTTGTCCAAGCATGTAAATACATCTTCATTTTTGGATAAACATTAAATGTAGTGAATATTCTATTATTTTTTTTCTAAATCTTTTATCTTATTTAAAGATTGGACAAATGTCTTTCTTAGAATTATGGTTTTTATTAAATAGAATAAATCAATGTTGCAACAAGGCCTCATATTTGTCAAATCAATACTAACTAGAAAATAAAGAAAAAATAAATAAGTTTTGTAGATTAAAAAAATATTTTAAATAAAATATAAACATTAGAAAGTTGAAAAGTTATAGTATATTTTTATTTTGATTGGTGGATTGAGTAGAAATTTTAAGTAAGATGTTTTGAGCTTAGCACCCGCTAAGTTAACCTAATACGTCCACAATGTAATATTTTGAGCTTATGGATCACTAGCATTTAACAATTCAAAGAATTTTATTTTTAGCTTAATGTTTGCCAGCTTATGCAACACCATAGTAATTGGAGATTACTGATCGATAGGATTTAACAAAATAAAGTAAGATATTGTTATAATAGAGTCTGCTAGGTTATGTGACAACAATATATTTCAATGTACAAAAACTATGTCCATTCTTTTACAAAAGGATCCTTAAGGCAGAATATGACATTGAAGCATAGAAGAGAGAAATCCCATAGGCAACAAAAGACAAAAATCCACATAGCCACGACCCAAACAGAGAAAATTTACATATTGTGAAAAGTTTTGAGGATAGTTACTTCTTCCATAGTAGGCAACATCTAAGATTTTCCATGTTCCTCGTATTCTCCTTTCACAAATTTTTATTTGTTCTTTTTTTTCTCCAAAATATTTTTGGTTCTCCTACTCTTGCATTACCATATTTTTTCACAAATAGGTAATTGTAATCCAACACCAACACATTGAATGAAAAATCATTATTAACATGAATATATTCTAAAATATTTTCATTGAAAATGTCAATGATGTCGTATCCATTAAATTTTGCTGAGTATGTGCAGTGAAGGACTATTTGTGGACAATAATAAGGCTGAAAAAATAATATCAATTTTATAAAATACATCTTCTCTTCTATTCTTACACACCACCATGACCATAAAATGATTACGATATTCAATTTTTTATTTTCCAAATTGAGCCACCATCCATACCACTAGGCTTCTTTTTCAAGACACAACAAAACAAGTTCTTGGCTGGTGTTATGGGTTTTTGAAAATTCTACAAATCTTCCTCTCATGTTATTACGTATTAATCTGCACCATTTCTCTATCAAGATGTGCTCCATTCGATTCTATTTCACTACTCTAACAAATGTTTACTATATTGCAAAATTATTTATTTTGATAAAAAACTACATTCTACAAAATATTGAATAAAAAACTTTCTTTTGTTTAATTATCTACAAAAGTCCGACATGGATATAAGCCCTAATCAACTATGGAAAATTTAACATTAATATAATTTCGTAATTTTGGAGTGACTAAAGGTGAGAATGCATACCAATTTTTGGCATGGAGAGGAAATCAAAACATTTTCTGAAATCGAGCACAAATTTTTTGATGCTTACCATGGCAAGATTTTTCTATTGATGAATAAGCTTACGCATTGATGAAGAGAATAGAAAGGAAAAATTTTAAAAACATAAAATCAAAAAATTATCTACTTATAGTAATATGTATCTGACAAATCCAACTACCGATTTCATTAGAGTGTGAATTTAAGAAGGTACGCGTATGATTTTACATGGCTTTACATTAAATGGCTAATTAATGGATGACAACATTTACATGCTCTAAAAGGACCACATATTTTGAATGGTGCATTACTATTAAATGGATAATTTTACATAGCTCATTTTAATGGCTAATTAATGTTGAGGCAAGTGCAACATTAATTAGCATTTTTCCTTACAAAATGGTTATCATTAAGATTGCATTTGGTATCGTAAAGAATTAATGTAAGAATTTAATATTATAATTTTTGTACTGTAAATAATATTCCTAATATAATTCAAGCAAAATAAAGCCCTTATTTACTATGCTTGCACTTTGACGTGTGACTTTTGATGATCATTTAGATGTTTGTGCTGATTGTAGCCATAAAATACTTACAAAAATTTGTAATAAACATCACATGCGAATTGCATATCTAATATTTAATCATCAATTATATAATATAGATTAATATATAAATTATAAAAATATAAAAATTTACATCAATATATATTAAAAATAATGAAATTTATACATAATAATTGGTATAAGTAAACATTTTTTTGTATTTATGAAGGGTAGTGTTGAAAAATTACCATTACCCAAAAATTGTTTGATAGGTGAGCTATCACACTCAATTATGTGAATCAAGACTTGTACTTAGCTGTGTGAATCAAGACTCACACTTAGCTATGTGAATCAATTATGACACTTAGAAGTGTGAGTTGAATCCAGTAATAGAGAAATTGGAGTCCAATAATAGGGAAATTGGACTCCAATAATAGTGAAATTGGAATCCAATAATAAAGAAATTGGAACTTGAATAAGTCCAATAATGATAATATTGGAATCCAATATTTCTACTAATGTAATCTAATAATAGTAATAAGGGAATCCAATATACATAAAAATGGAGATGGACTTCTTCCAATACTTGTAGAACTGGAGTCCTAATTCACTGGAATATGTCCAAATTTAGTGAAATACGTGTTCTTTCTTAAAATATCATAAGTTTGACTTGTGATGACCATGTTTGTGGCTAAACCCTTGTGTTATTAAATTGTTTATTAACCTAAAATACCTTCTAGGTTAGAGAATCCTTTGTGTGAGATGTTTTGAGTCTTGAATCCCAAACCTATACTAATCAGATATGTTACTTGAAATGTTTAAAAGGCCTTGTGTTTATAATAAAAGATGATACCTTTCACGTGTATCCAAGCATTTTGAACCTAGCACATATGTACACATGTGATTGTGTATCCTTGGCAGTGTGTTGGTTTACCTTTTGGGTTTGTTTATCCAAATTTGGATTAGCATTACAAGATGAACCTGACACACTAGTGGATGATTATATTCTAATGAATAACGAACAAAGAAGCATTGGGGTTCTACAAAAAGAGATGATGGAACCATAAAAACATAGGGTAATGTAATTATTTGAGAGCATTGTGATGCTTTCAATCTTGTGAGTTTCATAAGGAATTCATGTTTAAGGGGATGGTGATGTAATTCCTATTTTCTCATGGCACCATTTAAACCTTAATTAGATTATCATTAAGGCTATTATCATACACTCGTTCTTATGTTTCATTTTTTCATAAGAGGCCTAACTTTTTTGTGTTAAAATAACTTATTTTGGGTTGTAGAGAATTATTGGTATAATATATGTATGCCTATTATAATGGAAGTAATATTTATTAGTGTGCATCTTATGAGGTGTAATATAAAAACTCTGATAATTTTTTTTTGAGTTGATTTACCTATATTTTTATACTAAGCTTAGATGTAGTTACAATTATGATCAAATTAATTATGATTGAAAGTAAGAAGTAAAATAAATAACGTGATTAGAAAAAATAACTATTTACACCATAATTAAATATATGCTATGGAAATACACAATAATAAAGAGGATGTAAGTGTTTGTAAAAAGGAAATATTTTAAATAATAATCCATATCCCCTCTCTCTACTCTACTCTGTTGCTGCTCTACTGCTGCAACATGGTAAAGAAAACCCTAAATTGCAACCATCTGCATGTCTCTACTGAAAACCCTAATTCGGGATATGAAAATGGAGGAAAAAATGACCATGTAGAGAGCCAAACCCTTTCCTAGATAAATCTTGCATTTGGAGAAGACAGCTCCGCACCTGGAGGAGTAAACAAACATCCACTGGAAGGTGGCACAGTCTTTACTGGGAAAAACAACGATATACTAGACAAGCCAAATGGAAACATTGAATACAACACCCCTTCCTCTCATGTCATGATCTCATAGGCCCGAGTATATGGAAAAATATGTTTTTGACCTAGCTCATGGTAGGAGAATGCACCCCTCAATGGAGAAATGTGAGTTGGATGTGCAGCGGATCTAAGATACCTGCACTCTTTCCAGAACTGCTTGCTTAGGGCGGTGGAAGTGTTGCAGTGATCGAGAGATCCAGTGGCCTCTCCTTCATAGATATAGTGTATAAACAGTCAAAGACTAGTGCAAATACTACTATGAAGCTTGCTGAGAAAAACCCATGCGTATCCTTTGGAGATGAAGTTATAGAAATAGAGTCTTTGTATCAAGACCATGCCTTAATTTGTAGATTTTCTGGTCTTTGGCCTAGTTTACCTGTCCTACACGAATGGATCTCCACTCAATGGATCTCGCTTCTAAAAGGAAGGTTATATCTCTACCCATGTGCTAAAGGAATCTTCATTGTTGCTTTTGAATCCATCATTGATAAGGATTTCATTGCTAATAAGGTTTGGATCTACCAAAAAAAATACCTTATGTTAAAACCTTAGTTCCCAGCATTCAACCCTCTCACTGAATCCTTCTCCCGTAAACTGATCTGGATCAGGTTACCCCACCTACCTCTACAATTTTGGGATCAAAAATGTCTGACAGCCATAGGAAATACATCTGGCAACATCATTAACATTGACTCCTAAACCTCTCAATTCACACATATAACTTATGCCAGAATTCTTGTTGAGGTTGATACCTCCAAGGATCTTCCAGCTCATATTGAGCTAAAGGTGCAAAATCAAACTTGGACTCAACCTCTAGACTATGAGGGTCTACATTTTAGATGCAGGAATTGTTTCTCTTTGGGACATTCTGGTGTTAATTGTGAGATGATAAAACGCAAAAAGGAGAACACTAACTAGTGGAAAAATGCCTTCCTAGAACATCTAAGATTCAAACCTTAGAATATCCCCACTTCTAATTCTGGGAAGGAAGACATGCTAGAAACGGTCCCAGGAACCCCTTTGAATGAGCTTACAAACCATGCAAATAAATATTCAGCTGGGGATGAGACTCAGTGGATCGGAAACACTAAAACAAAAAAGTTTGTAGTGGATAAGGAGAATATTCCTCAATTTCCTTGCTCAAACAATTCTTATCAGTCAATTAAGGATTTTGAAGTTCCTTTACATAAATATGTGAGTGAATGGATTATAGCACGTAACAAGAAGAAATATGTTCAAATTGAAAATAGTAGTTGTTAATTTGTTATTTGTTAGCTACTGGTTTGCTGGTTGCTGGCCTTATTCATGGTAGGTTTTTACTGCCATTGGACTTTTTGATAGCATCTAGATTTTGATCCCTTTGGTTCTGTTCATATAGTTATATCTGGCTTTTGAGTGTACAAGGGTATAGTCCCTTTAAAAAAACTATTTATCAAAAATAAAAAAAACAAGGAACTCTTTTGATCAATTAAATTTCAACATTAACCACTCACAATTAGAATATGCTTTTATACTTGTAAAATTGATGAAACAATAATTAATCATTAAAATACACATGATGTAAAATAAAATTAGTTATACAAATTATAACATAGAGAATTTGAGTGTGCATAGTAAAGAAGCATGTATATTAGAGACAAGGAATGCTTTAGAACAAGTTTAGGAACAAGAAGCTGAGTAGGGGTAGGATTGTATAGCTACTGTATGGTCCAAACTAGAATCATATGGTCCTAACCTAGATCTATATAGTCTTAGACCCTTTGATAGTCTAGATCTAAACTTCCTTCATGCTTTAATTTCTTCTAAATGACCTTATTCTATATTTCTCTTGTTTTTACAAATTTGGGATGGCCTATAATCACATACATCAAAGTGGAAACCCTAGAAACATGTATAACTTTTCATTAGAGAATTAACAAACCAAAAAGAGAGAATATATGTTTATGGTGATTTTGAAAAACCCTTGGT
Source organism: Taxus chinensis (assembly GCA_019776745.2). Lineage (NCBI taxonomy): Eukaryota > Viridiplantae > Streptophyta > Pinopsida > Cupressales > Taxaceae > Taxus > Taxus chinensis. Next base: position 552,271,368 of record CM034149.1, read on the forward strand.
GGTTAGACTCTCAACTATTAAACCAATCTAAGTGCTACATTACATGCCCTCATTACAGGATCAAGCCTCATGTAGTTCTTGTAGTTAATTGTGCAAGTTTGAACAACTAACCAAACCCTATGAGTGCTCTTATGTCTCTTGACACCAAGATAGTGGGTTAATTTTATCATATAGAATATACCTAGCATGACAGTGGTGTAATATGGTGTATATTAGCTATATGACCTAACCCTTTATTCTTTGAAACCCTTGAGTAATTCTTGGAGTTAATTTTCTCTTTCTAAAACATGAATCTATCACAATTGCATGCTTGTAGATGGAAGACACTCAAATCTTTGATCTGTTTGAGTGTTTGAGACCTATACTAGGGAATATTTTAATTCATATGTAACTAATTTTTTAAAATCTAGGGAAACCTCGAGTTATTTTGGAATGATATTTTTAATTGATATTTTAAGAGTTCTATGAGAGTTATAAAGTGATAATTAATTTCTTATGTAGCCTTCCATAGGTGAAATATTCTAATAAGGTTGACCCTAGGACTATGAAGTAACCCAAAGAAGATATTCAAATTTAAAACAGAATTAGAGAATTTAAAGAACTAGGACTGTATATGTTAGATAAGGCCAGACCCCACGTCCTGACCCATTTGTACAATCTTCAAAAAAGAAGATGAAAAATAAAATTTTAGTTGTGACATGAAGCAAAAAGAATGTTTACTACTTTCATCAAATTATATTTCCATAATTGATAATAATGTAGAGTGTAAAGATATGCAAGACATGGAAGATATAGAAAGATGAGATAGTTATATTTTGAATGTGAGCATGTCTTAGCTAGAGAGCATAATCAAACTTGGAATTGTAAAATGAAAAGTTTCCAAATTTAATTTTCTACATTTCACCCCTTAATTGTATAATTGAAAACTACATACTTATACAAAAACCATACTTGAGTGTGCACACACAATTTTTTTTCAAACAAAAATATGATGTGTTAGTGTTTACATGATCCATAGTGAAACCTACAACACAAAGTGTAGTTAATATCTATGATATAAATTGAACAATAAATCATGATATAAACAATTCTTTTAGATTTTAACTTACAAAAAAAGTAAGCAAACGAGATGCAAAACATGGAAGACATACAATTATTCATTTTATTGTTGGAGGATCTCCTTTTCTTGTCATGCCTTATAAACTTGGAATATTTAATGAGATCTAAGAGGATTGGGGGTGTCAATTCTCAACTTGTGCCAAACGAGATATTGTTTATGTCCCTTTATGATTGATAGGTAATATAAATGCTATGAATGCATTAAAAGAGGATGTAAGATTTGTTACAGGGGGTTATTTTGATTAATTAACTTCCAAAATTAATTATGTAATATCAAAAAAACTCATTAATACTTGTAACTAATGATACAAATATACTATAGACTTAATATCATAAATGGAGAGATACACTTAGCTATAAAAAGTGAAACAAGAGAGATCTCAGTGTAAAAATTGGATAAACTAGGAGTATTGAACCTGAAGATGCTTCATTATTGAGACTATAGATGGAAAATACCCTAGTCTAGAAATTTATATATCTACTAATAATGTTTATACATTCTTGGACCTTCTTTATGGTTTTAGACCTGATAAGAGTGTGGCTATTTAATTTCATATGCCCTTTTCTTACTTGGAAATGATTTTCACTACCAAACCCTAAGTTTCGCACAATTGTGAAACCATTTGAATATAATAAACCAAAATCAAGCCTTAACCATGGGTGGAAGACCTTGAAAAAAGGTTAGTGTTTGGGTTGAAGTAAAATCTATGTATTGCCTATGTAAAACTACTTTGACGAGGCCTTAAACCAAATTTAGTTATTTACTAAGCATGTGATATCTATATGGATGCAACTAGATTGAAAACTTGAACCACTTTGATAATGCTTGGGATGATTTATTCTATTAATAAGAAATTTAATTGAGATATTTGGATGTTTGTAAATGAGGGAAGATGAACTCCTTGACTAGGTTGAGTGCTTTAGAACTATAGTAGTTACTACCCTAATGGATGTGCATCAACTTCAAGAATATTTAGGGAGCCTTGAATGCCTTTTATGTTAGTATTTACAATGAGAGCTCATAAGAGTGCTAAGTGGTAAATGAAGTGATATTAACTTTATTATATGGCTTTTTAAAGGTACCTTATTATGATAAAGATGATCTAGGAGGATAAAGTGACCCAACAAAGATAATCAAATTGAAAGAAAAGTTGGAGGATGTGTTAGTCTAAGACTATCTAGGCCGACCAAGATTGGATTCCATATCCTAAAAAAACATAAATTTTTTGATAGGGTGATAGAACACAAAATTTGAAAGATGTATAATGATAAACATATGTTATATATTGATTTTATGCATTTATATATAGAATGTTATGACACATCAATATGTAGAAATAAGCAAGTTAGGAGAGAGACAATGAAATGTACTAAGTAGGGATAGGAAGAGGATATTTATCTTAGCAATGGAGCATTTTCATAACCAACAATGTCAAAAGGGTAAATTACAAATTTTGAGTGTTTACATTTTCCCCCTTTAAGTATGAAAACAAAATTACATGTGTACGAGAAGGGATACACAAGTGTGTAGAAACACTTTGTCTTTGCTAAGAGTTTTTAATGTCTAGATGCGTTGGTGTTGGCATTTTATTTGATGAAATGTACAATACAAAGTGTAGTCAATGTCCATAGCAGAAAATGAAATGTAAATCAAATATAAATTTATAATTTGAACTTGTACAAAGTGAAAAAAAGAGATTAAAAACATGAAAGGAATACTCCTATTGTTTCTATAGAGGGAAGAAATCCTATTTTTTCTTACACTTGGAGATTTGGATTGCATTGTTGAACTTACCAAAGGATTGGGGGTGATCAGTCCCCAATTTTACTGACTGAAAAAGTAGGGTATTAGTAACATGTAGCCCAAAATTGAATATAAGGTAAAGAGAGGTACTAAAGCACCATGCGAAGGAATAAGACTATGTACCAAACTTTTTAGTCACAGCAATATATTCCCCTTTAAAAGGATAAGAAGGAATACTTATGAAGAACTTAGTTATTTTGATTCCTTCCATAACCCCTATCAAATGCTATGAATTGTGTCATATGAGTCTAAAATTATGATAAAAAACTATATTTATAAGTAGACATATGAAACTATAGAAAAAAATAGTGTAGCTGACCACATTATTAGTAGAGGTTCCATGATTGCGACATCAAAACTTACAACATGTTGTATTCTAGATTATTTCAATTGTGCCATAATGATCATACAAAGAGTTCAAGAAAAGAGAACCATATCACAAAAATATCATAATGCAATTAGAATTAAACAGAGATATAACAAAACACAAGGAAAAAGGAACTATACTGAAGTACTTTCTATTAGGATCCAAGATCAAATTTCTTTCGAATATGATCACATAACTTTATACAATATGTGATTATTGTTGAATTACCAGTCCTTTCATCTCCTTCTCATTTATTCAAAGTATTTTTGTATTCTCTTCATATGCATAGAGAAGATAGAAATTAAATATTTTATCTTATACTACTATATACATATAAAAGGATTACATAATCATAAACTATATCCTTGTCACTCACTATTACATTTTACTATCCAAAAATTTCCCATAATTAATAGTTGTCTCATCCTGAGACAAGAATTGATTCAAATTGTTGGGAACTTATATTTATGTTTAATTCTATCCAGTATCGAGTGGTGGTTTCACTACACTATAACTTAATTTGTTCGTAGTCAACATAGAAGATTCCAATTACCAATTTTCAACCTCTACGCACTACTTAAATTCCCTTTGGGGTTTTCAATTAAGTATAATTCCCAATAAACCACCCTCAATAGACCACCATTTTGGGTTTTCAATCAATGGGAACTCCCTCATAATATTCCCTTATAATTTTTCATATTATGCAGGTCTTCTTGCAGATACAAAAAAATGTGCAATTAATATTTCTACCTAATTACTTTCCACAAAATTGTGATGCTCATTGTTTACTATTGTTGTTTATTCTGGTTCTATTTCTCTATTTTTATTAATTTGATTATGAGGGTTAAATGTTGGTAGTGGCATTATGAGTTTGGTCTTAGCTCTTAGAAGAAGTATACATGATATAATGGACTTTGGTGTGTTCTTCATTGCATGTGCAGTTGGAAGAATGAACTCTAGATCTACCTTGTATGTATTCCAATATGTAAAGGTTTAATTTATTCTTCCATAGTACATATGTAATTGTGTGAGTACCTACATAACTTGATATATTTTTTCATCATTGTCTTATTAGGTAGATTGGTCATTAATTGGAATAATGGTGGGTATATCTTGAATGAGTGTTTCTAGTCAGTCTCTCATATGTTGAGCCTTAATGCCTATAAAAGTATTCCTTGTCACATTTTTTTCCCATTCCCATAATCATTCACTAACATTATCCCTACCTTGAAATGATGACTACAAATCCATTTAAATCTTTTGATCATCTTCCTCTGTCATTATTTTTTGGTGTAGTTTTATCCCTCTCTAAACATAATTGTTATGGAAACCTACAAATGTGTATTCCAATATAAGAGTGTAAATGTTAGCTACTTCACCTAAGCTTCAACTTGCTTGAGCATTGTGACACACTCCTTGAATATCATTATGGCCTCTTTTACTTCCTATTTGGAATTGGATACTTGTGCTACAATATTTTCTTCTGCTTCATTGGCATTCAAGTTGTCCACTAACTTTTCAGATAGAAGTGTTATCTACATTTCTTCACTCATGACTTGGTCACATATGGTGTCTGTGAGTAGCTTGGAATAGTGTTCTCTTACATATGACCTTAGATTACACAATTTTTTCTCCAAGTTATCCATTTTATAGGCCATCTATAGTTTGGATGATCCTATATTGGATTTCAATGTGTGTACTCCTTCAATATGTGTTTGTAATGAAAATTGCTCCAAATCTACTTCCATTGTGCTGACTATAAAATGGGATGTTGTAGCATGTGTAATTTTCTGTAGAATTTGTGGAAGTATACTATGAACATGGGATGAAAGGATAATTAGCTTAGATTTTCATGTTGGTGTCATTGATTGCACTATCCACCCAAATATTTGGACATATCCTTTTTCTACTTCTTCTGCCTCTTTTGGTGGTACACTAGATGTACTGACCTATGTTTATTCCTTTTCTTCCTTGGTGTCCATAGATATTTATTCTTTCAATTTTCATTCTTTTACTAATCTCTTATCTTCCTCTTGTGTTCTTATTTCTTCTTCCATATTTCTAATTTATTATACTTCCTTTTCTATCTCCTCTGCTTCTACTTTATAACGTGCTTCCTCTTCTTCTCTTTTTTTATTCTTTTTTTATTCTCCTTACTTCCTTTTCATGTCTATGAACTTATATGCTTTGACCTACATAATTTTCATCTTTTGATCAACTTATTCTTGTTCCTTGATCACTCTCTCTTCTTATTGTCTTTGTTTCTCTTCAAATTCCTTATGATTCAAGCATTTTTGTTTAGCTACATAATCTTATTGACCAATTATTTGTAATGGTTTATCCACTGAATGTGTAATGGTATGTGTGATAGATTCTTGTTCCTGCTATTGGTGCTTGATTTGATCCTATTACAAATAATGACACATTTTTTATCCTACCTTGAGAATTTTGTGTGTTTTGGCCCTCTCCATTAGATATGTGACCTTTCAAATATGTTTATTGTTTCTCAGAGATTCAAGTTAATTAAACCATACTGTAATCTTGGTTAACCATTTATGTTTTACTAATACCTTAATGTTTCCTATGTTTCTTGTTGATTTGATGATTTACAAGTTTGAAGGACATGGGCGATGTTACTACGAACTTAGTTATATGATTAATCCTCTAAAATATTTCCCCTAACTTTTGGAATTGAGTTCTCTGCAACCCTACAAGTTTACATTAAAGTAAGTTTATAACTTGCGATGTCACCCCTGAAACATAATAAAAGGAATAACCAGATCATCTGGAGTATGCAGGACTTATGAGAAACTTACATTATTTTTAATGTTGTGAGCTATAGTTAAAAGTCTGGGCATTGAAAGAGGAATACTCGATGAATTTTGGGATGTGTGGGCCTTGAGAGAAGTTTTGAATTTTTGTAAAGTTACAAACACCAATGATACTTCTGAGCTCTGAAAAATAAATATTCTAGGAATATTCTTCCACTTTATCATTTTCTTGCAAAGTAAATTGCAAGGTCATCCCCAAGGTCTGAAAAGGATAATATTCAGACAATATTAATGATACAAGGTAGGGAGAAATATTACAATCTTGTAGTTTGTAGCTTCACAGTTTTTTTAAGACTGTAAGTTGCATTCCTATCTCTAAAGCATGATGGGAAGGGACACATGGCATGATATGGTGGTAGTTGGCCAAGGGAACATGCTCACAATTCAATAGTTGGCAATATTGTAGTTTTTTGTAATGTTTTTGACTACATTTCCATCTTCTAGGCCCAATGGGAGAGACATATTATAAAATATGATGACATCTTAGAGACAAGCATTCTTACAATCTAGAAGTTGATAGTTTCGTAGTTTCTACAATACTAGAAACTACATGTCTACCCCTGGAGGACCCACAAAGAGTACATGTGGTGACATATGGTGGCATCATATGGATGTGATAACTTTGTAACTCTATATTTGGAAATTTCATAGTTTTTACACTACTTACAACTATTCTCCTACCCTAACCAAACCAAAAACAAAGACATGTGGAAATTTTTTCCACATGTAAGGCCCATATTCAAATTTGAATTATAAAATCAATGATCACAAATATGAAAAATTTGGGAAGATGTATGCCATTAATGAGTGCATGTGAAGAACTAGATGGATGGAAAATTAAGCTAAGTCCCACACTTTGCATTCAAATTAAAAATTGTTGAGTGTTCTGGAGCCCTAAAATGAGAAAAAACCTAATTCCTACTATTAAGATGTTTTTAAGTTTGTTTTAAGTGTGAACAATGTTTAAAGGATATTGTTAGTTTAGAAGGAAGCTATTGTAGTTTCCTTAGTGTGTGGGTAAGTCCTTGAACATGTTATATTTTTGTTGCATTGAGTTATAAGATTGTGTTGGGAGGTAGGAAAGATTCTTGAGTACCCATAGTTTTTATCAATTTGTTACTCAAAGAGAGTTGTCTACCCTCTTGCATTAATATAGTGAAGATATAATTGATTAGATCCCATACCTCATCCCACCTTATCTTTGATTTGGATAAGATAATTGATAAAAAACTTGACAATGCAGATTTGAATGAGTTCCTCCAAAGGTTACATGTAGCTAACAAGAGTGAGATTATGAATAAAATTGATGAAATTTCCATTTCCATAGCATCCATATTTCCCCCCTCAACTCAATACCCAGAATTAGTATAGGCTTGTGCAGAAAATTACAAGCCAAAACGAAGGGAGGTTAGAGATGGGAGTGGTGTTGTAGTATTATCCCTAACTCCATACATTTTGGATGAGATGTTAGGAATCCTCGATGTGGATGAAGTGGTAGAAATAATAGTGGAAAAGGAAGATCAATTTTGGATTGCCAATAGTGCCAAATATTTAAAAGTGTTGAACAATCAATGGCTTGAGAAGCCAAGGATCTCTGTCACCCAAATTACCAAGAGATTAACTAGAGATGACTTCATTGAGGAGATTGGAGACCTTATCACCCTATTAAAAAATATTGTGGGAAATGAATCATCCTATCACTTCCATGATTAGATGTTAAGGTTCATATAAATCATTCTCATCTATAAAGAACATATTCAATGGGGGAAATTGATCAATGAATCCATCCATCAACAACTTATCAAGATGGCGGTGAAAATTTAGGAAGGGTCTAAAAAAAAGTGAATTTTACATGACTTCATACCAGGTCTACAAAACTTCATGCCACAAGTCATTCCTTGGGTTGGTAAAGGCCAATGAGTTCTCTCAGTATAAGGTATATAATGTGTACCCATAAATTAACTTGGAGAATTAGAAGTATAACTTTAGGTTAGTTCATTATGCCCTATTTACACCTATCCTTTGTTTCCTTTTTTGATGCCGATACTGATGTGATTGATTTTGTTGATGTAGGATGATGTTGACTACCGCTTCTCATCAGGGAAAACCTACAAAGGATAAGAACAAATAAGAAGTCAAATACGTGTGTATATGATCAAAATGTGTAAAAAGTATGTAAAATGTTAAAAAGGAACATGTGCACCTGATCCATGATGAGAAAGAGTGTAGAAATGATCCTAAAGATGATGTAAAAGAAAGATTTTAATGGGTGATCTCATGCCAGTTGCATATACTGTTAGTTATTTGAGAAATATCACACTAAGACATGGAAGAAGTATAGGGAGAAAATTCTAGTGTCATCCTCCAACCTTTAACTGCTTCCAGTGATGTGAACACAACTGCAGATGGTGTGTAAAAATATGACTCGGTTTGACTAATTACAATCCAATGTGAAAGAATTAAATGTTGTATAGCGTGTATGTTAAATGCTAAGGACTGTGTGCTCTATAAAATCCATTGTGTGAAGTTCTGTAGAATGTGCTAAACTGAAGAATGATGTGTAATTGCCTTTGGTCACAACCATCTCAGAAAGGTCAGGGGTGGGTAGACGCTATTGTCTTGGTATGGGTGCTAGTTTTAATGTTGTGCTAAGGATCCAATTCAAATTCTTAGCCCTTTCTTAGACTAATGACTATGTTGTACTGGTAATGTGTTATGTTTTGTGATGACTGTGAATTGATGTATGGGGTGATTGATTCACCCATATGATTCCCCCCTTATTTTGGGTGCATACAACGTCGTCGAGGAGTATGCAGCCCAAAAGAGGACCAAATTTTGTGGTGAAACTATTGTCCTATAGTGGGGAGGGAGTGTTCTTGGTAGAAACTAAGGAACACACAAACAAAGTGGCTAGGAGACAAGTCTTAGTATAAGTAATACAAACACACATGTAAAATGTAATCTAATAGCCAAATAAAATATGTGTAAGATAAGACGCAAGAATAAAAAAATAAGAAGATAATGTATACCATAAAAGTGGGTATTAAACATGGGACATCACTCATGATGTCACAAGACAATCAGGGCCGACAAGGTCAAAATCATACAAGTGTGCACAAACGATAAAGGGAAAATCCCACAAACAATGGTAAACAAGAGCAAACAATGTAATAGACAACGATGGAAAAAAATAGACCTACAAGACAAATGCTACACATGAAGAACCTGTTATCAAGTTAGAAAGATAAACAATAAGTCAAAGCATGTATAATCCGATATGGTAGTGTGTTATGAAAAATGAAACAATAACACCTGTAGTGTATGAAAGTGGATGTCCCTAGGAGCCGTTATGGGATTGGTAAGAGGTAATGCCCCAAATATCTGTGTTGTGTGTATCAATATGTAGAATATGTGATCATAATTAGAAAGAAAGTAAAAGTGTACATGTGTATGATACAAATAATGACATATAACATATCTATCTAGTATGTGTAATAAAGTGTACATGTAAAAGCATAAGTAAGCAAGAGTAAATGTGACTAAGATATGTAGTATTATGTGGATTAGATGGAATGGAATTTAGAGTGAATGATAGGAGCATCATGCCCCTCGAGTGGATTTGTATGCATGAGATGAGGTTCATTTATAAATTTCCCCCAGCATTCAAGAATGAACCGTAGAATAGGAATGTGTTTTTGGGAAATGGTTTGATTTGTTCTAGAAAGATATGATCAATAAATCGTAGAGCATAGAGTATGTGTGTGAGTAGTAAAATGCGTGAGTGTGGTGATGCTCATTTGAGATGTATACCCTCAGAAGCCAATTATGGATAGTGGAACTATAGTGCATCATAGGGTAATGACCATAGCATGTAAAAGTAGATGTAAGAAAGATGTAGTGTGAATGTGTTTAGTGAATAATACACCTAGTGTGTGATAGAAGTTATGAGAGGAAGATATTGTGCATTTATAATGCATGTTGTGTGAGGTATGTAATGTGTGGTGTGACTAAGAAATCTTAGAGATATGTGTTTTAAATGTGCCAGGTGAAAAATGTGTGATATGTCCAGGTGATGATAATTATGTGCTACAAGTGTGTCACATGTGTGAGAATGCATAGTGTGTAGTGTATAGTATTCCCTCAACATTCAAGTGTGAACCATAAAACGAGAGTGTGTCATTGGGAAATAACAATACAAACATGTATCAAGATGTGTATGTTGTATGTGATACACTAGATATGAAATGATGAGAATATAAGAGGCATGTCAATACAATGGAGGGAGAAATAAGTATGAGGATCCTCAAGTGTTTGATGATAAAGGAGATCAAGTAATTCCACCTAGGAGGTTGTCATTATCATGATAAAAAATGAAAGGTGAAGCATATGAGACTTGATAAGCCATAGTGTCAGGTTATTTGAGTAAGGAGCCATTGAGGCATAGATTATACACACCCATAGCATATTCTTCATGAGTGAAGGGGGTAGTGGAAAACCATGTGCATACCATTGAGTAAGATTTTATGAATATCCAAGAAATGAGTCATTATAAATAAAAATGTGTCCAAATGGCATGGGGAATGATATCTCAGTATAATCAGGGTCTAATATGCCCCCAATGTATCAAGCCAAGCTTGTCCAAGTGTAAATGGAGAAGTGCGAGGAGCACGTGCAAGAAATACTGTGAGATAAAATACTTGAAGACCATAAGAAAAGATAATGCAAACAAATACATGGTACAAATGATGATCATGGGGTGGAGGAAAGATGTCATCAACTATAAATTCTAGCTGAGCTAACCCATCATGTGTGCATATAGTGTCTAGGAAAGTAGGATCAAATGGGATGTGTTCCTAGTAAGATTCATTCCTAAAAAATGTGCATTAAAATGAAGGATGTGCTAATGGAGGTTTCTCATGAGAAGGTGAAGGAGATGGAAAAAAATCTAATGTATAGATAGGACCCTAATAAAGAATCATAGCAATAATAGGATCAAGAGGAGGTGATGGTGTAGATGGAACAATATCTAACATGTAAATAACACCTTTAAGTGGTGGTAAATGAGCCAGAGTATCCATAGGTTGTGGTTCATCGGTGGTAGAATATGTTGGAGTAGGAAGTGCAGTGTTTGGATCATGGTTATAATATTTGAATGGTTTATGATCACTAGGAATTATATATTATATGCCCTCATGTAAGAATTTGACACATCGATGTACCATAAAAGGAACTACTTGCATGACATGAAGCCATGACCTACCAAGTAAATAATTATATGAAACCAAGAAGTCAATGAAAAAGAAAATAGTATTAAGAGTTTTTGGCCTAATTGTGATAGGAAAAGTAATGTGACCTATACATGGAAGAACATATCCATCGTAAACATAGAGATAAATAGATCATAGACTACCATTAGTAGCAGAAAGACCAATATTTTTAAGGAATGACATAGTGCAAAGATTAAGCTCATATCCATTATCAATGATGGTGCATTTGACACCTACATTATAAATGTGAAACATGATGCATAAAGGTGGGTCATTATCAAAGAAAACAATATTAACATTAGGATTTGATGGAAAAGTAATGTGCTGAGAAAAATCATTTGTGAATGTGTTATATACTATATCTAGATGAATATCAACAAGAATGCGAGTAGTAGCTAGGACAATTATGATTTTATCTCTTAATTCAGGATTAATGAGTAGGAAATCATTAATAGAGATACTCATGATGAGAATATCCTATGAAAATAAAAGCAATAGACATATGAGGGCCCTAAGAGTGTTCAAATCGAGTTTGGGTTCACCAAAATTATTAAGAAAAATGTTTTACTTATGAATAAAATCATGCCTAATATGATTGCAATATAACAGTAAAATGAATATGCAATAAAAATAAATCTAATCCAAGAAAGCTAAGCTAAGAAATAATGAAACCATAGTTGCAAAGAAGAGATAGTAAGACTTAGCTGATTTGCAACCAAATTTGAATTATGCTGAAGTGGTGACTAGATGAAAAGAGAGGGAGAAGTGTCACTCAGAGCCTTGGGAAAACATGTGATTTGAAGATCTTCTTGGACTTGGGTGCCTAAAAATAGACAAGGGCACCTGTGGGCACCCTAGACCTTCTCTGGGAGCCTGTGACTACTAAAAACCTTAGAAAACGTCTTTTGTAGGGTCACAATATATTCACTATCCTTCGTTTCTTATCTATAATATGATGTGTGATGATCGCCGATGTCGTTGATTAAAAAATTCACCTGTAAAACCCTAAAAATGCATCAAATCCAAAAAATAAATGAATGAAAATGAGGGGCCAGGATGTCCTTAGCTATCAAACAAGTGATCTTAAAACTAAGTTTTGTAATAAATTTCAAATCCAATGTAGTTCTAGTCATGTATGTGGGAAATTGTGCCCTAGGTGGTTCTTCTGCGTGTTGCACTTGGTAGTGAGAAAACATCTAGATGTAGAAGATGTAAATAGATGTGTGCATAGAATATAATGAAATTCCCTTCCTATGAAGTATATGTAAAATAATTTAGTCCCTTGCCCTTGAATGGATGCTTAAATTCTCTTGAATAACCTTTAGATCTAGCCTATTGACGATTATCTTTGTGGATGAACTGTCAGAGTCATGGGATACCTTAGGGAAGTGGGACATACACACTAAGATAACCTCCATATTTTAAAGAAGTTGGATCTTATCTATGATGTGGGTTAAGGCTAGAGGAAAAGTAAAACAAAGTACAAAACTAACTAAGGTGATGCACCGAAACAGATCTTAAAAGGACATAAGATGGATACTGAGAAAATACTTAAAATGGCTTAAGAGCATTTAGCATGATCTACTATTGTTATAAGTATCTTGGATTATCAAAGGCCGAGAAGGTGTAAAACATAATGATATGTAGATGATAGATGCATATAGAAAATCTAAGGGCATATAACATGATATATCTTCCAAATTATCTAAACCTATTAGCGATGAAAGATGAAAGTAACAGAATAATGAAAGCTAAAATGCACAAAAAAAAAAACTCTTTATTCATAGAGAAAATGATACATAAGGCTGATATAACACAAATTATAACTCTCTTCTATAATAGATCCTCACTAAGGATAGCCTATACAATAACTAAGCCTAGAATCCCTTTTCATAGTTCTATTCTGTTTTATTTTCAGTTTTCTCCTCCTTTTACTTCTAGATTAGAACATTCTTTTAGAGATCCTTTTGGATCTCACTTCAATGTCTATAATTAGACCTTCCACCAACAATATTCAATTTTATTACAAGATCTTTTATTTTTGGGTCAATATCTCAACTACCTATTGGTGATATTTCCAATTGCCTTAAATTTGTCCAAATTGCACTCCTTCGGTCAGTGATGATTCTTCTCTACTACATGGAGGTCATGTGATTTTTTTAGGGCATTCCTTGGGGATTTGTCTTCAAAACTACTCCTAAGAGACATGCGTAGGGTGCACACTTATTTGGGGGCCTTTCTTATTTCTCTTTATTTGAAATTGTGCCCATGTGACACGTGGAGACCTTGTGTGTCTCTACTATGTTCTTGACTTTTAAACCCACTAGGAAACTTTATCAAGTCTGGGACATGTAGAAAATGGAGCACAATTTTTAGAAAAATCCTTCTCTACTTCATGCCCAAAGTGTGCCAAAGGGACGTGTGGATACCTTCTACATTCAGCTTCATACTTAGTTGAATTTAAGCTCAAGAGAAAAAAATAACTAGGGCAGAGGTGCCAAACGATGGTGGCTAGTAAAAGAGTCTTATACAAAAATAAATATATAGTTATGGCAACTCACCAAGGGACTCCGTGCTAGTCATGGAAGGATCTGATAATCTTCTCAGCCTCAAAATTCAAAATGTGGCTTATAAAATGTCACTCAGAGCTTCTGCAAAGCAATCTAATATATGAGCCATTCATCATCTATTGGGTAGGTTCTTCTCTGAAAGGTCTAATAATCTTGGTCCAGCTTGATTATCTCCTTGTGGGAAAAGTTTTGGAGACTCTACACTACTGTGTGCAAATGAAACTCAAACTATAGTATTGGGTTTAGGATGGCTTCCACCTCAATGACATTGGAGCTCTCTTTTAAAGACTGAAAGACAGTTTTGTCTTGTCGTTTGAAAATCAAGAGTTGTTGAATTTAGTCCTTTGATAGGACTGTAGAGTCATCGAGGAAGGGGGAGGGGAAGCCTAATTAGACTAATTCATTTATGCTCTACTTCCACTCTTTTATCCCCTATTAGAGATGAGCCAAGATATTCTGGAATTTGATGGAGGATTTGTTACAGCTCAGTATCTTATTGATTTTTGTAGTGATCATCTGTGAGTCAGTGATTCCTACCCCTTGTAGGGTGGAGTTAGAAGCATTGTAAAGTTTTTGAATCAACAATAATGATTCGGGACATTGGTAGATACTGTACTACTAATGGTGGAGGCTGTGGTCTCCATATCTAAGTAAAACCCTTGTGCATCGAATGTAAATCCAAGTGCGGGGGAAAGATTCATTTTTGTGGTGGAGATTTGATCATAACAAGAGGCATATAGCTCTTTCACTAATGTTAAAATTCTCCCTTTCTAGGGTTGTTGTCCCAATTCATGGGTCAAGTCCTTGACTACATCCTTAGATGATTTCAACCTTGTCTAGAGGATGCCCTTTTATTCCTTGATGGTGTGTAACTTGGCCTGGAGCATAGCCACCTCTATCTTTCTTGAATTAACCTAATTTTGGAGATATCCTTTCTCCTATGAGAGAAAATTGGCCAAGGCCTCAGACATGAAAAGTTTAGCTTCTAGAGTTATAGCTTCCAATTGAGAATCCACAAGGACTTCTTGTGATGGAGCTTCCTTCAATTCCTTGTAGATTTTTTTGATCTCCTTGCCTTTTCCTTTAATCTTAGCTTATTGGTTGGCCATGATTTCTTCTTCCCTACGGAGGCTAGATTGTGCATTTCTCAACTAGTTGTTAAGATTAAGGTAGTCTGTCATGACTATGACCACAGTTTTATTCATTAAATCGACCTTATCCTGAGACCAGAACTATGAGAAGTCGATCACAATATCACTAATAGAATAGTCATCGAGCTAAGGGGATGAGCAGCACTATGGTCAAGGAGCTCTATTTATGGTCATATAATGATTGCATTTGTTTTGTTTCTCTTTCCAACATTTCCTTCTTCTTTAGCTTCACTCTTCATCTTTCTGAGGCTACCTTGGTGATTTCATCTTGATTTGAAAAATCTGAGGAAAAAGGGACAACCCCACCCGTGAATGGTAACCCAGGTGGAAAACCATATGGAATTGTAACTTTTGGTTGAGGAATTGAAGTTACTAGAGATGAAGAAGGGCATGTCACCATGTGGGGGGAGAAAGTTAGGATGGTGGAGGAAGGTTGAGGCAAAAGAGGGGCTCCGGGTGGAGGGATATTCTAAGATGGGGTTACTAATAATAGAATACCCCTTTTAGGGGAAAATGGTAGTGGAGGAGGGGATTAGAAGGGATCCCCTGGAGGAGGTAGAGGGGGAGGAGATGCAGGGGTCATGAACAACTTTAAATTTTTTAAGTAGGGGGCTTGAAATCGATTTCTCCCCAGGTTCCATGCACTAGGGAACTAATGCGAGTTATGGCATGGGTGCCTAACATGAAGGACCTTGTTAAGGAATGGAGGGTATGGGCAGTATTGACAATTACTTCTTAGATGGCCCTAAGGACTTTTTGGTCGATCTTGCGGGCTGCTCTGAGATGATTTTCACTATGTCCTCACTCTACGTGTTATACCCATGATCCGCATCCCAAAATTCCTACCATTTATCATAACTGGATATGGCCTCAAAATTGATGGTGGTCTTCCCGATCTCTTTCCTATACTTCTAATAGGATTCAATTTTTTTTGTGCTCCAGTCTCTCTTACACAGGGCTTCTCTAAGTCCTTTTTTCATGGTAATGGTGAGATCATACATGTGCTTAACTAGTTGGAATGACTCCTAATATGTAATTATAATGTTGCTGAGCTCGATGAATATGTCACTTGAATTTTCCCAAGGGGACCGCCTTGCTTCAAAATATTCCCCGCACTCGTGCTTGTAAGAGTCTAGAACCTTGTTTTGAATTAGACTCTTGGCCATCATCCTCTCCAGGTCATACCTTCATGTGTCTTGAATTAGGGTAAAGTTGTAGGAAGCAATATTGTATGCAAGGCTATGCTCCGCCTTTCTCTTAATCATATTAATTCCTCCCTTTCTCAAAGGGAGATCAAAAGTGCCTTCTTTTTCTGACTAGAGCTGAATTCAATATCTAAGAGTACCAGATGCCTGTATATCTCAAGACCCACTACCCATGTCGTGAGGACCCTCGGGAGCATAAAGGATTCATCTCAAAAACCATTTAGCCAAATCATCAATTTTCTTGCCCCCAAAAAATAGTCACAAGGGCGTATAGGGTCTGTAAGGATAGACTATACAAAACTATTCATTCTATTGTTAACCCCTTCCCGGTTAAGTTCAAGTAGGAGGGGACCCACACAATAATTAAAAAATTCATATGCGTCTGATGAACGAGACAATACATGAGTCTAAGAAGACACTAGAATGATCTTTTGGGGATCAACCCTCACATCCCATAGAGTCAGATTCATGAATTTGTTGAGGTATTGGGCATTCTAATACAGAATAAGGTGGAACAAATATGAAGAATACCTAAAGGTGGAGTTTACCAGGAACCTGGCAAGATGCTCACAAATAGATTCCACAATATGAATTTGGAGAAGTCAAAACCGTATGTTTGCTCTTTCTTTATGGACCTCATTCTCAACAAGGATTCCATATGCCAATCTTCGATGTTATTTTTTGAATCTTGACCAAAAATTAACATCAGCATGGAGTAGGCATCTTATGAATCTCCATAAGTGACTTCAGGGGAATGGGGAATCCTACAGTTCCCTAACCACCTGAATTTGTTTTCCTCAACTCCCTATTAAGAAATGAATATTTATTCTGATAACAAGTCCAGACACTTTGGAGCTTGGATATATCATATAAATTAGCCATTGGGTCATAGATTAGAGTCAGGATGTCCCTGAAAGCTTGAGGTTTAATTACCACCTTTATGTTCTTGCCCTAGATGGTATTGGTGTTGGATTCAAAACAACCCACACACATTTGTATGAGATCTGGGTATGGGCGCATGAGAGGAACCATATATTGGGAAAGTTTCATGCTCCAAATTATTGATCCAAAAGCTTCAAAATTTCCCAGGTTAAGAAACCTAGCATAGGCTACCTCTCTAATATCTTTGGGCTTCTTGTTGAGAACAAGGTCAAAGACGTCATTAGAAAATTTGGAAACCACAGAAGGGTAATTGGACCGAGACCCCCCATCAAGGAATCTCAACCTTGGTTGGAGAGGGCATGGGGGTATGGGTTGTCCTATGTAAGACTTTGCTTGTGGTGTAGAGCTAGGAGTCACCATGGCATTTTTCAAGACTAGGAGAAGGATTTTATTCTTTTTCTTCAACACTTAAAGACTAACTAGAAGACTCTAGCATTTGAAATGAATCCCATCTATCTTAAATATCCTCCTTAACTTATATAGTAATTGCTCGTGTGTATATAGATTCACATCACATAATGACTCCTTTTTAATTAATGGCCCTAATTTCTAAACTTTGTTCTTTTCGAGAGATTTTATTTCAATTCTCAATCGTTTTTCCTGAAATATCCTATTAGGATGTTTGATCACTAATTTTGGGAAAAATTAGGAAGGTGCACTCCCTCTAAAACTTCAAAAGAGGCAAGGGGGATCTGCAAGGGACACATGTCTGAGACACTTATGAAAGGGATGAAAATAAATGGAGCAAAAGGACTAGGAAAATAAAAACTATACATATGATACAATAATAAAACAAAGAGACTCAAAGGAAAGGTTTTAAATAAATCCTATTTACCAGAATCACCATGGGGTCACCTTCTATGGTTTCAAGTTTGAAAGTGTTGTGCTACTTGCATGCACTAATTTTGAAGGGTCTCATCCATAAGGTGTCAAATTTTCCATGATTTCTAGGTTTGGTAGCCCTTGCATCCCATTTCAAAACCATAGTACCAACTTGGAATTCTAGTTCTGACATCTTTCAATCGAACTAAATTTTCAAAACCTCCTAGCAGATCATAATGGCTTCATGAGTGGCCCCTCCCTTCTCTTGGAGATTTAATATCTTAGTGAGTCTCACTTGCATTGCCCCATTTTCTTCTATCTCAATTTGTTTAATTAGTTGTAAATTAGGGATTTCTAGGGAAATTGGCATCATAGTGCTTTTCCCATAGACTATCACATATGGCGAGGCTTTCAGGATCTTTTTATGTGTGATTTAATCAACCCATAATACTATTTTGATATGTTCATGCCATAGCCTCTTATGCTCATTTCTCATTATTTTTATGAGCCTAATCAGGTTTTTGTTAGTAGACTCTTCCAGACCATTTCCTAGTGGCTAATAATTGGAAGATGTTTTCAGATAGATCACATGCTTTATAGTGAAGTCAGATAATTTTTCCTCAAAAAATTCCTTAACATTATCTAATATAATAGTGTAGGGGGGGTCCGAAGTGGGTAGTGATATCCTGTAGGATTCCCAAAATTACGTTCTCGGTGGCCTCTTTCAGTGGAACTTCCTCCACCCATCAGGTGAATTAATTGGTTGCGGTGAGGATCCATTTTTTCCTGAAGCTCAAAGTTTTGTTGACCATTCTGATAAAGTCTACACCCCATTGTGTAAATGGTTCCTCAATTAGGATGGGGTTAAGAGGTAATTTTGCATTCCTACGAAAACCCATATAAACTTGACAAACCTTGCATCTATTTGTCTCTACTTGACTGTCAGCAAACATGCTTGCGCAAAAGTACCCTTCTTATAGGATTTTATTGGTTATGGGTTGGGTAGAAAAATGGCCTCCTTAGCTCCCATGGTACAACTCATGTAAGACTCTTTTAACTTCTTCATTCTTCAGAAACCTTAGCAAGATTCCATTAAAGTTCCTTTTGAAAAGGAAATCACAAATCATGGTGAAATTGGATGCCTATTACCTATAGTGCATCCTCCTTTTTAAGGGGAGATGACTTGGGTATTTACCTGTTTGCATAAAGTAGATCTCATCCAAGACCCAGCTACCTAAGTAACTTTCTTAGATATAGATTATCTCTTCAGGCTTCTTGTTAATCAGGGGCATGGGGTCCTGTGTTATATATTGACATAGGCCCCTTCCCTATATTAGCTTTGTAGGTTTTACCTCAATTTTGTATTTTAGGATTTTAGTGATCCAATTAAATATTTTATCTATTATCTACCCCTCTATTATATATTCTTTGACACTAGAGTGTTCCACCATAACCTATATTTTACTATGAGTGACAAGGTGCTTGAATTTCTTCAGACCTTTAACTATAACATAGGCTTGTCTTTATATAAAGTTATATCTTATTTCATATTAATGGAGAGTTTTTGAAAAGAAGGTGATCAATTTTTCTTCTACTTGAAACTCTCCCTTTTGTGTCACTACAGATGATACGTTATGTTTACCCTTGTATATGTACATGATGAAATCTGTTGAGAAGTTGGGGTTGTGTAGTACCGGGGCAGATGTGATAGCTCCTTTAATTATCTCAAAGGTCTAGTAACATTCAATGGTCCATTTGAAGTTAAGGCCCTTCTTGAGCATTAGTGTGATCAAGCAGATTGTCCTGTCAAGGTCTGAAATGAACTTACTAACAAAATTGATCTTTCCTAAGAAAGATTGGATTGCTTTCTTATTGACTAGTAAGGGAAGTCCCAAGATGGTGTAGACACCAAATTTGTGTCTTACGACCCCTTGTGACCCGCATCTCATCTCGCAATATAACCTCATCACCTAAACCTTACACAATTATTTATTAATTACCTTGTAATTGATAAATCCACATCACCTTACCTACCACCTCATTTTGCCACTTCATCATGACCTAGCCCTAACCCTAAACTAACCTAATTAAGACCCATAACTTGGTCCACACCTACACCCATAACTAATGACCCCTTTCTCGCACCCAAAACCGACCTTCTAGTCATTTGACCAAGCCCGCAGCTGATCTCTCGGGAGAAAAGTGGGGAAGGTGGGCTATTTTACTAAAAATAGCCTACTTTTTCCTTACCGATGCCGGTTCTTACTCGACCGCCGTCGGTTACGTAACCACCATCAGCTCCCTGTAAATGGGCTCCCCGAACCAAAATCAAAGGTGGAAGGATTTTTGAATCAACAGAGATCATTGGGAGTGAGGAACAGAGTCCAGATCTTCACTTGACCGAGCAGAGATGAGTGGAGATACCAGAAGTGCTTACAACAAAGGAGATCAGCTTGCATCTTCATCAAAACCAGTAAGTCACATCTTGCATGTCTTCTGTTATAACATTTCTTATGCTTTTTGAATCACAGTCCTCATAAATCCATTTCTGGACCCACCACCCAGCAATATATTACATCTAACTATCATTCATCTACCTCTCATCACCTTATTACGTAATATCACCCATATACAGCCTTACCAATAACACAGCTACCAAACAACACAAACACCCCACAAAAACAACCAACCTACAGATCCTAAACCCTACCGACATCGGTTACCAGTAACCGGTATCGGTTACCCAGACTACAAACCAGAAATCAGCCTTTCCCCTATCTGTTCCAAACGAAGTAATTTGATTGATATTTTACAGTATTTTGTGTTAATTCATATTAGCAGGGAAATTGACCACCTTCGAAAGGAAGTTTTATATTTCCTGGGCCCAAGGTAGTTTCCTCATTTATTGTCTAATCAAAATCTTGTGGTCTTGTGTTCTTATTTGCAGGTAGTCCTTCCAAGACAAAAAGGAGTTCTTCGCAGTCAGCCTGATCTTCCTCTACGGTACGTGCACACCATCTCGACATTCCAAAGGTATTCCTCCTAGACCTAACCCTTATCTGTTTCTAAAAGGAATGAAAGGATAGAAGTAACTCTATTCCCAGAAGTTGAAACATTCCGAGTGAAACAGATGGCTTCAAATATTTTTGGATCAATAGAGATTCCTTCCTTTGAAATAATGTGTCCTAGGAGATTTCCTTGGGGTACTCCGAAAACACATTTCCTTGGGTTCAGAGAGATCTTGAATTCTTTGAATTTCTTGAATACAACTTCCAAGGCATCAAAATGATCCTCCACTCTCTTGGTAAACACTGTGAGATCATCTAGGTATATAAGGATTACCTTATTTATCAGTGCTCTAAATGCAAAGTCCATGGCTCTTTAAAAGGTATCTCCAGCATTTGTGAGTCCAAATGGAATTTTTGCATATGTGAAGTTTCCCCATTTTGTTGTGAAAGTGGTCTTATGTTGGTCCCTTTCTATGAGCCATATCTAATTATAGCCTGAAAAATCATCAAGCAGAGAGAACCTTTCCGAGCCTGCAACTATTTGTAATATTTACTCCATGGAGGGTACAGGGTAGTGATCCTTTAGGGACACTCTATTTAGGTCTATGAAATCTACATAGAGCCAAAAAATTTCATTTTTCTTCCTTACGGGGACTAGGTTAGAGACCCATGTTGTGTGATTGATAGGGAAGATTATTCTGGCCTTTAGTATTTTTCTCAATTCCTCAACCATGAGGGATTCTTTTTTTGGGTTCATGGGCTACTAATTCTGGCACACGGGCTTAGTTTCAGCTTTGAGGTCGATGGTGTGTTGGATGATATCCTTGTTGTAACCATGTAGGTCATCATACATCCAAGCCATCACGTTGTCATAAATATGACATAGAGCCACAAGTCTTTCCCTTTCTCTTTGAGTGACTAATCTCTCGACCTTTAGCCTTCTCTCTTTATTCACTTCTAGCTCGACATAATATTGCTTTACCACTACAAACTTCCTTCGATCTGAACTAGCATCATTAGAATAAAAAAGGATTTCTAGTGTTATCAACCCTTTCAAAAGTTTTTTCATCTTAATTTGAATAATTTGATCTCCATAAGCTTCTTCGATATTGGGTTGGAGTTGGTTTGCAAACTAGTCATATTTCTGGAGGAAGTGTATAATCTGCTGGTCACTATTAAAAACCTACCAATGATCATTGTTATTAGGTATAGAATGGCGGATGATCAATTTTATGGTACTTTCATTCACTATCAAATCATGTATTGGGTTGAATTGTGACCCGATTAAGGCCATCCTATCAGCCTCTATATTTTGGTCTTAGGGGATAACCTTGATATTAAAGGCTTCAAAATCTTCGATGAGATCCCACACCTTATGTCAATAGCATCTCATTCTTGGGTTTTTTTGTGGTGGCAGTGTTCCTTACCTATATCACTACCAACTTTGAGTCACTAAATAATCTCAACTGTTTGATTCCTTTCTTTTGTGTCATGGCCAATCCATGTACTAAGGCCTCATATTCTGCTTCGTTACTGGTACAAGAGAATGTTAGGGTTAGCACACCGGTTGTATAGATAATATATAAGATCTAATAATACATGTAAATAAAAGTGTATATTCTACTAGAAGAAATATACAAAACAAGAGATATAAATCAACACCATATTTAATGTGGTTCACACAGTGTGGGCTACATCCACCAAGAAACAAGCCAATCTATTATCCAAATATTTGACAAGATATACAATTGAATATTTACAATCTTCCACACCTCTTAGATGTACAATACTTTCTTTCTCACAAGATTTTTATTTTTTCTCAAAGAATTCTCTCTCTCTCTCAATTATTCTCCCAATAATGAAGTTCTTCTAAATACTTGTTAATTCCTACTTCTAAACCCTAGCTTTAATGCCTATATAGTTATTTATAAACTTAGGGAACTTAGCCATCCAATTACAATCAATATATCTGATTTAATGCTAAAAATAGACCTACTTCCTAAGAGTTAATTAAAACACTCCTACACATGTATCTGATATCGATTAGCCTAAACTGATGTCAATTCCTCCTTTCCTGACCAATGTCGAGCCTAGGTGACTGTATGGATGAAATTTGACATGCAACCTTCAACTACTATCGACCCCTCAAGGTCATGCTAGAGCAGCTGATGTTGAATGTGTGTGGCTAAATATAGGAGTATCAGTGACTAAGATCTGGTAGTGTGATCTCCTGGTAGTTGGGTTGGCAAAGGGGAGACTTAGAGGTTATGAATGGGTAGCATAAATTCCCTATGGTTTGTTTTCCTAACTTGTATCTAAGTGTTGATCTAGTTTGAGGTGTCCAAATTAACTAAGCTGAAAATAAAAATCTATGCTATTACTGAAAGGAAAACTAGTATAAAAAAATCACAAAATTGAAACATTATAATCACAAACAATAATTTGCTTCTATTCTAAATAATTAAAATATTTCTACACTAAAAATAAACAAGCGAGATAACCCAGTGTGGTTATTTACCTATGCTGAATGTATTGAAACTAAACTAACTTAAAACAAGAAATTTTTAAAATTATCTATGATGTGTAGACAACCTCCTATAGATATTCTCTCCTTCAGATCCACAGGGATGGGAAAAGGAGGATCCATCACCGGGGATTGTTATGAAAGATTCAAACCCTCTTGGAAATTAAATAATTACTTGTAAATGAAAGGAAATTGATTTCTACTCTATTTGGTATTATGTAACAATGATAAATTGTACAAGTGAAGGAACTAAAACAACAAATCCAACCTGGAATTCAAAAAATAGAGTTAAATTCAGTTGTGTAGTAGTTTGTCCCCTTAGTATATCCTTTCTTTCTCCGAGTGTTCATATGAGTCCAAGGGATTGGGAATGTAAGAAAAATGGAAAGAGGATGGCACTTGAGCAATGGCAGCTTGAAGGTAGTCTAGATGTAATGCAAGTAGAAGAGAGATAGCACAAGAGATATGAGCTTGTTTATGTAATTCTTAGCAAGATTGTGGCAGCAATACATTGCAAGATATACAAAAATTCTCAGATCCTTTTCTTGAATACAAGCATGAAATATATAGGAATGGAGGATGGGAGGTGTCTTCATGAAAAAGGAAAGAAGGATTAGTTCTAATCCATTAAATATATTTAAAAATAGAAAGAGGAAGGAGAGCCAAGCAATCAAAGCTACTTTTAGACAATTCAGATCACGGATTCATACAAAAAGTGAAATTAAGTGAACCGTCACATGTTAAAACACGCGTGAAGAATCTGGTAAATGTGGGAAGGAGTCCCACCCTACGCAGTGTGGCGGTTTTAGGACCGTCGTCTTGTCTTGGGTGGTAGTTTTAGAACCCTCACCTAGTTAGGGCAGTGGTCCTGGCACTAAAGGCCAAAACATGTACAAAAAGAGGCAGAAATCTAGAAGAAGTGTGGGAAGGATAAGTAAATATGTCTAAGAAACAAATATACACTATGAATGGAAATTGGAGCTCTAACACCTTCTTATAAGGACTTGAATCATCATTTGGGACTTTTGTAACCATTTTCTGACAATTTAGCACATGTAATTTTGGATGCATACATATTGCCCCATCAGAGAAGCATCTCAGCCATGAAAAAGGCATAAAACTTAAAGTCTTAGTATAGCGTTCCCAAAATGGGGAGTTAGAAACTATACCTGACACACCTGTATGTCAAAATCTCACCACCCAAACTCTTGCTACCTATAAGAGGAAAATAAGACACATGTGTAGATAGATAAAATATCAAAAAATAAACACTAGACCAAAACGACAAGAGGAATTACCATTTATGCGGGGATATAGAAATATACCTACGCCAACGCTCTAGCCCTGTGAACGCAAACACTTAAAATGAGGTCAAAACAACATATATATACATATACATATACATACATACATACATACATATATATATACATACATACATATATATATATATATATATATATATATATATATATATCGAAATAACTCATTTTTCAATTCATTTGTGTTATTTGATTTGGTCAATTTGGAGCTCTGGACCCATGGTGATCATTTTTGATGAGAATACAACTGATACAACCGTGATGAGATCGAGACCATGCCTCTACATGTGGGAGATCAACCAACGCAGTTAAAGGTTGGTTATTTTCAATTTTTTCTTTTTGTACCCTAAATGTAAAAATGTTGAAAAGTGCACCTAGGGGGGATTATTTTCAATTTTTTTGTCTTAAATAAGTCTTTAAGGGGGGGGCCATAGGGCATGTTTTTATTTTTTTGAAAATGTTATTTTTTTGGTCTTTTTGAGCATTTTTAGGATAAAGGGTACATTTGAAAAATCAGTTCAGGACCACCACACAAAGTAGGGTGGTGGTCAAAGGACCAACGCCCTGCTTGGGCTATAGTCCTACAACCACCACCCTGCATTGCGCTATGGTTTTGAATAGAATGACCAAAACGTTCACTAACTTGAATTTTTTTTTCATGTTTTGTGATGTTTTTGGTGAGCTTATTATTTGGTATATGTTACAAACTTCATATTTTTATGTGTTTTGGCAAATGCTGAAGGAGGAGTACATCATATGGAGTCAAGAGAGGGAGTGTGATTGGATCCCTGGTATCTTGGATCAACTAACATAGGATGAGATAGATCTTCTCCAGAGGGCCAGTATTTTGAGGATTGCACGGGTTCCCCATGTTTCTCCTACTAGCCACATTCTATGTGACTTATTTTCCTATTGAGATGTAGACCGTAACACTTTCTAGTTCCCAGGTGTTCGTGGTGAGTGAAATATCACCTTGGAGGATGTATATCGTATTCTTGGGCTCCCGATACTAGGGAGGATACTGACTTTAGAGATAGCGGGGTCTAGGGCCGTGATGATGTAGTGGGCCACATATATGGGAGACACCATTGTCTCATCTAGCTCGAAGAAGGGGATGAAGGTTTGGTCCATAGCCACTTCTCTCATTCCTATCATACGCACAGCCATTATGGGCATCTTTTCCTCTCAATTTATCAGGGACAAGGGTGGTGATACCCTTTTGTATTACTGGGCTCTTATCATTGTATAGATCAAGGGGCATGGCGGAAAATATGCTTGGGGCATAGATATCTTGGGGAATTCATTGAGCCAGCCCACTCTTGTGATGACTTAGGTTTATGAGATTTTCATCCCGAATGGTAGGGGAGTACTAGTGTCAGATCCAAGGGTTGTTCGGAAAGCTAGATGGTTAGGTATGTTAGTACTTAGGATGCCACATCAACCCGTGGCTTCCCTGACTATGGTAGACATGATTTGTCCACCCTACTAAGACATGGTAGGGAGATGGGGACTAGAGGTGACCACGATGGTAGTTTTCTCTTTGATAGGTCAACTGGTTGATAGAGCATGGAGACTTGAGGTCCACCCATTTGATCGGGTCCCCCAGTAGTTTTTCCTTCCACACATTGATAGCTTCCCTCCCATCACTTTAGTTTATAGGACTATTCAAGAGGCTTAGAGGGGACCTAGAGGGGATCCTCATTAGACAATGATCATTCGAAGTATTCCCATCACATTTAGATGGGTGATCAGTGCTAGCCAAGTAGTTGGTTCCCCTCGAGCACCCATACTTCAGATTGTGACTGCTCCTTCTCACAGTGGGGAGCAGGATGAGCTCATTGATCTAGACTCCGAATCTAAGGAGCATATGGGAGATGAGATGGAGGAGGAGTTAGTTGAAGAAGACACAAGTGATGAGGGAGTTGGTGTTGGGACTAGCGATGTATCCCATGTGGAGGAGGAGGAGAGTGAACCTTAGTGGTATGATACTCAGGAGATGTTGAGAGAAGCATACGAGGAGGCTAGTTCTGAGAGAGAGACCTTAGTCTTAGATTCAAAACTTCCTCACAGTGGAGAGGGGGATGATGAGTCCATCGTAGGATAGCGATTAAATTCCAGCATTGGGGAAGCCCCAAAACCACCACCAACAGTGGAAGCATTAGATACTGATCCTACTTGGGTGCCCAGAGACCCAAGTAAGTTTAATACTCTCCCTTTTTTTTGTTATGAATGTTAACTTGTATCTCATTCTTTCTTTTGTTTTCCTAACTTATCACTTCTTTCTTTATTCTTGCAGTGATGACACAGGAGTGGTGAAAGCTCATCTATCGGGTATGCATGGATACTCTATTGATCCACTCAGGGAAGACCCAAGCTGAGATGACTGCCAACTTGGGCTAGCCATTAGCCACAGGAAGACAAACTGATGTGTTTTCCCCTCTATGGAAGGTAACAGAGATAGTGACTTCCCTCCTTACATGGGTGGCCAGATATGATACTGTTGAGTGCTTGATGAGAAAAATTCATTCTTGTAATGAGGCCACGGGTAGCGAACATCATCATGAGCACTCACATCATTTTGTAAACTCCCAGCGTCATCATAACCGCAGTAAGAGCCCTAGATGCAGTCGAACACATCCAAGGAATCTCATAGGGATTGATAGGCCATGGGTAAATTTTTATTTCTTTGATGACATTTTGTCAGTCATTTATATGATTTATTTCTATGTTTCAAGATCATTGCAAACAGTTTGACCATGCCTAGTACATGGTGACATTATATACAAACTTGATTCACCATGATATATATAGACTCTTATTTTTGGTTTGGTATCCCATCATATCTGAGTTGATTTTCTTTTGGTCTATCTCTCATGTGTACTCTAGATATTTAGAACTTCTACTCTTCAGTGCTTTTCAGAATGTATGCAGTGGATGTGAAATGATAACAAAATGATTTCTTTTTATATTTCATAATGCTGATACATGATAATGCAAACACAATGTGAAATTTGAATTCTAGCTTCTTTAAGCAACATTTGATGCTTCATATTGTCTTAACAAAACGTGATGATAAAATGATATGATTAGAATATTTACTTGCCCCACTCTTGACCCCACACAACCAGTAGGATACGAGGGCTCAATAGCAAGAGCTAGGAAGGGCATGAGTTACGACAATTTATTGAATGGTAATGATAAGGAAAAGACAATGGTTTGATAGGGCCAAATTGAGACACCATAACTTCACCCTATTTAAGTTACTTCATAGCTTAGAATGTGATTTACTTTCTAGTTTATCCAGACTTAGATTTGTAGATGGCTACGTAGTTGACAAAATCTGGATTTGGGGTTTTAAATTATCTTGTAATTTTCGAAATCTAACTCAGTTTGACTTGTACCTATGATTTAATAACATTTGAATGAATTATTTATAACTTTCAAGTTTTCCAATGAGACCCCCTAATCCTTTCCCCATGCTACCAGGAGGAAGCATGGGTTCATCACCATTGATAAGGAATAGGTGAGTAAGGGCATTTCTCTCCTTTCCCAACCCTACATCACCAGTAAGAGATGTAGGCTTAACACTGAAGGTTGGTAGGGAAAATAAATGTGTATTTAGCGTAACAAGAGGCAAGCTTTTGGGTTACATTATATCTTCATGAGGGATTGATGTTGACCTAGCCAAAATCCAGGTTTTGTTAGAAATTGTTCCACCATCAAATGAGTCTGGACCCCTAGAATATTGACTAAGTATGAAGGTGTGTAGGTACGCAAGATCCTAGTTATGGAATGGAGTGCAAGGAAAAATCACACAAACAAAGGGTTTAAGGAATCCCATGGTGTGCGCTGTGCGAAGAAAGAACCAAGGGTTCGAGACTTAGTCAATTTGGACATCTATAGTAGAACACATGAAAAGCATGACCCTATTGTGTGTGGATAATATGCCATCCTAGTGATAGATTGGCCCAGGAAGGAGCATGCCTGTGATAGAATATTCTAGAATAACATCATGGGATAAAGTGGAAAGCTCCAGCTTGGAGAATAATGTTCATATGGAGGACCACATTCGAACACTTAGCATAAGATCTGAGGGCACTGAAGGGTGAGTTGGTAGTCTAGGAAAGCTATAAATACAAGCACCTGCAAAGATAGAAGGATATACATAGAGAGTGGGAAGAGCTCTACAGAAATTTTGTGACCCTTTGTAAGTGTTCCATGGATGTAATAAGGTTTCCTGTTATAATATATGCATGAATATCAATGATTATGATGTATACTTCTCTCTTATGAGTTCTCATTCCTTTCCCTCTAAGTATGGATGCTTGTATGTTTATTTCTATCATAATACATGTTATGGATTCTATTAAGTACTCGGTATGAAATGACTACAAGGATCTAGAGGCCGTTCTGAGCCCTATAGTTCTTGTATGTCCTAACTTCCCTTCTAGAATCTCTTACGCAAATCATAGATGATGTTTCCCACTAAACTCACATAAAAGAGAGATGGTACCCACGTGTGCCTTGGGTGAGTGCCCAAATTTTGCTGGGTGATAGGCTGACGTATATGGGGTTCCTTTCTTTTGTGATAGGAGTAAAAATTAGTACATCTTGGTTCCATTTCTAGGACCTCTTTTTAAAGTTGTAGTGGGATTTAGCATACATCATGATCTGTATAATGAGTAATGACAGAGTGGTTAACGTTGGAAAGTGTTGAATCATGGTTCAAGAGCACAGAGGAAGAATTTTCTTAGAGATTCAACATTGGACTTGATTTTGATGCATGTAGATGGGTAGAAGAGAATATCTACCACAATCTATATGAGACCTTTATCTGTTGCTTCCCTATGGAGCTGTATGAATGGCTTGCAGCCTATGTATCTATATCCAGTTGGCATTATGGATCACATGTGTGGACCCAAGAAGAATACCAAAGGCTGTAGGATGCAAATCTGATGTGGACCCATGCTGTGGATCATTGGTGGAAAGGAGTATTGGCTAGCTATACTCTGGAGTATGCCATTTCCACATATTCCTGTCTGGAGGTTGCTGAGTTTGAGTTTTTGTGGGAACCTAGAAGATCGTTTCTACATGATGTACCTCTAGCTCAGAAGATCTTGATGATTACCATGAGTTTAGAGGCTTTCCCAATGGCCGGCTAAACCATTCTGAGCACTGGGCGAGTAATCTAGGGTGGAGAAAGATGGTAGATCTCATGGTGGAGAATAATAGGGAGGAAAGATGACTCAAGTATGGTGAAGCACGTGAAAGGGAGATTGCTAAATAATGTGAGGTTATAGGTGTGATGGATGTATGATGGCAAACATTATGGGAAGGATTTGAGGTTCACGTAGAGGACATGGAACCTGAGTAGTATGTGTGACCCCATCTTGGTAAGTGCGTGAGAGAAACCCCTTCGGCTTCTGATGAGAGTTCGTCATGTGGAGAAAGAAGAAATGTTGGTGCACATCTGATCCCACCTAGTGACCAGACCCCGGTGTTTGGTTTTCCAAATCAGGGGGATAATATTGTTGATCTATTTGGTTACATTAGACGTGATCATTCTATGCCTAGGAGGTATATTTTCTCATTTGGGACTTCTATGGATGCGAACACTAGCCCAGTGTTAGGAATTTTTAGGAAAGTTATAGGCACACAAGCATTTGGTCTTACGTCTGGGAGTGGTGTAGGGTATACTATTGGTAGTGGGGCATTGTCGCAGACCATAGGCGCACAACTCAGTGGAACTGTAGGGACCCTTGGCATGACCACTTCAGGACCTGGTGGGCCTAGTAGATTTGGTGGTTCAAGATGAGTAGGATCTGGTGGGTCTGGAAGATCTAGTGGTTCAGGACTTGGTGGGCATGGTGGATCTGGTGGTTTAGGACCTGGTGGACCTGGTGGATTAGGCGGTGAAGGAAACATAGGTAGAAACTAAGGCTCTGTCTAAGGAGAATTCGGGCCCCAACCACCCCCACAAGTTTTCTTTGAAATGTCTCTACATTTACTTGATTATAAAGGTATTGAGGATGCATGGAACATGTTCATAAATTTTAGCTGCTATGGCACATGAAGGGTGTCACAACCCTAGAATGAAAGGCTAGTTAGTTTGCAACCATATTGCAAGGGCACACGCATAGTTGGTATAGGAAGTATGACCCTCATCAAACAGTGGTGGACTATACTACTTTAAAGAATGCATGGTAGAATTCCACATTCTTGAGTTTAAGTAGAAGAGAATCAGCACTTTGAAGGAGATTCAACAAGGAATGGTAAAGAGTGTACAAGAGTATTATGCACGCTTTAAAACTCTATTGTCTAAATTATCATATGATATTCAACCTTCACAACATGCTCAGTGGTTTGTTTGAGGGTTGATCACCCCTTTTAGAAGGGCCTTATCTCATAAAATGTTTACAGACCCGTGTGAGGCATTGGAAGCTTCCTTGCACGTCGAAGCTATTGGTAGTGTTGATACTGGCATTATCCCATTCTTGGAGACTTAGATTGCTGCTATGACTAAGAAGTTGGAAAAATTGTCTTTGAACTCAGCCCATGACACTCACAATGGTTTGTGGTTCATAGATTGTGAGATAGAGGGGCATGTTAAGGATAATTTCCCCAAGAGGACGGTACGTGATGTGGTGGTAGATTGTGAAATTTTTCATGGGGACCATGATGTGAGTAGGTTCCCCTTGCTGCAGTGTGTAATCATGAAGAATGTATCTTGTTACTATAAGATTTACACTTCTACAACCCATGATACTAAGGACGTAGGCTCAATGATCATATCCATGAGGCCATTAATCATGGAGTGTACCAAGCTATCGTTGCCAGTAGTTCCAAGGGTGATGATCACTATTATGAGGAGCATGCAGACGAAGGTGCGTGCATAAGGGGTTTTCGAGGAGGATTCCATGGTCATGGTAAACATGGGGAGGGAAGGAGTGAGTTCCCATGTGGAATTTGTTTCAGTTGTGGATCTACAGAGCATTAGAAACATGAATGCCTAGATCTGTTGCAGTGCTCATGGTGCGGAAAGAAGCATAAGTATAAGGAGTGCCCGGAATTGTTTGAGCATATGAATCAACAGCACTGGAAGGAAAAGGGCACTACAATGGTTAGTATTAAGAAGGCAGATATATAGTGGATTCCTTGAGTAACACAGGATGCAAGTTTGGAGCCTGTCTTGGTAACAACAAGAGCATAAGCTGCATGAGTAAGAGAGATACCAAGATAAAATAACTTGGTTTTAAGGGAGGAGGTCATTCATGGAAATTATCTAGACCCCCCACATCAAAAGGTGATATATCAGGACACCATGGATGTCATTCAGAGCTTATAACAGCAAATCTAGTGTCTAAAGGAGCAATCTAGGAGGGAGGAACAAGGAAGGAGAGTTGAGGTGCCAAAGGATGACCTGGATGAGGTCAATGAGGTGTGTAAAATGATAAGGTAGGAGAATATCATTCCCTTGCTAGGATTATGGTTAAGAGATAAGGTACCATGCATTGGAGGAGAGTGCGAGAGGTAGGTCTTACACATGATCCTTCCCCCTCAAAGCCTT
The DNA here is from genome assembly GCA_019776745.2 of Taxus chinensis. NCBI lineage: Eukaryota > Viridiplantae > Streptophyta > Pinopsida > Cupressales > Taxaceae > Taxus > Taxus chinensis. Next base: position 552,303,867 of record CM034149.1, read on the forward strand.
GACTGTGACAAGGAGATCACATTGAATGCAGTGGTAAATGGATGGCTCCTCAACAATATCCTTATTAACACTAGTGAGGAGGTTAATGTTCTAACTTTGGATGCATGGCATTAGATGGGAAAACCTACCTTACAACCATCTTTTAATGTGTTGTATATGGAAAATAAGACTAAGGAAATGTTGATTAGTGTCTTGAAGGATGTAGTTATATCTATCTAGGGAGCTAAGTTTAATGGCGAGTTTGAATTCTTGGTGCTCGCCGAGGAGTATAATTTCTCAGCACTAATTGGGTGCCCTTAGTGTAACAAGAAAAATGTTGACCTTCAGTTCAAAAAGGGGTACATCATCTTTGAGAACAAGGAGGAATGGGTCATTATACCCCTAGCTGATGGGAAGTCGACACCCTATATATAACCATTGGGGGAATAAGTTCTCGACAGGATATATGTGCACTCAATCAGAGACCCAGAGATGATACACTCTACTAATGGGGTTATCCAATTTGAAGATGCTCAGTCAATGAGTGATACCACCAGTCTAACATGTGACAATTGGGTGCATGGGACTTATGAATATATGGGATGGTGGTTGAGAGGGTCAGTGACCAAGGTAATAAAGGTGGGCATGGTTCACCACCTTGGAGGATAAGAACTACCCAAGTATTCAAAAGGAGCCTTCCCTGAGATCTTTCTGGTAGGAAGTGGAAGTTCAGTGGAAGGATGAGAAGGAATGAAGGGGTATGTTAAGTTATATCCTACTCAACACAGTGGCTCAGTGGTGGGCTACACATAAGGAGATCCTTTTAGAGTGGTGTGAGGTAAGAATTTCTCTCTCTGTCATATTTTCTAAGAGAAATGTGTCCACCATCATCAAGGACTACCATGGGAAAGAGCCCACCTCTTTCCACATCCAGGAGTGTGAACAGGTCTGAAGAGAAGGCATGGAAGCTTTGCCACCATCCCTTTGGGTGCAAAATTTGTATTCTACACTACAAGGTTACATGTGTGCATGATATATTCATTCAGAGACACGCCACCAGACAAGGAATTGGCAAGAGCTCACGGATGACCTTATTCAAACCTTTGAGTATCAAAGTACCAAACCATAAGTTGATAAGGCGTTGCAGAGTATCAAGTGCCTTACCATGGGGGATAGTGCCAAGATGGAATATAGGCTATTGAAATTACTAGGTGAACCAGTATTGGAGGTGTTATTTGAAGAAAAATTAGAGGAAACAAAAGAGTTAAAGCTTGAGCACGTGTGTTTGGAAAAAGAAAAGGGAAAGTTGGTGTATGTGATTAATGGATAGGAATCAGAAATCTTGGATGTTAACCATTTTGTAGGGATGTGTAAGGTAGTGAAAAGTGCTGATACTTATGCACACACCTAACGTGAGCCCTTAAAGATGAAGAAGGTTAACATTGGTTTAGGAGAAGAACCTAAGGAAGCTATTATTGGAGATTACTAGTCAGAGAAGGAAGTTTCTAAGATCATTGATCTGCTGTGTGAATTTGATGATTTATTCACACATAGGTACAATGAGCTCAAATGGATTCACCATTCCTTGGGGGAGATGAAGATAAAACTAAAGGAAGGTGTGCACCCGGTTAGGAAAAGGACCTACCAGATGAAACCCAATTTACACGTAAAGGTTAAGGAAGAGAGACAAAATGATAGCTTCTAAAATCATTGAGGTAGTGGAAGAATTGGAGTGGATAAGTTTGATGGTAATCTGCATCAAGAAGGATGGGTGGATTAGGATCTATGTGGATTATAGGGAACTAAATGTTGTTTGTGTCATTGATCCCTTTCTAACCCCCTTCACTGAAGAAATTTTGGAAGGAGTCACTGGGCATGAAATCTATTCCTTTACGGATGGATTTTTGGGGTACCACCAAGTCCATATTGCAAAGGAGGACTAGGAGAAGACAAATTTCACCACTGAGTGGGAAAAATTTTCATACACGGTCATGCCCTTTGGGTTGAAGAATGTGCCTATTGTTTTCTCATGCATAGTGGTGCAAGCATTCTAGGACTTCATCCATAAGTTTCTTTAGGACTATTTGGATGATTGGATAGTGTATGGTGTGGTTAAAGACCATTGTGACAATTTAAGGTTAATGTTTGAGAGGTGTAGGCAATTGAGGATATCCCTTAACATTAAGAAGTGTGTGTTTGATACACCCTTTGGGACTTTATTGGGGCATATCATATATAAGGAGGGCTTTCTAGTAGATCTAGCTAAAGTTACAATTATTGTGGGCTTAGGGGAGCCTACTAGAAAGAACGTAGTGTGCGGATTCCTTGGGTATATGGGCTATTACAGGAAATTCATCAAAGGGTATGCCAAGATCGTTGTGCCTTTAGAGGAGCTGCTTAGACATAAAAGTTCCTTCTATTCGAGAGAGGTGCAATAAAGGGCATTTGATACATTAAAAGATAGGCTTGTCACCACACCTATATTACATTTTCCCTCTTGGGACAAGCCCTATCATGTTCATGTAGATGCCTCAAGGACCACCATTGGAGTAGTTCTTGAATATCCAGATGAAGGGATTATTCATCATCCTCTATGTTTTGCAAGTAGGAAGCTGACACCAGCAGAGCAGAATTATACCACAACTGAGTGCGAGGCATTATCAATGATCTATACACTTTTCAAGTTTAGGCAGTATCTGCTAGCAACACCCTTTGTGTTTTACACCGACCACATGGCATTAAAGTATTTGGTGAACAAGCCTGTTCTACAAGGTCACATATGTCAGTGGGTGTTGTTGTTTCAAGAGTTTGAATTCACCGTTGTAGTAAATCCTGGAAAAAGAAATTGTGGACCTAACCATCTGTCAAGAATTGATTTAGGGGAGGACACACAGAGTATTAAGGAAACAATGCCAGACGAGTAACTATTTAGGTTGCGGCATGCACCCTCAAACTTGGAAGAGATTGCAATATTTTTAAGGGAATGTGTGGCACTGGAAGGAATGAAGACATTAGAGAAAAATTAATCGGCCATACGCATTGCACCCTATATGTTAATCAATGGAGACTTATACAAGTTCAGACATGATGAAGTTTTGTGAATGTGTGTATTAGAGCATGAGCACCTGGCCATCATGGAGGAAGCTAAGGGAGGCAGTGTGGGTGGGAATTATCTAGGTGATGCCACTGCGCGTAAGATATTAATGGCATGTTTGTGGTGGGGAACCCCGTACAAGGATTATAGAGACTATTGTAAAGTGTGTTACTATTTTCATTGCATTGGAAAACCAGGAAGGAGAGATGAAATGACTTTTTGCCCTATCCCTAGCGCAGAGCCTTTTGAAAAGTGGGCAATAGACTTTGTAGGCCCTATTGCACCAACGACACATAGGAATGGGTCACGTTATGTCATCACTTACATGGATTATCTGACAAGGTGGGCAGAAGCATCTCTCACTAAAGATTACATGACAACAACAACATAAATATTCTTGTGGGAGAACATTATCACAAGGTATGGATACCTGTTGAGTTTGACTAGCGATAGGGGTACACATTTCTTGAATGAGACCATGAGGATATTGTTATTAGAGTTCATGGTGGCTCATCACAAGACTAAGTCCTATCACCCACAAGCAAATGGAATTACTAAGGCGTACAACAAAATACTGAGTCATACCTTGACCAAAATTTGTGATGTCGAAAGACAAGATTGGTATGACAATGTATCGGTAGTACTGTGGGCTTATAGGAAAATGTATAAAAGGCTGAACAAAGCCACACCATTTCATTTGGTGTCTGGTGTGGAAGCTATTTTGCTAGTTGAATTTATGTTTCCTTCTCTGAGAATAGTGCACACATGAGGGTTAGCCGATGAACAAGTGTTGGAAGAAAGGATTGATGAGTTAATGAAGCTGGATAAGAGACGATCACTCGCTAGGTGGAGCCAAACAACAAAAAAAGTAAAGAAGAAGGCTTGGCATGATCACCACATTAGAAACAAGAAGTTTGAGGTTGGGAAGATGGTTTTACTATATGATTCTAATTTTTTGCACCACCCTGGGAAGTTAAAAGTCCATTGGTTGTGTCCTTACACAATCTCGTACATCCTTGATTCAGGCACATGCCAGTTACAAGTGCTGGATGGGATGAAGTTTCCTAGACACTTCAATGGGAGTACACTAAAGCCCTGCTATAAATAAGTCTTCTCGGTGTTTGTAAATAAGGAAATTTTTCCAATTAGTTTAGAAATTTCCTTTATGCTTTCCCTTTCTTTTGTTTCCCTTTCGCATTGTTGTTTTGTTTTGTGCCTTGGGCGTCGGTAACCTTATTGTAATTTTGGATAATTTGTGAGTGCACAAAGGACTACACATCATTTTAAGTGTGGGGTGGAGTAATGTGAAGGAGCACATGGTTAGAGTGCCAAGGATGTGTATGTTGAAAAGCTCTATTAAATGGTCCGGTTGAAAGAGGTGTATGGAGAGAAAAGATGGAAGGATGGTCAGTTCTAGGATAAAGCTACTTTTAGATTCCACATAATGAGGACGAGAAAGCACATTTAAGCAACACGAGGTAGGCGAGAGAAAAAATTAGGATAGAAAAATTACCTTCGGTGCTGGTTACACGTGCGTAAGAGTCTCCTATTGGGTTGGATTGGTTGTGCACCAGAAGGTTGGAGGATTTTTCACGCAGGTTAGGCATGTGAGTGAAACCGTTGAAGACGGGATTTGTTTGAAAAATCCACATTAAATGAAAAAAATTACGGTGGTAGGTGAAGTAGCATTTAATGCTGAAAAAGAGAAAAGATGTAAGGGGCGAGGATCTTTCATTTTCACTTTGTGAATAGAGAGAAGTTATTTTTACGTTTATTACAAACTAGGGTTTCCAGATTTGATCACATGAAGAAAGATCTGTGAGATTGAAGCATGAGCAACCACTTTGGATTTGCAAACTAGAAGGAAGGGGTTACACGGGCATGAGAAAAGTTGTGAGGAGGCACTGTCTTATGGAATTTTTATCCCAGTTAGGGTTTTACAAATTAGGGCATGGATTCAAGAGGTTTTACATCACAAATTTGAGATCTGAGGTTGGAAGAAGTGGAAGAACAGTATAATAAGGAGGGAGTAAAGTGATAGGATGACCTCGACAATGGCACCCAAGAAAGGAAAGGGCAAGGCCAAGAAATAAGAACCTGGTGTGAGTAATACGAATGAAGAATGGTATGCGGAGATGCAGTACCTAGATGGGGTAATGATGGGTAAGGAGTGTGAGTCCCACCTGAGGAATGTGCTTTTAAGTCACTATAACCATCGAATGAAAATGATCAAGAAGGAAATGGCACTAGAGTTAGTGCGCCCCACAAGTAAATGGACACTAGAGGGCTTTCCCATCTACAATGCTGATGTTAAGGTCAAATTGGATAAGGCAGGGTTGTTGCAACTCTTTGAGTTGCTGTATTTTTGAAAACTAGAATGCCTATACCAATGGCTAATGTCACAAGTACATGACGATTACTTCCATTTTGTAGGGCACAAGATGTGCATTACTCCTCAACTCATCTCATAGTTCACAAGCCTAATATGTGAAGGGGATAGCTTAGAAGATGACCTAAGTGACATGTAACATCCTCGTTTTATACTTTAGAACAAGTGATTTTTTTTTTATTTTTTTTGATAATTGCATCCTGGTTCTAAATACATAATTTAGAACTCACAATTCAAATAACCATTCATATAACAGACAACCATATGCAGCTGTAATGACTCGGAGTACCTCCGATCTATTCATTCCATGACTCGGTAATCTACCGATCTATTCATGAGTAATAAGAGTCGGTGTTTTTTATTTAACACATCACTCTTGTAGTTCTCTTCCCTAATCTGGGATTTAGAATGCTCTGTCCAAGGAATCTAACTGAATAATTGTTACTATTATTCATCGGCATCTCATCCCTTAGACTAGGTGAATTAGGACAACACAATCAGCAGCTTGCGATACTTTGGCCAAAGATTTGAAACATACTGTTTATGTCTCGTATTCCTTAACGACATACTCGTCAATCTGGAATACGTCCTTCACCCCATTCATATGTTATATAGAATGTCTTACACTGACTACTGTCAGTCCTTCCTTTCACAACTGAATCACTCGGAGGTAGATTAACAAGGTGATAATGTTATATGGATGCCCACGAGGATTAGGGATATAGTGACTTACTGGTTCAACCTTGCAGTTCAACCAGTGTGTCATGATACCTCGAATCTCCTAGGCAGCCTTATAACATGACCACGTTCTTAATCGGTCCCTGGGTATCTCGTGCGAAATCAAGTGTAAATCTTAGTGATCAATGCAAAGGGTGTCGCCATAAGTCATCTACATTGTTGTAACTTCGAGAAGATCCTAATCTTCTCGGAGGTACAACCCTGCAGTTGACTTATGTCGTCAACCTTTAAATCCGCCTCGAAAAGATCTACTCAGTAACAAGCGTTACGCACTTGAGTTTAAATTACTTTAAAGACTTTTCCCTAAGGTTAGCCTTTCCGATCCCTGGATTCTTCACCTTAAGACGACCCTCCTCTATAAAACCCATTACTTGGTAGAGATATTAAGGTCAAGTTCTTCATCAAGGAGTCATTAGAATACACCTGATTCTAAAGCAAAAGAATCGGACAATACCTCATAACCTTTGCTTGAGATTGCCATCTGAACTCCATTTGATTGTATATCAGTTCTCTTAATTGAATTTATATCATACTTTTTAGTATAAAGATATAAACGATTAAGAATCCAATTTAATATTGTCCTGTTATACTTAGGACTAGGGATTAGTAATTTAATCCATCTTGTTTAGAGTTCTCTTTAGGCTCATTTTTAACCTATCTTCTAGAAAGGCAATTATTTAAATCCAATATTGCTTTCGCTAGCACAAATTAGAACTACTAAACACTCATAAGAATTCAATCTCATTTTCTTGCAAGCTTTCATTGTCAATCACAAAAGCATTCATATTATACAATGATAACAATGCCCTTTCGTTACATAAACTGAAGAAGGTCAACTATCAGAAATAGAATACAACACATAAGTTTCAAACACTTATTTCCATTCCTTTCAAAACTATACAATTACATTTTATGCAACAGCATACTTGATACAATGCTCAACGGAAAAGAAACATCTTTTCACATATAGTGCATCTGTAAAATCAAGCTGTAATTCATTATAAATCAAATAAACAATCTGATCAGCCTGTCAGATCTGTATTGCTTTTACCTCTTACGGCAACCATCTGCAAAAATAGTCAACATGAGTCAGTTTAATGAACTGAGCATGATAACTGTAACTCTAGTTACCTGATTCCAAACCATTTTAACAGACAGAACGAACCCAAATAGTATCATTAGTCACTGTCACTAAAAACCACAACAGGTTTTTCAAAGGTTCAACAAAATGATCAAACAAACAGTCCCATTAATATTTAATCCGACTGTTTCCAAAACAAGAATCGACGACCAAAAAATGACAACATAACAATCAATGGCCTATACCCATCACAGGATCGATTCATGGGCTCACGCCGAAAAGGCCGAGCAATCATACATATCACAAGTTTTACATAATCAAACCGAAATGTAAACACAAGGAAACAGTGACACAGTTCGAATTTAATAAACACCCAACAAGGATAATGAAGATTCGAACTAGAAGATATTCAAGACCAAAAATCAAACACGATCTCCATAGAAAATCCTCTATTTTCTCAAAACATTTGAACAGAGTTGTTTTAATGAAATCACTTGAAAGACAGCAAGATATTTAAAGGTTAGGGCCTAACATGCCTGGATTTTTGATCAAATTTCTGAAGCAGACCACAGGAAGAGCTCAAACTTCCTTTTCTTTTTCCAAGATAAAGCGACCAAAAAATTTTTGCTATCTCCATCGCATATATATCCTCAATGATAGAGAAAAGAGCTAGAGCAGTTCATACTTGCCATGCAACTCAAAGAGGACTGGTGCGAAGAACCAGTAAACCAGCAGAGAGAAAACCAAAAATCGCGACAAACCAAAAAAAACCCTCAAACTTCCCGTTTGCATGCCTTCTCGTGAGTTTCGGGCTCGTTTACCGAGAATATTGAATGCCATTAAACCAACTTTCCTGCTTAAACTCAACTTCTACCGACCGCCAGAATTGGCGACAGTCCAATGAAAATTCAAGTCCATTTCCAAACTTAGCGAATTGCCACGTCTGCACAGGTTAGCCGTCGCTTAAGCCTCCACCATGACCTGTCCCTCATCCTTATCCATGCATTAATTGCCATAGAAAATGCCGCCCATGGTTCGCACCCCTCCATAGGCCCCTTTACATCCTCCTCAATATTTAGGTTAGTAACTTAGGTTAGAATTTAGGATAACACTTATTCTAACCACATCACATGTAGTTACCGACTTAGGATATTAACACATAGCCTAGGTCTAGGTTTTAGTTTTAGGTTACTAACCATTAATAATTCCAGTTAGGTATAACATTTTATATGCCAAGAAAAGACCTAAAATCATGCATCTCCGAACAAGATTCACTCCTTTACAGCCGTTAGGCTACAGGAATATACATGACAGAATTATTACTTGGTCCACGTCCGAGACCTTCCAGATATACTTCGATATCGGGAACCAATTCATTTCCCAAGATCAACCTGAGTCATACTCCTGACCAGCTTAATCAATGCTTCCATACCTTGCAACCTGTTCAAGGTCTGTGATCTAATTCATCACAAACAAATTTAAAGCATTACTTGGATCAATTCCACTGATCCAAGACTAGATATTATAGATGAATATCTCTATAATTCATTCCGTGATCAGATTAATATTCAGACAAAAAATGAAATAAATAAAAGAGTCTAATCATATTCTGACTCAGTCAAGATCTGCAATTTGCAAGGAAATTACAATACATATCAAACATGATTTCTAAATCGAGGAACACATCCTTATACAAGAAATCACATATCAACACTTTTATGTCCAAGAGAAAGTAACAACAATTCAGGGTGTTACATGCTTCCCTCCTAAAAAGATTCATCGTCCCGATGAATTACATATTAAATTAACCTTAAGGTCAATCAATTTATTAGTTCAAAAACACTGTGACTACTTCCATATTAAATAGTTCCAGAAATCAATGTCACAACACATTTATTCAACCTGAATAAAGTCTGCCTTAATCTGGCTTTCATAAATACTTAAAAACAATCAGTTCATAAAAGTATATTTTTGTCAACAGTTTTCATTCTGTTGCAAAAAGAGAAGGAAAAGCAATTTTCATCTCTTCCAGGTTTTCCCAAGTTACACTTTCTTCACTAAACTGGTCCCACTGGACCTTACATTGCTGTATTTCACGATTCCTTAAATGCAATTGGCGAGTTTCCAGCACTCGTGTGGGTTTAACCACGATTATTCCTGGGTCTTGGACCTGCAAGGAATTCCAATTTAAAACATGTGACAGATCTGAAACGTATTTCTTAAGCAAAGAAATATGGAAAACATCATGCATGCGAGATAAAGCAGGTGGCAATGCTAAACGATAAGCTACAGGGTTGATTATTTCGACAATTTCGAAAGGTCCCACAAATCGAGGTGACAACTTGGCAGCCTTTCCAAAAGTTATAGAGCTCTTTCTGGGTTTAACACGCAGGAAAACCTTATCACCCAGCTCAAACCTTTTGTCAACCCGCTTAAGGTCAGCATAGCTCTTCTGTCTATCCACTGCTCCCTTTAATCGTTCACGAATCAGCTTAACTTGCTGTTCCATTTCTGTGAGAATCTCTGGTCCAATTACTACTCTATCCTCAACACTGTCCCAACTAACAGGGGTTCTGCACTTTCTTCCATAAAGTGCTTCAAATGGTGCCATCTTAAGAGAGGAGTGATAAGTGTTGTTGTATGCGAACTCAACTAATGGAAGATACTCTTCCCATTTATACTGTTGATCCATGCAATACATTCACAACATGTCCTCCAACACTTGATTTACCCTCTCAATTTTCCCATCCGTTTCTGGATGATATGCAGAACTGAAGTTTAGTTTTGTTCCTAGGGCTGCGTTAAGCGTTTTCCAAAACCTTGACGTCATTCTAGGATCCCTGTCAGATATAATCAATTCTGGTACACCATGCAATCTGAAAATTTCATGTACGAACCTCTTGGCCAGCACTGGTGAATCATCCTTTAGATTTCCAGCGATGAAATGAGCTACCTTAGTCAGTTTATCTACAACTACCAGGATAACATCATGCTTATTCCTGGACATAGGTAGTCCTTGTACAAAATCCATGGTCATTACTTGCCATTTGTACTGCGGTATGCTATGAGGATATAACAATCCAGCAGGGTGCATATGTTCTGCCTTCACCCGCTGACATTCCAGACAATGAGTCACAAAATTTATCACATCCTTTTTCATACCTTTCCAGAAGTATTGTTGTTTCATATCAGCAAGCATTTTTGTAATACCTGGGTGTCCAGAGAAAGATGAATTATGAAATTCAACTAACAACTTCTTTTTTAAATCATTCAGCACAGGTACATACACCCTATTTTCATAACGCAAGATTCCTTCATTATCAAAATGAAAACCTTCATACCTTTTATCTTTAGGTTCTGCAGCAAGCGCTGTTTTTACTTGCTGAAAATATGCATCTGATTCTGAGGCACTTTTTACCTCATCTTTAAACTGAGTTCTTAATGTTATAAGAGCAGAAATGTGCCTCCTATGACTTAGAGCATCAGCTACTCTATTCTCCTTCCCTTTGATATAGCTAATATCAAAGTCATATTGTGATAAAAATTCTAACCACCTTCTTTGTCTGGCATTCAGATTGGGCTGAGTAAAAATATATTTCAGTCCTAAGTGATCAGTTTTCAACTCAAAAGGTTTTCCAAGTAAATAGTGTCTCCAGACTTGAAGTGCATGAACAATGGCAGCAAGTTCCAAATCATGAGGGGCATAATTCAGCTCATGTAACTTAAGTTTTCTACTTTCATAAGCTATGACCTGATCATTTTGTAACAAAACACCTCCAAGGCCTTCCTCAGAAGCATCCGTTATAACAGTAAAATTCCCATTAGGATCTGGTACAGCCAATATAGGTGTAGAAGTCAACTGGTCCTTCAGAATTTTGAAAGCCGCTTTGCACTTGTCATTCCACATGAATTTCTTATCCTTCTTTTGCAATGAAGTTATTGGTGCAGCTACCTTAGAAAAATCCTTTACAAATTTTCTATAGTAACTAGCAAGACCCATGAAGCTTCTTACTTCGTGCACATTCTTTGGTGCAGGACACTCAGTTATTGCCACTATTTTTGAAGGATCTACAGCGATTCCTTCTTTACTTATGACATGACCAAAATAGTGAACTTCTGAATCAAAGAAAAAACATTTGGATAACTTACCAAACAACTTTCTCTTTCTCAAAATTCCCAAAACTATCTTCAAATGCTCATTGTGCTCCTCAACACTCTTAGAATAAATGAGAATATTGTCCAAGAATACAAGTACAAACTTGTCCAGGTATTCTTGAAAAATATTGTTCATTAAATTCATAAAGGCTGCGGGTGCATTAGTTAACCCAAAGGGTAGAACTGTAAATTCATAATGTCCGTACCTTGTTCGGAAAGCTGTTTTATGAATATCTTCCTCTTTAATCCTTAACTGATGATAACTAGATCGAAGATCTATCTTAGAATAAACCGCTGCTCCACGCATCTGATCAAACAGATCATCGATCCTAGGAAGTGGATATCGGTTCTTGACTATTGCTTTGTTCAACATCCAATAATCAATACACAGCCTTAGTGTTCCATTCTTCTTTTTTCACAAATATCACAGGTGCTCCCCCAAGGTGAAACACTTGGTCTAATCAATCCTTTAGACAAAAGCTCTTGTAACTGTGCCTTAAGCTCGACTAACTCAGTAGTAGTCATCCGATAAGGCGACTTGGAAATAGGTTCCGTCCCAGGCTTGATTTCAATGGTAAAATCAAATTCTCTCTTGGGTGGTAGCCCTGGTAATTCCTCAGGAAAAACATCCCCTGAAACCTTGTAGCAGAGGGAATTGTTCCATGAAATCATCATCTTCTTTAGGAGATTTCAGATATCTTTACCGCATAAAGCGTACATCCTTTATTTTTAGCCCTTTTAAGCTGCATAGCTGACAGTTTTCTAACTGAAATTTTCTCGTTTCACACCTTGAATCTCTGCAGATTCCAGCTGATCATCTAAACATTTTATGTTCTTTTTCATATCAATCTACCTTTTACTTTATGGTTAGCTAACCAATTGACACCGATGACAATATCATATGATCCCAAAGGTGCAACATAGAGATCAACTTCTGTGGAGAAGTTAGGTAAATCAAGGACTGCTCCAAAGAGACACATACTCACTGTATGAACAGAATTATTACCATACTCTACAGTCCAAGATTTATCCATTTTCCCAGCTTTTCTTTTAAGTTTAGAAGCAATTTTATTAGAAATAAAACATTCAGTAGCTCCTGTATCAAAAAGAATAGTGACAGGTATGCCGAATAACTTACCTGGAACTTCTATAGGTGTTACTTGCTTTTCAGCTTGCTTGTCTCCTACTGCAACATGTATCTTATGCTGCTGATTACGATCGTCCTTCTTCAAAGGGCACTGATTCGCATAGTGGTCCTTGCCACAATTGTAGCAGCCTCCTACAGGTCCCTTCTTAGGCTTAGCATTACCTCCAGCCTTGTAATTGTCACGCTGTCCTCCATAGGGCTTCTGCCCATTGTTATAATTTTTAACAAAATTATCCCTTACATTTCAAGCAGGCTTATTTACTGCTGCTTTCTTATTGTTATCTCCTGGAAACTTACTCTTGTTTCCAAACTTTTTCCACGGTCCTTTTCTGGGTGCAAGAGAGGTTGAAGAAGGGTTTGCAGTCTTCTTCCGCACTTCCTCCTTATGAGCAGAAATAGCCTTTAATTTCTGTTCTTGCCTAATGGCATTTTCAACAACTCCTTCCATAGTGGTTGGACTGTGAACATCGACCTCTCCCCCTATCACTGGATTCAATCCCATGATGAATTTCCGTATCCTGAACTTTTCGTCAATTTGATACTGCGGTACATACTTGAGGAGTTTTGTAAACTGCTCCCAGTATTCAGTTACCGTTAGCTTCCCTTGAGCTAAGTTCTGAAATTCTGTCATTTTCTGATCATAGAAAAGTTGTGGTAGCCAACGTTGCCTAAAATAGCCTTTGAATTGATCCCAAGTAATATTGGTCTCATCAATATTTAGCTCAGCTTTTCGGCTATCCCACCATGAAGACGCTTCGTGAGAAAGCTGATAGGCTCCCCAAATAGCTTTGGTTTCGTCTGAGAAGTTCCTTATTGCAAAGTACTTCTCCATTTCGCTGAGCCAGTTCTCAGCTCCATCTCCTAGGGTGGTGCCATCATACTTAGGTGGACTTATCCTTTTTATATCATTAGTGAGTTCTGCTGCCAATCTGGCCTTTTTGTTTTCTGGTTGGACAGGTGCATTTCCAGCATTAACATCAACACCCATTTCGGGGTTGTCCTCAGGAGGTTGTTGATTATTATTATCAGCTTCTTCATCCTCCTCATTTCCCATCACCTGCTGTTCAAGCACAGCTAAGCGATCTCTTGTGTCCAACAGGGCAGCAAGGATCTCATCCAGTTTCTGGGTTGTTGCCGCTCCTCCTTCAGGTGGAGCATTACTCGCAACGTTCCCCCTTGTTCTAACCATTTTCTGTTACAAGAAAATTTATGTTTTTATCAGATTATGGACTCAATAGGTCCAAGAGCTGCAAACCTTCAGCTATGATACCAAGATGTAACATCCTCGTTTTATACTTTAGAACAAGTGAAATTTTTTATTTTTTTTTTATTTTTTTTGATAATTACATCCTGGTTCTAAATACATAATTTAGAACTCACAATTCAAATAACCATTCATATAACAGACAACCATATGCAGCTGTAATGACTTGGAGTACCTCCGATCTATTCATTCCATGACTCGGTAATCTTCCAATCTATTCATGAGTAATAAGAGTTGGTGTTTTTTATTTAACACATTACTCTTGCAGTTCTCTTCCCTAATCTAGGATTCAGAATGCTCTGTCCAAGGAATCTAACTGAATAATTGTTACTATTATTCATCGGCATCTCATCCCTTAGACTAGGTGAATTAGGACAACGCAATCAGCAACTTGCGATACTTTGGCCAAAGATTTGAAACATACTGTTTATGTCTCATATTCCTTAACGGCATACTCGTCAATCTAGAATACGTCCTTCACCCCATTCATATGTTATATAGAATGTCTTACACTGACTACTGTCAGTCCTTCCTTTCACAACTGAATCACTCGGAGGCAGATTAACAAGGTGATAATGTTATATGGATGCCCACGAGGATTAGGGATATAGTGACATACTGGTTCAACCTTGCAGTTCAAACCAGTGTGTCATGATACCCCGAATCTCCTAGGCAGCCTTATAACATGACCACGTTCTTAATCGGTCCCTGGGTAACTCATGCGAAATCAAGTGTAAATATTAGCGATCAATGTAAAGGGTGTCGCCATAAGTCATCTGCATTGTTGTAACTTCGAGAAGATCCTAATCTTCTCGGAGGTACAACCCTGCAGTTGACTTATGTCGTCAACCTTTAAATCCGCCTTGAAAAGATCTACTCAGTAACAAGCGTTACGCACTTGAGTTTAAATTACTTTAAAGACTTTTCCCTAAGGTTAGCCTTTCCGATCCCTGGATTCTTCGCCTTAAGACGACCCTCCTCTATAAAACCCATTACTTGGTAGAGATATTAAGGTCAAGTTCTTCATCAAGGAGTCATTAGAATACACCTGATTCTAAAGCAAAAGAATTGGACAATACCTCATAACCTTTGCTTGAGATTGCCATCTGAACTCCATTTGATTGTATATCAGTTCTCTTAATTGAATTTATATCATACTTTTTAGTATAAAGATATAAATGATTAAGAATCCAATTTAATATTGTCCTGTTATACTTAGGACTAGGGATTAGTAATTTAATCCAGCTTGTTTAGCGTTCTCTTTAGGCTCATTTTTAACCTATCTTCTAGAAAGGCAATTATTTAAATCCAATATTGCTTTCGCTAGCACAAATTAGAACTACTAAACACTCATAAGAATTCAATCTCATTTTCTTGCAAGCTTTCATTGTCAATCACAAAAGCATTCATATTATACAATGATAACAATGCCCCTTCGTTACATAAACCGAAGAAGGTCAACTATCAGAAATAGAATACAACACATAAGTTTCAAACACTTATTTCCATTCCTTTCAAAACTATACAATTACATTTTATGCAACAGCATACTTGATACAATGCTCAACGGAAAAGAAACATCTTTTCACATATAGTGCATCTGTAAAATCAAGCTGTAATTCATTATAAATCAAATAAACAATCTGATCAGCCTGTCAGATCTGCATTGCTTTTACCTCTTACGGCAACCATCTACAAAAATAGTCAACATGAGTCAGTTCAATGAACTGAGCATGATAAGCACTAACTTTTAAAACAATTGCAATCCATCAATTGTTTTCATTAAACACCCTATTTAAATGAGATCCGATATTCACATTAGTAAACATATTCAGACTATGCCCTTGTAATACAAAATGATTACAAATATGTAACTCTAACATGGTTACAAAATAGTCTTAATCACTTTCTAATATTTCATCAAATATTAAAAATCAAGGAACGAATGTACACAAACAATCATTGAATCCAAAATCACAACATTGGTCAGATCGTTTCATTCATCCAATAAGGAAAATATCATAACAAATCGGGTTCCACCAATATGTTTACAACACAATTCCCACTGTTAGATAGATATCATCAAATAAGCAAAAGAAGGGAAAGAACCAAATCATTCATACTCCCTTTCACATAAGTTCGTTACTGTACTGTCTACACAAATGAAATACATTCATCCAGTAAGCATACAAACAAGTCAGTCAAACAACAGGAATAATCACTGTCATAATAAGAATCGAACACAACAAGGCTTTACGGCCCGAATTCGAAATCAAGAAACCCAGTATTGCGGTGAGCAATAGACTACATTGCCTTAGGCAATTGGATGTTTCCCAAGATTATGCCAAGACAATCACTCAAAATCTTCGAACATGCTCAGCCTCAATCAGACAGGAGTGAATGGAAAAGAATATAGCAAATCTATTCTTACCTTGGCGCATGCAAGTCTAAGGTATGATATTCACGGTTCACTTCAACAGAGCTAGAACACGAGATAAAGATTCATGCTCAAGGATCTCAAACAGTGACAAAGGCAGTGTCCAAATGTCAAGTTCAGAAAGAGACAGAAGTACAAGTTACCTTTCCAGAATTCTAATGATTCAAACAGAGGTAACAATTCAAACAATTGCATATGAATTCATACTGTATTCATCAACGAAGCATTATGAAAATCAGGCAAACAAATTAATCTCTGATTTCAAACCAAGAACCCAACTGAACCCTTGTCAATGCGACACAATGGTATTCTTACGAATATCAGAGATCAAAATACAAATTATTTCCTTAAGTCGCTGAAACAACGATTTCCCAAAATTCATCTATATTCAACCATGAACAATGACTTAAACATGTAAATCATTCAATCTGCTCCACTGAGTCATTCTAATAAAAAAAAGAATACAATTTTGTATTTATATTGCATACTGATATGGGTTTAATAACCATGACCTAGCTCATAAGGCCGATATACAAGATGTCAAACTATTCACAGGAATCCATCAAGGCCAAAACAAACATCACGAGTTCAATATCAGGCTTGTATAGAAGCCAAGGAAGCAAGACATCTTCCACAGGGTCAAACAACAGGATAACCCAACAGTCCTAATTGAAACAGTTACACTGTCCATCTATCATAAGTTCAACTGAGTCCTAACAACAGTAACCAAATAATGCCAAATGATAAATCATCGGTGCCAACAATGACAACATTAAGATCAGGCAAAAACAAACCAGAATACCGAATTTCCAAAACAAGAAGTCCAACGGTACCCTTACCATCATTTTCACACAAGATGGCACATGAAAGAAACGTGGAATCTCATCCAAAGAGTATAAACCACAAGTTCTTGCAACACGAATGTAAAATAACAGAGGTCGTGCTACTCGTTACTCTTCAAGTACAAAATCAAATTACCAGTATCCCAATAGATATTCAAACGAAATTCAACAATGGTTCACAATACGATTCGTTTAAAGGACTCCACATAGTCGACTGAATACATATATCCATACTATACACTGTCAATGGTTTAGATCCCGTTACACAAATAACATGGAAAAACAACTACTAATGAGTTGAAAGGAAAAACTGTAACTCTAGTTACCTGATTCCAAACCATTTTAACAGACAGAACGAACCCAAATAGTATCATTAGTCACTGTCACTAAAAACTACAACAGGTTTTTAAAGGTTCAACAAACTGATCAAACAAACAATCCCATTAATATTTAATCCGACTGTTTCCAAAACAAGAATCGACGACCAGAAAATGACAACATAACAATCAATGGCCTATACCCATCACAGGATCGATTCATGGGCTCACGCCGAACAGGCCGAGCAATCATACATATCACAAGTTTCGCATAATCGAACCGAAATGTAAACACAAGGAAACAGTGACACAATTCGAATTTAATAAACACCCAACAAGGATAATGAATATTCGAACCAGAAGAGATTCAGTACCAAAAATAAAACAAGATCTCCATAGAAAATCCTCTATTTTCTCAAAACATTTGAACAGAGTTGTTTTAATGAAATCACTTGAAAGACAGCAAGATATTTAAAGGTTAGGGCCTAACATGCCTGGATTTTTGATCAAATTTCTGAAGCAGACCACAGGAAGAGCTCAAACTTCCTTTTCTTTTTCCAAGATAAAGCGACCAAAAAAAATTTTGCTATCTCCATCGCATATATATCCTCAATGATAGAGAAAAGAGCTAGAGCAGTTCATACTTGCCATGCAACTCAAAGAGGACTGGTGCGAAGAACCAGTAAACCAGCAGAGAGAAAACCAAAAATCGCGACAAACCAAAAAAACCCTCAAACTTCCCGTTTGCATGCCTTCTCGTGAGTTTCGGGCTCGTTTACCGAGAATATTGAATGCCATTAAACCAACTTTGCTGCTTAAACTCAACTTCTACCGACCGCCAGAATTGGCGACAGTCCAATGAAAATTCAAGTCCATTTCCAAACTTAGCGAATTGCCACGTCTGCACAGGTTAGCCGTCGCTTAAGCCTCCGCCATGACCTGTCCCTCATCCTTATCCATGCATTAATTGCCATAGAAAATGCCGCCCATGGTTCGCACCCCTCCATAGGCCCCTTTACATCCTCCTCAATAGTTAGGTTAGTAACTTAGGTTAGAATTTAGGATAACACTTATTCTAACCACATCACATGTAGTTACCGACTTAGGATATTAACACATAGCCTAGGTCTAGGTTTTAGTTTTAGGTTACTAACCATTAATAATTCCAGTTAGGTATAACATTTTATATGCCAAGAAAAGACCTAAAATCATGCATCTCCGAACAGGATTCACTCCTTTACAGCCGTTAGGCTACAGGAATATACATGACAGAATTATTACTTGGTCCACGTCCGAGACCTTCCAGATATACTTCGATATCGGGAACCAATTCATTTCCCAAGATCAGCCTGATTCATACTCCTGACCAGCTTAATCAATGCTTCCATACCTTGCAACCTGTTCAAGGTCTGTGATCTAATTCATCACAAACAAATTTAAAGCATTACTTGGATCAATTCCACTGATCCAAGACTAGATATTATAGATGAATATCTCTATAATTCATTCCGTGATCAGATTAATATTCAGACAAAAAATGAAATAAATAAAAGAGTCTAATCATATTCTGACTCAGTCAAGATCTGCAATCTGCAAGGAAATTACAATACATATCAAGCATGATTTCTAAATCGAGGAACACATCCTTATACAAGAAATCACATATCAACACTTGTATGTCCAGGAGAAAGTAACAACAATTCAGGGTGTTACATGCTTCCCTCCTAAAAAGATTCATCGTCCCGATGAATTACATATTAAATTAACCTTCAGGTCAATCAATTTATTAGTTCACAAACACTGTGACTACTTCCATATTAAATAGTTCCAGAAATCAATGTCACAACACATTTATTCAACCTGAATAAAGTCTGCCTTAATCTGGCTTTCATAAATACTTAAAAACAATCAGTTCATAAAAGTATATTTTTGTCAACAGTTTTCATTCTGTTGCAAAAAGAGAAGGAAAAGCAATTTTCATCTCTTCCAGGTTTTCCCAAGTTGCACTTTCTTCGCTAAACTGGTCCCACTGGACCTTACATTGCTGTATTTCACGATTCCTTAAATGCAATTGGCGAGTTTCCAGCACTCGTGTGGGTTTAACCACGATTATTCCTGGGTCTTGGACCTGCAAGGAATTCCAATTTAAAACATGTGACAGATCTGAAACGTATTTCTTAAGCAAAGAAATATGGAAAACATCATGCATGCGAGATAAAGCAGGTGGCAATGCTAAACGATAAGCTACAGGGTTGATTATTTCGACAATTTCGAAAGGTTCCACAAATCGAGGTGACAACTTGGCAGCCTTTCCAAAAGTTATAGAGCTCTTTCTGGGTTTAACACGCAGGAAAACCTTATCACCCAGCTCAAACCTTCTATCAACCCGCTTAAGGTCAGCATAGCTCTTCTGTCTATCCACTGCTTCCTTTAATCGTTCACGAATCAGCTTAACTTGGTGTTCCATTTCTGTGAGAATCTCTGGTCCAATTACCACTCTATCCTCAACACTGTCCCAACTAACAGGGGTTCTGCACTTTCTTCCATAAAGTGCTTCAAATTGTGCCATCTTAAGAGAGGAGTGATAAGTGTTGTTGTATGCGAACTCAACTAATGGAAGATACTCTTCCCATTTATACTGTTGATCCATGCAATACATTCGCAACATGTCCTCCAACACTTGATTTACCCTCTCAGTTTGCCCATCCGTTTCTGGATTATATGCAGGACTGAAGTTTAGTTTTGTTCCTAGGGCTGCGTTAAGCGTTTGCCAAAACCTTGACGTCATTCTAGGATCCCTGTCAGATATAATCAGTTCTGGTACACCATGCAATCTAAAAATTTCGTGTACGAACCTCTTGGCCAGCACTGGTGAATCATCCTTTAGATTTACAACGATGAAATGAGCTACCTTAGTCAGTTTATCTACAACTACCAGGATAACATCATGCTTATTCCTGGACATAGGTAGTCCTTGTACAAAATCCATGGTTATTACTTGCCATTTGTACTGCGGTATGCTATGAGGATATAACAATCCAGCAGGGTGCATATGTTCTGCCTTCACCCGCTGACATTCCAGACAATGAGTCACAAAATTTATCACATCCTTTTTCATACCTTTCTAGAAGTAGTGTTGTTTCATATCAGCAAGCATTTTTGTAATACCTGGGTGTCCAAAGAAAGGTGAATTATGAAATTCAACTAACAACTTCTTTCTTAAATCATTCAGCACAAGTACATACACCCTATTTTCATAACGCAAGATTCCTTCATTATCAAAATGAAAACCTTCATACCTTTTATCTTTAGGTTCTGCAGCAAGCGCTATTTTTACTTGCTGAAAATATGCATCTGATTCTGAGGCACTTTTTACCTCGTCTTTAAACTGAGTTCTTAATGTTATAAGAGTAGAAATGTGCCTCCTACGACTTAGAGCATCAGCTACTCTATTCTCCTTCCCTTTGATATAGCTAATATCAAAGTCATATTGTGATAAAAATTCTAACCACCTTCTTTGTCTGGCATTCAGATTGGGCTGAGTAAAAATATATTTCAGTCCTAAGTGATCAGTTTTCAACTCAAAAGGTTTTCCAAGTAAATAGTGTCTCCAGACTTGAAGTGCATGAACAATGGCAGCAAGTTCCAAATCATGAGGGGCATAATTCAGCTCATGTAACTTAAGTTTTCTACTTTCATAAGCTATGACTTGATCATTTTGTAACAAAACACCTCCAATGCCTTCCCCAGAAGCATCCGTTACAACAGTAAAATTCCCATTAGGATCTGGTACAGCCAATATAGGTGCAGAAGTCAACTGGTCCTTCAGAATTTTGAAAGCCGCTTCGCACTTGTCATTCCACATTAATTTCTTATCCTTCTTTTGCAATGAAGTTATTGGTGCAGCTACCTTAGAAAAATCCTTTACAAATTTTCTATAGTAACCAGCAAGACCCATGAAGCTTCTTACTTCATGCACATTCTTTGGTGCAGGCCACTTAGTTATTGCCACTATTTTTGAAGGATCTACAGCGATTCCTTCTTTACTTATGACATGACCCAAATAGTGAACTTCTGAATCAAAGAAAGAACATTTGGATAACTTACCAAACAACTTTCTCTTTCTCAAAATTCCCAAAACTATCTTCAAATGCTCATTGTGCTCCTCAACACTCTTAGAATAAATGAGAATATTGTCCAAGAATACAAGTACAAACTTGTCCAGGTATTCTTGAAAAATATTGTTCATTAAATTCATAAAGGCTGCGGGTGCATTAGTTAACCCAAAGGGTAGAACTGTAAATTCATAATGTCCGTACCTTGTTCGGAAAGCTGTTTTATGAATATCTTCCTCTTTAATCCTTAACTGATGATAACTAGATCGAAGATCTATCTTAGAATAAACCGCTGCTCCACGCATCTGATCAAACAGATCATCGATCCTAGGAAGTGGATATCGGTTCTTGACTGTTGCTTTGTTCAACATCCAATAATCAATACACAGCCTTAGTGTTCCATTCTTCTTTTTCACAAATATCACAGGTGCTCCCCAAGGTGAAACACTTGGTCTAATCAATCCTTTAGACAAAAGCTCTTGTAACTGTGCCTTAAGCTTGACTAACTCAGTAGTAGTCATCCGATAAGGCGACTTGGAAATAGGTTCCGTCCCAGGCTTGATTTCAATGGTAAAATCAAATTCTCTCTTAGGTGGTAACCCTGGTAATTCCTCAGGAAAAACATCCCTGAAACCTTGTAGTAGAGGGAATTGTTCCATGAAATCATCATCTTCTTCAGGAGATTCAGATATCTTTACCGCATAAAGGGTACATCCTTTATTTTTAGCCCTTTTAAGCTGCATAGCTGATAGTTTTCTAACTGAAATTTCTCGTTTCACACCTTGAATCTCTGCAGATTCCAGCTGATCATCTAAACATTTTATGTTCTTTTCATAGCAATCTACCTTTGCTTTATGGTCAGCTAACCAATTGACACCAATGACAATATCATACGATCCCAAAGGTGCAACATAGAGATCAACTTCTGTGGAGAAGTTAGGTAAATCAAGGACTGCTCCAAAGAGACACATACTCACTGTATGAACAGAATTATTACCATACTCTACAGTCCAAGATTTATCCATTTTCCCAGCTTTTCTTTTAAGTTTAGAAGCAATTTTATTAGAAATAAAACATTCAGTAGCTCCTGTATCAAAAAGAATAGTGACAGGTATGCCGAATAACTTACCCGGAACTTCTATAGGTGTTACTTGCTTTTCAGCTTGCTTGTCTGCTACTGCAGCATGTATCTTATGCTGCTGATTACGATCATCCTTCTTCAAAGGGCACTGATTCGCATAGTGGTCCTTGCCACAATTGTAGCAGCCTCCTACAGGTCCCTTCTTAGGCTCAGCATTACCTCCAGCCTTGTAATTGTCACGTTGTCCTCCATAGGGCTTCTGCCCATTGTTATAATTTTTAACAAAATTATCCCTTACATTTCCAGCAGGCTTATTTACTGCTGCTTTCTTATTGTTATCTCCTGGAAACTTACTCTTGTTTCCAAACTTTTTCCACGGTCCTTTTCTGGGTGCAAGAGAGGTTGAAGAAGGGTTTGCAGTCTTCTTCCGCACTTCCTCCTTATGAGCAGAAATAGCCTTTAATTTCTGTTCTTGCCTAATGGCATTTTCAACAACTCCTTCCATAGTGGTTGGACTGTGAACATCGACCTCTCCCCCTATCACTGGATTCAATCCCATGATGAATTTCCGTATCCTAAACTTTTCGTCAGTTTGATACTGCGGTACATACTTGAGGAGTTTTGTAAACCGCTCCCAGTATTCAGTTACCGTTAGCTTCCCTTGAGCTAAGTTCTGAAATTCTGTCATTTTCTGATCATAGAAAAGTTGTGGCAGCCAACGTTGCCTAAAATAGCCTTTGAATTGATCCCAAGTAATATTGGTCTCATCAATATTTAGCTCATCTTTTCAGCTATCCCACCACGAAGACGCTTCGTGAGAAAGCTGATAGGCTCCCCAAATAGCTTTGGTTTCGTCTGAGAAGTTCCTTATTGCAAAGTACTTCTCCATTTCGCTGAGCCAGTTCTCAGCTCCATCTCCTAGGGTGGTGCCATCATACTTAGGTGGACTTATCCTTTTTATATCATTAGTGAGTTCTGCTGCCAATCTGGCCTTTTTGTTTTCTGGTTGGACAGGTGCATTTCCAGCATTTACATCAACACCCATTTCGGGGTTGTCCTCAGGAGGTTGCTGATTATTATTATCAGCTTCTTCATCCTCCTCATTTCCCATCACCTGCTGTTCAAGCACAGCTAAGCGATCTCTTGTGTCCAACAGGGCAGCAAGGATCTCATCCAGTTTTTGGGTTGTTGCCGCTCCTCCTTCAGGTGGAGCATTACTCGCAACGTTCCCCCTTGTTCTAACCATTTTCTGTTACAAGAAAATTCAGGTTTTTATCAGATTATGGACTCAATAGGTCCAAGAGCTGCAAACCTTCAGCTCTGATACCAAGATGTAACATCCTCGTTTTATACTTTAGAACAAGTGAATTTTTTTATTTTTTTTTATTTTTTTTTGATAATTGCATCCTGGTTCTAAATACATAATTTAGAACTCACAATTCAAATAACCATTCATATAACAGACAACCATATGCAGCTGTAATGACTCGGAGTACCTCCGATCTATTCATTCCATGACTCGGTAATCTACCGATCTATTCATGAGTAATAAGAGTCGGTGTTTTTTATTTAACACATTACTCTTGCAGTTCTCTTCCCTAATCTGGGATTCAGAATGCTCTGTCCAAGGAATCTAACTGAATAATTGTTACTATTATTCATCGGCATCTCATCCCTTAGACTAGGTGAATTAGGACAACGCAATCAGCAGCTTGTGATACTTTGGCCAAAGATTTGAAACATACTGTTTATGTCTCGTATTCCTTAACGGCATACTCGTCAATCTGGAATACGTCCTTCACCCCATTCATATGTTATATAGAATGTCTTACACTGACTACTGTCAGTCCTTCCTTTCACAACTGAATCACTCGGAGGCAGATTAACAAGGTGATAATGTTATATGGATGCCCACGAGGATTAGGGATATAGTGACATACTGGTTCAACCTTGCAGTTCAACCAGTGTGTCATGATACCCCGAATCTCCTAGGCAGCCTTATAACATGACCACGTTCTTAATCGGTCCCTGGGTAACTCGTGCGAAATCAAGTGTAAATCTTAGCGATCAATGTAAAGGGTGTCGCCATAAGTCATCTGCATTGTTGTAACTTCGAGAAGATCCTAATCTTCTCGGAGGTACAACCCTGCAGTTGACTTATGTCGTCAACCTTTAAATCCGCCTTGAAAAGATCTACTCAGTAACAAGCGTTACGCACTTGAGTTTAAATTACTTTAAAGACTTTTCCCTAAGGTTAGCCTTTCCGATCCCTGGATTCTTCGCCTTAAGACGACCCTCCTCTATAAAACCCATTACTTGGTAGAGATATTAAGGTCAAGTTCTTCATCAAGGAGTCATTAGAATACACCTGATTCTAAAGCAAAGGAATCAGACAATACCTCATAACCTTTGCTTGAGATTTCCATCTGAACTCCATTTGATTGTATATCAGTTCTCTTAATTGAATTTATATCATACTTTTTAGTATAAAGATATAAATGATTAAGAATCCAATTTAATATTGTCCTGTTATACTTAGGACTAGGGATTAGTAATTTAATCCAGCTTGTTTAGCGTTCTCTTTAGGCTCATTTTTAACCTATCTTCTAGAAAGGCAATTATTTAAATCCAATATTGCTTTCGCTAGCACAAATTAGAACTACTAAACACTCATAAGAATTCAATCTCATTTTCTTGCAAGCTTTCATTGTCAATCACAAAAGCATTCATATTATACAATGATAACAATGCCCCTTCGTTACATAAACTGAAGAAGGTCAACTATCAGAAATAGAATACAACACATAAGTTTCAAACACTTATTTCCATTCCTTTCAAAACTATACAATTACATTTTATGCAACAACATACTTGATACAATGCTCAACGGAAAAGAAACATCTTTTCACATATAGTGCATCTATAAAATCAAGCTGTAATTCATTATAAATCAAATAAACAATCTGATCAGCCTGTCAGATCTGCATTGCTTTTACCTCTTACGGCAACCATCTGCAAAAATAGTCAACATGAGTCAGTTCAATGAACTGAGCATGATAAGCACTAACTTTTAAAACAATTGCAATCCATCAATTGTTTTCATTAAACACCCTATTTAAATGAGATCTGATATTCACATTAGTAAACATATTCAGACTATGCCCTTGTAATACAAAATGATTACAAATATGTAACTCTAACATGGTTACAAAATAGTCTTAATCACTTTCTAATATTTCATCAAATATTAAAAATCAAGGAACGAATGTACACAAACAATCATTGAATCCAAAATCACAACATTGGTCAGATCGTTTCATTCATCCAATAAGGAAAATATCATAACAAATCGGGTTCCACCAATATGTTTACAACACAATTCCCACTGTTAGACAGATATCATCAAATAAGCAAAAGAAGGGAAAGAACCAAATCATTCATACTCCCTTTCACATAAGTTCGTTATTGTACTGTCTACACAAATGAAATACATTCATCCAGTAAGCATACAAACAAGTCAGTCAAACAATAGGAAGAATCACTATCATAATAAGAATCGAACACAACAAGGCTTTACGGCCCGAATTCAAAATCAAGAAACCCAGTATTGCGGTGAGCAATAGACTACATTGCCTTAGGCAATTGGATGTTTCCCAAGATTATGCCAAGACAATCACTCAAAATCTTCGAACATGCTCAGCCTCAATCAGACAGGAGTGAATGGAAAAGAATATAGCAAATCTATTCTTACCTTGGTGCATGCAAGTCTAAGGTATGATATTCACGGTTCACTTCAACAGAGCTAGAACACGACATAAAGATTCATGCTCAAGGATCTCAAACAGTGACAAAGGCAGTGTCCAAATGTCAAGTTCAGAAAGAGACAGAAGTACAAGTTACCTTTCCAAAATTCTAATGATTCAAACAGAGGTAACAATTCAAACAATTGCATATGAATTCATACTGTATTGATCAATGAAGCATTATGAAAATCAGGCAAACAAATTAATCTCTGATTTCAAACCAAGAACCTAACTGAACCCTTGTCAATGCGACACAATGGTATTCTTACGAATATCAGAGATCAAAATATAAATTATTTCCTTAAGTCGCTGAAACAACGATTTCCCAAAATTCATCTATATTCAACCATGAACAGTGACTTAAACATGTAAATCATTCAATCGACTCCATTGAGTCATTCTAATAAAAAAAAGAATACAATTCTGTATTTATATTGCATACTGATACGGGTTTAATAACCATGACCTAGCTCATAAGGCCGATATACAAGATGTCAAACTGTTCACAGGAATCCATCAAGGCCAAAATAAAACATCACAAGTTCAATATCAGGCTTGTATAGAAGCCAAAGAAGCAAGACATCTTCCACAGGGTCAAACAACAGGATAACCCAACAGTCCTAATTGAAATAGTTACACTGTCCATCTATCATAAGTTCAACTGAGTCCTAACAACAGTAACCAAATAATGCCAGATGATAAATCATCAGTGCCAACAATGGCAACATTAAGATCAGGCAAAAACAAACCAGAATACCAAATTTCCAAAACAAGAAGTCCAACGGTACCCTTACCATCATTTTCACACAAGATGGCATAGGAAAGAAACATGGAATCTCATCCAAAGAGTATAAACCACAAGTTCTTGCAACACGAATGTAAAATAACAGAGGTCATGCTACTCGTTACTCTTCGAGTACAAAATCAAATTACCAGTATCCCAATAGATATTCAAACGAAGTTCAATAATGGTTCACAATACGATTCATTTAAAGGACTCCACATAATCGACCGAATACATATATGCATACTGTACACTGTCAATGGTTTAGATCCCGTTACACAAATAACATGGAAAAACAACTACTAATGAGTCGAAAGGAAAAACTGTAACTCTAGTTACCTGATTCCAAACCATTTTAACAGACAGAATGAACCCAAATAGTATCATTAGTCACTGTCACTAAAAACCACAACAGGTTTTTCAAAGGTTCAACAAACTGATCAAACAAACAGTCCCATTAATATTTAATCCGACTGTTTCCAAAACAAGAATCGACGACCAGAAAATGACAACATAACAATCAATGGCCTATACCCATCACAGGATCGATTCATGGGATCACACCGAATAGGCCGAGCAATCATACATATCACAAGTTTCGCATAATCAAACCGAAATGTGAACACAAGGAAACAGTGACACAGTTCGAATTTAATAAACACCCAACAAGGATAATGAATATTCAAACCAGAAGAGATTCAGTACCAAAAATCAAACAAGATCTCCATAGAAAATCCTCTATTTTCTCAAAACATTTGAACAGAGTTGTTCTAATGAAATCACTTGAAAGACAGCAAGATATTTAAAGGTTAGGGCCTAACATGCCTGGATTTTTGATCAAATTTCCGAAGCAGACCACAGGAAGAGCTCAAACTTCCTTTTCTTTTTCCAAGATAAAGCAACCAACAAAATTTGCTATCTCCATCGCATATATATCCTCCATGACAGAGAAAAGAGCTAGAGCAGTTCATACTTTCCATGCAACTCAAAGAGGACTGGTGCGAAGAACCAGTAAACAAGCAGAGAGAAAACCGAAAATTGCGACAAACCAAAAAAACCCTCAAACTTCCCGTTTGCATGCCTTCTCGTGAGTTTCGGGCTCGTTTACCGAGAATATTAAATTCCATTAAACCAACTTTCCTACTTAAACTCAACTTCTACCGACCGCCAGAATTGGCGACAGTCCAATGAAAATTCAAGTCCATTTCCAAACTTAGCAAATTGCCACGTCTGCACAGGTTAGCCGTCACTTAAGCCTCCGCCATGACCTGTCCCTCATCCTTATCCATGCATTAATTGCCATAGAAAACGCCGCCCATGGTTCGCACCCCTCCATAGGCCCCTTTACATCCTCCTCGATAGTTAGGTTAGTAACTTAGGTTAGAATTTAGGATAACACTTATTCTAACCACATCACATGTAGTTACCGACTTAGGATATTAACACATAGCCTAGGTCTAGGTTTTAGTTTTAGGTTACTAACCATTAATAATTCCAGTTAGGTATAACATTTTATATGCCAAGAAAAGACCTAAAATCATGCATCTCCGAACAGGATTCACTCCTTTACATCCGTTAGGCTACAGGAATATACATGACAAAATTATTACTTGGTCCACGTCCGAGACCTTCCAGATATACTTCGATATCGGGAACCAATTCATTTCCCAAGATCAGCCTGAGTCATACTCCTGACCAGCTTAATCAATGCTTCCATACCTTGCAACCTGTTCAAGGTCTGTGATCTAATTCATCACAAACAAATTTAAAGCATTACTTGGATCAATTCCACTGATCCAAGACTAGATATTATAGATGAATATCTCTATAATTCATTCCGTGATCAGATTAATATTCAGACACAAAATGAAATAAATAAAAGATTCTAATCATATTCTGACTCAGTCAAGATCTGCAATCTGCAAGGAAATTACAATACATATCAATCATGATTTCTAAATCGAGGAACACATCCTTATACAAGAAATCACATATCAACACTTGTATGTCCAGGAGAAAGTAACAACAATTCAGGGTGTTACATGACAAGGAGGCAATTCAAGAAACCATCACCAAATATACCTGCAAGAAGGGTTCAAGGTACTATGACATCTCAGACATCAAGGACCCAGTGATGAAGGTAGCCACACATCTGGTAACAAAGTTGAATGGCCAAGAGAGATGGACCTAGGTCAATAAACATAGGTTATATGTCTACAGGAAAATTGTAGAGGCCACCATATATAACTTGTCTATATACATCACAGAGGAGATTGTTAGTTACATGAAGGAGGGGGACAGAAATCTCTTTGGAAACGTCTTACTAAGCCTTTTATTTTTAGAGATTGGAGTGCTTGACACACCGGAAAAAATTGTATGGGATTACCCTTTCGAGGATCCTTCACCCGCAAAGAGATTTGAGAAGTATGCATGTAACACAATGACAACACCCCATAAGGCATGAATGGAGAAGTGGTATACGCACCTAAATAATGCATTTAGGGTAGAGTGGAGGATTCCTAAACAACTGCCAGTAGTCACTGAAGGAGAAGCCAAGTTTGCAGTATACCAACATTTTTGCCTCAGCAAGTTCAGGCTAGTAGATGGGACATAGAGCCCATGGTGCAAGCTTCCCTTCATTTTCACAACTTGTTACTTCTAAGTGGGAGTAAAAAAATTCAAGGAATTCAAGAAGTTGGAGCTGGAACTGGGTAGTCTAGACTGGGAGCATAGAGAGATGCAAAAAAGGTTGAACTACCCCAGTGGTAAGCACACATACGTGGAAAGGTACATGTCACATGAGGTCCAGATGACAAGGCCAACAACCTTTCCCATTGCAGGAGGATCCATGACATGCGTATACCTCCATATAAGGCTGAAGTTTGAGAAGGGTGCGTACTTGGAAAATGATGTCTCTATACCTGAAGATCCCGTGGGTAGGAAGGGGCCGACACCCAAGAAGAGGGGAAGAGGAAAAAAAGCACCAAGTGTGTAGATTGCTCAAATAGTGATTATGCCAATAATGAGTGCTAAGCCTAGTACTTGTGTGTGGAGAAATAAGTCCTTGGTGAAGGAGAAGACACCAAAAGTGGAGGGCACCTAGGAAACCCCTCACCAAGGAAAAGTCACCAGAGGAAGAGGAAGAGGCCAAATCCCCTGTCAAGGGAGCCACCTCTCAGGAAAAAGAAAAGGATGGAATAGGAAGCTGACTCGGAGGAGACCGACATATTAGAGAAGTACATGGGTGGAAAAGAAGATGAGAGTGAAGAAGATGATAGCAAGGAGGATGAGCCTGAGAGGGATCAGGAGCCACATGTTTTCAGCATGTATGACTCAAGAGAAGAGAGTGAAGAAGAGAAATAGGAGTTCAAATTCACATGGTGTAAGAGTAACTAGGATGAGGAAGGTACCCAAGAAATGGGAAAGAGTGAGGAGGGTGGCACAGAAAAGTGGGAAGCCATAAGATTCACAAAGAATTATATCACTAAGGTAGTAGAGAGAGAGGCAAAGAAAATGCTCGAGGCCTTAGTAGACCAAGAGTTAGAGAGCAACGCTAACATAGTACTGGAGGAAGGAAAAGAGGAAAACATTGAAAAGGAGCATGATAGCATGGGAGGAGGTCCCACTCTAATGGTAAGTTTTCCCAAAGGTGCGCGCTTGGGTAAGAGGACCCTTAATACAGAGCAAAGACAAGTGATGGGCTATGTTGATGACTCAAAGAAGGTGCTATGCGTGTGGTTCTAGAGCATTGTACCCACATAAAGGCTTTTATCCATGGGTTCATTTGAAAATGAGGGAACATACCCTAGAACAAAGAAGATGCTCTCTTGGGTGTTTGAATCCCACATTGATGAGCCATACTTCGAATTCTACCAAGGAGCAATCATAATGGTACCAGAATCTAAGGGAGCCAATTCCTTGGTAAATGTCCAGGAACTCTTAGATGAGAAGGTTTGTAACAGACTCAAAAAGGTCACAGTCAAGATAGAGGCTAGGCTCTTTGCGCACAATGATAGTATAAGAGCGCTAGAGGGAAAGCTAGGCAAGAAAGAAGAGGAGCTGGTAGAGAAGGCCAAGAGATTGAAGCAAGAAGAACTGATCAGCACATAGCTGAGGCACGAGCTAAAGGATGAGAAGACAAAGGTGTAGGAAGTATACAAGAAGGTGGATTCTATCAAGAGTGCCATCATTTTTAAAGCACCCAAACCTAGCGCCAGCCGTGCAGAAGTACGCATCCATTATGGAATGCTTAGAAGATCTAACACACATCCTTACCATGAAGAGATGACCTTTGGCACTGGAGTCTATACAGGAAGTGACTACACACTTAAAGGAAGAAGACAGGTTGAGGGTGGTAGCACTCATTGTTGAGTATAGAAAGGTGCTCACAGAGGTTAAAATCACTACCCAATCTGTTGAGGCCACATATGATACTTGCAAAGATAGGGATAAGGTAGTAAGCTCCTTGGTTTTCACACTCAAATTGGAGCTAAAAGAGTTCCATGAGAATAATAAAGGAAATAGGGAAGAGAGATACAAGGTCCTTGCCAAAGTAGAAAGAAAATATGAGGTGATTGAAACATTAAGGGGCTCAATCAAGGCCCAGCTGAAAGAACTATACCCTCATATTACTAGGAGGATGGACACACTCGAAGACCTAGGCAAGGATATGGAGAAGATTATTGAAACTGTGGGCACCCAGGGAATTGGCCTAAGTTTTGATGAGGTGAGCATCCTAATCGGTGACCTCTATTTGAAGGAACAAAGTGAGGTTGATGTATGGAACAAGCTGGAGGTAGATTTGTAGAAGGATTTTCCTAGCTTGTTGAGTTGATGCCCCCCCCATTCTTCCTTCTTCCCCAATTCTTTCATTCCTTTATTCGTTTACAAAATGAAAGACTACACCTTGGTTCCTTAAGGCAGCATACATCTTGGCTAAGTGGAGTGTTTCCACAGAAAGAGAACAAGTGTAGTGTGGGGTGATGTTGGACCCCTAGAATATTGACCAAGTATGAAGGCACATAGGTGTGCAAGATCCCAGTTATGGAATGGCGCGTAAGGAAAAAGTGCAAAAGATAAGGGTTTAAGGAATCCTGTGGCATGCAACGCGTGAAGATAGAACCGAGGGTTTGGTACTTAGTCAATTTGGACATTCGAAGTAGAACACGTGAAAAACATGACCTGATTACACGTATATAAGATGCCAGCCTGGTGACAGGTTGGGCCAGGAAGGAGCATGTCTGCGATAGAATGCTCTAGAATAACATCATGGGATAAAGTGGAAAGCTCAGGCTTGAAGAAGCATGCTCACATGTAGGACCACATTCAAACACTTGGCATTAGATATGAGGGTGCTAGAGGGTAAGTTGGTAGTCCAGGAAAGCTATAAATACAAGCGCCTATAGAGACAAAAGGATATACATAGAGAGTGGGTGGAGCTCTGTAGAAATGTTGTAAGGAGTCTCTTAAGTGGATAGTTTTTTTCGGGAGAGGATGCATTAGGCTTGGGGTTGTAAATTTTATTTCTGGTAGCTTAGTTACATAAGTCTAGTGCAATGCATGAATGCGATCTACTTCTTTGTGACCCTCTGTAATGGTTCCATGGATGTAATGAGGTTTCTTGTTATAATATATACATGAATATCAATGATTCTGATGCATACTTCTCTCTTATGAGTTCTCTTTCCTTTCATGCTAAGTATGGATGCTTTTATGTTTTTTTTCTATCATAATACATGTTATGGATTCTGTTAAGTACTCAGTTTGAAATGACTTCAAGGATCTAAAGGCTGTTTTGAGGCCTATGGTTCTTGTATGTCCTAACTTCCCTTCTGAAATCTCTTACACAAATCATAGATGATGTTTCCCACTAAACTCACATAAAAGAGAGATTTGATACCCACACATTCCTCGGGTGAGCTCCCAAATTTTGCTGGGTGATAGGTTGACATGTATGGGGTTCCTTTATTTTGTGATAGGAGTAAAAATGACTACAGTAAGAGATACATGCTTAACACTAAAGGTTGGTAGGGAAAAGAAATGTGTATTCGGTGTAACAAGAGGTAAGCTTTTGGGTTACATTATATCTTCATGAGGGATTGATGTCAAACCAACCAAAATCTAAGATATGTTATAAATGGTTCCACCATCAGACGAGTCTAGTATTAGATCTTTTCTTAGGCAACTTGGTGTAATCTGAAGGTTCATCCCTGACTTGACTTTTTTTATTCATCCAATCAATAATTTGTTGAAAAATATTATAGCATTGATTAGATGGAAGAATGCAATGAGGCCTTTGAGGTAGTTAAATGATTCTTGTTATCCCCTCCCATGCTAATGCCGCCTAGATCAGATCGCCCTTTGATCTTGTATTCATGAGCTACAGATGTTTCGCTAGCCTACATGTTGGCTCAATAGGATGATGATAAATGAGAACATGTAGTTTATTTCATTAGTCATACATTTCTTGAGTATGAGACATTTTATACACAGGTAGAAAAGGAATGCCTTTCCATAGTATTTCCAACAAAGCATTTAAGGAATTATATGCCAAATCAAGAAACAACGGTTATTGTTAAGACAGATCACTTGCGGACATTCCTCACACAAGGATCCTTCTCCAAAAAATTTGGGTGTTTTCATAACCTTAATGGAAGAGTTTGAACTAACATTTGTAAATCAGAAATCCATTAAGGGACAAATCATTGTAGACTAGTGGGCTGATAATCCATTAGATGGAGTTGATCTAGTAGATTTAGACTTTCCTAATGAGTTCGTGTACTTTATCAAGACTAGGACCCCTATCTATGTATGTCCTTCGTGTACCGACATTTTCAATTTCTTCATGGATCACATGTACCTAAAAGGGGCAACATTACAACAAATAAGGTAGTTACGTGTCATTTCCACTATGTAAGTTATTTTGGAATAAGTGCTCCACTGCAGAGCCTTTGACAAAATTTTGTTAATATGTGTTAATGCTAAAGAATATGAAAATATTATTTATGAGTCACATAGCAGAGTATGTGGAGGTCACTTTGGTGGCCATGCCACTTCTTAGAATATACATCAGATGGGTTATTTCTATCCCACTCTAGAACATGACACAGTAGAGTTTGTACCTAGATCCCACAAATGTCAAGATTTCTCCCACGAGATCCACATACCGGCATAAGCTTTGCAACCAATCACAACCCCATGGCCCTTTTCCACATAGGGCTTGGATCTAATAGGGAAATTATCTCCCTCATCAATGGATGGCCATAACTTCATAAAAACGGCCATAAAATACTTCACCAAGTCGGTAGAAGTTATTCCTCTTACCACTATACCCGAGTCTGTGATCACTAAGTTCATCTTAAAATAGATCATTTGTAGGTATGGCATCACACAGGTCATTATTTTAGATAATGGCACATATTTTAAAAATGACGAGGTGTGTGAGTTGTGTACAAAGTTAAAAATAAGTCATCACCCAGCTTCTCTCTACTATCCTCGGGCTATTAGACAAGATGAACCTACAAATAAAATGTTAAAGGCCATCATTCTCAAAACCGTTAAGGAAAATAAATGAGATTGACACCTAAGGATTTTTCTATCTTTGTGTACCTATTGAACCTCAGTTAGAATGCCAATGGGGGAACCCCCCTTTTCTTTAGTGTTTGGTGTTAATGCGGTTCTTTCTCTTGAATTCGAAATACCTAGTCTCCATATTTCACTACATGGGATCCTAGGAGAGGAGGGTTATCGAGAAGTAAAACTCTCCCAATTAGAAAGTTTTGAAAAGGGTATACTTAATGCAAAACAATGGAAAATCATTTACACTGACCAGATGGCTCAGTAATACAATAAGAAGGTTTACAAATGTGATATCTAAAAAGGAGACTTGGTATTAAGACTCAACAACTGGATAGAAAAAAAAAACAGCGAGGGAAGAAAATTCAGACGTAGGTGGTTAGGTCCGTATCAAGTAGTGGAAGACTACAAAAATGGGGCATTTCACCTATGTACACTGGAGGGTGAGGAGTTTAGTGAATCTATGAACTCTCTTCACCTAAAGAGGTATTATGCATGATCCACCTTCATTTTCATATGTACATTACTGTATCTACATTGCATTTTCATCCACCAGTTCATTTTGTAAAATTTGTGATCAAGGTATTTATTCTTATAGAAACTCCCAAAAACATGTGAAAACATTGGAAAAACATTCAGATAATATCTCTTCAAATCTTTATAGTATCATCAATTATTTCGGAATCATTTCATCAGTTCAAGTAAGATAAGATAACATTTTAAACGTGATCATACAAAGTCCTGCATACTTGGTTCTACTTATTGTTTCTTTCTAGATTACAATGTCTTTTCCTATAGTCTGTTCCAGAAGCTTCATGGTGTCACATTTATCCCATAAAAATCTCTTTGGAAATAATAACGTACTGAACATTTTACCTAGATGAGTAAGTCAAATGTAAATCCACTGAAATTTTTTATTTTACACATTTTTTTCCCTACCAACCTTCAATGTTGAGCCTGCATCTCTTACTAGTGATGTAGGGTTGGGAATGGAGAAAAATACCCTTACTCACCTATTCCTTGTCTATGGTGATGAACCCATGCTTCCTCCTAGTAACATTGGGCAAGGAGTAGGCAGTCTCATTGAAAAACTTGAAAGTTACAAATAATTCATTCAAATGTTCTGAAATCATAGGTAAAAGTCAAAGTGAGTTAGATGTCCAAAATTTCAAGAGAATTTAAAACCCCAAATCAAGATTTTTTCAACCAAGTATCCATATATGGATATAAGTCTAGATAAACTTGAAAGTAAATCACATTCTAAGCTATGAAGTAACTTGAGTAGGGTGAAGTTGTGGTGTCCCAATTTGGTCCTGTCAAACCATTTTCTTTTACTTATCATTACCATTCAAAAAATGTTCGTAACTCATGCCCTTCCTGGTTCTTGGTGTTGATCCCTCACATCCTATTGGATGCATGGGGTCAAGAGTGGGGAAATTACATCTTCTTATCATATGATTTTATTATCACGTTTTTTCAAGACAATATGAAGTATCAAAGGTTTCTTAAAGAACCTAAAATTCAAATATCAAATTGTGTTCACATTATCATGTATCCGTATTATGAAATATAAAAATAAATCATTGTGTTACCATTTCACATCCACTACACACATTTTGAAAATCATAGAAAAGTGAAATTTCTAAATATCTAGAGTAAACATGAGAGATAAACCAAAATAAAATCAACTCAGATATGATGGGATACCAAACCAAAAATAAGAGCCTATCTATATCATGGTGAATCAAGTTTGTATATAATGTATCCATGCACTAGGCATGGTAAAAACATTCACAATGAACTTAAAACATACAAAAAATTGTATAAATGACTAACAAAATGTCATCAAAGCAATAAAAATTTACCCATGGCATGTCAGTCCCTATGAGATCCCTTGGATGGCACTCAAATGCGTATGGGGCTCCTACTATAGCTACAACGATGTTGGGAGTGAATAGAATGATGTGAGTTCTCCTGATGATGTCTGCTTCCCATGGCCTCACTATGAGAATGACTCCATCTCATCAAGTGCTTCACAGTCTCATACCTAACCACCTAGGTATGGAGGGAAGTCACTATCTCCGCTACCTTCCACATAGAGGCAAACATGTCAGTGTGTCTACCTACAACTAATGGCTGGCTCGAGTCGGCAGTCAACTCAGCTTAGGTCTTCCCCAAGGGGATCAGAAGAGTATCCATGCATACCTAATAGATGATCTCTCGCCACTCTTGTGTCATCACTGCATGAAGAAAGAAAGAAGCAATAAGTTAGGAAAACAAAAGAAATAAAAAGATACAAGTCCACATTCCTAACCAAAAAAAAGAAGAGTATTAAACTTACTCAGGTCTCTGGGCATCCAGGTAGGATCGGTAACTGTTATTGCTGCTGCTACTGCTGGTTGTAGGGCTATCCCAATGTTGGAAATGAATCATTTTCCTACAACAAACTCATCATCCCCCTCTCCACCATGAGGAAGTGTCAAATCTAAGACTAAGGTCTCTCTCTTAGCATTGGCCTCCTCATATGTTGCTCTTAGTATCTCCTGAGTATCATGCCACTCAGGGTCACTCTCCTCCTCCACATGGCCTATGTCACCAGTCCCAACACCAGCTCCCTCATCCTCCATGTTCTCTCCAACTGACTCCTCATCCATCTCATCCCCTGTATCCTCCTCAGAGTCAGAGTCTAGAGAAATGGGCTCATCCTGCTCCCTGTTGTCAGTAGAAGTGGCTACAATCTGAAGTAGAGGTGCTCAAGGGGCACCACCTACCAAACAAGCATGAAACACCCATTTAACTGCAATGGGAACACCTAGAACAACCACTGTCTAAACAGGATCCCCTCTAGGGACCCTCTAAGCCTCTTGAATATTCCTATAAACTATAGTGACGGGAGGGAGTATATTAACGTATGGAAGGAAAAAATACTGGGGGACCTAATCAAATGGGTGGACCTCAAGTCTCCCTTCTTTATCAACCAGCTAACTCATCGAAGAGAAAGCTACCATCGTCATCACCTCTAGTCCTAATATCTCTACCATGTCCTAGTAGGATGTAGCAGTCATGTCTTTCATAGTCAAGGAAGCCAAAAGATGATGTGGCATCCTAAGTACTGACATACCCATCCATATAGCTAGCCAAACAACCCCTGGATCTAATACTGGTACTCCCCTACCATAGGGGATGAAACATTCATAAAAAAAACTCATAACAAGAGTGGGGTGGCTCAATGACTATGCATGCAATATGACTACCCTGTACAAATCATGGTAGGTAGTCCCCAAGATATATCTGCCCCAAGCATATTTACAGCTATGCCCCTCGATCTGGGCAATGATAGGAGCCCAAAAATACAAGATGGTATCCCCACCCTTGTTCGCAATTAATCGGGAGGACAAGATGCCGATGATGGATTTTCATATGACAGGATTGGAAGCGGTGGTGATGGACCAAAAATTCATCCCCTTCTTCTATCCAAATGAGCTAATGACATCTCCCATATATGTGGCCCACTTCTCATCATGTCTCTGGACCCCACTGTCTCCAAATTCAGTCTCCTCCCAAGTATCGGCAGCCCAAGAATACAGTATACATCCTCTAAGGTGATAGTCCACTCACCCCGGACACATAGGAACTAGAAAGTTTTTGGTCTACATACCAATAAGAAAATAAGTCACATAGAATGTAGCTAGTAGGAGCAATGTGGGGAACCCGTGTAATCCTCCAAATACTGACCCTTTGGATAAGATCTATCTCATCTTGTGTTAGGTGGTCTAGGATACTAGGGATCTAATCATACTCCCTCTCCTGACTCCATATGATGTACTCCTCCTTCTACATTCACCAAAACATGGAAAAATAACAAGTTAGTAACATATACCAAATAATAAGCTCACTAAAAACATCACAAAAAATGAAAAAAAAAAAAAAAAAAATTCAAGTCAGTAAATGTTTTGGTCATTCTGTTCAGCACCGTTGCCCAGTGCAGGGTAGTGGTTTAGGGACCATTTTCGACAAAATAAAAACATGCCCTATGGGTGCCCCTCCTAGAGATTCATTTAAGACAATTTTTTTTAAAAAAAATTCCCCCTAGATGAACTTTTCAACATTTTTACATTTAGGGTATAAAAAAACAAAATTGAAAATAACCAGCCTTTGACCACGTTGGTTGATCTCCCACACATGGAGGTATGGTCATGATCTCGTCACGATCGTATTGGCTGAATTCTCATTGAAAATTATCGCCGTTGGTCTAGAGCTCCAAATTCACAAAATCAAATAGCACAAATAAATTGAAAAATGAGTTATTTCGATATATATATGTTGTTTTAACCTCATTTTGAGTGTTTATGTTCACATGGCTGGAGCTTTGGTATAGGTATATTTTTATATCCCCACACAGATGGTAGGTCCTCTTATCATTTTGGTCTAGTGTTTATTTTTTGATATTTAATTTGTTTGCACATGAGTCTTCTTTTCCTCTTGTAGGTAGAGGGAGTTTGGGAGATGAGATTTTGATACATGGGCACATCAGGTATAAATTCTAACTCCCCATTTTGAGAATGACATACTCGTACTTTACATTTTACACCTTTTTAATGGCTAAGATGCTTGTCCGAGGGGACAATATGTACGAACCAAAAATTGCATGTGCTACATTATCAGAAAATGGTTACAAAAGTCCCTAATGACGATCCTTAGACTAGGTAACATATGACAATGTAACCAACAACTTGCAATACTTTGGCCAAATATTTCTAACATATTGTTTGTATTAATATTCCTTGACA
Source organism: Taxus chinensis (assembly GCA_019776745.2). Classification (NCBI taxonomy): domain Eukaryota; kingdom Viridiplantae; phylum Streptophyta; class Pinopsida; order Cupressales; family Taxaceae; genus Taxus; species Taxus chinensis. The sequence continues at coordinate 552,343,458 of CM034149.1, forward strand.
CCATACTCATCAATTTGGAATACGTCCTTTACCCCACTCTATTTTTATATATGATGTCCTTTACTAACTTCTGTCAGTCCACTTGCCCAAGGTTTAACCCTAGTTCAAGTTAACAACATAAGTTATGATAGGAAGAGGCTCATGAAGACTTAGGGTAAATGGGCATACTGGGTCAACCTAAGTCAACCATGTGTGCCAAGGTACCCTAAGTCTTAGTGGGATACTCCCTATCCTAAACACGCTACTAACTAGACCAAAAGAGAAACTAAGTTCAAGTCATGATGTGTGTAGATCGAGATGATCAATGCATAAGGGTGTTGCCACATGTCAACTACATCACTGTATCCTCAAAAAGATCCTAATCTTCTCAAAGGTACAACATTGTAGTTGGCATGTGACAGCATCCTACAGAACAGCCTCATCGAGATGTACATACCCCTAGGAGGTTATTAATACTTAACTAATTTGGATTATTAATACAAATTACAACCTTGCAAAACCCTAATCCAACACTCCTTAATTTATTTTTCTACATCTGATTCAATTAAATGATAAATAGCTTCCTTAACACTCGTTTTCTTTATTTTCTTGTTTAGTTGGCTTAACAAACTGTTATCCTCAAAACATGACAGCGATGTCTTAAATTTCATTACAACGTATCTTAACCAGTTAAGGAGGTGTAGCATCACATAGGTCCATTAAGGTATACTTCCATGTTTTAGGGTTATCATACCCTTTTTATCTTTCTCAATTACCATAGTTTTATTTCATGTTCATTACACACCAATTGCTATGTTAACTATTAAGATAAACACTATCATATTATGCAAATTAACAAGTTACATCTTATTTAGAGAGATTAACCTAAATCTCTTTATCCAACTTACCAAAGGATACCCAATTAAGAATAAAAATAATATGAAGAATAACATCCAGATAAAATTCCATCTCTTTCATAAAAGTACGAGATAATTTACACAACCAATGCAAGTAAATTTTCAACTTTCAATTCCTCTTTAAAACTTATACATTTACAAGACTTATGCTTTTTAGGAAAATTGCAAAATAATATTCTTCAATTTAAAAAGAATAAAACATTTCTTTTTTGTTTGCAATACAACTTAAGAATGGATCAGAATTCTTTTCAAAGAATCAGACTTAAATTAGCCAATGCATCATATAAGTTTTTCCTTCTTTTATCACTTATGATGTCCATCTACAAAATTGTTAGCATGAGTCAATTCAATGAACTGAGCATTATAAGCACTAAGCATTAAAATGAGGTGCATTCCACTAATTGTTTCATAAAACAACTCTACTTTTATGAAACAATTAATATGCATCATACAATATGCTAAAGTAACAAATTTTAGAAATAACAATGATTAAGAGAGTCAACTTTCATTATAAAGTAAGGAGCATAATATAACCTACAACATCAGAGTTATATCATAAAAATTAATTGATCCTATCCATCACTTTAAGCATTCAATCAGTCTTACCATTCAATTAATTCATAAACTTGGCAGAGAAGAAATACTCATGTATCTTTACCCAACAACAATGAGATTAGTTACAACATAACTTATATTAGTATACTTCATCCTTCCATGTAATCAAAGAAGAGAATCAAAACGTGTCTATTTCATGACCAAATTCAATGGAGGTAATATTCAAGTTTAGAATTCTCACCACTACCTCAGTCCATAGATGACAAAATAAGGAGTTCATAAATAAAGACGAGAAAATGAAACAAGAATACAAATTCATAACAAGTAGGTTAAATGGTCTAACTGAAAGTTTTACTAACTTCAGTCTAGTAGAAGATTATAATTCAAAAAGGTCTATAGCCAATCTTTTCTAAAATACAAGCTATACTCAAGACCTAAATCTCTTAACCAATCCACAAGAAAATTTCCATCTTCAAAGAAGTTCAATAAAGAAAAATTTGGTTCAAGAACCTATACAATATTTCATTTTATTTATACTATGAAATGAAATCAATTATCTAATACAACTCGAGAAATTCATCAACTAGCTTCCCAAAAGAGCTAATGAACCAAATGTACAGTCAAGAATGCACACTCAAGAATTCACAATCAAAGAATGCATGATAAAATAATGCATAATCAAGAATGTACTCTTCAATTTGTTTTTCAATCAAAAATATCAAGTTGCTTTCCTATTTCCATTTACCCAGTTCAAGAACAAATTCAAATCTCAAAAATACATACATCATACAATCCCCAGCTATGTATTGTCCCCAAAGTTCATATTCCTTTGTTCTCCTACAACTGGGAGGTTCATTCCATATTCCCTTAAAGGAATAAGAGTTTGCGAACAGAGAAGATATATAATAAATGTAGAAGGAAACTGCAAACTCCAAGACTAAATTCTTATTACACGACTTATACAGCTCGATAAAAGAAGGTAAGAAGTTAAAGTCTGAAACAAAACATATATACAAAGTAATCCAAACAGAGGTTTTATACCTATACATTCTCAAGTAAGATTTGTTATATCAGTTTCAAATTCATCTTCCAAAAAATTACAATAAACCAATAAAGAAGATACAAAGAGAGTAATACAACTTCATGTGACATCAAAATACTTGTCTATTACCACAATAAAAGACCAACCAGACCCATTACAAGTCCTAATTCCTGTGTGGATAAAAAAATTATTACCACAGTCAAGCTTCCCACACAACACGGTTTCTCTCAAAACAGTGAAGAAGATTTCAAGGAGATCACCAGATCAGCATACACTTAATTTAACACCCAAACTCCTATAGTGCAGATAGTCCAAAAGGAGGAAAGGATTTTATCCTAAAACCCAACCAAAACTATCTTGTAAAACAGGTAACAAATTTGATTCTAACATAAGCTAGAACATGCAATCAAGGAAAACCTTACCTCATTTAGCATGAGTTTTGAGCACAAGTTCTGACCTCACAAGATTCCCACACCGGTTTAGTCAAACTTGAAATAATATACAAGGCTAATAGAACATGACGCCCAAAATATGGGTTTAAACAAAGTTGCGAAGGCTTCAATAGGAGTATCAGTATTTTCAAATTCCCTAAATGAGAATAAAATTCCCATTTAGAACACAAGTAAGTAACAAAGCTCAACCGAATGACAGTAAGTTCATCATTCAAAAGAACTGAACATGATTATAACTGTTGAATACAAGGATTCAACCCATATTCCGAACTGTACTTAGCTCCAACACAACCAAAATAATACAAGGTCCAAATAACAACCCATGACTGAAGCCGAAGCTTAAATATAAGCTAAGAACAAATACAAAACACAATTTCAAGTTCACAAAATACAAGACCAACCAGAGATGGATAACCAAACAACTTATAAGCTGATTCACTCAATAGTAGTCTCAAATGTTAGCAGAAAGCTTCAAGTATGAGTCACAAAGTTTAATACTAATATGCAAAAGAAATTATTAACATCCATTGTAGACAAAGTTCTCTAATAACTAACATTAATCAATAAGAATTAGTATTCCAAAACCCATCTAGATTTCATGAACACATGCAAGAAAATAACAAAATACATCATGCAAATAATAATTTCTAGTGAGAAGAGTTGTTTTAATGAATCATTTAGAAGAAAGCAAGAAATATTAATGGGTAGAGCCTATCATGCCTAATAGTGCCTTTGCCGATTCGATGAAGACTTCCAGCTGAGTTTCCAACACCCTTTCTTCTCAAAGCAAGGTCAAACAACCATAATATTTTTCCACAATGCCTCTTATACACCCCTCAAACCAAAAATAGATCTAATACTTCAAAAATAACCATTAAGTGCAGATCAATCTGCTAGTTCAAAAAAATAGATAGCTCCATGTAGAGTGAAAATCATGAAACATGCAAAGTAAAACAACCCTAGACAAACCCACTTGCATGCCTTCTAAGATTATTTTCTCACTAGAACTGAGGTGAGTTAATGTCATTTAATTACATGTTCCCTCCTATCCTTCCTTGCCACCACCATTCAAAGTTAGTGAGACCACATTGAGCTTCCAAATGCATCTCTAAAATTAGAGACACTACCAGGTAGGTTCCTCCAAGTTTTTAAATAGCCCATGCCAAACTGACAGTACTTTATGCATTTAAAACCTTATCCTCAAGATTAAATTCCATTGGAACCATCGTCATAGATCCATGCAACCACCAATTTCCCCTTCATACCCATTAGTTTAGGATAGATAGAATTGCTTAGGTTAGATCTTAGGCTAGGTTATAATATATAACCTCAGGATATAACCCCAACAATAAATTACCACCTTAGGTCTTAACACATAGCCTTAGGTAATTTCCCTTTTAGGTTAGATTTATTTTCAACCTTATAGTTTTAGGCATTAGGTTAATTAAAATAGTCTAATCAACCTCTCCATTATCCTTTAGCACAAAGCTTAGGTTAGGATGTCAACCAAACAAAGTAGAATAGGAAGATTAGGTTAGAATAAGAATTATATTAAGTAACATAGCTAGGTAGAAAATATTCTTACCTAGCTTAAGATTCCTAAGATAATCCTTTAGTTTTAGGATCCCTAATCTTTCCTATGCCATGAACAGGTTATATTTCATTTACGTCAGCAATGTCCTACCATGATCGATCTCCAAAGACCCAAGCACAACATTCAACTGAATGGAAACACGTTCACACAAAATCTAAGAACTTGTAACAACAAAATTCAGTCCGATATGTCTCTCAATTTTACTGAATGTCAATTTACCCTTCATTCAGCTGAGTAGATTTAAAACATTCCTAAGTCAGATCAAGAGATTAGTTTGCAACTCATCTAAAAGAAGTGAAAAATGTATTCAAGGAAGCCATTCCATTTTAGTCTAATGGTCTTAAGAGAAGAAAATATTTATCCAAATCAAGCATGATCTCCATCAATCAAAAGAACACATCTTTTAAAAGAAAATCACCTATCAACACTTGAAATGCAAAGGAGGAATATAACAATTGTCGAGAGTGTTACATGCTTCCCTCCTAAAAAGAATCATTGTCCCGATGATTACCTCATTTTAAAAATTTATATCAATGACAATCAATTCATTCACGTCTCTTACCATAAGTCAAATATATCAAAAACTTATAGTTCCAGAAATCAGCATTAAATAGCTATTTGTTCATATAAATATCTTCCCAAAACTGGCATACTTATAGTCTTAAAGAGAAGAAAAAAAATCACAAAATTTTCTAACAATCCACAGAATCAATTCTGTTCAAATAGATATGGAAAAGAAGTTTTTATATCCTCTAGGCTTTCCCAAGTTGCACTATCTTCATTAAACTGGTCCCACTGGACTTTACATTGCCTTATTTCTCAATTTCTCAAATGTAATTGGCGAGTTTTGAGCACTCGTATGGGTTTAACCATGATTATTCCTAGGTCCTAGACCTGCAAGGAATTCTAATTTAACATGTGTGATAAATCTGAAATGTATTTCTTAAGTAAAGAAATATGGAAAACATCATGCATTCGTGACAAAGCAGAAGGTATTGCTACACGATAAGCTATAAGGTTGATTACTTCAACTATCTTAAAAGGTCCCACATAATGAGGTGATAACTTGGTAGCCTTGCCAAAAGTTATAGAACTCTTTTTTGGTTTAACCTAAAGAAAGACTTTCTCACCAAGTTCAAATTTCCTATCAACCCTCTTTAAGTTAGTATAACTCTTTTTCCTATTTGCTGCTTCTTTCAAGCATTCACGAATCAACTTAACTTGTTGTTCAATTTCAATAAGAATTTTAGGTCCAATTACCTCTCTATCCTCTATGCTATCCCAACTAACAGGGGTTTTGCATTTTCTTCTGTATAATGCCTCGAAAGGTGCCATCTTAAGAGAAACATGATATGTATTATTGTATGTGAATTCAACTAATGGAAGATACTCTTCCCACTTATACTGTTGATCCATGTAATACATTCATAACATATCTTTCAAAACTTGATTTACTTTTTCAGTCTGCCCATTTGTTTCTGGACGATACGCAGAACTAAAATTCAGCCTAGTTCCTAGGGCTGCATTAAGCATTTTCCAAAATCTTGATGTCATTTTAGGACCTCTATCAGATATGATTAACACAAGTACTCCATGTAATCTAAAAATTTCATGTATAAATTTTTTAGCCAAAACAGGAGAATCATCCTTCAGATTTACAACAATAAAATGTGCTACTTTCGTTATTTTATCAACAACTACCAAAATAAAATCATGTTTATTTCTTGACATAGGTAACCCTTGTACAAAATCCATGCTTATTACTTTCCATTTGTACCACGGTATGCTATGAGGATACAACAAACTGGTTGGGTGCATATGTTCCGCTTTAACATGTTGACATTTAAGGCAATGTGTCACAAAATCAATAACATCATTTTTCATTCCTTTCCAGAACTATTGTTGTTTTATATCAGCAAGCATCTTAGTAATGCTAGGGTGTCTAGAAAAGGTGAATTGTGAAATTTAGCTAACAATTTCTTTCTTAAATGATTAAGCAAAGGTACATAGACTCGGTTCTCAAATCGTAAGATTCCTTATTTATCAAAGCAAAAACCTTTGTACCTCGAATCATTAGAATCTACAGAAAGTACTATTTTTACTTGTTAAAAGTAAGAATCAGATTCCATAACACTTTTTACTTCATCCTTGAACTGAGTTCTAAGTGTTATAAGGGAAAAAATGTGCTTCCTACGACTTAGAGCATCAACCACTCTATTTTCTTTTCCTTTAATGTAACTTATGTCAAAATCATATCGAGAAAAAAACTCTAACCACCTTCGTTGTCTTGTATTCAGATTTGGCTGAGTGAAAATGTACTTTAGCCCAAGATAATGCCTCTAAACTTGAAGTGCATTAACAATGGCAGCAAGCTCTAAATCATGTGGAGCATAATTTAGCTCATGTAACTTAATTTTTCTACTTTCATATGCTATAACATGACCACTTTGTAACAAAATACCTCTTAGACCTTCACCAGATGCATCAGTTACCACCATAAAATCTCCATTAGGATCTGGTACTACAAGAATAGGTGTTGAAGTTAACTATTTCTTCAAGTTTTTAAATGCAATTTCACATTTCTCACTTCAAACAAACTTTTTATCTTTCTTTTATAAGGAAGTTATTGGTGCAACTATCTTAGAAAAATCTTTTACAAATTTCCTATAGTAGCCAGCAAGTCCCATGAAGCTTCTAACTTCGTGTACATTATTTGGTGCAGACCACTGTTTCACTCGGAAATGCTTCGTTCCTTATAGAAACAGATAAGGTTAGGGTTAGGAGGAATACCTGTAGAATGTCGAGATGATGTGCGCGTACCGTAGAGAAAGATCAGGTTGACTGCGGAGAACTCCTTTTTGTCTGGGAAGGACTACCTGCAAATAAGAACACAAGACCACAAGATTTGATTAAACAATAAATGAGGAAACTGCCTTGGGCCCAGGAAATATAAAACTTCCTTTCGAAGGTGGTCAGTTTCCCTGCTAACGTGAATTAACACAAAAGACAGTAAAATATCAATTAAATTGTTTCGTTGAACTGGGTAGGGGAAAGGCTGTTTTCCCTGGTTTTGATCAAAGGAACCGATGGCGGTTACCTATAACCGATGCCGGTTACTGATAACCGATACCGGTGGGTGATAGGATCTTCTGGGCTGCTTGTGGTGTTTGTAATGGCTGGTTTTTGGATAGTATTAGGAAATGGGATGGTTAGAAGCAAAATAATGATGGTTAGAGGCAATGGTACGTTGGATAATGGATTCAGAAATGGATTTAGGAGTACTGAGATCCAAGAAGCATAAGAAATGTTATACCGAAGGACATGCAAGATGTGACTTACTGATTTTGACGAAGATCCAAGTTGATCTCCTTGGTTGTAAACACTTCTGGTATTTCCACTCGTCTCTGCTCTGTCAAATGAAGATCTGGACTCTGTTCCTCGCTCGCAATTCTCTGTGTTGATCCAGAAATCCTTCGACTGATCTCCAAAATGAAATTCCGATCCGTTGTTTTGGTTTGGGAAGCCCATTTACAGGGAACCAATGGCGGTTGCGTAACCGACGGCGGTCGAGTAGGAACCGGCATCGGTAAGGAAAAAGTAGGCTATTTTTAGTAAAATAGCCCACCTTCCCTGCTTTTCTCCCGAGAGATCAGTTGTGGGCTTGGTCAAGTGGCTAGAAGGTCGGATTTTGGTGCGAGTAAGGAGGCATTAGTTATGGATGTGAGTCTAGACCAAGTCATGGGTCTTAATTAGCTTAGTTTAGGGTTAGGGCTAGGTCATGATGAGGTGGCAAAGTGAGGTGGCGGGTAAGGTGAGTGGATTTATCAATTACAAGGTAGTTAATAAATAATTGTGTAAAGTTTAGGTAATGAGGTTAGGTTGCGAAATGGGATGCGGGTCATAAGGGGTCATGAGACACGAATTTGGTGTCTACAACCACTTAGTTATAGCTAAAATTTTAGAAGGATCTACATCAATTCCATATTTACTTATTACATGTCCCAGATAGTGCACTTATGTTTCATAGAAGGAACATTTAGACAACTTACCAAATAGCCATCTCTTTCTCAGAATTTCCAAAACTATTTTCAAATGTTCATGATTCTCCTCAATGCTTTTATAATATATGAGAATGTCGTCTAAGAATACAAGCAAAAATTTATCCAAGTATTCTTGAAAGATATTATTCATTAAACTCATAAATGCCACAGGTTCATTAGTTAATCCAAAAGGTAAAACCGTAAACTCATAATGTCCATACCTTGTTCTGAAAGTTGTTCTATGAATATCCTTATCCTTAATTCGTAGTTGATGATATCCAAATCAAAGATCTATCTTGAAATATACTGATTCTCCATGCATCTGATCAAATAAATCATCAATCCTAGGGAGTGGATATCTATTCTTGATTATTACCTTGTTTAACATTCTATAATCAATGCACAATCTAAGTGTTCCATATTTCTTTTTCACAAAAATTATGGGTGCTTCCTAAGGTGAAACACTTGGTCTAATCAAACCTTGAGACAAAATTTCATGCAACCAAGCCTTAATCTCTACTAATTCTGTAGTAGTCATTCGATACGGTGCCTTAAAAAGAGGTTCAGTTCTAGGCTTGATCTCAATCGTGAAATCAAATTCCATTTTGGGTGGAAGACCTGGAAATTCTTTCGGAAATACATCACTGAAGTCTCGTAGCATTGGATATCATTCCATAATATCGCTACTCTCTGTTTTTGATTCAGTAATTTTTACTACATATAAGGTACATCCTTTATTTTTGGCCTTTTTAATTTGAATAGCTGATAGTTTTCTAGCAGAAATTTCACGTTTCACACCCTGAATCTCTGTTGTTTTCTGTAGGTCATCTAAACAACTAATGTTTTTTTCAAAATAGTCCACTTTAGCCTTATGTTTTGTTAACCAATTAACACCTATGATTACATCATAAGACCCTAAAGGTGTAACATAAATATCAACGTCCATGGAAAACTTAGGTAAATCAAGGACTACTCCAAAAAGACACATACTAACCATATGAACAACATTATTACCATACTGTAAAGTCCATGTTTTATCCATGTTTCTAGGTTTTCTTTTTAATTTTGATGCTAATTTACTAGAAATAAAACATTCAGTAGCTCTCGTATCAAAAAGAATAGTTATTGGTAAGAAAAATAACTTACCCAAAACTTTTGTGCGGGTGACATATTTTTTTAGCCTGTTTGTTAGCTACTACAGCTTGTATCTTGTGCTGCTGATTGCAATCATCCTTATTCAAAGGAAATTGATTTGCATAATGATATTTTCCATAGTTATAACAGCCTCCTATAGGTCCCTTCCTAGGCTCGGGTTTATTTCCAGCCTTAGAGTTATCATTCTGACCCCCATAGAAATTTTGTTCGTTATTATTATTCTTGGCAAATTTGTTTCGTGCATTACTAGCAAACTTGTTTTTTAATGCTTTCTTATTTTTATCAAATGGAAACTTAATTTTCATTCCAAATTTATTCTATGGTCCTCTATTTGGTGCAAGAGAGGATGAAGAGGAGTTGGGATTCTTCTTCCTTACTTCCTCCTTGTGAGCAGAAATTGCCTTTAATTTCTGTTCCTGCCTTATGGTTTTTTCAACAACCCCTTCCATCATGGTTGGGCTATAAAAATCCACCTCTCCTCCTATAATGGGATTCAATCCCATAATTAATTTCCATATCTTTAACTTCTCATCAGTTTGATACTGGGGCACATACTTAAGGAATTTTGTAAATTGCTCCCAATACTCAGTTACAATTAGCTTTCCTTGAGCTAAGTTCTGAAATTCAATCATTTTCTAATCATAGTAGAGTTGTGGCAGCCATCATTTCCTAAAGTAACCTTTAAATTGGTCCCATGTGATATTATATTCATCAATGTTTAACTCAGCCTTGTGGATGTCCCACCATGAAGATGCTTCATGAGAAAGTTGATATTCTCCCCATATCACCTTTGTTTCTTCTAAGAAATTTCTTATTGTGAAATATTTCTCCATTTCGTTGAGCCAGTTATTAGCCCCATATCCTAATGTGGTGCCATCAAACTTGGGTGGACTTATCCTTTTTATGTTATTAGTGAGTTCTTCTGCTAGCCTAGCCTTTTTGTTCTTAGGCTGAACAAGTATGTTAACATGGTTATTATCAACACCCACATTGGTGTTGTCCCCTAGAGGTGGCTGATTATTGTTATCAGCTTCTTTTTCCTCCTCATTACCCATTACTTATTTTTCAAGCATCACCAAACGATCTCTTGTGTCCAACAGGGAAGCAAGGATCTCATCAATTTTTTGGTTTGTTGTTGCTCCTTCCTCAGTGGAGGGTTATTTGTAGCGTTTCCTCTTGTTCTCACCATTTTCTGTTACAAGAAAATTTAAGTTTCATTAGATTATGGACAAAATAGGTCCAAGAGTTGGAACCTTAAGCTCTAATACCAAGATGTAACATTCCAATTTTTAAAACTTTAGAAACAAGGGATTTTTTTTTTTACATAATGTTCTCTATTTTAAATACATAATTTAGAACACACAGAACATAACAACCATTTTTATAACAGATAACCATATGTTGTTGTAATGACTCAGTGAACTACCGATCTATTCATGATTACATTAATTATTGAATACTTTTTCCGTCTACTACCTATACTTGGTTTTCTTACCCTATTCTAGGTATTGAGTGATCTATCTAAGGAACCTATCTAAATATCTGCTACTAATATTCATCTGCATCACGATCCTTAGACTAGGTAACATAGGAAAATGCAACTAGTAACTTGCAATACTTTGGCCAAAGATTTCTAACATATTGTTCATATTACTATTCCTTGACGACATACTTGTTAATCTGGAATACGTCATTTACCCCACTCTATTGTTATCTAGAATTTCCTTTACTGACTTCTGTCATTCCACTTGCCCAATTTTTAACCCTAGTTCAAGTAAACAACATAAGTTATAATAGGAAGAGGCTCACTAAGACTTAGGGTAAATGGGCATACTGGGTCAACCTAAGTCAACCTTGTGTGCCATGGTACCTTGAGTCTTAGTGGGCTACTCCCTATCCTAAACATACTACTAACTAGACCTAGAGAGAAACTAAGTTCAAGTCATGATGTGTGTATATCTAGATGATCAATGTAGAAGGGTGTTGCCACATGTCAACTACATCACTATATCCTCAAGAAGATCCTAATCTTCTTGAAGGTATAACATTGCAATTGGTGTGTTCCAGCATCCTACAGAACAACCTCATTAAGATGTACATACCCCTAGGAGGTTATTAATAATTAATTAATTTTGATTATTAATACAGATTGCAACAACCTTGAAAAACCCTAATCCAACACTCCTCAAGTTCTTTTTCTACATCTAATTCGATTAAACGATAAAGAACTTCCTTAACACTCATTTGCTTTATTTTCTTGTTTAGTTAGATTAACAAACAATTATCCCCAAAAACATGACAACAATGTCATAAATTTCATTACAACGTATTTTAACTAGTCAAGGAGGTGTAGCATCACATAGGTCCATTAAGGTAGACTTCCATGTTTTAGGGTTATCATACCCTTATTATCTTTCTCAATTACCATAGTTTTATTTCATGTTCATTACAAACCAATTGCTATGTTAACTATTAAGATAAACATTATCATGGAACTTAACAAGTTGCATCTTATTTAGGGAGATTAACCTAAATCCCTTTATCTAACTTATCAAAGGATACCCAATTTAGTATAAAAATAATATGAAGAATAACATCCAAATAAAATTACATCTCTTTCATAGAAGTACAAGATAATTTACACAACCAATACAAGTAAATCTCAACTTTCAATTCCTCCTTAAAACTTATACATGTACAAGACTTATGCTTTCCAGGCATACTAGATAACAATAGTATTCAATCTAAAAAAAAAAAACATTTCTTTATTTTTTGCAATACAACTTAAGAATGTATCAGAATTATTTTCAAAGAATCAGATTTAAATCAACCAATGCATCATATAAGTTTTGCCTTCTTTTATTACTTATGATGTCCATCTACAAAATTGTTAGCACGAGTCAATTCAATGAACTAATAATGATAAGCACTAAGCATTAAAATGAGGTGCATTCCACTAATTTTTTCATAAAACAAACTCTGCTTTTATGAAACAATTAATATGCATCATACAATATGCCAAAACAACAACTTTCAGAAAGAACAACAATTAAGAGAATCAACTTTCATTATAAAATAAGGAGTATAATATAACCTACAACATCATAATTATATCATAAAACTTAATTGATCCTATCCATCACTTTAAGTAGTTAATCAGTCTTACCATTCAATTAATTCATAAACTTGGCAGAAAAGAAATACTCATGTATCTTTACCCAATAGCAAGGAGATTAGTTATAACATAAATTATATTAGTATACTTCATCCTTCCATGTAATCAAAGAAGAGAATTGAAATGTGTCTATTTCCTAACCAATTTCAATGGAGGTAAGATTCAAGTTTAGAATTCTCACCACTACCTCAATCCATAGATGACATAATAAGGAGTTCATAAATAAAGAGGAGACAATGAAACAAGAATACCAATTCATACCAAGCAGGTTAAATAGTCTAACTGAAAGTTTTACTAACTTCAGTCTATTATAAGATTATAATTCAAAAAGTTCTATAGCCAATGTTTTCTAAAATACAAGCTATACTCAAGACCTAAATCTCTTAACCAATCCACAAGAAAATTTCCATCTCCGAAAAATTTCAATAAAGAAAATGTCGGTTCAAGAACCTATACAATATTTCAAATCCATTTATACTATGAAATGAAAACCAATTATCTAATACAACTGGATAAATTCATCAACTAGTTTCCTGAAAGATCTCACAAACCAAATGTATAGTCAAGAATGCATAGTCAAGAATGCACAATCAAAGAATGCACAGTCAAAGAATGCACACTTCAATTTGTTTTTCAATCAAAACTATCAAGTTGGTTTCCTATTTCCATTTACCTAGTTCAAGAACGAATTCAAATCTTAGAAATACATATATCGTATAGTCCCCCAGCTGTGTACTTTCCCCAAGTTTCATATTCCTTTCTTCTCCTAAAACCTAGAGGTTCATTCCATAGTTCCTTAAAGGAATAAGAGATCCCAAACAGAGAAGATATATAATAAATGCAGAAGGAGATTACAGACTCTAGGACTGAATTCTTATTACGCGGCTTATACAACTCGATAATAGAAGGTAAGAAGGTCAAGTCCCAAACAAAACATATATACAAAGTAATCCAAATGGAGGTTTTATACCTATACATTCTCAAGTAAGATCCGATATATCAATTTTGAATTCATCTTCCAACAAACTCCAATAAACCAATTAAGAAGATACAAAGAGAGTAATACAACTTCATATGACATCAAAATACTTGTCTAATACCACAATAAAATACCAACCAAACCCATTACAAGTCCACATTTCCTGTGTCGATAAAAAAGTATTACCACAGTCAAGCTTCCCACACAACATAGTTTCACTTAGAACAGTGAACAAGATTTCAAGGAGATCACCAAATCCATGTTGACCGAATTTAAACACGCCAAACTCCTATAGTGTAGACATTCCAAAAGGAGGAAAGGCTTTTAAACTAAAACCTAACCAAACCCATCTTGCAAAACAGGTAACAACTTTGATTCCAACAAAAGCCAGAACACGTAATCAAGGAAAACCTTACCTCGTTTATCATGAGTTTTGAACACAAGTTCCGAACTCACAAGACTCCCCACACCGGTTCAGTCAAACTTGACATAATATACAAGCCTAATAGAACACAACACCCAAAATATGGGTTTAAACAAAGTTGTGAAGGCTTCAATAGGAGTATCAGTATTTTAAAAATTCCCTAAATGAGAATAAAATTCCCATTTAGAACACAAGTAAGTAACAAAGCTCAACCAAATGATAGTAAGTTTGGCATTCGAAAGAACTGAACACGAGTATAACTATTGAATACAAGGATTCAGCCCATATTCTAAACTGTAATTAGCTCCAACAAAACCAAAACAATACAAGGTCCTAATAACAACCCATGACCGAAGTCAAATCTTAAACATAAGCTAAGAACAAATACGAAACATAATTTCAAGATCACAAAATACAAGACCAACTAGAGATGGATAACCAAATAAGTTACAAGCTGATTCACTCAATAGTAGTCTCAAATGTTAGCAGAAAGCTTCGAGTGCAACTCACAGAGTTTTATACAAACATGCAAAATAAATCACTAACATCCATTGTAGACAAAGTTCTCTAATAACTAACATTAATCAATAAGAATTAGTATTCCAAAACCCATCTAGATTTCATGAACACATGCAAGAAAATAACTAGATACATAATGCAAATAAGAATTTCCAGTGAGTAGAGTTGTTTTAATGAATCATTTAGAAGAAAGCAAGAAATCTTAATGGGTAGAGCCTATCATGCCTGATAGTGCCTCTGCTGATTCGATGAGGACTTCTAGCCGAGTTTCCAACAACCTTTCTTCTCCAAGCAAGGTCAAACAACCATAATATTTTTCCACAATGCCTCTTATACACCCCTCAAACTGAAAATAGATCTAAGACTTCAAAAATAGCCATTAAGTGCAGATCAATTTGCTAGTTCAAAAAAATAGATAGCTCCATGTAGAGCAAAAATTGTGAAACATATAAAGTAAAAAAAAACCCAAACAAACCCGCTTGCATTCCTTCCAAGACGGTTTTCTCCGCCAAAACCAAGGTGAGTTAATGTCATTTAATTGCATGCTCCCACCTATCCTTCCTTGCCACCCTCCATTAAAATTTGGTGAGACCACATTGAGCTTCCAAATGCATCTCTAAACTTAGAGACACTACCACGTAGTGTAACACCCTGAACTGTTGTTACTTTCTCCTTAGCATTCAAGTGTTGATATGTGATTTCTTGTAAAAGGATGTGTTCCTCGATTCAGAAATCATGCTTGATATGTACTGAATTTCTTGCAGATTGCAGATCTTGACTGAGTCAAAATATGAATAGACTCTTTTATTTATTTCATTTTGTGTCTGAATATTAATCTGATCACGGAATGAATTATAGAGATATTCTTCTATAATATCTAGACTTGGATCAGTGGAATTGATCCAAGTAATGCTTTAAATCTGTATGTGATAAATTATATCACAGACCTTGAACAGGTTGCAAGGTATGGAAGTATTTATTAAGCTAGTCAGGATTACGACTCAGGATGATCTTGAGAAATGAAACGGTTCCCGATATCAAAGTATATCTGGAAGGTCTCGATTGTAGACCAGGTAATAATTCGTTGACATACAATTCTGCATAAGAACGGAAGCTAACTCTGTTCTAGAAGGCATGTTACAGGTCTTTCCGAGTTTTCAGGACGAGGACCAAACTGAATTATTAAGGGTTAGTAACCTAAAACTAAAACCTAACCTAGGGGTTAGATTATTGTTAGTCTAACCTAGACCTAGGCTATTTGTTAATATCCTAAGTTAGTATCTTTGTATAAATTTGTTAGTGTGGGCATTACCCTAAACTCTAACCTAAGATACTAACCTAACTTTGGAGGAGATTATGAAGGGGCCGATGAAGGGTGGCGAACCATGGCGGTGTTTTCTATGGCAATAAATGTAAGGGATAAGGATGAGGGACAGGTCATGGCGGAGGTTTAGGCGACGGCTAATTTGTGCAGACTTGGCAATTGCTAAGTTTGGAAATGGACTTAAATTTTTAGTTGGACTGTCGCCAATTCTGGCGGTCGGTGGGAATAGAGTTTAAGCGGGAAAATTGGTTATTGGCATTCAATACTCTCGGAAGTCGAGCTTGGAACTCGCGAGAAGGCATGCAAGCGGAAATTTGGGGGTTTGTTTGGCTTGTCGCGATTTTCGGTTTTTGCTCTGCTGGTTTACTGGTTCTTCACACCAGTTCTCTTTGAGTTGCATGGCATGTAGGAACTGCCATAGCTCTTTTCTCTGTCATGGAAGATATATATGCGATGAAGACAGCGAAATTTTGTTGGTTGCTTCATCGTGGAAAAAGAAAAGGAAGTTTGAGCTCTTCCTGTGGTCTGCTTCGGAAATTTGATCAACATACAGGCATGCTAGGCCCTAACCTTTAAATATCTTGTTGTTTTTCAAGTGCTTTCATTAAAACAATTCTGTTCAAATGTTTTGTGAGGATTGGATGAATTTTCTATGAGATCCAGTTTGATTTCTGGCACTGTATCTCTTCTGGTTCGATTTTTCAGTTTCCTCTTGCTGGGTGTTTGTTGAAATCGAACTTCGACTCTATTTGTTTGTGTATTCTTCCTGGCTTATGCATGTGAGGTATTTATTTATAAGGTTCGAGTGTTCGGCCCTGTTTGGCGTGAGCCCTTAGAATATACCTGTGGGCAGTATAGACCACTGTACGTCTTTGATTCGTGGTCGCTGTTCTTGTTATTGAAACTATATGAATGAATTGGGATGAATGCAGTAAGATTGTTTAATAAATATCGCTTCTTTGGGAACTCTGTCGTGAGATTTGTTGACTGTGTTTAATGATGCCTCTTGGGTTTTCATTTGTGTTCAATTTTTGGCTTGGAACAGGTAACTGTAGTGTTACCGTAGTCTTTTCGACCTATCGGAAGTTGTTTTCCTTGTTATTAGGTTAGCGGGATTACTTGTGGACATTGTATAATATAGATACACCTGTACTTCGTTGTATCGACTCAGTGGAGTTGATGATTAAATCGTATTGCTATCTTTTGCTGGAAATGTAGATTTATCCATAAGTTTTGTGAATGGATTTTTGTGAAAACCTGATATGATGAAACAGGGCTTTTGGCTACTGTATATTTGATATAATTAAAGGATAAAGACTTCCTGTGTAGGCATTTTCTTTTCTATGAGAAAGCTGTTCGAAAGTTCGAAGCATCTCAGTGGCTGCCCTTGCTTGAAATGGGTATTCGATTTGTTTCACTTATTCTTTCTGAATGTTAACCATGAGTGGTATATACGGATTTATCAACCAATTACATAGTACGTTGCTGTAGGTACAGAGGTTATAAGTGCAAAAACCTTTAACAGTTACATTGTGATTTTATAGATTTAAACTATTGTGGCTTGGACGACTCTGAGGAGTCGATTGAATGATTCATTTTATTTTTGAGCCAAATAAAGTTAAGTGTTGGTATTTTTAAGTGCCGGCGACTTAATGGAATAACATGTATTTCGATTTTGTTATTGCGATTTGGAATTCCTTCGTGTTTTTGGGATTTGAGGTACAGATTCTTAGGTGGACATGTATGTCTTTGACCTGAGCAAATTAGTGTAAAATGATTGGCAGAGAGTAATTTGCTTGTCTGATTATTGATATGCTTTGTTGATGAATGTCAGTATGAATTCTTAAGCTTTTGCTTGAATTGATACCTCCGTTTGAATCATTGGAATTCCGGAAAGGTAACTAGTACTTCTGTCTCTTTTTGAGCTTGACCTTGGACTGTCTTTGTTACTTTTGAGGTCCTTGAGAATGGATGACCGTTTCGTGTTCTACCTTGTTGGGTAAGTCGCGAATATCACTCCAAGACTTGCATGCGGCAAGGTAAGGATCGTTGGCCTGAATTCCTTTCTTTTACTTCAGTCCGATTTTGACTGAGCAAGAATATGTATGCTATGTTCTATTCCAAATAAACTGTCCGATTTGACTGTGCATGATTTGGAAATACCGTGTGGGCAACATAGCATAGTCCTTTGGGAAACCTTAGATTATTGATGCAATAAGGTTGTTGTTTTCAGCGATACGCTTGTAGTTCTTGTTTTCAACTTGTGTCAATGCCTTACTGTGTTAAAGGAACTAGCATTGGGGTTAAGGTTGTTACATGAATTATTGATGTGTTAGTTGCTGTACAGGAGTTTTGCTGAGTTTCTATTTTCGCGATTTAGAACAGTGATCTTGCTTGCGGCTTGTCTAACTTGTTCATTTTTATACTGGTTGAATTTTTTCATATGTGAAGGCAGTACAGTGATGAACTTATGTGAAAGGAAGTATGAATGGTTTGGTTCTTTCTCTTCCTTTATTTTAATATTATTGATAATTGACTGGCTGTGGGAAATTGTTTGTAACGTATTGGTGGAATCCCGAATTGTTATGATATTTCTTTCTTTTGGAGAATGAAATAATCTGACCAAAGTTGTGATTTTGGATTTAATGATTGTTGTGTACTTTCATTCCTTGTTTCTTAATATTTGATGAAATATTAGAAAGTGATTAAGACTATTAGTAACAATGATAGAGTTACATATTTGTAATCATTTTGTGTTACAAGGGCATAGTCTGATTATGTTTTACTTATGTGAATATCAGATCTCATTTAAACAGGGTGTTTAATGAAAACAATTGATGGATTGCAATTGTTTTAAAATGTTAGTGCTTATCATGCTCAGTTCATTGAACTGACTCATGTTGACTACTTTTGCAGATGGTTGCCGTAAGAGGTAAAAACAATGCAGATCTGGCAGGCTGATCTGATAGTTTATTTGACTTATAAAGAATTACAGCTTGATTTTATAGATGTACTATATGTGAAAAGATGTTTCTTTTCCGTAGCATTATATCAAGCATGCTGTTGCATAAAATGTAATTGTACGAGTTTCGAAAGGAATGAAAATAAGTGTTTGATACTTATGTGTTGTATTCTATTCTGAAAGATGAACTTCTTCGGTTTATGTAACGAAGGGGCATAGTTATCTTTGTATAATATGGATGCTTTTGTGATTGACAATGAAAGCTTGTAAGTAATTAGACTAAATTCTTATGAGTATTTAGTAGTTCTAATTTGTTCTAGCAAAAGCAATATTGTAATTTAATTATTGTCTCTCTAGAGGATAGGTTAAAATTGAGCCTAAAAGATAACGCTAAACAAGTTGGATTGAATTACTAATCCCTAGTCCTAAGTATAACAGGACAATAGTAAATTGGATTCTAAATAATTTATATCTTTAAACTAAAAAGTATGATATAAATTCAGTTAAGAGAACTGATAGGCAATCAATGGGGTTCAGATGGCATTCTCAAGCATTGGTTATGAGATATTGTCCCGTTCTGTTGCTTTGGAATCAGGTGTATTCTAATGACTCCTTGATGAGAGCGTGACCGTAATACCTCTACCAGTAATGAGTATTTTAGAGGAGGGTCGTCTTAAGACAAAGAATCCAGGGATTTGGAAAGGCTAACCTTAGGGAAAAGTCTTTAAAAGTAATTTAATCTCTAGTGCGTAACGCTTGTTTTTTGGGTAGATCTTCTCGAGGCGGATTTAAAGGATGACGACATAAAGTCGACTGCAGGGCTGTACCTCCGAGAAGATTAGGATCTTCTCGAAGTTACAACAATGCAGGTGACTTATGGCGACACCCTTTACATTGATCGCTAAGATTTACACTTGATTTCGCACGAGTTACCTTGGGACCGATTAAGAACATGGCCATGTTATAAGGCTGCCTCGGAGATTTGGGGTAATCATGACACACTGGTTGAACTGCAAGGTTGAACCAGTATGTCATCATATCCCTAATCCTCGTGGGCATCCATATAACATTATCACCTTGTTAATCTGCCTTCGAGTGATTCAGCTGTGAAAGGAAGGACTGACAGTAGTCAGTATAAGACATTCTATATAACATATGAATGGGGTGAAGGGACGTATTCCAGATTGACGAGTATGCCGTTAAGGAATACGAGACATGAACAGTATGTTTCAAATCTTTGGCCAAAGTATCGCAAGCTGCTGATTGCGTTGTCCTAATTCACCTAGTCTAAGGGATGAGATGCCGATGAATAATGGTAACAGTTATTCAGTTAGATTCCTTGGACAGAGCATTCTGAATCCCAGATTAGGGAAGAGAACCGCCAGAGTGTTGTGTTAAATAAAAACACTAACTCTTTTTACTCATGAATAGATCGGTAGATTACCGAGTCATGGAATGAATAGATCGGAGGTATTCCGAGTCATTACAGCTGCATATGGTTGTCTGTTATATAAATGGTTATTTGAATTGTGAGTTCTAAATTATGTATTTAGAACCAGTATGTAATTATCAAAAAAAAAAAATTGACTTGTTCTATTGTCTAAAATGAGGATGTTACACGTAGGTTCCTCAAAGTTTTTAAATAGTCCATGCCAAAATGACAGTACTCTATGCATTTAAAACCTTATCCTCAAGATTAAATGCCATTAGAACCATCGTTATAGAGCCATGTGACCATAAATTTCCCCTTCAAATCCATTATTTTAGGATAGATAGTATTTCTTAGGTTAGATATTAGGTTAGCTTATAATATATAACCTTAGGATATAACCCCAACATTAAATTACCACCTTAGGTATTAACACATAGCCTTAGGTAATTTCCCTTTTAGGTTATATTTATTTTCAACCTTATAGTTGTAGGCATTAGGTTAATTAAAATAGTCTAATCAATCTCTCCATTATACTTTAGCACAAAGCTTAGGTTAGGATGCCAACCAAACAAAGTAGAATAGGAAGCTTATGTTAGAATAGTAATTCTATTAAGTAATATAGCTAGGTAGAAAATATTCTTACCTAGCTTAGGATTCCGTAGGATAATCCTTTAGTGTTAGGATCCCTAATCTTTCCTATGCCATGAACAGGTTGTATTTCATTTACATCAGCAATGTCCTGCCACGATTGATCTCCAAATACCCAAGCACAACATACAACTGAATGGAAACACGTTCACACAAAATATAAGAACTTGTAACAAAAAAGTTCAGTCTAATATGTCTCTCAATTTTACTGAATGTCAATTTACCCTTCATTCAATCGAGCAGATTTAAAACATTCCTGGGTCAGATCAAGAGATTAGTTTCCAACTCTTAAACCAGATTACAACTCATCTAAAAGAATTGAAAAATGGATTTAAGGAAGCCATTCCATTTCAGTCTAATGGTATTAAGAGTAGAAAAGATTTATCCAAATCAATCATGATCTCCATAAATCAAAATAACGCATCTTTTAAAATAAAATCACGTGTCAACACTTGAAATGAAAAGGAGGAATATAACAATTATCAAGGGTGTTACATATTTGTTTCCTAGTCATCTTTACTTAGGCTTCCCGCACTTCTTATAACTTTCTACACAAGTTTTGGCCTTTAGTGCTAGGACTGCCACCCTACCTAGGCCGTGGTTCTAAAACTACCACCCAAGACAGGGCGGTGGTACTGAAACCGCCGCCTTGCACAGGGCAACAATCTTGCCCACTTTTTCTAAATTCTTCACACATGTATTAACATGCAACAGTTCACTTAATTTCACTTTTTGCATGCTTCTGTGAGCCAAATTGTCTAAAATTAGCTTTGATTTCTTGACTCTCCTTCCTCTTTATATTTTTAAATAGATTTAATGGGTTAGAATTACTCCTTCTTGCCTTGTGCATGAAGGCACCTCCCATCCTCCATTTCTATATATTCGATGCTTGTATTCAAGAAAAGGGCTTGATAATTTTTGTGTATCTTGCATTGTATTGCTGCCACAATCTTGTCAGGAATTGCATAGCCAAGCTCATATCTCTTGTGCTATCTCTCTTCTACTTGCATTGCATCTAGACTACCTTCAAGATTCCATTGCTCAAGCACCATCCTCCTACCGCTGTTCTTGCATTCCCAACTGCTTGGAATCATATGAACACTCCGAGAAAGAAACGATAGAATGAGGGGAAAAACTACTACATAGCCAGATTTACCTCTGTTTTGTGAATTCCAGGTTGGATTTTTTGTTTTATTTCCTTCACTTGTACAATTTATCATTTTTACATCATATCAAATTGAGTAGAAATCAATTTCATTTCATTTACAAGTAATTAGTTAATTTCCATGAGGGTTTGAATCTTTCATAGTAATCCCCGATGACAGATCCTCTTTTCCCCATCCATGTGGATCTGAAGGAGAGAATATCTGTAGGATTTTTTTCTACACATCAGAGATCATTTGGAAAAGTTCTTGTTTTAAGTTATTTTATTTTCAATACACTCAGCACAGGTGAATAACCACACTGCATTATCTCACTTTTTTAATTTTAGTGTAGAAATATTTTAATTATTTAGAATAGAAGCAAATTGTTTATAACTGTAATGTTTCAATTTTGTGATTTATTTATATTAGTTTTTCCTTTCAGCAGTAGCATAGATTTTTATTTTCATCTTAGGTAATTTGGACACTTCAAACTAGATAAACAGTTAGATCCAAGTTAGGCAAACAAACCATAGGGAATTTATGCTACCTATTCATAGCCTCTAAGTCTCCCCTTTGCCAACCCAGCTACTAGGAGACCACACTACCATATCTTAGTCACTGATTCTCCTATAGTTAGCCACACACATTCAACATTGGCTACTCCAACATGACCTTGGTGGTTTGATTGTGGTTTAAGGTTGCATGTCAATTTTCATTTGTACAAAGTAGCAATCCTGGAACCACTGCCCTGCTTTGGGCAATGGTCCTAAGCCAATTTTTCAAACGTGCCCATTACCCAAAAAATGATCAAAAAATACCAAACAAATACCATTTTTGACAAAATAAAAGCATGCCCTATGGGTGCCCCCTAGAGACTCATTTAAGACAATTTGTTTTTAAAAATAATCCCCCTAGGTGAACTTTTTAACATTTTTACATTTAGGGTATAAAAAGAAAAACTTGAAAATAACCAACCATTGACCACATTGGTTGATCTCCCACACATGGAGGCATGGTCACGATCTCTTCATGGTTGTATCGATTGTATTCTTGTCGAAAATGATCACTATGGGTCCAGAGCTCTAAATTCACCAAATAAAATAACACAAATGAATTGAAAAATGAGTTGTTTCGATATGTGTGTGTGTGTTGTTTTAACCTTGTTTTAAGTGTTTATGTTCACAAGGGCTGTAGTGTTAGTGTAGGTATATTTCTATATCCCTACACAGATGGTAATTCCTCTTTTTGTTTTGGTCTAGTGTTTAGTTTTCTGTATTTTATCTATCTAAACATGAGTCTTCTTCTACTCTTACAGGTAGCGAGAGTTTGGGTGGTGATAATTTGACACACAGGCATGTCAGGTATAGCTTCTAACTCCCCATTTTGGGAATGCCATACTCAAACTTTACATTTTACACCTTTCTCATGGCTAAGACGCTTCTTCAAGAGGAAAATATGTATGCACCTAAAATTGCATGTGCTACATTGTCAAAAAAAGTTAGAAAAGTCCCCAATGATGATTCATGTCCTTTAAGAAGGTGTTCAAGCTCCAAAACCCATTCGCAGTGTATTTTCATAGCCTAGATGTCCTTAGATTTTCCATGCTTTCTTCCATTTTCCCACTCATTTTGGTGCATGTTTTGGCTTTAGTGTCAGAACTACTTCATAGTAAATTTCCAAGAGGGTCCTGAACGCTTTTTCCAGAACTCTTCATGTGTGTTTTTGACATGTGACACTTCACTTAAATCAATGTTTAAGGTGCATTTGTGAACCCAATTACCTAAAAATAGTCTTGATGGCTTAGTTTTCCTTCCCTCATCTATTTTTAAATAGATTTAATTAGTTTAAACTATCTCTACTTTCCTTGTACATGAAGGCACATCCTAACCCAAATCTTATATATTCCATGCTTGTATTCAAGCAAAAGGCTTGAGAATTTTTGTGCATCTTGCATTGTATTGCTGCTACCACCTTGCTAGGAATTACATAGCCAAGATTAGATTTGTTGTGTTATCTCTCTTCTACTTGCATTACATCCAGCCTTCCTTAGAGCTTCCATTGCTCAAGCTTCATCCTCCTCCCATTGTTCTTACATTCCCAATCCCTTGGACTCATATGAACACTCAGAGTAAGAAAGGATAGACTGAGGGGAAAGACTACAACACAATTGGATTTACCTCTTTGTATGAATTCTAGGTTGGATTTTTTGTTCTATTTCATTCACTCTTCTAATTTATCATTGTTACATCATATCAAATAGAGTAGAAATAAATTTCCTTTCATTTATAAGTAATTAGTTAATTTATTATGCATCCTAGATTTCAGCAATACAAGCCCAAGCATGCTAGCACATCACTCAGCCTAGACTGAGCGCTCACCCAAAGTGCGTGAAGGTACCAACCCCACTTTAGGGTTTATGTTGTAAGAGGTTGTAGTTATTTTTACACCCATCACAAAGGAAAGAAATCCCTTGTGCATCGACTTATCACCCAACGGGTGCTGGGCACTCACCTGAGGCACATGCGGGTGTTGAGTCTCTCTTTTATGTGATTTTATTAGGAAAAATAATCTATGATATGAGTTTAAGAGATTTGAGAGGAAATAAGACATAAAAGCAGTATAGAGATCAAAATAACTTCTAGATCCTTGGAGTCATTCTAGGTAGAAAAGAGCTTAACAGACTATAGAACTTACACTAAAATAGAAAGGAAGTTGTACAAGCATTCATACTTAGTTCATAAAAATAAATTAAAAAGAGCTATGAAGAAGGATGTATGCATCAGAACCATTAATGTTCATATTCAAATAAACCGGTAACCTCATTACATTCAATAGGTCCATTATAGAATGTCACAGAAGGGCATACCATAATCATGCATTATAGCTGGATTCATATATCTAGGCTCTAAAAGGAAAATTTATAACCCCCAAACCATTGATACATCCTTTCCTATGCTTATGTACCTAAGATAACAGAGTCCTTATAGCATTTCTGTAGAGCTTCGCCCTCTATTCATTTCATTTTTATTTACTTCCGCAAGTACTTATATATATAGCCTTCCTGAACTGCTAACTCAGTCTTCTATAGCCTTAGATCCGTCACCAAGTGTTTGAAAGTGGTCCTCCATGGGCACATGCTCCTCCAAGCCTAATCTCACCACTCCTTGCCATTATATCCTTCTAGAATCTTATATTGTAGGGCATATTCCTTCTAGGTGACCCTGTCACCAGGCTGGCACCTGTTCCACTTGGGTCACATTTTTATTACGTCCTGCCCGATAGGTCAAAAAATGGCTAAGTCTTGGATTCTATTCCACAGGAACACATCCCAGGTTCTAAAAAAAACCCTACTTAAACCCTTCCCTACGTGCCTTATCTTACGTGCTTTATTCAACCATGTGTCCCTATGCACCCTTTTTGGACTTACTTGATATTTCAGGGGCCCAACTATTGATGGTGAATCACAACACCCCTGAATTTCTGCAACTCAATGGGTTGATACTCTCAGCACAATTACATAACATGGAGATTTTCCCAAGTGTGGGACCTTGTGAAATCGGAAAAGCTCTCTGGATGAAGGCCAGTTCCTATTCCTCTATTCAGATGCACATGTAAAAATGCAGAGGGTTTACTCAAAAACATAAAATGACTTTCCAAGGAGACAGGGTAAGAACATGCATAAAATAAAACCTAAACTAACAAAGGTGATGCACCGAGGAATGAATAACACTTGGCTTACCAATAAACACAAACCATTAAAATGCAATGCAAGATCATGCATAGATAAAAAAATTTGTAGTGAAAGATCAGGAGGATGCAAAGGAACATAGAGAGGTTTGAGAATCATCCACATACATGCATTATTTTCTCCAAATATTGATAAAACACACTAGAAAATGCCAAGAGGCAAAGTTTCATTACAGTTTTAGATGGGAGGTTTGAACTCAACAAATTCACCTGCCAAAGACAAGAGTGGAGGGGAAAAACAAGAATGTCCAACCTTTAGAAAGAAGCTCCTCCTTACAATTTATAGGAATAATGAGAGAGAAAAGAGAGAGGAATTCCAAATCTACCCCAAACACCTCTAGGTTGCATTTAATTCATCTTATTATGGTGGTAGGTGAGAACCCTAGCAAACCCAAAAAATGGTGAATTGTATTTTGTGTTTTTGAAGAACTTGTTCTCACCCAATTAAACATATCTAGTCATAGTTAGACAGAGGACCTTGTAAGCTTTCCAAAAATTCCAACCTTGCGTGAATCCGAGCTCCCTGTGAAAATTTATGGCCATTTGAATATCTGCATCAGGGTTTTCTTTCTGTTGGGGTGTTAACGCTCAAATGTTGCACCTCCTGTAGATGCGCCTCCTGAAGATGCACCTCAGCATAGCCATCCTCATGTCAACATACTCTTAAGTGCACCATAGGCACTGAAAATGTGGTGTTGACATTTTTTAATGTGTGCCCCCAGCCTGCGTCTTGGGCACAAATTTTCACATGTCGACTCTTTGTGCTGTGCGCTCCCAGCCCGCGCCTTGGGCGCAAATTTTTGCATATCAACACTTTGTGTTTTACACCCCTAGCCTGTGCCTTGGGTGTGAATTTTCACATGTCAAAACTTTGTACTATACACCCCCAGCCTATGCCTTGGGCGCAAACTTTTGCATGTCGACACTTTGTTTTGTGCACCCCCAGCCTGCGCCTTGGGCACAAATTTTCGCATGTCGACACTTTGTGCTATGCACCCCCAGCCTACGCCTTGGGAAAAAAAATTTACATGTCGACTCTTTGTGCTATGCACCCCCATCCTACACCTTGGGCATGAATTTTCACATGTCGACACTTTGGTTGTGCGCCCCCAGCCTGCACCTTGGGCTGGAATTTTTGCATGTCAACACTTTGTGTTGTGCGCCCCCAGCCTGCACCTTGGGTGTGAATTTTCACATGTCAAAACTTTTTGTTGACTATATTTACCCCAGGGGGGAGATATATACAACAATTTGGTGACTCAATGGGGTCACCTGCCTGCTAGGTAGAAGATCAGTGGTCTTTTAGCAATCCATTGGGCATGGAGTCATAAGCAATAACCTGAAACCAACTTGATCTCTAATCCTGAGCCATGATACCGTAACTCCTTCTCCGAGAGCATGATGAACTGTAGAAATTCAACCTGAGAGCAAAAAAACCTGTGCTGAAGCACTTATGGAAATTTAAACCTAACTACAAAAAGACAATGTGCACCCGCACTTAAAGGAATTGAAAACTAGGCTAATATTTACAAGGTTAAACCTTTCCCTTTAGTAGCAATGTTTAAGGTAGATTCCGTTAACTAGAATCAGGAGTTCTTCTCCATCCAATGTAGACAATTAGAAGGAATTCCTACTCTTACATCCCATGACCATGTAGGGGCCACTCCAAATGGCATCAAACTTGGAATGCCTTCCTGGTTTTGCCCGATATGCATCCCATTTCAGAACTAGGTCCCCTTCCTGGAAGGTCCTTGCTTTCACTTTCTTATCAAACCATCTTTTTACTAAGGCTTGATATTTCTCAATCATTTGAACTACATGCTCTCTGATTTCTTCTAATTCCATCAACTCTACATATCTGGCCTCCATTGGTCTGAACTCAGACAACTTCAACTGCTTCATGAGCTCCAATGCTAGGAATTCTAATGATATAGGTAATACTGCCTCTTTCCCATAGACCAGCTTGTAAGGAGAACTACCTATAGACCTCTTTAGTGTTATCCTATCAGCCCATAACGCTGATTTTAGCTTGGTGCCATGTTCTTTGGTTTTCATCCAGAGTCCTTCTGATGATCCTTAGAAAATTCTTCTTCATGGACTCTGCATGTCCATTACCCTGCAGGTAATAATTTGAAGTGGTGCTCAAATAGATTCCATTCTTGACAACCCATTATGTGATTTGGGAACCTATGAATGCCAATGCATTGTCTGATATGATAGTGGTTGGCACACCAAACCTAGTCACTATTCCTTCATAAAAGTCTAGTATGTTAGACTCATTTTACTCTTTGAGTGCTACTGCTTCGGTCCATTTGGTGAAATAGTCCGTTGCCGTGAGAATCCACTTGTGGCCTTAGCTTGAGTTTCGATTGATGACCCTGATGAAGTCCAATCCCCATTGCATAAATGGTTGGTCAACCAAAATTGGGTGCAATGGAAGCACTGCTAGTCTTTCTTTACTTGTGAAGAGTTCACATTTCTTACACTTTCTTATCCATGTATAGCAGTCACTGAAAACTGTCGGCCAATAATACCCTGCCTTCATTATCTTGAGAGCTGTTACTCATGGGGTGAAATTTCCTCCAGAATCTCCATCGTGAAAATATTGTAACACCCTCTAAATTTGACCTGTCCCAATGCACCTCAATAGAACTCCATTGATGTCCCTTTTAAACAAAACACCATCAACAAGCACATATGGAATGGCTTGTAATCTGAAGTATCTCCGTTTTGTTTTTCTCAATTCTAGAGGGCATAGGCCTGCCTGTAGGAAGTGTATCATATTCTGAGTCCAACAAGGAGTGGGCACATCATCATTCTCTTGTTCTTTTCCATCCTATAATACCAAGACAATCTCTTTTCCATCACCTACTTCAACTTGTTGACTTGAGGCTAGTTGTTCACATAACCCCTTTCCACGGACCAGCTTAGTGACTTTAATTTCGATGTCATATTCCATGACACGGGTTATCCATCTTGCACGTTTCTCATTTAGATCCTTGTTTAGAAGGAATCCTTTGACTCCCACATGAGAGACCAGCAATTGGATCTTGTTATTTGAGACTAGGTGCTTGAATTTCTTTAAGCTCCTAGTCACTGCAAGGACATGCTTTTCAATGAAAGAGTACCTATTTTGGCATTCCTCCTAGCCTTGACTGAAGAAAGCAAGTGGTTGTTCTAATCCTTCTTTGTTTTGTTGTACCAAGATTATAGAAATGGTGTCTCCACCACCGAAGGCATATAGCATGAAGTTTTTGGAGAAGTCTAGATTGACAAGAGTCGGAGCTTGAGATATAGCCTCTTTTATTGCCTCAAAACTTGCCTTGCCTTCACATGTCCACTTAAATTCCATGCTCTTCTTTAACATTAGTGTTATTGGATTTACGAGAGCTGAAACATTTGGAACAAACCTACGGACAAAATTGATCCTCCCCAAGAAGATTTGAAGAGCCTTCTTATGACTTGGTAATGGCAATGCTCGAATTGCTTCAACTCTTTCTGGGTCAATTGTCAACCCCTCCTTTGAAACAATATGGCCTAGAATTTTTCCTTCGTGAGCCAAGAATATGCATTTTTTGGGATTCAATGATACCCAAAATCTTCTACACCTTTGAAATACCTACCTCAAATGAAAGAGGTGATCCACTGCATTTTTTGAGAATACAGTGATGTCGTCAAGATATATCAAAACTATTTTGTTGATCAATCCCTTGAATGCCATATCCATTTCCCTTTGGAAAGTGGCTCTAGAATTTGATAGCCCAAATGGCATCTTATTGTAGGCATAGGTGCCCCATTTGGTGGTGAAAGATGACTTGAACTAGTCATCTTCTTTCACTATTATCTTATTATACCCTGAGTAGCCATTTAGGAGAGAGAATCTCTTCGAACTAGACACCACTTGTAATATTTGTTCCATTGAAGGAAGTGGGTAATGGTCTTTGAGAGATGCCCTGTTGAGGTCTCGAAAGTCCACACACAACCTAATTTCTCTGCTCTTCTTCCTGACCGGAACCAAGTTTGCAACCCAGCTTGAGTGCTTGATCAGGAATATAATGTTTGCCTCTATTAGCTTGTTTATCTCTTTCTTCATTAGAGGCTCAATGTGAGGGTTGACTGGTCTCTTCTTTTGCCTGATGAACCTAGCATCTGGATCCAATTCTATGGTATGTTGTGCCAACTTCGGATTGAATCCTCTCAAGTATTCATAGCTCCAAGTGAAGACATCTGGAAATTCTTGGCAAAGCTGTATGAAATCTGATTTCTCCTGCTCAATGGCCACTTTACCAATTTGAAGTGTTTTGCCTTACCCAACTAGAATTGGCTTTGAATCTTCTCTCTTGACCTGTATGTTATCCTTTTCCTTATGAAACTGGTCCTTAGGGTTGAAGACATAGTCCAATGTTACTAAACCCTTAGGAAGCTTGTTTTTCCACAGCTGCACTACTTGATCCCCGTGCTACTGCTCTAGTCTGTCATGATTCCTAGCTAATAATTCAGCCTCTTCTTGTAAAAAAATGACAATCTATTGATCATTCTCAAACACTTGACAGCTTGTGTTATTATCTGGAACTACTTGCCTCACAATCACATGCATATGTGGTTGTGTTTTTTCCCTTATGATGTTGTCAACCACATCAAACATTGCTCCAACTGTTGTGAGCCTATCTACGGCTTCATTTTTCTTCCTGGGTATGGACACGATGTTGAAAGCTTTGAAATCCTCAACGAGGTCCCATACCCTATTCTTGTAGTTCCTCAACAGGTCATTCTTTGTAGCATGTTGTCCCCTGACTTGGTTGATGATTAGCTCGCTATCTCCAAGAACCTACAAGTTCTTAATGCCCTGTTTCCTGGCCCAATGAAGTCCATGAATCAAGGCCTCATATTCAGCTGTGTTGTTTGAACAAGAAAACTGGAAACATAAAGTCGAATAATATTTGATTCCTTGAGGTGAAACAAGCATAACTCCTCCTCTTGCACCTTGCCTACTCCTTGATCCATCAAAAAATAATTGCCATACCTCATTGTCATCCTTATGGTTTGGTTTGGTGATGCTAGGAATAGGCTGGTTTTCTTCATGTATGCAATAGACTCCTATCTTAGATTCTTCTACTTCTTGGTAGGGATCAAAATCATGTACCTTGCTCACCCATTCATCAAGAGTCAAATCTGGGATGCTTCCAACTTTTGTGTCAGCTTCATCTGTTCTTGGATAATCTTCTTGATCAAATGCTAAACAATTAGAAATGATTTAGCTTGGAGTATGAGACTCAATATGAAATTTTTCAATTGGTTCAGATCCTATTGTGACCTTAGTACCATATCTTGTTCTAAATAACATGTGTGACCAGTCAATAGATAAGTAGCCTCCAATTCTAGTTGTGAAATCCCTTGATAAGCATAGGGCAAAGAGTGGTGGCAAATCTATCACTGACACATCTTGCAAGATGGTAACGTTGGGGCATGCATGCAAGGTAATATTCAAACCTTTAATCACTCCCACCATTTCTACTACTGTCCCATCCAATTACACTACCCCCTTTGATATGAATTCATATTGGAGACCCATCTGATTAGATATTTGCTTGGGCATGACAGAACTACTTGCCCCAGAATCAATCATGTAATTGTGTACTAGTTTATCCCCAATGATTAATGAAACGTAGAATGGAGAGGGTTTCATAACTTTACCTTATTGTCCTCCATGATTCCCTTTAGGATGAACAACATTTGTGAGGAAATTCTCTTGCATAGGGACCTGCTCGTTCAAAGTTGACCAATTCTTTATGGTAGCTTGTAGAAGATCTCTTTGGCCTGGGATGGATAAAGATTCCCACATTGATATATTCACATTTTTCTTCTTCATTTGATCAATGATGCTAAATGGGGATGAAATATCTCTTTGTTGTCCTTTAACCTACACATTCCTTTCTTGCACATGGGCAACAACAGCTAGCATTTGAGTTGGCTTAGAAGGTGGTTTGGGTTGTCCTTGCATGTTTGGAACTGTATTTTTCTTACCAACACCTTATGGGGTGATGGAATGTTGTAGATCACTTGGAGCCAATGACTTCCCTTCACCAATATTCCTCTTCTTTGATCTTGTGTTAGCTGATACACTCTGAGAAATTGTTTGATTCATGCCACAAAAATCCTCAGCTTACCAATTCACCAGTGTGGTATCATTTGGAGTTGTGTTTTGCTAAGATGTCCCTTGTTGTTGATTTGTTTCTTGACTCACTTTACCCTCCAAGCCAGTATTTGTCACCATCAAGGCTTGGTTGTGAGGTTCATTGCATGGGAAACACCAATCATACTCTTGAGCTATGGTGTTTTGCACTGGCACTAATGCTTTAGAAGTAGATGCAACATTGGGGTTATAGGGCTGAAATGGTCTATTGGCGGGAGGCCTTACTTGGCTTTGATTTGTAGCTAGATTGGGTGGCCTATTGGGCTGGTATGGTTACCTATTAGGTTGAGCTTGAGGCTGATAAAAAGGTCTAAAGCCTTGGGTTTGCTGCCTCTTGAGTGTAACTAGCTCATTTCCCAAATTT
This sequence comes from Taxus chinensis, assembly GCA_019776745.2. Classification (NCBI taxonomy): domain Eukaryota; kingdom Viridiplantae; phylum Streptophyta; class Pinopsida; order Cupressales; family Taxaceae; genus Taxus; species Taxus chinensis. Next base: position 552,376,104 of record CM034149.1, read on the forward strand.
TGCAATTGGTTCATGACCTCTTTGAGTTCATTTGAAACAATAGAGGATGAAGTAGAAGTTTCATTTGAACTTTGATTTCTATGAGTGGGAATAGGAGCCAAAATGGGTGCTTGACTAGTGCTTTGATTTTCTAAGTTTGGATACAAGGGCATGGGAGGCCTAGGAGCCAGCTTACCAGCTTGAATAAGACAATTTTCAGCCCTAATGGTAATGCTATAAGTAGCAGGTAAGGTTGTGCCTCGCATACATTGAATTAGCGTAGAAATATAAGAATTCAAAACCTTAAGATAATATAGAAAAAAACCTTTAGCTGTTGGCCTAACGGCCACTAGAATCCTATCCCAAGACCTTTGAAATTTGAAGTTGAAGTCAGTCAGCTACTCATTGGGAGCTCTCTTGATAGTTGTCAATTGTTCAAGTAGAGACATATTGTCTCCCTTTTATCCAAACTACTCATGTAGAACTATGCATAACTGATTCCAATTTTGGATAGAACCAGCTCCAAGGCTCCTAAACCATTGCAATGCCTTCCCTTTGAATGAAGATGCCAGTAATTTGATAGCAACATCCATTTCATTTATCTCATGGATTGCACAAACGTTATCAATGTCTTTAACATGATCACCAGGAGTGGTATGATTTTCTCCAGTGAAAAATGGAATGTTCTTCAATGCTGTAATTGGAACTAGATTCTGTGCATTGAGGGCAAGTGGGCTGCTACTAGTGAAGTTGACAAAAGGGTTTTGTAGCACCATTCTGATTGGCATGAGAACCCTTGTTGATTGGATGAAAGGTCTACCAAGTGGAGGGGTTGATAAATTCCTGTAAGGTGGAGATGGTGATCTTTATGGTCTTCTTCCTCTCCTTCCTCTACCTGGTGATAGCTGTAAGTAGACAAATGACCCTTCTTTGAGTATCAGACCTGGTTCAAATTCTTCTCATACACCTGGGAAACTTTTGCTACTACAACACTGAATTCTATCCCTTCAGAGTCACCAGATGTGTTAGATAATGAGCCTCAAAAGGCTAGATTCTGCCAAGTTACACACCAAACCTGATAATATTAAAAATAGAATTTAAAATTTTGAAGGACCCGAAAGATACAGTTCTTCAATTCAGTTATCAGGTCTTGTTGTGTCGCTACTAATCCCTAAAAGGTACAGGGAAAACTTAGGTCATGCAAGGCAACTTACGAAACTTAAAACAAACTATTATGGAACTTGGGACATGCTCAACACCTGGGAAAACCTGAAATACTAAAAACTATGAAATTTTGAAAGTCAAAATCTAAAAAATCTAAGAATACCCTTTTGAATATTATCTCCTGATCTATCAACTGGTGAAATTTTGACTTGTTTTGAGCAAGTTAAGCCCTTGAAAATCGATTTCAAAGTTCAACCTGGAAGGTGAAAAAAAATATGAAATTGTAAAACCTACAATTTCTAAGTCCAAATTTCTTGAAAATTCCTTCAAATCTTATGGACTGGCCTCTTGGTCCCACCAGGCATGCCAAAACTATTTATGGGGAATCACAACACCCCTAAATGTCTACAAATCGATGGGTTGAGACTCTGAGTGTGATTACATAACATGGGAGATTTTCCCAAGTGTGGGACCTTGCGAAATCAGAAAAGCTCTCTGGATGAAGGCTGGTTCCTATTCCTCTATTCAGATGCACATCTAAAAATGCAAAGGATTTACTCAAAAACCTAAACTAACTTTCCAAGGAGACAGGGTAAGAACATGCATAAAATAAAACCTAAACTAACAAAGGTGATGCACTGAGGAATGAAGAACACCTATCTTGCCAATAAACACAAACCATTAAAATGAAATGCAAGATCATGCACAAATAAAAAAATTTGCAGTGAATGATCAGGAGGATGAAAATGAACATAGAGAGGGTTGATAATCATCCACATAAATGCATTATTTTCTCCAAATATTGATACAACACACTACAAAATGCCAAGAGGAAAAGTTGCATTACAGTTTTAGATGGGAGGTTTGAACTCCACAAATTCACCTACCAAAGAGAAGAAGCGATGGGAAAAACAAGAATGTAAAAATTTTAGAAAGAAGCCCCTCCTTACAATTTATAGGAATAATGAGAGAGAAAAGAGAGGAATTCCAAATCTACCCGAACCACCTCTAGGTTGCATTTAATTCATCTCATTATGGCGGTAGGTGAGAACCCTAACAAACCCAAAAAATGAAAAATTGTATTTTGTGTTTTTGAAGAACTTGTTCTCACCCAATTAAAAAATGGTGAATTGGATAGAGGACCTCGTAAGCTTTCCAAAAAGTCCAACCTTGCATGAATTCGAGCTCCCTGTAAAAATTTATGGCCATTTGAATATCTACATCAGGGTTTGCTTTCTATTGGGGTGTCAACACTCAAAATGTTGCTCCTCCTGAAGATGTGCCTCGGTGCACCCATCCTCATGTCAACATACTCTTAAGTATGCCATAGGTGCTGAAAATGTTGTGTTGACATTTTCTGATGTGCACCCCCAGCCTGCGCCTTGGGCGCAAATTTTTACATGTCGACACTTTGTGCTGTGCGCCACCATCCTGCACCTTGGGTGTGAATTTTCACATGTCAACACTTTGTGCTATGCATCCCTAGCCTGTGCCTTGGTGTGAATTTTCACATGTTGACAAATTGTACTATGTGCCCCCAACCTACGCCTTGGGCACAAATTTTCGCATGTCGACACTTTGTGCTATGTGCCCCCAGCCTGTGCCTTGGGTGTGAATTTTCGCATGTCAACACTTTATGCTATGTACCCCCAGCCTACGCCTTGGGCATGAATTTTCACATGTCAAAACTTTGTGTTGTGTACCCCTAGCCTGTGCCTTGTTAGAAAATTTTTACATATCGAAACTTTGTGTTGTGCGCCCCCAGCCTACGCCTTAGGCGTGAATTTTCACATGTCGACACTTTGTGCTGTGCGCCCCCAGCCTACGCCTTGGGCACAAATTTTCACATGTCGACACTTTGTGCTGTGCACCCCCAGCCTGCACCTTGGGTGCAAATTTTCACATGTCAACACTTTGTGCTGACTATATTTACCTGGGGGGGAGATATATACAACACCAACATCACCCCCGCACTTTACCTACTCTCTACCCTCGAAAACTTCCTCAAATAATAAATAATACACAAATATTTAATGTCTTGGAAAAAGAATAAAGGGGATTAAGAATGGGAAAAGAAGGAAGAATGGGGAATGATTTTATTTAAGCAATAAGAGAGGAAAGTTCTTCTATAATTTGGCCTCCATATTGTTCTAGGAAACAACCTCATTCTGTGCTCTCTGGAAAAGATCACCTACTAAGGCGATCGCTTGATCAAAACCCATCCCATCCCCTTGTGTGCTCATGGTGTTAATAATTTTCTCTAACTCCTTGCCTATATCCTCCAGTGCATCCATCCTTTGTGTAATCTATGGGTATAGTTCCTTTAACCAATTTTTAACTGAGCCTTGTAAGGCCTTAATAGCTTCTGATTTATTTCCTACCTCGGCTAGGATATTTTCTCACTCCGCTCTGTTACCCTTGTTCTTCTCCTAGAAATATTTAAGTTCCACTTCATCATTAGAAACTAGCATGATTGCCACTTTGTCTCTATCCATACAGTTGTCATACTCGGCCTTAGAAATATAGGAAGAAATATTTACATCAGCAAGGACCTTACTTTATTCAGCTATGAGAGCCATGAATTTCAATTTATCCTCCTTTTCTAAACATGCAGCCACTTCTTCTGTAGATTCCAAGGCTAGCGACTGCCTCTCTATGGTAAGGATCCTTGTTAAGTCCTCCAAGAATTCTAGGGTAGATTTATACTTCTACGTGGAAGGTGCTAGGTCCAGATGCTTCAAAACTATTACATCTATGATGGAATCCACCTTTTTGTATACTTCATGCACTCTAGCCTTCTCGTCGTTTAACTCACATTGCAACTGGACGTTGATCAGATTTCTTGACTCAACTCCTTTTTCCTCTCAGCTAGCTCTTCCTCTTTCTCCTCCAATTCATCTTCCATAAATTTGACTCTATCATTCCGCCCAAAGAGTCTAGCTTTGACCTCAACAGAGACCTTGTTGAGCACGTTACATAGTTGTTCATCCAAGAGCCATTGAGCATTCACCAATGGGTTATCTCCTTTTTATTCTTAGAATGTTATTATTACCCCTTAGCTTACTTCAAATTATGGCTCATCAAGATGGGACTCAAATGCCCATTAGATCATCTTCCTTATCCATGGGTATGCAACCTCCTTATCAAAAGATGACATTACCAGGAGCTCCTCTGATGGAACCGTACTTTGGAACCATGTGCAAAACACTTTGTTGGCATCATCAATATAACCCAGCCATGGCCTCTCCTCCTCTACACACTTTCCTCCCGTTCACATGCCCTTAGGAATATTTATAGTTAAAGTGGGGCCTCTAGTGTTGCCGTGGTCCTTTTTCATGCTCTCCTCCTTATCCTCATCCATCACTAGCTCAATGTTGCATTCCAAATCCTCTTCCACCAAGGTCTCAATGATCTTCTCAGCCTCTCTTTCCACCACCTTGTTTACCTCTTCGCTCCCTTCCTTGTCCCAGAAGCCTTCCTCCTCCTGGCTTCCCTTTCTCTGCACGAAGATGAACTCATTCTTCTCTCCTTCTCCCTCCTCTAAGTTATGTACACTAAACATAGGTTGTTCTTGGTTTACCTTAGGCTCATCTTCGTCATCATCATCCCTTTTCACCCTAGTAGGCCTTGAAGCTCTTAGTGTATTCAAAATCCAACTCCTCTGTCATCTTCTAATTCTTCCCAACCAAGGATTCCAGTGTAGGTGACTTTGTCTCTTCTTCTTCTAATGACTCCTTGTATAACAGATCCTTTGGCGCTGGAGTATTCTATTTGACTATGGAATTTTTCTTGCGTGAATACATACTTGTTCTGGCACTTGTCCTAGGGGAACCTATTGCTTGTGTATCCACTACACTTGGTACTTTCTCCTTTGGTTGTTTTTCCTTTTTTCCAAGTGCGGGTCTCTTCCTTCTGGTTGCATCCTCAGGTATGGACACCTCATACTCTAGATACGTGCCCTTATCAAATTTGGGTCTTATGCAGAGGTATACTTGTGCCATGGACTCTCGTGTAATGGGAAAATTCACGGGTCTCATCATTTGGACCTCATGAGGCATGTAATTCTCCACATATGTGTTCTTTTTGTGGTAGACCAACCCATTACACATTTCTCTGTGGTCCCGGTCTAGATTACTAATTTCCAACCTCAACTTCTTGGATTAGTTGAACTTGTTCCCTCCCAATTGGAAGTGTTCAGTTGTGAAGGTAAAAGGGAGATTGCACCAAGGGCTCCATGTCTCATCTATCATTTTAAATATGCCAAGGTAGAAATGTTGGTACACCGCAAACTTAGCTTCTCCCTTGGTGGTCATTGGAACTTATTTAGGGATCCTCCATTCCACCCCAAACGAATTCCTTAGGCGTGTGTACCACTTCTCTAGGTGCACCTTGTGCATGCCCATCATACTATCATAGATGTACTTCTAAAACCTCTTCGCGGGTGAAGGGTCTTCAGTAGGGTACTGCCACATGAATTTTTCATCTACATCTGACACCCCAATATCTAAGAACATAATGGTTAACAGGAAATTAACAAAGAGGATTTTATCACCTACCTACGCACTACTAAAAATCTTATCCGTGATGGATGTAGACAAGTTATAGATGGTCCCCTTTGAAATCCTCCTCTAAACATTCAGCCAAGACTTGTTTACCTGGGTCCATCTCTCATGGCCATTTAACTTTGTGACAAGGTGCACAGCCATCTTCATCACTGGGTCCTTGATGTTCGTGATATCAAAATTCCTCGCCCCATTTTTATATGCATAAGTAGTGACTGTTTCCTTAATTGCCTCCTTGTTGCAGAGGTTATCCTCCAAACTTTCTCCTTCACAGATGAGGCCTGTGAAATGTGAAACAAGCTTAGGGGTAATGTACATCTTGCACGTTGTGAAGTGAAAGTAATATTCGTGCATGCGCAACATCAACCATTGATATAGTCACTCACTCTCTCCCAAAGTAGGGAAACTCAAAGAGTTGCAATAATCCTGAACTTCTACATTCTTCACTTTTACATCATCATTATAGATGGGAATACCCTCTAGTGTCCTTTTATTTGTTAAGTGCACTAACTCCAGTGCCATTTTCACCATTTACTCAATTCTTATGCTTGAGTGATGATTGTAATCATTTACTAACATATTTGTTAAATGGGAATCCCAATCACACCCAATAAATACTCCGTTTGGGGTACTGCATTTCTTCATACCACTCTTCATTTATACCTGCAATAGTTTATTTTTTCTTGCTCTTACCTTTTCTCTCTCCCTTCTTAGGTGAGCCAATTGGTTTCTTGGGTGCCATTGTTTATGTTAACACTTCAACTTCTTTCACTTGCTTTTTTTTTACTACCCTTTCTAAGTTTTAGATCTCAAATTGGTGAAGAAAACTCTTTTCCAACCCATTCCCTAGATACAAAAACACTAACTGGAATCTCTTTTCACCAGATGACATTTCTTCACAACTCTTCCCATTGCTCGTGTATCACTTCCTTTCTGGTTTGTAAATCCAAACTGGTTACTCACTCTCAAATTCTTGCAATTTTTCTTCGCATGGATCAACTCTAGAAACCCTAGTTCCCAAAATCTCTTCTCTTCATATACACAAAGCGAATAATGAAATTTTTGAACCTCTATTTATAGGTTTTCCTATTTTTAAGAATTAAATAGTACTTCACCTGCCACTATAATTTTAATGTTTAATACGGATTTTTCAAAACAAAGCCCCAAATTTTGTGCCCCGAATCACTGTGCCCAATCCTACGTGGACAATCTTCCATCCTTTTGGTGTGCAACCAACCCATCTTGACAAGGGACCTCTTGTCGCACATGTAATCAGCGATGAAGGCACTTCTTCTGTCATGATTTTTCCTCTCTCCTACCTCATGTTTTTTATGCACTTCTTCCTCCTCTATACGTGGGATCTAAAAGTAGCCTTTATCTTGACTCCAACCATCCTTTTCCACCTTTTCTTTCATGCACCTCTTTCAACAGGGCCATTAAACTAGGATTTCCAACACAATCCTCCTTGGCACTTTACCCACACTTTACTTCACATCACTCCACCCACACTAAAATGATGCACGGTCCCTCTACACATTCAAAACCTTTAAAAAAGTAACAAGGTTACCAGCGGCCCAAGGTGCAAAACAAATAACAACAAAAAGGGAAACAAAAGAAAGGAAATGCATATAGGAAATTCTAAACTATCTGGAAAAACTACCTTATTTTTAGTAGGGATTCAGCCTACTCCCGATTGAAGTGTCTAAGAAATTTTGTTCCATCCAATGCTTATAATTAGTACGCTCCTGAATCAAAGATGTAAAATATTAAATAGGGACCTAACCAATGGATCTTTAACTTCCCAAGGTGGTGCATAAACTTAGAATCATACATTAAGACCATCTACCCAAACTTAAACTTCTTGTTCCTAATGTGGTGATCATGCCATGCTTTTTTCTTTGCTTTTTCTATTGTTTGTCTCCACCTGGCGAGTGATCGTCTTTCATCCATCTTCATCAATTCTCTCTTATAGTGCTCACTCATCAGCCAGCCCTCCTGTGTGCACTATTCATAGAGAAGGTAACATGAACTCAACTGATAGAACAACTTATGTGCCAAACACCAATTGAAAGAGTATGGCTTTGTTCAGCCCATAATATGGTTGATGCCTTTTCATCCCAATCTTGTCTTTGGACATCACAAATATTTGTTGGGGTATGACTCAGTATCTTGTTAAATGCTTCCAAAATTCCATTTTCTTGTGGGTGATAAGGTGTAGTCTTGTGATGAGACACCACAAACTCTGCTAATAGGATCATCATGGTCTCATTTAAGAAATGTGTACCCCTATTGTTGGTTAAAATTAAATGGTATCCATACCTCGTGATAATGTTCTCCCACAAAAATCTTGTTGTTGTAGCTATTGTGTATTCTTTAGTTGGGGCTGCCTCTACCCACCTTCTCAAATAGTCCATGTAAGTGATTACGTAACGTGATCTAGTCCTATGCATTACTGGTGTAATAGAGCCTTCAAAGTCTAGCGTCCATTTCTCAAAAGGTTCAGTGTTAGGGATAGGGTGCAAAGGCATTTCATCTCTCCTTTCTAGCTTGCCAACGCATTGAGAGTGGTCACACACTTTACAATAGTCCCTTGTAATCCTTATACAGAGTTTCCTACCATAATCCTGTCATTAATATTTTACGTGTGGTGGCATCACCTACATAATTTCCACCTGCACTTCCTCTATGTGCTTCCTCTATGATGGCGAGGCACTCATGCTCTAGTACACACCTACGTAAAACCTCATCATGCCCTAATTTGTATAAGTCCCCACTGATCAACATGTAGGGCACGATGTGTATGGCTAGTTACAATTTCTCTTATGTCTTCATCCCTTTCGGTGCCACGCATTCCTTTAGAAATACTAAAATTTCCTCCAAAATCTGAGGGTGTGTGTTATAGCCTAAACAATTGTGTGTCTGACATAGTGTCTTCAATGCTCTGCACGTCCTCCCCTAAATCAATTCTTGACAAATGATCAGGTCCATAATTACTCTTTCCAGGCTTCACAACTACCTTGAATTCCAACTCTTGAAATAACAACACCCACCGACATATGTGCCCTTGTAGAATGGGCTTATTCACCAAGTACTTTAGTGCCATGTGGTCAGTGTAGAAGATAAAGGGAGTTGCCAATAGATAGTGCCTACACTTGTGAAGCACATAGATCATTGAAAATGCTTCACGCTCAGTCGTAGTATAATTATGCTCTTCTGGTGTCAACTTCCTTCTTGCAAAACATAGGGGGTGATCAAAAATTCCCTCACCAGTTTTTTTAAAGAACTAACCCAATGGCCATTCCGGAGGCATCTACATGAACATGGAAGGGCTTGTCCTAAGAGGGGAAACATAGTATAGGCACGGTGATAAGCCTATCCTTCAATGTATTAAACACCTCCTATTGTGCCTTTCCCCAATGGAAGGCACTTTTATGTCTGAGAAATTATTCTAAAGGCATGGAAATCTTGGCATACCCCTTGATGAACTTCTTATAGTAGCCTGCATGTCCAAAAAACCTGCACACTGTGCTTTGATTAGTTGGCTCCCCCAGTCCCGTAATAACTGCAACCTTAGCAAGATCTACTAGCAAGCACTCCTTACATATGATATGCCCCAATAACATTCCAAATGGGGTAGCAAAGACAAACTTATTAATGTTGAGGGATATCCTCAACTGCCGAAACCTCTCAAACATCAACCTCAAATTATCACAGTGGTATTTTACTAGCCCATACACTGTCCAATCATCCAGATAGACCTGAAGAAATTTATGGATGAAGTCCTGGAACACCTGTACCACTATGCATGAGAAAATAGTAGGTGCATTCTTTAACCCAAAGGGCATGACCATGTATGCAAAACTTCCCCATTTAGTTTTGAAATTTTTCTTCTCCTGATCTTCCTTTGCAAACCAAACTTGGTGGTACCCAAAAAATCCATTCGTAAAGGAATATATTTCGCACCCAGTGACTCCCTCCCAAATTTATTCAGTGAAGGGGGTTGGAAAAGGATCAGTGAAAAAAACTGTGTTTAGCTCCTTATAATCCACATAGATCCTAATCCTCCCATCCTTCTTGATGTTGATTACCATTAGACTTATCCATTCTGATTCTTCAATAGCTTCAATGATCCCATATGCTATCATTTTGTATAACTCTTCCTTTACCTTCACACGCAAATTGGGATTCATCTGGTAGGGTCTCTTCCTGACCAGGCATGCACCATCCTTCATCTTTATCCTCATCTCCCCAAAGGAATGGTGGATTCCTTTGAGCTCATGGTACCTACGTGGGAATAAATCCTCAAATTTGCACAAAAGATCAATGATCTTAGAGACTTCCTTCTCTGACCAGTAATCTCCAATGATAGCTTCCTTAGGTTCATATCCTGAGTTGATGTTAGCCTTTTTATCTTTTAAGGGTTCATGGTAGGTGTGCATGCGAGTATCAGCACTGTCCACTACCTCACGCATCCCTACAGAATGGTTAACATCCAAGCTTTCTACTTCCTCCCCATCAATCACATATACAAGCTTTCCTTTCTCCTTTTTCACACATGCATGTTCAAGTTGAATATCCTTTGTTTCCTCTTCTTCAAAGTACACCTCCAAACCTGGTTCACCAAGCAAGTCCAGTAGCCTATCTTCTACCATGGTACTATCCTTCAAGGTAAGGTGCTTGAAAATATGTAATGCCTTATCAACTGATGGCTTGGTACTTCGATACTCAAATGTTTGAACAAAGTCAGCTGCTAGATCTTCCAATTCCTTATATGGTGGCATGTCTCATAATATATGTACCATGCGCACGTGTAACCCTACAGTATAGAAGATAATATATGCACCCAAAGGGATGGTGGAAAATATTCCATGCCTTCCCTCCAGGTTCTCTCATAGGATTGGATGTGGAAAGAGGTAGGCTCCTTGCCATGGTAGTCCTTGATGGTAGTGGGTGCATTACTTCTAGAGAAATTAATAGAGAAGGTAATTCTCATTTCATGCCATTCCAAGAGATTATCTTGATGTGTTACCCACCAGCAAGCAACGGTTCCTAGTAGGACATAAATTAACATCCCCCTTCTTTCATTTTCCTCCTTCCATTGAGCTTCTATTTTCTACAAAAAAACCTCAGGGGAGGCTCCTCCTGAGTACTTTAGTAGCTCTTTTCCTCCTAGGCATTGGAATGTGTGTGCCTTTGTCATCTTTATCACCGATCCTCTTAAATTCCATCTAATCAATTTGTAGGTCACATGTGTCCAATTATCACATGCTAGACTAGTGGTGTCACTTACCGACTGAGCATCCTCAAACTAGATAACTCCATCAATATGATGGATTGTCTCTGAATCCTTGATTAAGCACACACATATTCTATCTAGGACCTCTTCTCCCAAAGGTTCAGTATAGGGTGTTGACTTCCCATCAGTTAGGGGTATGATGACCCGTTCTTCCTCATTTTCAAAGCTGGTGTACCCCTTTTTGAACTGAAGATCCACATTATTCTTATAACACCATGGGTGGCCAACTAGTGCTGGGAAATTTTCTACCTCAGCGAGTGCAAAGACTTTGAAGTACCTAGTAAACTTAGCTCCCTGAATGGTGAGAGTTGCATCCTTTAAGACACTGATGGGAATTTCCTTTGCTTTTTTTCCATATATAGCACATTCGAAGATGGATGTAATGCAAGAATTCCCATCTGATGTCATGCATCCAATGTGAGAACATTGACCTCCGCACCTATGTTAATGAGGATATTGCTCAGTAGCCATCCATCCATGACTACATTTAACGTAATCTCCCTAGCATAGTCAAGGCTTGTTGATCAAAGAATACTTGTCAAAGATCACACAAGGAGTCCATGTGGGATAGAAAGCCAGGACCAAGGGTGCATAAGGACAGGAAGGACCCATGCATGGTAGGTAAGTTTAACTTTCAGAACTTATCCGATTTTGAGCATGAAGACCTATTTTTAGAAGATGGTGTGTGGAACACACCAACAATGCAGAGATGTGTGTGCCATGCATTGTCTATCTTTGGAGGATCAGATCGAAGTGTTTTACATGGAGATGAGCTAAGAATAGGATTGACACTTTAGTTAACTGCAAGAGGTATATAGATAACACACTTACATGTGTGGCTATGCCTATAAACGACGTGTGGCTATCAATAGCATGTGGCCTATTTCTGGAATAGATATGTGGTGAAGGAAAATTCCCTACCCTATATATATGATGTTAGGTACATATTATATGAGTGTGTATGTATGTGTGATGGATGTATGGAGGTATAGAGATATATGTATATGATTGAATTAATGTATCAGATCCATACACGCATTGGTATAGATTAACAATACTGTAAGGAGATTCTATATTTATTAATAGATGAAAGATATTGGCTTAATCTAAGTGTCATTCTGTGTGTAATTGAGTAGTACATGTTATTGATTCAATCATGATTACTATTTAAACTTGTTCTTTCATAGATCTAAGGGTAGCATGCATTGTAGAATGATGGATTAGTTATGAATCTATATGTTTCTTCCTTCATCATGCTAACATCCTGCTACAACAACTCTAAAGAGGGACCTGGTACCTTGCACAAGCTTTGGGTGAGTGCTCAGTCAAGGCTAAGTGATGTGCTAGTGTGATTAGGGTGTTATCTGGTAAATTCTAGGTTACATCATTGGTTCTATTAACGTGACCTCTTTTTTCAATTATTTTTAGGATGGTTTCTGATGAAGAGGTACTGGTTAACTCTTACAAGTATTAAGGAATGGATACATGATCTGGAGGAAGAATATGCATGGCATTTCAGTAGCAGATCTGAGTTTAACACATGCACTTGGGTAGAATATAATCTATATGACAACTTATATGAGAGATTTTTCGTCTATCTTTCCAGTAGAACTATATGAGTGGCTTACTGCTTATGCATCTCAGTCGGAACTGGAGGTATCACACACTTGTCTAGACACAGGAATAATTTCAAGCCCTTTATGATGCTTGATCTGATCTAGACTCATGTTGTGGATACATGGTTTCATGGTGTTCTAAATAGATTATATTATGGAATATTCAATTTCAATGTACTCTTTCCTAAAGGTAGCTGAATTCCAGTTTTTACGGTATCCAAGAGGAACATATTTGCAAGGTATTCCATTTGGTGATGAAGATCTTGATGGTAACTTTGAACCTAAAGAGTAAACCGATGGCTAACTAAAATTCACCACGCACAAGGGTAGAAACAGGTTTGGTGAAAGATGGCAGACCTAGCAGTAGAGAGGTAGAGAGAGGAAAGATGGCTTAAGTATAATGAGGCATGTGAGAGGGAGATAGAGAAGCAACGTTCCATGTTGCAGAAAGTATGGCGTTGAGGAGAGAGATGGCTCATGAAGGATTTATAGCTCACGTAGAAGATGTGGAGCCAGAGCATCAAGAACTCCCCCATATTGGAAAGCATGATAGAGACCACCACTCAGCCTCACACAGAAGTGTACTAGCAGAGACTACCTGGACCATAGGCATGCATCTTAATCCACCTAGGTGAGCCTAGCCCTTGCACTTGGTTTTTCAGTACTAGTATGACAAGTAACCAACAAGATAACTTGGAAAGTAGGAGAGCAGGAGTAATTTAGGGATCAAGTAAATCAATGGAAGGATAGATGGCTTCAATGTTATTTGGAGGAACATTCTTAGGCACATCATCCACATAGAATGTGAGTGCGCAGAATGTTGGATTCACCTCTGGAAGTGGAACTACCTCACAAACTATAGGGTTTTAGTATAGTACTACTATCAGAGCATAGGGGAGTACATCTATAGGTCCTATTCCAACTACAGGTGGAGGATCAGGAGGTATAGGTGGTTCTAGTTCTGGTGGATCTAGTGGTTCTAGAGGAAGAGGGAACATAGGAGGTTCTGGATCAGGTGGTCAAGGTCTGTAACAACCACAAAATATCTATATGGAGATTTCTCTTTGTCTCCTCAGAATATAGAGGTATAGAGGATGCTGATGAACATGTGCATATGTGTGAAATATTGTTGTGCGCTAAAGGGATCATGGTTGCTGAGCATAAGGCAAGTCAATTTGCTACTACATTATAGGGGCATGCACACAGCTGGTATAGGAAGTTTGACCCTGATCAAACTTGCGTGGATTATGCAGCATTAAGGGATGTTTTCTTGAAAGAGTTCCATATCCCTGAGTTTGAGCAGAAGAGTATAAGTACACTCAAGGATATCAAGAAAGGCACTACTGAGAGTGTACATGAGTATGATGCTCATTTTAAGACACTTCTATCTAAGCTATCTTATGATATTCACACTAGCCAACATGCACAATGGTTCATTGGAGGACTTGATTACACCTTTTAGAAGGGCGTTGTCACATAAGACATACACTGATCCACACAAAGCACTGGAAGCACCTTTGCATGCTAAGGTAGTTGGGAGCATTGACACTAGCATTAGTCCATTCCTAGAGGAACAGATTGTAGCTATGGAAAAGTAGTTAGAGAAGCTATCAAGCAAATTCAGCCCATGAAACATGCTCAAGAATTTGGTGTACAAATTGTGAAGTGGAAGGTCACACCAAGGATAGTTTCCCTCACAGATCTGTATGCTCATTACTTGTTGGACTGTGAGATTTGTCATTTGAATCATGATGCTAGTCATTGTCCTTTGTTACAACACACGATAAGGAAGAATGTATCTTGCTTTTGTAAGATTTGTAGGTCCACGACTGATGATACTGAGGATTTTCAGTTGATTGGTCAGATCCAGGATGCTATAGACATTGGTGTACGACAGACAAGTATAACAGATAATTCTAAGGGTAAGAATGAGCACCAAGATTGGGATCATAATCAAATGTGCTATGACAGGAATGAAGGGAAATTTGAAGGAGGTCGTGGAAGGGGATGCAGATATCGTGGTGGCCATGGGGGATGAGTCTGTGGTGGAGGAAGAGGTGAGTTCCCTCATGGAACATGTTATACATGTAGATCTCCTGACCACTATAGGCACAAATTTCCTCAGAATATTGCATGTTCTTTCTACTGAAAGAACCATAGCTATGAAGAGTGCTTAGACTTATATGAGCATCTGAGTAAACAACATAAGCAAGAAAACAAAGGTAACTAAGATGGTTAGAATCCAGTGCACATGTAGTAGAAGATCAGTGGATGCCCAAGATAGCAGAAGGACCTGAGGCATTGACAGTGAAGTTTACTACACGTGCTGAAGTGGCACGTGCAAGAGAGGCATTGCACCAGAAGCCTAAGATCACTAAGGAGGAGGTTTTACATGCAAGGTACCCAGATCCCACTCATCAGAAGGAATTTTACCAGGATACCATGGAAGTGCTAAGGAATCTTCAGGGTGAGATATAGTACCTAAAGGAGTAGAAGAAAGCATCAGAGATAGTCCAAACTGATAGTGATGATCTGTGAGAGGTGTGCAAGATGTTGTGCCAGGAGAACATTATTCCACTATTAGGAAGTTGGTTAAAAGGGAACACTCTAAGCGCAAGTCTTGAGACTGGATGACAGATTCTATATGTAAATCTTCCCCCTGATAGCATTGACTATGACAAAAGAAATTACTCTAAATGTTGTTATAGATGGGTGGTTGTTGAGCAACATATTGATTGATACAGGTGTGGAAGTAAATGTGCTTACATTAGATGCATGGGTACAAATGGGGAGGCCTCCATTGCAGCCATCATCTAATGTGTTATTTATGGAAAACCGGACTAAGGCCACTCCCATAGGAGTTTTGAAAGATGCATCTATAACTATACAAGGGGCCAAGTTCACTAGGGATTTTGAGGTATTAGTACTTGTAGAAGCAGACAATTTTCCAGCCCTACTTGGATGCCCTTGGTGTTATGCAAATAATGATGACTTGAGATTCAATAAGGGGTATATCAGCTTTGAAAACAAGGAGGAAAGGGTTGTGATACCTTCGAAAGATGAGAATTATACACCATATGTTGAGCCTCTAAGTGAGGAGGACTTAATTCAGAAGATTTATGTACGTCGTTTTGTATTCAGGGACCCAGAGGTCTAATGAGCCATCAAAAGAAGGCATCCTACAGTGGGAGCATTCTCATTCTATAATGATACTATGAGTATTGCCTTTCAATAATCAGGCTAATGGTACATATGAATTGGTAGGGAACAAGGTAAAAAGCATGGTGACATGCAGAATGGATATTTGTTTGGTTCGATGGATAGTATGCACAATAGGGCCTTGGTATATAGGGGCAACAATCCATCTTCTTGCATTTTTGAAGGCCATGGAAACACAATGGAGATAGATCAAATTAAGAGAAGAGCTATGTTAGTATATACCTTATGCCTGACAATAGTGCACTAGTGGGTAGTCCAGACGAAAGATAATCTTATAAACTAGGAAGAGATTGGAGTCGCTATGTCTACTAGGATTATTTATTAGGAATGAATGGGAGACCTACGACAAGATCTACACGTATCATGGTGATCCAGATTATTTGAGGATCATATTCAAGAAATTTGTAAGAGACTCTGAACAACATAAGGATTCAAAGGGGTTAAGCATTACCACCTTCACTCTGGGTGCAATAACCTGTATTCTACATCTAGAAGGATGTGCACACATCTGATATGTATATGAAAAACTACATCGAAGAGATGGAAACTGGCAAGATTTGACTACAGAAATCCATACTTTTGACTACTTCTATGACCTAAACCTCACTGTAGAAGAGGCATTAAAAATTTTCAAGCACTTAACTATGGGAGATAGTGCAAAAGTAGAAGAGCATATTTAGGAATTATTTGGTGAGTCTTTATTAGTTCAAAGCATTTTTTGAAAAGGAAGAAGAATGGACTCCATACTACTTGAATGTGACCTTGCCTTGAGAAAGAGAAAGGAAAGATGGTTTACATCGTAGATGATGAGGAAGTTGAGAACATTCTAAAGTGTAAGTGCATGCAAATTTGAGCTCAATATTTTGCAACACTAATTTTCCAGAATGATCCAATTTTTCTCAATAGGGGAATGTTTAAGAATTTTTCAGAGCTGGTGGTTGCAATTTGGTTTATCCAACTAGTACCAACTCAAAATGATACAAATATGATGCCCAAGGAATTAGAAATTGTTCTTAGGTCCCTATTCTCAGAAATAATTTTCCTAAATTTTCCCATTTTGCCCTAAATTCTTCAGTTTTACGAGCTATGTCATTTTTCATGTTTGTCAACATGCATTATAAAAATTGAGTTTACATTGAATCCAAAGTTTTTCCCAAGAAAATTATGCCCAACCTCAAGTTTGTTACAAAATTCCAAATGATTCACAGATTGACGTTTGAAATTTGAAGAAAAATGCCTCCCTGTTTCGAAAATTTTGAATTCATTAGGGCAAATCCTTCATCATTTTCACATTATGGATGGTTATGATTTTCATTCTCAAAGCCCATGCAAACCCATCATCACATTCATTATTGCAATCCTGGTGGGTCCCTATTTAGGGATTTGGGAAATACTTCTTAATTTGTTAATTTTCAAATGTTTTGACGCTATGGGGAAAGAATTATTTCAAACCCATGGCTCAAATTTTGCAATTGATGCCTACATGGCACTTGCTAATTGGTCATTGTAGGCAGTGGCAAACAACATGAATTTGCCTTAAGAATTTTGATGAAAATTGACGCAAAATTCACATTTCACATTCTAGGAGCCAGAATGGCCGCCAACGAATGGGAAAAATGTCGGAGATTACTGTGGAGGGAGTTTTCCCTTTTTCCTCAATCTGAGACCTCCACAGTCAAATAACGATTGACCCGAATGGCTTGGCATCCAATTGCAAGTGGACACGTGTCCAGAATCTTTGGAAAAATGTCAAACATTTTTAGAATTTTCTCGACCCATTTAACCGCTTGAAATTTGGAGTTGACACGTGTCCATATGAAGGGTCCCAGAAGTTGGGGTAGCAGGTTTACGCGATGACTTTGGACCCTTTTTAACTCCAATTAGTAAAATTTTCACTTTTTTCCCCATGAGGTTCTAAAACTCCAATCATTCCTCAACACGTGTCCTAGAAATGCAAAAAATCCAGGCTCATTTCAAGTTTGGACTCCCTTTTTTAAGTCAAAATTTCTCAGGCTTTGCCTCCGCGGGCCCAACTTCTTATGGACGTGACACGTGTCATTTTTCTACTTTGCATCAAATGGAGAGTGCAGGCTTAGGAGAGTTTTAAAACTAATTCATTTTACTAAAATGATGGGAAAATTTCCCTTTTTCCTTAGACCTACCCAGCTTTGGAGAGCGCAACGTGGCAGGGCTGAATGAGGCTTTCGGGCAGACTGATGAAATTTTGCACAAATTTCATCCATTTCACCAAAAAAGGTCACAAATGCCTAATCCTCTAAGGATGGGGACTCCTGATGCCAATCATGTTTTGACATGTGTCCACACCTTATCTAATGGTGGATGCAAAGGGAATATTCTAGAATACTCATTTCCACGTGGAATGGCTAGTGTAGATTTGATCCGAAACTGCTTCGACATTTGTGCATTCCTGCCACATTATCCCTTCACTCCATGCGGAACTCTAGGAAGCTCAGATTCATCAATTCTCCCTTTCACCAAAAACATAAAATTTATAATTGTATCCTCTCAGCCTTTTGATGCAATGGCACCATTTTTCATGAGATAAGATGATCTATGATGTTCCCCTGGTGTACCTTTTTAGCTAGCAGTGAAAAAATGTACAAATATTTAAAACCAAAAAACTGTTAAGTTTTCAGAGGTGAAACCCGCATGAACCTTGGGGACCAAAGGTAAAATGTATGAGTGAAATTGTTGGCATGCCTGAATGATAATGTGACCCTTGATGGGTAAGGATGAATTTGTGTACGATTTTAAAAAATTTATGAATTCCCAGAGCATGCCTGCGATCTGATTTTTTCTTCATGTTTGAAGGATTTTTTCAGTCAAAAATCAAATGAGAAAGTTGATTTTAACAAATTTCCGATCCCATGGGGATATTATTTTCTGAGGGAAAATAAGCAACTACATGATGCAACCATGAGATATATTATGTCATTTTGGAAAATTTGAAAAAGCAGGATAGAGGCTCGTATTTAGAAATTTAGGGCAGAAAGTAAGGCATAGAAGCCCATTTTTCATCTGAGAAAACTGCCTGAGAGAAATTTTCAAGTTGTGAGCACTTTTGTATCAGGCATTTCAATATGATGAGTTGGAGTTTTGCAAACCATCAACAGGCTTTGAGATTTGTTTTAGAGCACTGCAAACCAAAGCTGATGTAAAGATGGCAATATAACAAAGGATTAAAATGGTGCACCAACACCTTGGATAGAAATTCTACACCATATGCTTGATGTCTAAGTCAAAATGATTAAATTAATTTATGTACGTTTCTTACTCATGTTGTCAATGAGCCATTATGTTTAGGCATCTCTTTGATTAGTGGGAGGATTCTCATTCTCTTATTGATAGTTTAATGGAATATTGCAATTGTAATAATTCAGAAGGCCCTTCATTTGATAGAAGATGAACATATTTAGGGCATTTTACTGGTGAATATGTGCAGATTGTGTACAACCCTTTGAATGCACCTTATTCATGATCAAACAGGGATAGCTAGCACACTACCTTGGTATACAGGGCTAGAAGATTTTATGGTAGGTTATGAAAGGTTGTGTGAAAACAGTGGTAGATCTAAACTCATTTGAGAAGCAGATATCCTAGTTAGGATATACCTTAAACCCATTGAAACCTGCTCTGTTGGGTAGGTGCATAGAGATAATCTTATAAAGGTTCTCAGGAAGATATTGGAATCACTTCTAGTCTACTAGGTTTATAAGGAATCCCAAATTTGTAATTATTCATAGATCTAACTCATCACGGTACCCATACTTGCATTTAACATTATGTGTCAACAAAAGTGTGACAACCCATTCACAAAATGCACAGGAAGTATATCATAATTTTATCATGTCTCTAGGTGCCTTAGCCTGTATCTTGCTACAAGGATGGACATGCGCCTAATATGTAGTAGTGTACAACTACTTTTGAGTTTGAATTGGAAAATTGATCATCTTTGACCCAAGGAATGATCCAAACTTAATGTGCAAAGCATAAACTAAACCTCCTTCATAGACAAAGGCATTAAAATAGGCTCAAGTGCTTGCCTTGAGTTGATAGTGCTAAAATCAGTGAACATCATATCAAGGAATTATTCTGAGGTGAGGCCCAGTCCTCAAACATGTTTGAGTCCTAACAAGTCAGATAGAAATGCGATTCCCTAGCTACTTGACACAAAAATAATTGATCTACCCTTGAGAAATAGTCTTGTGAGATCTATTACTATCTGGAGTTGATGAAGGAAGTTTGGGTTCTAAACCTAGATATTGAACATTCCCAAGGGGTGCATGATGGTCTTGGACAGTGCAGAAAAGGATACGTGCACCTATCACAAACCCATGAAGAATAAATAAGTTGAATATAGGTTCGGAGGCTGAGCCTAAGGAGGTCATAATTGGAGAATACTGGCTTGACTTGGAGGTAGCAAAAGATCATTGAGTTACTAAGGGATTATCAGGACTTATTCCCTCGGGGGTATCATGAACTTAAAGGTGTGCATAAATCACTTGGGGAAATGAAGATAAAACTTAAGGATGGTGTACAGCCAGTTAGAAAGAGACCTTACAAAATGAATCCTAATTTATGCGAAAAGGTAAAGGAAGCAATTGATAAAATATTAAAATTTGGAATTATCAATCCCCTTGATGATTTAGAATGGGTTAGCCCAATGGTGATCAGTATCAATAAGGATAAGCAGATTAGGATATGTGTGGAATATAGGGAGATGAATGCTGCATGCATTCAGAGATCCATTCCCTATGCCATTCACTTAGGAAATACTAGAAGGTGTTGCAGGGTGCGAAATATATTCCTTCATAGATGGGTTTTCTAGGTATCATCAGGTTAGGATTGCTCTGGAGGATCAAGAAAAGAAAACATTCACTACTAAATGGGGAATTTTTTCCTATACTGTGATGCCTTTTGGATTGAAAAATACACCTATTATATTCTCATGCATAGTTGTTCAAGCATTCAAATGATTTTATTCACAACTTTTTACAGGTCTACCTAGATGATTAGACAGTATATGGACTTGTGAAAGATCATTGCGAAAATATGCGCTTAATGTTTGAACGATGATATCGATAGTTGAGTATCTCTTTGAACATCAAGAAGTGCATATTTGTTACACCATTTCAAATATTGTTAGGCCATATAATCTGTAAGGAAGGTTTGTTGGTTGATCCAGCAAAGGTTGTAGTCATTTTAGGCCTGGAAGTGCCTACCAGTCAAAGTGAGGTGCGTGGATTTTTAGGTCATATAGGATATTATAGAAAATTCATCAAAGGGTATGCCAAATTTACTGCACCCTTAGAAGAATTACTGAAGGGAAAAGGTACATTTTATTGGGGAGAACTGCAGCAGTGCATGTTTGAGATATAAAAAGAGAAACTTACTATCACACCCATTCTACGCTTTCCCTCATGGGATAAATTTATTTCATTTTCATGTGGATGCTTCTAGCATGGCCATTGGTGCTGTGTTAGCTCAACCTGGTGAAGGTATTACAGATCATCCAATCTGTTTTGCTAGTAAGAAGCTGACTCCTGCTGAACAGAATTATACAACTACAAGAGCACGAAGCTTTGTCCATGATCTATGCATTGCACAAGTTTTGATAGTACTTGTTAGCAACACCATTTGTGTTTTATAAAGATCACATGGAATTGAAGTACTTGGTAAACAAGCCCATCTTACAGGGGCACATATGCAGATGGGTGCTCCTATTTCAAGATTTTGACTTCACAATTGTGGTGAAGCCAGGGAAAAACAATTCTAGACCAGACCATTTATCTAGAATCAACTCAGATGAGAGGAAGCAAAGAAAATTGAAGAAACCATGTTAGATGCATAGTTATATAGTTTACAACGTGTGCCCATATAAATAGAAGACATTGGTTGTCTTTCTACAAACAAATATGGCACCAACAAGGAATGAAAGCATTAGAAGAGAAACAAGTTGTTATACACATGGCACCATTTATGTTAATCAATGGTGACCTCTATAAGTTAGGAAGAGATAAATTATTACACCGTTGTGTACTAGAGAATGAGCATCAGAATATTATGGAAGAAGCTCATGGTGGTATTATAGGAGGCCATTATGCAAGTGATGCGACATCCTGGAAGATCCTACTTGCTGGATTATGGTGGGAGATATTGTATAAGAATTATAAAGAATATTGTAAGGCATGTGATCACTGTCAGCACCTAGGAAAACCAAAGAAGAGAGATGAGATTCCTTTGAGACTGATTCCTAGTGCCAAACCATTCGAGAAATGGGCCATTGACTTTTTAGGACCTATTTTTCCAGCTGCGCACAGGACTAGATCACACTATATCATTACTTACATAGATTATCTCACACAATGGGCAGAACCAACACCTACGAAGGACTGTACAGCAGCTACAACAACTAGGTTTCTATGTGAGAATGTTCTTACAAGATATGGATGTCCTTTAATCTTAACAAGTGATAGGGGTAAACACTTTTTGAATGATACAATCAAAATCCTATTAGATGATTTCATGGTTGCACACCATAAAAATACACCTTACCCACCCTAAAAAAAAATGGAACTACTGAGGCTTTTAACAAGATTTTTAACTAGAATTTGACAAAAATATGTGATGTTGGAAGAAAGGATTGGGATGAAAAAGTTTCATTTGTTCTTTGGGCAAATAGAACAACTTACAAGAGATTGAACTAGAGCCACACCATTTCAGTTGGTGTTTGGTGTGGAAGCTATTCTCCCTATATAATTTATGTTACCTTCTTTATGCATTGTGCACACTGGAGGTATAGCTGATGAATAGGCTTCAAAAGAGTATATTGAGAAGATGATTCAACTGGATGAGTGCTGAGCCATAGAAAGATGAAGTTAG
Organism: Taxus chinensis; assembly: GCA_019776745.2. Classification (NCBI taxonomy): domain Eukaryota; kingdom Viridiplantae; phylum Streptophyta; class Pinopsida; order Cupressales; family Taxaceae; genus Taxus; species Taxus chinensis. Next base: position 552,398,843 of record CM034149.1, read on the forward strand.
AAGTAGGAAAAGGCTAGGCAGAAGGCATGGAATGATAGAAACATAAGGGATAAAAAGTTTGAGATTGGACAAATGGTACTTCTTTATGACTCAAAGTTCTTACACCATTTAGGTAAGCTTAAACTACATTGGTTGGGGTCCTATGTTATCACTTCTATACTTGAATTAGGTGCTTGATAGTTAGAAGCACTTGATGGAACATGGCTACCCAGGTACTTTAACAAGAGTAGGTTGAAGCCCTACTATAAATAAGTCTTCTTGGTGTTTGTAATAAGGTAGTATTGCCACTTAGATTAAATTATCAGTTTTATATTTTCTTAATGTATTTCCTTCATTGTCACTATGCTTTGTCAATTTATTTTTTTGTATTTGTGTAAGAAGCCTACTTGTGCGCATGAAGCTAATTACTATATATAGAATGTCTATGCGTAGAGGAATTCACATACCTTTCATGTGGGGTGGTTGTATTTATCCAAGTAAAAGACTGTGGGAATTGAAAGGTGAAAGGAATAAGTTACTACGGGTGTGCTTTAAGTGACCCTACTATGGGTATAATGTGAGGTAAGCAGTGGCCATGATAGCTACCAAGAGAAGGTACAATAACGAGGTACTTGGGTGAAAGAGCGCGTGCTGAAGATAATTTTGTGACCAGAGGGTAGGAAGGCATTCTAGAAGGTTATAGCTAGGGCAACGAAGATGTACCATGCGGGGATGAACAAATTTGGTCAATAAATTTGGATATTTGGTAGGTGAAGGAGCAATAAATGCATCAAAATTTGAAAAACTTATATAAGGATGGGATGCAGATTCATTTTTACAATTATGACTAAAAGAATTTGAGGAAAGATCTAATTTCGAAGAGTCAAGTGATTGGGTTAAGGTGTGAAGGGTGTGAAACCAAGCGTGATAACCAAATATGTGCAACAAGAAGCTTGCATCCCTGGTGGTGAAGGGTTTGAACAAAGCAGGGAGATAGAAAATGGTTAGGTTATAAAGTTTCCACCTAGGGAACAATTGAATCGAGCTAGGGTTTGATTCATAAAGTTGCAGAGTTAAAAAGGAGACATTTGCAAGGTAAAAATGGCACCTAAGAAGGCATCTGTAGCAGTAGTAAAAGGAAAGAAGAAGGTGGTCATTGAGGAAGAAGAGATGGCACCCGAAAGCCATTTTTCAAAAATGCAATATCCAAAAGGATTCATCATCAGCCAGAAATGGGATTCACCCATCAGAAAGAGAAAAGTAAGTGAATACAATCATAGGACCATTGATAGAACAAGAAGGAGCTCGATTCCTTACTCAATGCTAGGATGAACAAGAGCATGACAATGGATGACATGTCTAGTTATACGATGATGTAGGCAAGAAGCTTATGAAGAGAATTGGGGTCTACCAATTATATGAGCTTTCATATTTTGGGAAGTATGAGCCCTTGTATCAGTGGCTCATGAGCAAGGGTGCACGAGGACTTCTTCTACTTTGTCAGGATGTAGAGTTAGAATATCATCTGCACTTATCTCATTAGTTACAGGTTTGAAGGCCACAAGAGAGGACATAAAAAGTGATCTCACAGATAAAGCCATGATTTTAAAGACTAGACAGGAGTTAGGGTACCTGAATGGGTCCGTGTGGAATGGATATAGACAAATTAAAGAACTGTCCAGTTGTACAAGCTACCAGCACACATTGTTACAAAATTGAATGATCAAGAGTAGTGGTCATAGGTAAATATTATATGGTTACACATTGCACGTAAGATGTCAGAAGGGGAAATCTACAACATTGCGGGCTATATTGCAGAGTAAATAGTTTAAGAAGTATGCACATGAGAGAGGAATATCAACTTTGGGGTTGTTCTATTGTCAGATGGTATTCATGGAGATTGGAGTAGTATATGGATCAGAAGGAAAAGGTATGGGAATACCCCATGGAGAACAAGTCACCAACTGAAAGGTTTAGCAAGTATCTATGTAAAGCGGCCATGATAGACGAGGTAAATCAAAGGGTGAAGAAATGGTATGATAGGCTCTACATGGCATTTGGAGAAGAGTGGCGCATCCCAAAGGACCTACCAGTAAGTGGTAGGGAAACAAGTCTAGTTTGTTGTATATCGATATTTCTGCATAACATGTGCTTCCCAATGAAAGATGGAGTCTGGAGCCCTTGGTGTAAATTACCTTATGTATTCACTGCAAGGTATTTCCAAGCATCTGTTCATATATTTAGTAGACACGTGCACCGACTAGTATTCAATGGAGATAAGGTAGACTATGACTACCACACATTGAGAAATAACTATGTGTATCCTGGTAGAAGTGCTTGTACAAAGAGGATCATTTCAGAGGTGCTGAATATTGAGCCAATAAGTTTGGATGTAGTAGATGTGGGGGAAACATTGGTGTATCTCCAATTAAAGCCAAAGATGGAGAATAACAAGTATGTGGAAGGTGATTTTGCACTTCCAGCACCACGAAAGGGAAAGAATACAATGGAGAACATCCCAACACCTAAACCCACAAAGAAAATTGAAGTGGAGGATGAGGAGGAGGAGCGCGAAGATAGTGGTGATTTGGAGCATAGAGGTAGGAGACATCCTACAAATAAGGGTGAAGATTAGTGCACATAATTAAACCATCTCATCCATAAGAGGGGGATGATGAGGACTTGAATGCAGTCCAAGGGGGAGCATATGATTTAAGAAGATGTTTCAGGAGAACTAGGACCCAAGGTGATACTCCAACCACGATGGGTAGATCACCCAGACTCTCTCCACAGAAGGAGGAAACCATGTGCAAAGAAGGAGGAATACTGAAGTTAAATGAGGAGGTGGAAGAATCAAAATAAAGCATGCACCTAATTCTCCTACACTTCCAGAGAACATAGAGGAATAGGGTGAGGGATCAAAGGGAAGATAAGAGGATGAGAAGAGACCATAAGAGATAGCTACAAAGAATGTTTAGGACATGGAGACACAATTCCCAAATTTGGAAGCTAAAGTTCCCTAAGCAGCAACAGGTCTAGAAGAACAAGTGGAGAGCACATTCCACTAGCTATGGGGTATGTAGAGGATGTAGGTAAAATTATCCATGTCTTGCTTCTAGAGCATGATAGAACAGAAGGATTTATTTGGCTGAGAGCTAATGGATGAGGATATGGCGATTGTGTGCACTTGAAAATAAACTATCATAGTCAATGCACACCCACATGGATGAGCCTGACTTTTATGTGTACAAAGAGTCATGCATTTCGAGACGAATGAAGAAGGCACCCCAAGCTAGACACATGACGGTAAAGCCTACTATCATGTCAGATGAGTAGGTCAGCAACACATTGGTGAAGGTTTCTGCTGAAGTGGCTAGAAGAAACATGGACAAAGCTGCAACATGATGAGAGCATTGCATGAGGAGATGAAGACAAAGGATGTAGAGATAGCATGCACATAACGCAAGAGAGGGATACTTCATACAGAAAGAAAACAGAATTATTTATCAGCATCGCAGAAGAGATTAGGGATAATGTCATCAGAGTAAGGCCACACTTGGAGGCCATGAGGTACTATAGATGTTTCCTTCAGCGATACATTATGTAGGAAAGTTGGTGGACTTGGTACTTGAAGATGAACCTCTGCACATGCCAGTGCCAAGGAGCTCAAAGAAATATGCCAAATGAGATAAAGCATTAGTGATGTGAAAGATTACATCTTATGAAGGGCTATTACAAGCATTACAAGAAGTATTAAAGAAAGCAGACCAAGATTTAAACATATGCACAATGTTGTATCTAGATTTAATCTCCTTCACAACTTGAACAACATCATGAAACTACATAAGACACTCAAGGATAGATATATGTTCTGTATGTCATTTGTAGCTAGGGATCACACCTATTTTCTTGTTTGCATTCAGGTATTGAGGGAGTGGATAGCACCTTCATAAGGGTTTTGATCTAACCCGCACTATTTTAGGTTGTACCTATAAACCAAGGTAAGAGAACCTATATTGCAGCCCCTATATGGCAAGGAGATGAAGATATCCTTGTGTTTTGTATATGATGTGGAGGAGGCTTTGTGAAAAAATGATCAAATATCCATTATCCAAACTCAAAGGAGTTGTCACTACTAAATGATGAAAATGTTCTAAAAAAAAAAGCTAGAGCTACTAAAGACATGATAAAACCCTGATCAATTTTGTGCATCTTTGTGAAAGGATTGAATTATTTTGTGGACAAACAATGTAGATGTAGGCATATTTTAGGTGGGATAATTTAGTTTAAAATGAAATTCTGATGAGAGATATTGGGACAAGAGTAGTTAGGAGTCATCACCTTCTTTGGGAAACCTTGCAAAAGAATTACAACACCTAAACAACAGAGATATTTCAATAAATTTGAAGTGTTCTTTCAACTAGGATGTGTGCACATATGGATGCCCAAATATACACTATTCCATACAGACTTTGATAGCTTGCCACAAAGGCTTGAAGTAAAATATCAATAAAGCATTCAGAACCCCTTATTAGATCATGTCCTAAGGTACACCCAAAGGTTTATAAACACCCTCAATTTACAAGGAAGGTAAGATGAATTTAAATTTGTTTATCTCCCCTCAAATGAATGCTCTTCTGAATGGAAGATTGTAGAATGCCTTCAAACCTCTACAAGAAATGAGATCATGTATGACCAATAAAGATCCCAAACACAAGATTGCAACATGAGCATGAAACACAAATTGAAAACATACTGAAATATAAGTGCATACAAGCTTTGCCAAGAGATAAAACCAGTTAATCCAAGAATTTGATCAAATATATCAGCAAGGGAATGTTATTTAGACAATATAAAAGCTTGTTGATGGCTTTATAGCTGAAACCAACTCAACATGATGAACATTTGATGCAAACTGGAATCAAAATGGCTCTCAGGTAGTTTCTCAAAAAGGAAATGGACTTCTTCCAATTTTTTCCTGTGAAATTTCTTCTCTCTTTCTCCAAAATTCTCAACAAACCCCCAAAAATGTTTCCAAATTATATAATATATCCTATGCCAACTTGGATACTTGCATCCCAAGCAAATAATATTGCCAAAGGGATCAAATTTGTTACAAAACCCTATCCATTTGATGAAAAATTATATAAAACTACGAAACAGCTCGCCAAATGCCAGAGATGCATAGATATTTTAAAATATTACATGAACTTGAATCCTTATCCATCCCAGGGTCACATTTTTGGCATTCCTCCATGCCAGCATGCCTTTGCAATCATTTTTCACCTTTTTCCCTCATCATTTTCAACTCTGCAACTATTCATTTTTACCTTTCACGTGTTTTCTATGGGCTGAGAAAAATATCTCACAAAAAACACTATAGGGGACTGAATCAGCTCAAATAAATGATGCCATTTTGTTCAGAAGGCCAAAGGGATGTAGATTCATATAAAATTTCATGTGTTTTGGTGCAAAAATGATGATTCCACACTTCTTGGAGCTCTAATGGCACCCAAAAAATGAAAATACACAGCTTTTGTTGATTAAAATCAACTTTAAATTCCAGCCTTCCATGTGGCAGATCCAAATCCTCTCTAAAAAGTGCCAAAATTACCTTTTTTCCTTTACACAAGGTGGGACACATGTCCAAACATGATTGGGTCGGGCACCTAATCCTTAAAAAGCATTTTAAACCCCTTTTTAAATTTTGGAAAAATTGTCAAAAGTTACCTGTAGGCCCTTGAATGTGCCACGTGTCCTCCTGTGGACCATGTTTGAAAATCACAGGCCAAAATGACAAATTTGCTCCCCATTTTGAGAAAAGGAAATTTTTCTCAAAATGTTCTGCACTACCGAACACCCGTTGTTTCTCTGCCACGTGTCGATCTCCCATTGGATGCGGAGCCAACTCATCAAGTTTTTCCACGGGTTTATTTTTTCACTTTGAGATTTTTCTCTAAAAATTTGGAAAATTTTCCATCTTTCCTGCGCGCTCCGAATTTCCTTTTGAAATTCAGACACGTGTCCACTATTCATTAGTGGCGGGACCTTGAACCGAAATTTTCCTTTTTACCTTTTGAAGTTAAAAAACTTTAACTACCTCCAAGCCTCCACCTCTCCATTTCATCCTTGTGCATACGTGTCACACTGTGATTTACACAGAGATCTGGCTCAAAATGTTACTTTAAAATTTTTCCTCCAAAGGAAAAAATCCAAAAAAAAAAACACACATCACCGCACTTTTCCCTTACTCCCATGGACACGCATCGCCCCTCCATTAGGTGCGGGCCCCTTGGTTCCAAATTTTCCATGATGTTTTGAGCCCAAAAAATTGAAATTTTTTTGAATCCACCGTCACCCATTTGATCCTCCCATGCTAGGTGTCGCCCTTCCATTGGGCGCAAGTCTTTGGGCCAAATTGTAACTTTAACACTTTGAAGTTAAAAGAATTCAAATTTTTCACAAATTCCGCCCATCCATGTTAACTTTCTTGGACATCGTGTCCACTTCGTATTGGGTGTGAACCCTCAGGAAAAATTTTTCCTTTTGCATTTTGAAACCAATAACTTTTCAAATTCTTCTAAGTTCCCACTATTCTGGTCGATCTCACTAGACACGTGTCACCTTTCCAATGGTTGCGGGCTTGCAGGCCAAATTTTTCCCCTGACACCCCCGAGCCAAAAAACACCAAAATTTTCCAAGTCCTTGACCATCTGCCTGGCCCTCCTAGACATGTGTCATCATGTCATTCGCTGCGGGCCTTCGGGTAAAAATTTAATTTTGAGAATTTTGTTTAAAATGAAGGCAAAATTTTTAAGTGACCTCCGCCACTCACTGCTCTATTTGTCCAATCGAATCATGCCATGTAGGCACACTAGGAAAATGTGGGGCCATGGAGAAAATTCTCCCTTCACCAAAAATTGAAAATTTGACAAGTTATAGCATTTTTTTTCTGTCCGCACCTGGCCAATGAGAGCATGCCATGTCAGCATAGAATTTACAATGATAAATTTAAACGGCCCGAGAGCATGTCAAAAAATATGAAAAATTCAGGGAATGCCCTAGAAACCAAATTTTTTGATAGGGAAGGAAGAAATCTTCATTTTAAATCATCTCTTGACATCATTTGTGACCTTGGGATTAGGGGAACACTAGCACGAATTCAGGATTTGATCATTTTCGAGCTCTTTCATGATTTGACAATGGAGAAAATGGTACAGCCCATGAAAATGAATAAATCAGGGCACAAACAGGGGGGAAACTTGGATTTTACTTCAATTTAGGGTAGAATAATAACAATGAGGGCATTTTCAAAGGTATTCAGTTGGAAAATTCAAACTGCAGACCATGAAATCAAAAAATGAAATGTTTGTGAGCATATTTGGTCATGGAAAAACAAGGCACATTATGAAAACTCAATAATGGGACCAAAATTGTCTCTTGCTTGGGGATGGGCACTCCCAATGAGTGCCACAAGATCACAACATAGACCAAGTGCCAAAAATCCATTGGGCAAGGAGTCAAAACATGTAGAGCAGCCCAAAAAACCAGAATTTCCACCAAAAACAAGCCGAGAAAACCACACCAACAATGGTTGCCAAGGACAAAAGGGAAAACCACAAGCCAACAATAGTAAAAAAAAGGAAAAGACAAAACAAAAACAAGGGCTATACAAAAATTACAACTTGTGCATACCTCACTTTGGGGATTTAATCCAAGAAATGTTTTAAATTTCTGTCCATTGGCAGGAAGCTCCAACAAATCCCCATCCAAATCCTTGAGAAAAAATGTATTTTCTCCAATCCTGATATCAATGGCATAAGGGCCCATCCATAGAGCATCAAATTTTCCATGCTTTCCCTTGTCTTCATGCCTACTATCCCACAACAAAACTAGATCTCCAACACTGAAAGCTCTAGGGGTGACCTTCTTATCAAACAACTTCTTCAATTTCTCCCTAAATCTAACATGCCTTTGATGAGAAGCTCTCCTTTCTTCATCCAACTCAATGATATGATTGATTCTTGATTCATATGGGCCATGTTCTTGATCTTCCAACTGCTAGGAAAACTGAAAAGTGGATAATTACAGGTGTAATGGCAGCAAAGCCTGAGTTCCATACACCAATTCAAATGGGCTTTTACCAGTTTCTCTTTTTGGAGTTATTCTATCACCCCAAACTGCAAATTTCAACTGTTCTCCCCACTTCTTCTTGTTGATTTCCAAGGTTCTTCTAATGATCTTGAGCAAGTTCTTGTTACTTGATTCAGCTTGTCCCATTACCTTATGGGATTGTAGTTTGAAGAATAAGTCAGATTTATCCCATATTCATTGCACATTGCCATCAAAGGCTTGGCTCTAAAACACATAGAATTATCAGATACAATCTTAACTGGAACCCCAAATCTACATATGATATGATTCAGCAAGAAATCCATTACCACTTTGTGTTTTGCCTTTCTAGATGGAATTGCCTCAACCCATTTTGTGAAATAATCAGTTGCTACAAGGATCCATTTATAACCAGTACTAGAAAGATCTGAAATCTCACCAATAAAATCCATTCCCCATTGTTTGAAAGGAGCTTCAATTGATATAATCTACAAAGGAAGGGATCCTGAAGCTCTCAATCTTCCTGAAAAATGTTGGCAACTATCACATCTTCTAACTAGTTGGTTTGCATCTTTGAAAAGAGTTGGCCACCAATAACCAACTCTTAAAATCTTATGTGCTGTCACTCTCCCAACAAAATGTCCTCCACAAACTCCCCCATGGAAATCAGCAATCAAATTGGGAGCTTCATCTTCAGTTATGCATTTCAAGAGGACACCTTCAGGGTTCTTCCAAGCCAGCCCAAGGTCTGTTATGATATATTTTTGAGAAGCCAGCTTGAGGGCTCTTTTCTAATTTTTATTCAAGTGACTAGGACAACATAAGTGCTTGAGGTAGAAGACCACATCCTTGTACCACTCATAGAATTCATCAATTTGTCAAGAAGATCTGCCCTTTCTTCCTCTAGCTGATTCACTTCTACATTTTGCAAATTACTCTCAGCCATGAGTTTGGCAAGACCCAAACCTCTTACCAGCTTTGTTGTTTGGATATCCATATCATACTCTTGTAATTTTTTGACCCATCTACATCTCTTGCTTGATATCTCCATGTCAGATAAGATGTCTTTAACCATGGTGTGGGGAACATAAGCAACAACCTTTGAACTCAAAATGTAGGGCTTGAAAATCTTTGTTGCTTTTACCAATGAAAATGCTTGTTTCTCCATAATTGTGTACTTCAGTTCAGCTACTTGTAAAGCCTTGCTAAAGAAATCAATAGGCCTCTCAGCTCCATTCTCATCCTTTTGTAACAAAACTGAAGCAATAGTAAATTCAGATGCAAAAGAGAAGATTTGGAAAGGCATCTTATAGTTTGGAGCTGCCAAAATAGGTGCATGCTTGAGTGCATCCTTTATTCCTTCAAAAAGCTTGGATGGAAGCCTCCTCCCACTTAATAACTTGATCCTTTCTTAGCATGCTTGTGATTGGAAGAGTTAACTCAGAAAAATTGGAGACAAACCTTCTAATGAAATTGATTTGGCCAAAGAAATATTGAATACCCTTCTTGGTTCTTGGAACAGGCACCTTGCTGATTGCTTCCACTCTCTCAGGGTCTATCATAACACCTTCTTTGGACACAATATGCCCCAACAGCTTGGCCTTTGGCACACCAAAATGACACTTCTTTGGATTAAGTGAAATTCCATACTCTCTACATCTGATCTGCATCTTCTCTAGGTGTTGCAAATGGTCTGCTCGCTGTCTTGAAAAAATAGTCACATCATCTTGGTAAACTGCAATAAACTCATTGATATAACCAGAAAAGGCAACATCCATTTCCCTTTGAAAAGTAGCACCAAACATTCATCAATCCAAAAGGACATCCTTACAAAAACATAAGTCCCCCAAGGAGTAGTGAAGGTTGTCTTAAGTCTTTCTGATTCTTTGACAACTACTTGATTGTATCCGGAGAAACCATCCAAAGTAGAAAGCATTTCTGACCCTGTCACAAGCTACAACATATTCTCCATGTTTGGAAAAGGATAGTTGTTCCTTCATAGATGCTTTGTTTAGATTCCTAAAATCCACACAAAGTTCTGATATCTCCATTCTTCTTTCTAACTGGCACAAGGTTGGCAACCCAAGAAGAGTATCTAGTAGGCTGAATGATGCCACCATCTCTCAATTTCTTCAACTCTTCTTGCATTTTCATGGAAAGTAGTGGGTTAATAGGCCTTTGTTTTTTTCTAAATGGCTTGGTTTTGGCCTCAAGAGGGATCTCATGCTGAAATAAATCTTCTCTATATGCCTTCAGCTCTGAATAAGACCAAGCAAGGCAGTCTTGATATTTCTTTAAAAGTTGGGCATAGGACTATTTTTCTTCTTTGCTGAGATGGCTACCCAACCAGATCTTCCTTGGTTTGTCTTTAGTTCCCAAGTTATGCTCTTCCACATCCCTTGAAGCAGACATAGTTTCTATTAATGATGCAATCAACATTGCTAAAATTGGATTCAAGTGCAACAAGACCTTTAGGAATGGTATTTGTCTTCAATTGTATAATATCCTTGTCAAAAAAAGTTTCTCTACCTTCATTCATGCACACCATTGGTTCCCAATCAATATTTTGAATAGAAAACTCACCTTGGCATTGTAAGAATCTCAACACTTGTGCATCATCATAAAAAATCTGCCAATGTTTCACATTATCCGGGACAGCTAGCCTTGTTAGCACTTCAACATCATATTCACAAAAAGGTGAAATGGTGCAATTATCAAATCTAGAACCAAGGACAGCCTAGCTTATCAGCAGCAGCATTAAGACTTCTATCATGGTAAACAATGTTAAAGGAATCAAACATTTCAATCAAGTCCCAAACAACATGCTTATATTGTTTCATACGCTGATTTTTTGTAGCATACAACTTTCTTACTTGCTTGACAACCAGCTTTGAATCTCCTTTGGCAAAACAATATCCTTTACTCCATACTTCCATGCAATCCTTAATCCCAATAATAATGCCTCATACTCAGCAATGTTGTTAGTACACTCAAAATTGAGCTTGAAGGAAAAAGGAAACTCTTCTAAACTAGGAGAAACCAACACTATACCAGCACCATTTCCAACTTTGGAGCAAGCTCCATCAAATAGTAATGTCCATGGAGAACCTACCATACCAAGGCACTCTGATTTTTCCATCTTATTCTCTTTTCCATCAGCAAAACCAATGAAGTTGTCAACATCTACATCAGCAAACAACACTTCATAAGAAGCATTGTGGGATCTTCAATCAAGTGTAACATCTTCTTTTCACCATAGAGTTTGACAAGGCTTCCCTCAATGGGAATGGTGGCAAAAGACATGTCCATTTGAACACTACCACCAACACTTGCAGCCCACTTTCTTGACAAAAGCATACCCCATTTGGCAGGGCAGTCAACAATTACAACATCAAGTTTTAAATTCTTACCCGGATAGGCTACAAGTTGCACTACTAAACCCTTCACACATCCAACAACTGGCACTTCCCTTGAATCCATGGTTGTACACTTCCCATATGCTACTATCACCTTGATATCCAACTCATTCATGACTTCTAGAGGCATGACATTACATGATGCACCGGAATCAAACATGCAATTGTGAAGCAACCTACCTTTTATGAGAAAAGTTGTGAAGAATGGATCAACATTCAATTGGGAATCAACCAAGGATGTCCCCAAATATACTTCAGGTGCCTCTCCAAGATCTTCCATTGGTGGTGGTGTTTCAAGGCCAGCAATGCTTTGAAGAGGATTCTCAACAACATTTACATTTCTGCTTGGGTATATCTTTTCTTCTTTCAATCCCAAGTATTCAAAAGCTCTTTTCTTGTGTTCAGGAATTCTAAGCAATTCAATAATGGGAACACTCACTTTAATTTGGCTCAATACCTGGGCTATATCATATGGAACATTCTTTGGCAAAACAACATTGGAAGGGAAACAAGAAGGTTCATCAGATGGAGAAGTATTCTTGGCAGCCTGGGCATGAAGAGGACTGATATTTTTGCATGGGACAATAGGGTTCTTGGCAATTGTTTCTCTTCTAGGATTATCTTTGGAATTCTTGTGAGAAAGGGTGTCTTTGGTTTGGCTTGAGGACCAGCTCCTCTAACAACTTTACTTCTAGTATTGTACTCCTTTCTCTTGACCAACCACAACATTCATTAACAATTGTCTATCTTCCTCCGAAGGAATACCACCATCATACTTCTTGATCATTAAAGCCCTTAGATATTCAAAGTCATTATTAGGAATTTCAAAGGCCTGAACTACATCTACATCATGAGTTTGAGGAAGAGAAAGAAATGGTACCCTCTTTATGCAATCCCAAAAGGTTGCAGTAGTCCTTGCACTTATCACATCTGTTGATGTTGCTGCTTGTTGTGAGCCTGAAGAGCTGCCCATCATACAAATGTCATCATCCATTTCATTCTCATTATCATCATCAATATCTTGCTAGTCCATTTCACATGGAGGATGAGGAAGAAAACATCTATCACACCAATCCATATCAGCAATTTCTTGAACAACAGCAACTCTTGTAGTCAGAGGGTCAGGCACCACTCTATTTTCACGTGCTTGGGGTTGTCTATTTGTAGATCCAATAGGCCCTTTACCTCTATCATCTTGTCTTTGATCACCCCTAGGATGATTGCCAAATCTATCATGGTTTTGAGTTCTTTGCTTGTCCTTGTGAACTTTTCCCAATTCCTTTCTCAGCCTGGGCTAATTTGTAAGAAATTTCTTTGATAGCCCCTTGCCAAAGTCTTGACAACATCTTCTAAATCAAGCACCCTTGCTAGCTTGAGGCTTCTCAGGGTTTATCAGCTTCACACCATCCCTCTTAAGTGGTTTACCAACAACTTTAATATTATTTTCAATTTGAAGTGCCATGGTGAAAGCTTGCCTCAAGTTTGTAGGATTTTTGTCTCTCAAGTAATAGGCTACCTTTTTATCAAATGCATCTGCATATTTGATCAAGCAAGATTCATCACAAGGCCTCAAAATGATAGGAAGCCTTCTCAATGTTTTATTAAATCTTGTATTAAAATCATGAATGGTCTCATTAGGGTTCTTCTTGATGTTCTCAAACTCAGATAGAAGGAACCTTGGATCTGTTTTGTCTCCATATTGTAATCTGAATGCATTACTCATCTTAGTCCATGAATCAATAGAGTTATCAGGCAGAGATTTATACCAATCCCTTGCATCTTCCTCAAGTGTATGAATAAACAACTTAATATACACATCCTCAAATTCTATCTCAAATTCTTCCATCATGTTAACAAAGAGTTTGAGATGCTGATCTCCAGTAATGGCATTGTTACCTTGGAATTTTGGTAACCTATTTCTCACATCTTGTGGGACAGCATTTGGATAACCATCCATTCCTCCAAAATTTATAGGACCAAAGGTGTTAACAACAAATGGAGGTCTAGGTTGAGCCATATTGTTTGGTGGGGGTGATCTTAGAGGTGAAACAAGCTGATGAGGAGTAGTAATGGGTCTGATTGGAATAGATGAATGATCTCTAAAATGACAACCCCCCAAAGGCTCTCTCTCTTGATAAACTTTAGCAAACTTAGAAACCACAGGAGAAGATTTAGGAGAAATTTTTTAAATACACAAGAAGGTCCCTCACCTGATGGAGAATGAAAATCAGCAAGAAGATTGCCTAAATCAGATCTACTTGAAGAGGAATTATAATCTTCAATAACAGGCTGCTCTCCTTCAAATTAAACTATGGGGATCTCTTTTCTTGCAACCAAATCACCAACCACTTTCCACACTCTTCTTCCCTCTAGTTTTGAGCTTCTTGATTTAGTGAGAAACTTCTTAGAAGAGTCCTTGATGAAGAGGGATCTCCTTCCCTCCAGTTTGACAGATTTAAACAACAAGTTTCAAATGACAGAAATGTGTAAGACAACTGGTATTTCAAGATCCCAATAGCATGGAGTCGCCACTAAGGATTTTCACCTTAGTTGTGCAAGAAAGCACTAAAATATCCTGTCAAATGTATGCTATGACTGAAAACTTTGCAAGGGTTTACAAATCAGATCTTCTTCTTCTTAATTCAACCAAAAACAGTGCATCCAAATCATATAAACTACTAGTAAATGAGAAGAGCAGGCTGAGTTTGAAATCCTTTTTACCCAAAACATCTAGATCTGAAGTATGAAATGATATCTCAAGAATGTAACAGCTCAAATAATTGATCACACAAATGCTCAAACCTTTCAAATACTTCAAAACCACCAAGAAATTGCAAGAAGTCCCTAGAAACGGTGCCACTCGGGTGTTGGTATCCAGATTTAATCTCCTTCACAACTTGAACAACATCATGAACTTGCACAAGACACTCAAGGATAGATAGATGTTTTGTATGTCATTTGTAGCCAGGGAAGCACACCTATCTACTTGTTTGCATTCAAGAATTGAGGGAGTGGATAGCACCTTCAAGAGGGTTTTGATCTAACCCTCACTATTTTAGGTTGTGCCTATCAACCAAGGCAAGAGAACCTATATTGCAGCCCCTATATGGTAAGGAGATGGAGATATCCTTGTGTTTTGCATATGATATGGAAGAGGCTTTGTGAAAACATGATCAAGTATCCATTATCCAAACTCAAAGGAGTTGTCACTACTAAATGATGGAAATGTTCTCAAAACAAAGCTAGAGCTGCTAAAGACATGATAAAACCCTGATCAACTTTGTGCATTTTAGTGAAAGGATTGAATTCTTTTGTGGACACACAATGCAAATGTAGGGGTATTGTAGGTAGGATGAGTTAGTTTAAAATGAAATTCTGATGAGAGATATTGGGACAAGAGTAGTTATAAGTCATCACCTTCTTTGGGAAACTTTGCAAATGAATTACAACACCTAAACAACAGAGATGTTTCAATGAATTTGAAGTGCTCTTTCAACCAGGATGTGTGCACACATGGATGCCCAAATCTGCACTATTCCATACAAACTTTGATAGCCTGCCACAAAGGCTTGAAGAAAAATATCAATGAAGCATTTAGGAACCCTTGTTAGATCATGACCTAAGGTACACCCAAAGGTTTACAAACACCCTCAATTTACAAGGAAGGTAAGATGAATTTAAATCTGTTTATCTTCACTCAAATGAATGCTCTTCTGAATGGAAGATTGCAGATGCCTTCAAACCCTCTACAAGAAATGAGACCATGTATGACCAATAAAGATCCCAAACACAAGATTGCAACATGAGCATGAAACACAAATTGAAAACATACTGAAATACAAGTGTATGCAAGCTTTGCCAAGAGATAAAACCAGTTAATCCAAGAATTTGATCAAATATATCAGCAAGGGAATGTTATTTAGACAATCTCAAAGCTTGTTGATGGCTTTACAGCTGAAACCAACTCAACATGATGAACATTTGATGCAAACTGGAATCAAAAATGGCTCTCAGGTAGTTTCTCCAAAAGAAAATGGACTTCTTCCAGTTTTCTTTGTGAAAATTCTTCTCTCTTTCTCCAAAATTCTCAACAGAACCTTTACAAAATGCCTCCAAATTACATCATATACCCTCTCCAGCTTGGATCCTTGCATCCCAAGCAAAGAATATGCCAAAGGGATCAAATTTGTTACAAAACCCTATCCATTTGATGAAAAATGATATAAAACTATAAAACAGCTCGCCAAATGCCAGAGATGCACAAATATTTTAAAATATTGCATGAACTCAGATCCTTATCCATCCCAGGGTCATGTTTTTGGCATTCCACCATGCCAGCATGCATTTGCAATCATTTTTCACCTTTTTCCCTCATCATTTTTAACTCTGCAACTTTTCATTTTTTACCTTTCACGTGTTTTTCACGGGCTGAGAAAAATATTTCATGAAAAACACTATAGGGCACTGAATTAGCTCAAATAAATGATGCCATTGCATGTTCAGAAGGCCGAGGGGATGCAGATTCATATAAAATTTCATGTGATTTGGTGCAAAAATGATGATTCCACACTTCTTGGAGCTTCCAATGGTGCCCAAAAAATGAAAATGCACAGCAACCGTTGATTAAAATCAACTTTAAATTCTGCCCTCCACGTGTCAGATGAGATCCTCTTCAATATTACCTAAAATTACCCTTTTTACCTTTTTTGGATGAGGTGGGACACATGTCCAAACATGATTGGGGCGGGCCCCCAATCCTTCAAAAATGCATTTTAAACCCCTTTTGAACTTTGGGAAAATTTTGAAAATTTTCCCCGCATGCCCCTGAATGCGCCACGTGTCCTCCTGTGGGCCCCCAAAAACCACGGCCAATTTGATGAATTTTTCCCTTTTTTGAGAAAAGGAAAATTTTCTCAAAATTCTCCACGGGCCCGAACACCCGCTACTCCTTCTGCCACGTGTCACTCTCCCATTGGATGCGGAGCTGACCCTTTCATTTTTCCTTCAACCTTCCTTGTGGGAGCACAAAATGCCCTCTGATTGGATGTGGGCCCCTCCAAATTTTCCTTCCTTTTTTGAAAATTTTTCCTTTGAAATGTGCCACGTGTCCATCTGATTGGATGTGGGGGGACACCTTCAAATTTTCCTTTTTCCTTGTGAAGTGAAGTTAAAAAATTCACGGATAAGCCTGTTTTTTCATTTGCAGATTTTTTTCCAAAACTGGTCAAAATTTTCCTTTGAAAATTTTCCCTCCGCGCTCCTCATCTCCGCCAAATCCATTTCACTCCACCTGGGACACGTGTCATCCTTTGAGCCAATATTGGGTGCGGGACTCATAAGGTTCAAAAATTTTTTTAACCCTTTGAAGTTAAAAAAATTCAAAAAATTTCTCAAAACCTCGCCCCTCCATTTCATCTCCTGGACACGTGTCACCTTTTTTATTCGATGCGGGCCTTCGGGATAAAAAACTTGAATTTTGAAAAACGACTTCAAAAATTTTCCAACTATTCTACCCTCCATCCTGACTCTCCTGGACACGTGTCCACTTCCCATTGGGTGCAGGTGGGAAAAATTTTCCTTTGACATTTTGAAAAAAAGAAAAATTTTTAAGTGACCCCCGCCACCACCTGACTGATCTCCCTGGACACGTGTCACCTTCCCATTGGGTGCGGGCTCACAGGCCAAATTTTTCCCCTGACACCCTGAGCCAAAAAACATCAAAATTTTTCCAAGTCCTTCGCCATCCACCTGGCCCTCCTGTGCCACGTGTCATCATGCCATTCGCTGTGGGCCTTCGGGAAAAATTTGATTTTGAGAAGAATTTTCCAAAATGGAAGAAAATTTTTAAGTGACCCCGCCACCCGCCGATCCATCAACCAATCAAATCATGCCACGTAGGCACACTACTGTAAAATGCGGGGCCGCGGAAAAATTTTCCCTTTGCCAAAAATTAAAAAATGACAAGTTATAACATTTTTTTCGAACATCACCCAGCCAATGAGAGCCTGCCATGTCAGCATAAACATTGCAATGATAAATTTGATGGGTAGAACATGCTCGTATGCCCGTCAAAATGTGAAAAAATGTAGGGGATGCCCTAGAAATCAAATTTTTTCACAAGGAAGGTGGATTTTCATTTTGAAAACCAACTGAATCATGATTTTGACATCATTTTGATTTGGGATTGGGGAACAGATTTCACCTTCACAAATTCAGGATTTGATCAATTTTGAGTTTCTTTCATGATTTGGCAAAGGAAAAATAACAGCCCATGAAAATGAAAAATTAGGGCACAATAAAGGGGAAACTTGGATTTTTACTTCAATTTAGGGCAGAATAACAACATTGAGGGCACTTTGAAGGCATTCAACTAGAAAAATGAGTTGCAGACCACCAGATCAAAAAATGAAATGCTTTGTGAGCAAAAATTGGGTCATGGAAAAACAAGGCAAAGTGTGCAAACTCATAATGCACCAACATTGGCTCCTGCTTGGGGATGGGCACTCCCAGTGAGTGCCACAAGATCACAACATAGACCAAGTGCCAAAAATCCATTGGGCAAGGAGTCAAAAAACATGCAGAGCAGCCAAAAAACCAGAATTTCACCAAAAACAGACCGAGAAAACCAGACCAACAATGGTTGCCAAGGACAAAAGGGAAAACCACAAGCCAACAACATCAAGAACAAGGAAAAGAAAAAACAAAAACAAGGGCTATACAAAATGTACAACTTGTGCATACCTCACATGGGGATTTAATCCAAGAAATGTTTTAAATGTCTGCCATTAACAGGCAGCTCCAGCAAATCCCCATCCAAATCCTTGAGAAAAAATGTATTTTCTCCAATCCTGATATCAATGGCATAAGGGCCCATCCATAGAGCATCAAACTTGCCATGCTTTCCCTTGTCTTCATGCCTACTATCCCACAGCAAAACCAGATCTCCAACACTGAAAGCTCTAGGGGTGACCTTCTTATCAAACAACTTCTTCAATTTCTCCCTAAACCTGACATGCCTTTGATGAGAAGCTCTCCTTTCTTCATCCAACTCAATGATCTGATTGATTCTTGATTCATATGGGCCATGTTCTTGATCTTCCAACTGCTGGGAAAACTGAAAAGTGGATAATTGCAGGTGTAATGGCAACATGCTTGAGTTCCATACACCTACACCAATTCAAATGGAATTTTACCAGTTGCTCTTTTTGGAGTTATTCTATCAGCCCAAACTACAAATTTCAATTGTTCTCCCCACTTCTTCTTGTTGATTTCCAAGGTTCTTCTAATGATCTTGAGCAAGTTCTTGTTACTTGATTCAGCTTGCCCATTACCTTGTGGATTGTAGTTTGAAGAATAAGTCAGATTTATCCCATATTCATTACACATTGCCATCAAAGGCTTGGCTCTAAAACACATAGCATTATCAGATACAATCTTAACTAGAACCCCAAATCTACATATGATATGATTCAGCAAGAAATCCATTACCACTTGGTGTGTTGCCTTTCTAGATGGAATTGCCTCAACCCATTTTGTAAAATAATCAGTTGCTACAAGGATCCATTTGTAACCAGCACTAGAAGGATCTGAAATCTCACCAATAAAATCCATTCCCCATTGTTTGAAAGGAGCTTCAATTGATACAGGCTGCAAAGGAAGGGAGCCTGAAGCTTTCAATCTTCCTGAAAAATGTTGGCAACTATCACACCTTCTAACTAACCGGTTTGCATCTTTAAAAAGAGTTGGCCACCAATAACCAGCTCTTAAAATCTTATGTGCTGTCACTCTCCCAGCAAAATTTCCTCCACAAACTCCCCCATGGAAATCAGCAATCAACTTGGGAGCTTCATCTTCAGTTATGCATTTCAAGAGGACACCTTCAGGGTTCTTCCAAGCCAGCCCAAGGTCTGTTATGATATATTTCTGAGAAGCCAGCTTGAGGGCTCTTTTCTGATTTTTATTCAAGTGACTAGGACAACATAGGTGCTTGAGGTAGAAGACCACATCCTTGTACCACTCAGAATTCATCAATTTGTCAAGAAGATCTGCCCTTTCTTCCTCTAGCTGATTCACTTCTACATTTTGCAAATTACTCTCAGCCATGAGTTTGGCAAGACCTAAACCTCTTACCAGCTTTGTTGTTTGGATATCCATATCATACTCTTGTAATTTGTTAACCCATCTACATCTCTTGCTTGATATCTCCATGTCAGATAAGATGTCTTTAACCATGGTGTGGGGAACATAAGCAACAACCTTTGAACTCAAAATGTAGGGCCTGAAAATCTTTGTTGCTTTTACCAATGCAAATGCTTGTTTCTCCATAATTGTGTACTTCAATTCAGCTGCTTGTAAAGCCTTGCTAAAGAAAGCAATAGGCCTCTCAGCTCCATTCTCATCCTTTTGTAACAAAACTGAAGCAATAGTAAATTCAGATGCAAAAGAGAAGATTTGGAAAGGCATCTTATAGTTTGGAGCTGCCAAAACAGGTGCATGCTTGAGTGCATCCTTTATTCCTTCAAAATCTTGGATGGCAGCCTTTCCCACTTAATAACTTGATCCTTTCTTAGCATGCTTGTGATTGGAAGAGTTAACTCAGCAAAATTGGAGACAAACCTTCTAATGAAATTGATTTGGCCAAAGAAAGATTGAATACCTTTCTTGGTTCTTGGAATAGGCACCTTGCTGATTGCTTCCACTCTCTCAGGGTCTATCATAACACCTTCTTTGGACACAATATGCCCCAACAACTTGGCCTTTGGCACACCAAAATGACACTTCTTTGGATTAAGTGAAATTCCATACTCTCTACATCTGATCAGCATCTTCTCTAGGTGTTGCAAATGGTCTGCTCGCTGCCTTGAAAAAATAGTCACATCATCTTGGTAAACTGCAATAAACTCATTGATATAACCAGCAAAGGCAACATCCATTTCCCTTTGAAAAGTAGCACCAGCATTCATCAATCCAAAAGGCATCCTTACAAAAACATAAGTCCCCCAAGGAGTAGTGAAGGTTGTCTTAAGTCTTTCTGATTCTTTGACAACTACTTGATTGTATCCGGAGAAACCATCCAAAGTAGAAAGCATTTCTGACCCTGTTACAAGCTGCAACATATTCTCCATGTTTGGAAAAGGATAGTTGTCCTTCATAGATGCTTTGTTTAGATTCCTAAAATCCACACAAAGTCTGATATCTCCATTCTTCTTTCTAACTGGCACAAGGTTGGCAACCCAAGAAGAGTATCTAGTAGGCTGAATGATGCCACCATCTCTCAATTTCTTCAACTCTTCTTGCATTTTCATGGAAAGTAGTGGGTTAATAGGCCTTTTTTTTTGTCTAAATGGCTTGGTTTTGGCCTCAAGAGGGATCTCATGCTGAAATAAATCTTCTCTATATGCCTTCAGCTCTGAATAAGACCAAGCAAGGCAGTCTTGATATTTCTTTAAAAGTTGGGCATAGGACTGTTTCTCTTCTTTGCTGAGATGACTGCCCAACCAGATCTTCCTTGGTTTGTCTTTAGTTCCCAAGTTGTGCTCTTCCACATCCCTTGAAGCAAAGACATCTTTCTATTAATGATGCAATCAACATTGCTAAAATTGGATTCAAGTGCAACAAGACCTTTAGGAATGGTATTTGTTTTCAATTGTATAATATCCTTGTCAAACAAAGTTTCTCTACCTTCATTCATGCATACCATTGGTTCCCAATCAATATTCTGACCAGAAAACTCTCCTTGGCATTGTAAGAATCTCAACACTTGTGCATCATCATCAAAAATCTGCCAATGTTTCACATTATCCGGGACAGCTGGCCTTGTTAGCACTTCAATATCATATTCACAAAAAGGTGAAATGGTGCAATTATCAAATCTAGAACCAAGGACAGCCAGCTTATCAGCAGCAGCATTAAGACTTCTATCATGGTAAACAATGTTAAAGGAATCAAACATTTCAATCAAGTCCCAAACAACATGCTTATATTGTTTCATACGCTGATTTTTTGTGGCATATAACTTTCTTACTTGCTTGACAACCAGCTCTGAATCTCCTTTAGCAACAATATCCTTTACTCCATACTTCCATGCAATCCTTAATCCCAATAATAATGCCTCATACTCAGCAATGTTGTTAGTACATTCAAAATTGAGCTTGAAGGAAAAAGGAAACTCTTCTAAACTAGGAGAAACCAACACTATACCAGCACCATTTCCAACTTTGGAGCAAGCTCCATCAAATAGTAATGTCCATGGAGAACCTACCATACCAAGGCACTCTGATTTTTCCATCTTATTCTCTTTTCCATCAGCAAAACCAATGAAGTTGTCAACATCTACATCAGCAAACAACACTTCATAAGAAGCATTGTTGGGATCTTCAATCAAGTGTAACATCTTCTTTTCACCATAGAGTTTGACAAGGCTGCCCTCAATGGGAATGGTGGAAAAAGGACATGTCCATTTGAACACTACCACCAACACTTGCAGCCCACTTTCTTGACAAAAGCATACCCCATTTGGCAGGGCAGTCAACAATTACAACATCAAGTTTTAAATTCTTACCCGGATAGGCTGCAAGTTGCACTACTAAACCCTTCACACATCCAACAACTGGCACTTCCCTTGAATCCATGGCTGTACACTTCCCATATGCTACTGTCACCTTGATATCCAACTCATTCATAACTTCTAGAGGCATAACATTACATGATGCACCGGAATCAAACATGCAATTGTGAAGCAACCTACCTTTTATGAGAAAAGTTGTGAAGAATGGATCAACATTCAATTGGGAATCAACCAAGGATGTCCCCAAATACACTTCAGGTGCCTCTCCAAGATCTTCCATTGGTGGTGGTGTTTCAAGGCCAGCAATGCTTTGAAGAGGATTCTCAACAACATTTACATTTCTGCTTGGGGTAATCTTTTCTTCTTTCAATCCCAAGTATTCAAAAGCTCTTTTCTTATGCTCAGGAATTCTAAGCAATTCAATAATGGGAACACTCACTTTAATTTGGCTCAATACCTGGGCTATATCATATGGAACATTCTTTGGTAAAACAACATTGGAAGGGAAACAAGAAGGTTCATCAGATGGAGAAGTATTCTTGGCAGCCTGGGCATGGAGAGGACTGATATTTTTGCATGGGACAACAGGGTTCTTAGCAATTGTTTCTCTTCTAGGATTATCTTTGGGAATGCTTGTGAGCAAGGGTGTCTTTGGCTTGGCTTGAGGACCAGCTCCTCTAACAACTTTACTTCTAGTATTGTACTCCTTTTCTTGACCAACCACAACATTCATTAACAATTGTCTATCTTCCTCCGAAGGAATACCACCATCATACTTCTTGATCATTAAAGCCCTTAGATATTCAAAGTCATTATTAGGAATTTCAAAGGCCTGAACTACATCTACATCATGAGTTTGAGGAAGAGAAAGAAATGGTACCCTCTTTATGCAATCCCAAAAGGTTGCAGCAGTCCTTGCACTTATCACATCTGTTGATGTTGCTGCTTGTTGTGAGCCTGAAGAGCTGCCCATCATACAAATGTCATCATCCATTTCATTCTCATTATCATCATCAATATCTTGCTGGTCCATTTCACATGGAGGATGAGGAAGAAAACATCTATCACACCAATCCATATCAGCAATTTCTTGAACAACAGCAACTCTTGCAGTCAGAGGGTCAGGCACCACTCTATTTTCACGTGCTTGGGGTTGTCTATTTGCAGATCCAATAGGCCCTTTACCTCTATCATCTTGTCTTTGATCACCCCTAGGATGATTGCCAAATCTATCATGGTTTTGAGTTCTTTGCTGTCCTTGTGAACTTTTCCCAATTCCTTTCTCAGCCCGGGCTAATTTGTAGGAAATTTCTTTGACAGCCCCTGCCAAAGTCTTGACAACATCTTCCAAATCAGCACCCTTGCTAGCTTGAGGCTTCTCAGGGTTTATCAGCTTCACACCATCCCTCTTAAGTGGTTTACCAATAGCTTTAATATTATTTTCAATTTGAAGTGCCATGGTGAAAGCTTGCCTCAAGTTTGTAGGATTTTTGTCTCTCAAGTAATAGGCTACCTTTTTATCAAATGCATCTGCATATTTGATCAAGCAAGATTCATCACAAGGCCTCAAAATGACAGGAAGCCTTCTCAATGTCTTATTAAATCTTGTATTAAAATCATGAACGGTCTCATTAGGGTTCTTCTTGATGTTCTCAAACTCGGATAGAAGGAACCTTGGATCTGTTTTGTCTCCATATTGTAATCTGAATGCATTACTCATCTCAGTCCATGAATCAATAGAGTTATCAGGCAGAGCTTTATACCAATCTCTTGCATCTTCCTCAAGTGTATGGATAAACAACTTGATATACACATCCTCAAATTCTATTTCAAAGTCTTCCATCATGTTAACAAAGAGTTTGAGATGCTGATCTCCAGTTATGGCATTGTTACCTTGGAATTTTGGTAACCTATTTCTCACATCTTGTGGGACAGCATTTGGATAACCATCCATTCCTCCAAAATTTATAGGACCAAAGGTGTTTACAACAAATGGAGGTCTAGGTTGAGCCATATTGTTTGGTGGGGGTGATCTTGGAGGTGAAACAAGCTGATGAGGAGTAGTAATGGGTCTGATTGGAATAGATGAATGATCTTTAAAATGACAACCCCCCAAAGGCTCTCTCTCTTGATAAACTTTAGCAAACTTAGAAACCACAGGAGCAGATTTAGGAGCAAGTTTTTTAAATACACAAGAAGGTCCCTCACCTGATGGAGAATGAAAATCAGCAAGAAGATTGCCTGAATCAGATCTACTTGAAGAGGAATTATAATCTTCAATGACAGGCTGCTCTCCTTCAAATTCAACTATGGGGATTCCTTTCCTTGCAACCAAATCACCAACCACTTTCCACACTCTTCTTCCTTCTAGTTCTGAGCTTCTTGATTCGGTGAGCAACTTCTTAGAAGAGTCCTTGATGAAGAGGGATCTCCTTCCCTCCAGTTTGACAGATTTAAACAACAAGTTTCAAATGACAAAAATGTGTTAGACAACTGGTATTTCAAGATCCCAACAGCATGGAGTCGCCACTAAGGATTTTCACCTTAGTTGTGCAAGAAAGCACTAAAATATTCTGTCAAATGTATGCTATACTGAAAACTTGCAAGGGATTTACAAATCAGATCTTCTTCTTCTTAATTCAACCAAAAACAGTGCATCCAAATCATATAAACTACTGGTAAATGAGAAGAGCAGGCTGAGTTTGAAATCTTTTTTACCCAAAACATCCAGATCTGAAGTATGAAATGATATCTCAAGAATGTAACAGCTCAAATACTTGATCACACAAATGCTCAAACCTTTCAAATACTTCAAAACCACCAAGAAATTGCAAGAAGTCCCTGGAAACGGTGCCACTCGGGTGTTGGTATCCAGATTTAATCTCCTTCACAACTTGAACAACATCATGAACTTGCACAAGACACTCAAGGATAGATAGATGTTTTGTATGTCATTTGTAGCCAGGGATCACACCTATCTACTTGTTTGCATTCAAGAATTGAGGGAGTGGATAGCACCTTCATAAGGGTTTTGATCTAACCCTCACTATTTTAGGTTGTGCCTATCAACCAAGGCAAGAGAACCTATATTGCAGCCCCTATATGGTAAGGAGATGGAGATATCCTTGTGTTTTGCATATGATGTGGAGGAGGCTTTGTGAAAACATGATCAAATATCCATTATCCAAACTCAAAGGAGTTGTCACTACTAAATGATGGAAATGTTTCTCAAAACAAAGCTAGAGCTGCTAAAGACATGATAAAACCCTGATCAACTTTGTGCATTTTTGTGAAAGGATTGAATTCTTTTGTGGACACACAATGCAGATGCAGGGGTATTGTAGGTAGGATGAGTTAGTTTAAAATGAAATTCTGATGAGAGATGTTGGGACAAGAGTAGTTAGGAGTCATCACCTTCTTTGGGAAACTTTGCAAATGAATTACAACACCTAAACAACAGAGATATTTCAATGAATTTGAAGTGCTCTTTCAACCAGGATGTGTGCACATATGGATGCCCAAATCTGCACTATTCCATACAAACTTTGATAACCTGCCACAAAGGCTTGAAGAAAAATATCAATAAAGCATTTAGAACCCTTGTTAGATCATGACCTAAGGTACACCCAAAGGTTTACAAACACCCTCAATTTACAAGGAAGGTAAGATGAATTTAAATCTGTTTATCTTCACTCAAATGAATGCTCTTCTGAATGGAAGATTGCAGATGCCTTCAAACCCTCTACAAGAAATGAGACCATGTATGACCAATAAAGATCCCAAACACAAGATTGCAACATGAGCATGAAACACAAATTGAAAACATACTGAAATACAAGTGTATGCAAGCTTTGCCAAGAGATAAAACCAGTTAATCCAAGAATTTGATCAAATATATCAGCAAGGGAATGTTATTTAGACAATATCAAAGCTTTTTGATGGCTTTACAGCTGAAACCAACTCAACATGATGAACATTTGATGCAAACTGGAATAAAAAATGGCTCTCAGGCAGTTTCTCCAAAAGGAAATGGACTTCTTCCAGTTTTCCCTGTGAAAATTCTTCTCTCTTTCTCCAAAATTCTCAACAGACTTACAAAATGCTTCCAAACTACATGATATACCCTATGCCAACTTGGATCCTTGCATCCCAAGCAAAGAATATGCCAAAGGGATCAAATTTGTTACAAAACCCTATCCATTTGATGAAAAATGATATAAAACTGTGAAACAGCTCGCCAAATGCCAGAGATGCACAAATATTTTAAAATATTGCATGAACTTGGATCCTTATCCATCCCAGGGTCACGTTTTTGGCATTCCACCATGCCAGCATGCATTTGCAATCATTTTTCACCTTTTCCCTCACCATTTTTAACTCTGCAACTTTTCATTTTTTACCTTTCACGTGTTTTTCACGGGCTGAGGAAAATATTTCACAAAAAACACTATAGGGCACTGAATCAGCTCAAAATAAATGATTCCATTGTGTTCAGAAGGCCGAAGGGATGCAGATTCATATAAAATTTCATGTTTTTTGGTGCAAAAATGATGATTCCACACTTCTTGGAGCTCCAATGGCGCCCAAAAAATGAAAATGCACAGCTGCCGTTGATTAAAATCAACTTTAAAATGCCTGCCCTCCACGTGTCAGATTCAAATCCTCTTTAAAAATACCAAAATTACCTTTTTTCCTTTGGATAAGGTGGACACGTGTCCAAATACCATTGGCGGGCCCCCAATCCTTAAAAAATGCATTTTGAACCTTTTTGAACCTTGGGAAAATTTTGAAAATTTTCCCCGCGAGCCCCTGGATGCGCCACGTGTCCTCCTGTGGACCCTGTCACCAAAACCGCGGGCCAATTTGATGAATTTGCTCCCTTTTTTGAGAAAAGGAAAATTTTCTCAAAATTCTCCGCGCCCCGAACACCCGCTGCTTCTTCTGCCACGTGTCGCTCTCCCATTGGATGCGGAGCCGACTCACCAAATTTTTATTCCTCCGCGAGCACAAAATCTCTTGTGGGGCCTGTCCTTTTCCTTTCATGCCCTTCAAATTTTTCCGCGGGTTTCCACTTTGAGCACAAAATCCTCTGTGGGCCCACGCTCTCCTTTTTCCGCGGATTAATTTTTTTAACCTTTTGAAATTTGCCACGTGTTTCCCCTGATTGGATGTGGGGGGACACCTCTACCAAATGTTTTCCATTGGTTTCATTTTGGCGGGACCTTGAGATTTTTTCCTTTAAAATTTTGCAAAATTTTCAACTTCCTCCAAGCCTCCAAACCTCCCAAATCCCTTGGACACGTGTCCTATTGATTCATTGACGTGGGCCTATTGGCTTCATTTTTTACCTTTTTCCTCCAAGGGTAAAAATTCCCAAAAAATTTTCTTCAGCCCCCATTCCCATTTCTCCTCCCGGACACGTGTCGCCCTTCCATTGGTCGCGGGCCTTCGGGCCAAACTTTTTCTTGACGTTTTGAGCCAAAAAATTGAAAAAAATTCCAAACACGTGTCACCTTTCCATTGGGTGTGGGCCTTCGGGCCAAAAACTTTAACATTTTGAGTCCAAAAGCACTTCAATTTTTTCACAAATTTGCCCATCCATGCTAACTTTCTTGGACACGTGTCCACTTCGTATTGGGTGCAGGCCCTTGCAAAAAAATTTTCCTTTGACATTTTGAAAGCAAAAATTTCAAATTTTCAAACTCCCCCTATCTTCCACTTGATCCTTCCTGGACACGTGTCACCTTCCCATTGGGTGTGGGTTCGCGGGCCAAATTTTTCCCCTGACATTTGAGCCAAAAAAACCAAAATTTTCCCAAGTCCTTCGCCATCTGCCTGGCCTTCCTGTGCCACGTGTCATCATGCCATTCGCTGCGGGCCTTCGGGAAAAAAATTTGATTTTGAGAAATTTGCAAAAAATGAAGAAAATTTTTAAGTGACCTCCGCCACCCGCTGCTCCATCTGAACCAATCAAATCATGCCACGTAGGCACACTAGGCAAATGCGGGGCCGCGGAGAAAATTTTCCCTTTGCCAAAAATTGAAAATTTGACAAGTTATAACATTTTTTCCAACCGCACCCGGCCAATAGAGAGCCTGCCATGTTAGCATAGAGTTTACAATGATAAATTTGATGGCCCGAGAGCCCGTATGACCGTCAAAAATGTGAAAAAATACATGGGAATGCCCTAGAAATCAAATTTTTTCACAAGGAAGGTAGAATTCTTTGTTTTAAACCAACTGAATCATCTTTTGACATCATTTGCGACCTTGGGATTGGGAAACACTTGCACAAATTCAGGATTTGATCAATTTCGAGTTCTTTCACGATTTGGCAAAGGAGAAAATGTACAGCCCGTGAAAATGAAGAAATTAGGGCACAAATGGGGGGAAAACTTGGATTTTACTTCAATTTAGGGTAGAATAACAACAATGAGGGCATTTCACGAAGGTATTCAATTGGAAAATGTGAACTGCAGACCATGAAATCAAAAAATGAAATGTTTGTGAGCATATTCGGTCATGGAAAAACAAGGCACATTATGCAAACTCAATAATGGGACCAACACACAGCTCTAGAGGTGCTTATCAACATAAAGACCCTGGAATAAAAACAATGAGATCCAGAAAGCAATGAAGGATGAGACATTGGGCCATGCAGAAAGATTGTCAACTGGTTCAAGTAGAAGTGTGCAAGGCCCTGGCAGTAGCACAAGAGCCACATAAGACTCGAACTGGAAGATCTTGGGAAGCTAAATTACACAGAATTCCCAATGGATCTTCCTTAGAAGGAAGAATGACCTCAATTTCCATCTGTTGTGTTGGTTTTACAGAATGAGAAAGGGGACTATTGCGAGGGATGAATTGGACATCCATTGCTGTGGACATTCCAGAAAAAGTAACAACAAGCACTCGCTGAATGGCAGGCCTTGGAGGCCAAAATAAAGGAGGATATATCCAGAGTTGATACTTCAAACTGATACAGAGGAGGTTGCCTCATAATTCCTCATGATAACTTCATTTACTCATATCTAAGGCATTCTTTCATTCTTATTCTTTCCATTATTCTATTCTTTACTTCAATTTTTGGAGATACCCATTTTCTAGGGATGACAATGAGATTAGTGTGGGGTAATGTTGATCAGAGAATACTTGTAGATCACATAAGGAAGTCTGCATGGGAAGAAGGCCACTCTAGACCCTAAGGGCTGGAAATGGATAGGGTAGGACCCGTCACGCATGGAGGGCAAGTTCAGATTTTAGGACTTATCCTAGAAATTTTGAACATGAAGACCTATTTTTAGAAGATGATGCATGCGGAACACACCAAGCTGATGCAGAGATGTGCATGCACACATTCCTTCTATCTTTGGAGGATCGTCCTCAAAGAGATTTTGCATGGAGACGAGCTAAGAATAGGATTGATCACTTTAGTTAACTGTACAAGAGGTCTATAGATAGCACACTTGCATGTGTGGCTATGCCTGTAAATGTGCATGGCTATTAATAGCATGCAGCCTATTTCTAGAATAGATAAGTGGTGAAGGGCAAGTCCCCACCCATATATATATCTGATGAATAACCTGACATAGTAGATGAGATGAGTATATAGGGTCTTTGATGCAGATGTATAGAGGTATAGAGAATATACACATATGATTGAATTACTATATCAAATCCATACGCATTGGTATAGATTGCCTATATGGTAAGGAGCTTCTGTACCCTTTATTAACAGATGGAAGATATTGGTTGAATCTAAGTGTCATTCCTGTGTGTAATTGAGAAGTGCATATTATTGATTCAATCATGATTACTGTTTAAACTTATTTCTTTCATAGATTTGAATAGTAGCATGCATTGTAGAATGATGGATTAGCTTATGGATATATATGTTTTTTCCTTCATCATGCTAACATCCTACTACAGTCAACCCTAAAGAGGGACCTGGTACCTTTGCACGCTTCAGGTGAGTGCTTAGTCTAGGCTGAGTGATGTGCCAGCGCGTCTAGGGTGTTATCTGGTAAATTCTAGGCTATCAAATCAAATAGGATCCTATGAGGGGGAAGGTTTGTCTATGAGTACCCTGTATGACTAAAAATCCTCTCACTACTCTTCTGACTAGTATGGTACCGGGGATCAATCTCAACCAATTCCTAGTCAAGGGAACTAATATTCTCCTTCCTTACATATTTTATGTACCTCCTTGAAGTCATCCAGGTCATCAAAAATTGAGTAAGGCCTGAAGGACTCATCCTTCTTAAAGAATCCCTCCTAGGGATATTCCTTTAGACACTAGTAATATCTGCTCATGTAAGCCTCAAATAACATCAATGGTGTCTTGATATACCTAACTTCATGATGAGTAAGATCTAGGTATTTTTCCATGAACTAACTTCAGGATCTCTTGAAACAAGGGCTTTATTTTGTACCTTGGTATTCGTTTGGAACCTACAACATGCTTCTTCTTTTGTTATTACCTAAAATTAGGTACTAACCTACAGGGACGTGTTACCTAGGACAAAAATTATGTCTTTCTTCTTAAGTCTTACCATTTAGTGCCATTCTCCTTTGTCAGTGATGTTTCTGATTCATGTGCTGAAACAACTTCTGGGCACTCCTCATACTTATGCTTCTTTCCACACCATGAGAACTTCAGTAATAGGTACTGGGAAATCTCGATTTGTAGTGCTACTTAGGACCCAATAATATAGTTCCACCTGGGAACTCATTCTAAAATCCTTCCTTGAGGTACTGAATGACCATGGGCTTATCCACTGCAATGATACCTCCATCTTGTAGACTCCTCATAATGGCCATCACGTAAATTCAGAACAAGTCATTGTACAAGAAGCACTTTCCTAGGTGCACCCCATGATCAACTTGGCCTCATGGATCTGATTCAATGAGCCTATAATCCTTGAGTACCTCATGGGTTAGCTAGAGGGTAAAACATTTGACAGTAGCAAGATACATTGATCCTGAATTCAACCTGTTGTAAGGGCAAGGAACATCTACTTGCAATCATGGTCCCAATGAAAAATTTCACTTTAGGTCCACTTTCATCAGTGCTATACTATTCTCCGGGACTGATATTATCCTTAGAATGCCCCTAGTGGAACATTCACAATGGGTACACCATATACCACTACAAGTCTCATGGGATGAGTTCACAAATAATTTTTCCAACTCCTTTTCAATGACAAGCAATTTGAACCTCTAAAAATTTTCTAATTCAGTATCAACACTTCCAGGATAGCCTTGGCATAGTAACAAGTGAAGCTTCAATGAAACTCTTCACGCAGGTCTATGAAAGTTTTATGGGATAAATATCTCCTAAAAGGAACTTGATCAACTATCCAACAAACCAATTATCCATGTATGTGATTTTGGGTGGATATCATATGATAATTTAGACAATTGAGAGTTTTAAATGTCATCATACTCCCGCACACTCTTTGCCATTCCCTGTTACGTAATCTCCTTCAGGATACACTAATGCTCTTCTGTCTCAAACTCAGGGATGTGGAATTATTCCAAGAAGGTGCATTGAACAAAAGTTGGTAGTATATGTCTACCACCATTTTATGAGTTATCATACTTAGAGTATACAAGTTATGGGTGGTGCCCTTGCAAACCATTACAAATGAACCTAGCCCTTAAAGGATTCTGAGGTTATGATAATGCCTCTTACACGAGCCACCATAGCAGTTCACACTTGTGAACATGTTTTCCCACCAACATCTGAAAGTCCTGAGAAAGCTAGAAAAATGAGCAGACATCTCAAAAAATACTTGAAAGGCTAAGGTGGTTGGAGCCCCATTGTCTCGTAAGAATCTAGAGCCTTGGTTCCCTCTGGAAGTTTCCTCCACTGCCAAGTGGGCACTTGATCCACTAAGTCCTGTGCCTCATGGAGCCACTAGATCCAGTAGAACCATCAATCCTATTGTAAAAATGAGAACCCCCCAGATCCAACTCATAAGTCCACCATGGCTCAATGTAGCTGAGTTATGCTAGTTGTCCCCAATCATTTCATCTGAACTATGAGCCGATGGTCTGTGGATGACCCACTACTGTAGGATGAATTACCCCATGAGGACTCTAGATGTGAGATGAAGTCATAGAAAGCTTCTGTCAAGTACTTCCTCCTTAAGGTCAGTAAAACTCCTCTGAATACTGGAATATGTCAAGGTAATAGAAGATGAGGAAATACTGTAAAATTATGTCTCCTAGGGTTAGATGAAGAGGTCACTTCCATTGAATATCAAGTGGGTCAATAATGAACTGCCTTCCTAGTTTGAGAAAATCAAGATGGATAAGCTAGGGCTTGGTCAGGAAGAGTGGGTTCAG
Source organism: Taxus chinensis (assembly GCA_019776745.2). NCBI lineage: Eukaryota > Viridiplantae > Streptophyta > Pinopsida > Cupressales > Taxaceae > Taxus > Taxus chinensis. The sequence goes on from CM034149.1 coordinate 552,431,266, forward strand.
ATATGTCATCCAATGAATCTTGGCTTGTCTTGATGTGATGAAATCTCATCAGAAGACTGAATGGGAAATCTCTCTTATGTTCTTACCAAGATGGGGTAGCACAAACTACTTAGGTTCCACATCCTTGAAGATGAAGCTCAATGTCCTTCCCACAATGAATGTCTCCATAGATATATATCACACAATAACCTCACTGTGTGTCTAGAAATATCAACTTAGATGTGCACCCTTCAACTATACTTGAGTCAATCAAAGTCCCTCTCTTTAATTCTCCAGTCATAATATCTACCATGTTTCCTCCACCCAATCTCTTCCTGCACCCTGGAAGTGCTCAGCAAGTTTAGCCTGGCCATTGGAAATGCCTCTAAACTCAAGGTAACCATCAAGGTGATCATTTCATATTCTCCTGGGAATAACATTTAGTCAACATTCCTCTAGGCTTCATCGCAGTAAAATTCAAACTCAGATTTCCCTCCTAGAAAAGTAATACATGCCTAAAATTTCATACTCCATAGTGTAGACTAGTCATGTACTCCTTGCAAACCAATGATTCACATCCATGAGTCCACGATAAAATTGCATCTAATGCAGTACCTCTGGTAGTTCTTATTCGGTATACACGTGATCCATAATCACTAGTTAGTTGTCTTGATCTATATGCATATGTTGATTGATCCATTCATATAGTTCTACTGGGAAGTAAGAATAATTCATGTATTCTAGACTATAAATCCATGGAAAGAGGGTTCTCTTCTAACCTTCTAGTGTGCATCAAGGGAGGTCTCTATACCATGTTGAATCTTTCTGAGAAAATGTCATCCTCCAAGATGCTTGAAACATGTATTCAAGGCAATCTTCAAACTTAAATGCTTCTTTTACTCATTGCATAGTATCATGATGCATTACAATAGGTCAGGACGCTACAAATTTGAATAAGAGTATATGGCAATAGAACCATAGATTAGTAACACAATGAATGTGGGAAATATTTCTCCATGCGCATCTAGTCACTATCGACCCACAGAAGCTTATGCTCACCTGAAGCAGTGCTTCAGGTGCCGAGCTCCTCTCATCTATGTGACCCTTTTAGAAGAAAACATCATCCTATGGAATGCTTGCAAGGTTAAGATATTAGCACATGATTGGAAATCAATAACATACAAGAAATCTAGGTCAATCAAACCTTCTAGATCCTTGTATCATTGCATCGTTACAGGTAAAGATCTTAACATATTATAGTGACTTACACCTTACTAGAAGGATTGCTGTTGCATTTATACTTAGAGGATAAACTACTTAATCTTGTGAATATCCATGGGAAATCTATGAGTCTAGTTAACCATTAAGTGTACTACTCACATAAACTGATCACCTCAGTTACATTCCCATTGAGTCACCATGTTCATAGTTATGTACACCAGTGATAAGACCACTAGACTGGAGTCATGCACTTAATTTGTAGACAATTCATACTAGCTAGGCCATTGCAAAATCAATTATAACCTACAGAAAAAGGTGATCAACATCCTTTAGTATGGTTCTTCTTTGCTACCCAACATTCTCAGCAGTCGCTTGAGAGTCATTTCTAGAGAGCCTTGCAAAACTAGATTCATTCTCATTAGTTATCCAAGTCTTTGTGACAGGCCCTTGTATAAATAGTAATTCCAAAAATAACGCGAAGAAATCATTGAGCATAATTTGAGAATAGGCCTTAGATCTGTCGCCAATTTGTCTAAAAGTGGTCATGCATGGGTATTATTAATCCATGTGTGATACTCCTGCACAAGGGTCATTGCCATGATGTCCTTGCTAGAATCTCTGATCAGGAGCGCTAAAATTCATCTTCTGAAAGGTTCAAATAGTTTTAGGGATATGGAACTATGAATCCAAATAGGCATTCTTCATTGTAAGTGGTATGAGATAAGTTGAAAATGGATAAGTCCCATATTTTTCTCGATGGGCAACTATGCATCGTGCCCTTGCAACGTCGTTGCAAACCCTGACTTGAACCCTTCCACTCCGGGGTAGTGATCACCTTATCACACGCCACTAGTAATTCACACTTGTGACATTCTTTGCAGCATCCTCAATACACCCTGTAGTTTGGACTAAGTGTAAAGACATCTCAAGGGCCCAATACTTGTGGTTAGCATGGATCCGAAGTCCTTGTCCTCCTGATTCCAGAGCCTATGGTTCCTTCGGTGTTTTCCTTCTCCATTAGCATCCACTCAGATCCACTAGGCCCTATTTCTCCTGACCCACCAGATCCTCTAGATCTTACTAGGTAACCACCAATGGAATCCCCCATGCTCCAATACCATCAGATCCACCTAACCATGTAGTCAGAAATGGCCTTGTTTCAGTCCTGTTAGTGCCCATTTTAATCCTCTGTTATATTTTCCATTTTTCCCCTCTAGTTTTCGAGGTGCTCTAAAACATTTTTCTTCAAATTTGGTGGTTTGTAACGTTTCTCCTCTAGATTTAATGCTTTGAAGTGCTCAAAAATTTATTATTTCACCCCATTTTGAAAGAAAAATATATGTATGCCCTATTTTGTGCCCTAAATTTCCAAATCCACAGGCCTATGTCATTTTTTCCATCTTTTCCCGGCCTTTGGAGCTCATGGTTGCTTCGTTTCATGAATTATTTTCCCTAAAAAACCTATCCCCATGGATCAAAAATTGCTTAAAATCACTTCCCATATGTTTTTTGACCAAAAAATCCTTCACCCACGAAGAAAAAATCAAATTCGGGGCATCCTCTAGCAAAATCTATGTATTTTTGATGGCCAGTATGGGTATCAGTTTGCCCATCAAAATTAAGCTCAAATGATGTCTCCTATGTGGCTATTTGTGGTTGAACGAGACAATCTGGTGGAGTTCCTTTCTAAAACCTTGGCATGTTTTTGGTTTCGGGCAAAAATTCCAAATTTCCCCCGCAACTCCACAAGTCCCAGAGAAGGACACGTGTCATGTTCTTATGCAAAGGTGGAGATGCGAAGGCTGGCGGAGGACTTAGGCAATTTTTTTTCCTTTTTTGGAGAAAGGGATGAAAGTTGCAAATGGGGGTGTGGGTCTGCCAAATGAACCATAGGGAGTCACGTGGTGGTTAGAGTGGGTTGGTGGGCTGTCGGAGGAAAAAGAATTTTTTTTCCCTTTTTGCAAAATGAGTCAGAGTAAAAAATTAAAGCATTGGTCCATAATGAATCATGGGGAGACACATAGTAGATGTAAAAGGGAGTGTGGGCCACCAGAGGAGAAAGGGAATTTTTTTCCCTTTTGGTAAAAAGGAGTTAGAGTAAAAATTTACGTCATGGGTCTACGTGATGGAGCAAGAGGGAGACACGTGGCAGGCGCAGAAATCGGAGGTGCGGGCCAGTAGAGGAAAAGTAGAGCAATTTTCCCTTGGCGAAAAAGGGTGTTAAAACGTGAAAAAAGCCCGCGGATCCTCGAGCGATAGGAGAAGTGTGACACATGTGAGGGATAGAGGTGGAGGTGCGGGCCCGCGGGGAAAAAAAATGAAACATTTTCCAATAATCTCAAAAAGGTGGAAATGTGTAGAATGGAGTTGCGACTTCAATGGGACCCACCATATGCCACATGTCAGCACCAAAATTCAAAGGGCGGAGGGGTGGAGAAAAAATTCAAATTTTTCCATTTTTTCAAAAATGTTAAAAGGTCAAAAAGTGATCCCAAATCCGTTCCCAATTGTATTTTGACACTGTGGAGGGCCTCAGATTGAAGGGAAAAGGGAAAATCAAACGGTAACTATATATTCTTCATTTTGGCCACCATTTTTACTCTAGGAAGTGTGGAAATGTGAATTTTGCATCGATTTTCATCAAATTTTTGACAAATTCATGTTGTTTGTTTCTTCAAGGATCAATTGAGAGTCAATTTAGAAATTTTAACTTTACAGATTCCAGGTGCATTTTTCAAATAAATTTTTACTCGGGCTCTGAGCAAACACGTGAAAGATCAAATCCAGAAGTTGTAGAGTAAAAATTTGAAAGGGATAAGGATGGAATAATGAAAATGAAAGGGGTTTGCATGCTTTGAAGAATGAAAAACATGCCTCCACAATGGATAATGATGAAGGATTTGTAATGATTCACCTTTTTTTGAAACACCTGGCAATTTTTGTTGCAAATATGTTAAACGTCCCTATCTGTGAATCACATGTAGGAATTTTTTAACAAACTTGATGCTGGGCATATTCTTTTCTTGGGAAAGAAGGATCAAATGTAATCGAAAGTTATATAATGCATGTTTTGAGACATGCAAAATGTTGGAGAAACTTATAATTTCACTGGGAAAATCTGGGAAGAATCCCATTCTCTGAGAAATCAACCTGAGGAACCATTCCTAATTCCTTTATGCATCGGATTTATATTATGTTGAGTTGGTTTCAATTGTAAAGCCATCAACATGCTCTGAGATTGTTCTTATAACATTCCCCTACTGATAAATTTTGATCATTTCTAGATTATTTTGTGTCGTCACTTGGCAAAATTTGCATGCACTTATGTTTGAGAATGTTTTCAATTTGTGTTTCTTGCTCTTGTTGCAGTCTTGTGTTTGAAAATTTCTCTTGATCATACATGGTCTCATTTCTTGTTGATAGTTTAGTGGCATTCTGATATCTCACACTCATAAGAGCTTTCATCTGATAAAGAGATAAACAAATTTAAAATCACTTTACCTTCCCTGAATTTAGAGATTGTTTGTAAACCTTTGGGTGCACCTTGGGTCATGATAAAATAGAGGTTTCTGGATGATTTGTTGGTTCATCTACTTTCAAGATTTTGTGGTAGGTTGTCAAAGATTTTGTGGAAGAGTGTAGATCTAGGCCTCCATTTTTTGCACATATCCTAGTTGAAGGAGTACCTTAACCCCTTTGAAGCATTCTGTTGTTTAGGTATTACAAATTTCTTGCAAAGGTCCTCAAAGAATTTGGCAAATTCTGGTTATTCTTATCTAAAAATCTCCCACCAAAATTCATTTAAACATAACTAATCCTAACCCATACTACCCCTACATTGCATTGTGTGTCAACAACAGAATATAATTCATCTATAAAAATGCACAAAGCAAATCAAGATCATGCAATGTATTTAGTAACCCTTTCCTTGCTTTGAAAATATCTCCATAATTTGGGAGTGACAACTTGTGAAAGTCAGATTTGGAGTGTTGATCATATTTTCCCAAGGCCCTTTCCATACTATTTACACAAATTGAGGGATATATTCATCTCCTTCACCATTTGATGGTTACGAAGTAGGTTCTCTTACCTTGGTTGAAAGGCACAACCTAAAATAGTTAGGACAAGATCAAGTCCTATTTGAGTGCTATCCATCTCTCCACAAATTTGAGTGCCAGTTAGATCACATCCCTCAGCTACAAAAATGACACACATCATGATCTATCTAAATTCAAGCTTCATTCCATATCTCTGATGCTGCTCAGATTGAAAAGGAGAACAAATTTGAGTAACAACTTTTTCTTGAGACCATTTTCAGGGACATTATTCAGTATTTCAGTATTTCAAATCCATGGTAATACTTCTTATGTGATTTATGTGAAATTAAAAATCTAAGTATCATCTTCTAATGAGATTTATAAGGCTCGAATGAAGGGTAGAGTTCTAATTTTGATATTTTCTTAGTTCAATCTGATCCATGTGTATACACATTTGAGATATTTGAATTCATAACAAACCCTGGTGATGTCCCTTGTAAATTCTACATGTAAATACATTGTTTGAGCATCATTTTATAATCATATTTGTAAGGATTAAGTAAAGGTATAAGTTCTACGTACAATTTTATCAGTTTCCAGTAGTTGTTGCACTTCATTTACATTTTTGATTGATAAATTCAAGGAAAGGAAGGTTTGATCTATAACTTCTGGCATGATTTTCAGTGTTGATAGGTATTTGACAGAGTATTCTAGTGCATTTGCATAACTAAGGTGAAAATTCTTAGTGGCGACTCCATGCTATTCTGATATTGATAAATACCAGTGTCTTAGCTTTCTGTCATTTATATTTGTGTTTCTAATCTCTACAAAACTGGAGGGAAGAATATCTCTCTTCATTAGAGACTCTACTAAGAAGTTGTTTTCAGATTCAAGGAACTAATAGTTAGAAGGGAGAAGAGTTTGGAAAGTTGTTAAAGGTCAAACATCAGGAAAAGATATATCCATCGGTGAGAGCGATCAGCCTTTGGTAGAGGATTATCACTCTTCTTCAAGTGATTCTAATTCAAGCAACCCTCTCATAAACTTGTTTTCCTGAGCTAGTGAAGGTCCTTCTATTGTACCTGGTAATTTCCTTCTTCAATCTACACCTCTGTGTTTCAAATCAAATAAAACTTTCTAAGAAAATCAGCACTTAGAGAATACCAATCTTGTGAACCACATTCTTGAGCCCCAAAGACCTTGCACTCCTCATCATCTTGTGTCACCCCCAAGATCACCTCCACCAAACAATATGGCTCAACCTAGACCTCCATTTTTTGTTAACACCTTTGGTCCAATAGAATTTAGAGGAATGGATGGTTACCCAAATGCTGTCCCACAAGATGTCAAAAATAGATTGCCAAAATTCCAAGGTAACAATGCTATAACTGGTGATCAGCATCTCAAAATTTTTGTTACATGATGGAGGATTTTGAGATAAGAGTTTGAAGATGTGTATATTAAATAATTCATTCATACACTAGAATATGATGATAGGGATTGGTACAAGGCTTTGCCTGGTAATTCTATTGATTCATGGACTGAAATGAAGAATGCATTTAGGTTGCAATATGGTGACAAGACTGGTCCTATATTTCTCTTGTCTTAATTCGAGAATATCAAGAAAAACCCCAATGAATCAGTTCATGACTTCAACACAAGGTTTAACAAAACTTTGAGAAGGTTGCCTGTTAGTCTGAGGCCTTGTGATGACTCTTGTCTAATCAAATATGCAGATGCATTTGATAAGAAGGGATCCTACTACTTAAGAGGAAAGAACCCTACCAATCTAAGGAAAGCTTTCACCATGGCACTTCAAATTTAAAAAATATCAAATCAATTGAGAAACATCTCAAGATAAATGGTGTAAAATTGATAAACCCTAAAAAACCTCAAGCTAGTATGGGTGCTGATTTGGAAGAGGTTGTGAAAACTTTGGTAGGGGCTATCAAATAAATATCATACAAGTTGGTAAGAGCTGAGAAGGGAATTGGAAAAACTTCACAAGGTCATCCAAGAGCACAAAACCATGACAAATTTTCCAATCATCCTAGAGGTGATCAAAGGGAAAATGATAGAGGAAAAGGACCCATGGGGTCTACAAATAGACATCCTCAAGCATGTGAAGAAAGAGTGTTACCTGATCCCCTAACTGCTAGGGTTGCTGTTGTTGATGAAGTTACTCATATTGATTGGTGTGATAGGTGTTTTCTACCCCATCCTCCATGTGAAGTGGACCAGCAAGAAGGTGAAGCTAATAATGATTATGGTATTGATGATGATATTTATATGGTGGGTTGTTCTTTAAGCTCACAAGGAGGAGATCCATCTACTGAAGTGATAAGTACAAAGACATCCACTACCTTTTGGGATTGCATCAAACAGGTACAAGTATTTCTTCCTCCTCATATTCCTAAAGTTAATGTAGTGCAAGCTTTTGAAATTCCTAACAATGACTTTGAATACTTAAGAGCTTTGATGATTAAGAAGTATGATGGTGGTATCCCTTTGGAGGAAGATAAACAATTGTTGATGAATGTTGTTGTAGCTCAAGATAAAGACTATAACATTGGATGTAAATTTGTTAAGGGAGTTGGGCCTCAAGCCAAACCTAAAATAACCTTTCTTACAAGTATTCCCAAAGAAGCTTCTAGAAGAGAAACACTTGCCAAAAACTCTTTTGTCCCAAGTAAAAATCTCAGTCCTCCTCATGCCCAAGCTACCAAGAATCCCTTGCCATCTAATGAATTTGTTTGTCTCCCTTCTAATGATGCTTTTCCAAAAAGTGTTCCCTATGACATAGCCCAAGTATTGATCCAAATCAAAGTGAGTTCTCCAATCCTTGAGCTTCTTAGGCTTCTTGAGCATAAGAAGAGATCATTTTAGTACTTAGGATTGAAGGAGGAGAAAACTACTCTAGGTAGAAATGTAAATGTTTTTGAAAATCCTCCTCAGATCATTGCAAGCCTTGAAACACCACCAACAGTAGAGGATTTTGGAGAGACACCTGAGGTATATTTTGGGACATCCTTGGTTGATTCCCAATTGAATGTTGATCCATTCTTCACAACTTTTATCATAAAGGATAGAATACTTCACAATTGTATGTTTAATTCCAGTGCGTCATGTAATGTCATGCCTTTAGAAGTCATAATGAGTTGGATATCATAGTGACAGCAGCCTATGAAATTTTTTCTACCATGGACTCAAGATAAGCATTGGTAGTTGGTTGTGTGAAGGGTTTGGTGGTGCAGCTTGCATCTTATCCTAGAAGGAATTTAAAATTAGATGTTGTGATTGTTGATTGCCCTGATAAATGGGGTATGTTATTGTCAAGAAAGTGGGCTGCAAGTGTTGGAGAGAGTGTCCAAATTGATATGTATTTTTCCACCATTCCCACTGAGGGGAGACTTGTCAAGCTCTATGGAGAAAAGAAGATGTTTCATCTAATTGAGGATCTAAACAATGCTTCCTATGACATGTTGTTTGCTGATGTTGATGCTGATAATTTTATTGGGTTTTTTGATGGAAAAGAACACAAGATGGATTAGTCAAATTTCCTTGAATAGGTAGGTTCTCCTTGGACCTTTCTATTTGATGGAGCTTGCTCCAAATTTGGAAATGGTGCTAGTATAATTCTAATTTCTCCTAGCTTGGAAGAATTTGTTTTTTCCTTCAAGCTTAATTTTGAATGTACTAACAACATTGTTGAGTATGAAGCCTTGTTGATGGGTCTAATAATTACATGGAAGTATGGTGTCAAGGACATCATTACAAAAGGAGATTCAGAGCTAGTTGTCGTACAAATAAGAAAATTGTATGCTACAAAAAATCAGTGGATGAAAAATTATAAGCATGTAGTTTGGGATCTAATTGAGATGTTTTATTCCTTTAACATTGTGCATCATGAAAAAAATTTGAATGCTGCTGCTAAAAATTTGGCAGTGTTGGGGTCAAGATTTGGAGATTGTACCATTTCACCTTATTGTGAGTACAATGTTGAAGTGCTAACTAGGCCAGCCATCCCTGATAACATCAAGCATTGGAAAGTGTTTAATGATGATGCTCAAGTGAAAAGGTTCTTACAAAATCAAGGTCATTTTGTAGATTAGAATATTTATTGGGAACCGATGGTATGTGTGACTGACGGAAGAGAGACTTTGTTTGGAAAAGATATTATCCAATTTAAAACTAACACCATTCCTAGAGGTCTTGTTGTACTTGAGTCAAATTTTAGCAATGTTGATTACATCATCAGTAGAAACATATCTTCCTCAAGGGATGTGGAAGAGCATAACTTGGGAACTAGTGATAAACCAAGAAAAATTTGGTTGGGAAGTAGTTTAAGCAAGGAAGAAAAATAGTCCTACCTCCAATTGTTAAAACAATATCAATACTATATTGCCTGGTCATATTCAGAGTTGAAAGCATACAGAGAAGACTTTTTATAGCATGAGATCCCTCTTGAGAAAAATGCCAAACTATTCATAAAGAAGAAAAGGCTAATTAATCCACTCCTCTCCATGAAAATTCAAGATGAATTGAAGAAACTGAAGGAGGGAGGGATCATTCAACCCATAAGGTATTCATCTTGGGTTGTAAACCTTGTGCCAATTAGAAATAAGAATGGAGATATCAGAATTTGTGTATACTTCAGAAATTTGAATAGAGATTCATTAAAAGACAATTATCCTTTGCCAAACATGGAGAACATGCTGCAGTTAGTTACTAGATCTGAATTGTTTTCCACCTTGGATGGTTTCTCTGGCTACAATCAAGTTGTTGTCAAGGAGTTAGAAAGATTTAGAACTACCTTTACCACTCCTTAGGGAACATATGTTTATGTGAGAATTCCTTTTGGTCTCATGAATGCTGGAGGTACTTTCCAAAGAGCAATGGATATTGATTTTGTTGGTTACATAAATTACTTCATTACAGTTTATCAGGATGATGTGACTGTGTTTTCAAGGAGAAGAAAAGGTCACTTGCAACACTTAGAAATAATGTTGATTAGATGTAGAGAATTTCAAATCTCTCTCAATATAAAGAAGTTTCACTTTGGAGTGCAAAAGGCCAAGTTGCTTGGTCATATTGTTTCAGAGCCTGGTGTCATGATTGACCCTGAGAGAGTAGAAGTAATCAACAAGGTTCCAATTCCAAGAATGAAGAAGGGTATCCAATCTTTCTTTGGGAAGATCAATTTCATTAGAAGATTTGTGTCCAATTTTGCTGAGTTGAATTCTTCCTATCACATGCATGTTTAAGAAAGATCAAATTATCAAATGGAGGAGGTTGCTATTTTGGCTTTTGAAGGAATCAAAGAGGCATTGAAACATGCACCTATCTTGGCAGATTTGAATTACAAGAGGCCTTTCCAAATATTCTCCTTTTTCTTTTGAAAATACTATTGCATCTGTTTTTCTCCAAAAGAATGAAGATGGAGCTGAGAGGCCTATTTCTTTCTTTAGAAAGGATTTAAGAGCTGTTGAATTGAAGTACACAATCATTGGAAAAACAAGCATTTTCCTTGGTGAAAGCAACAAAGTTTTTCAGGCCTTTATATCTTAAGTTCAAAAGTTTTTGCTTATGTTCCCCACAACCATGGTAAAATACATATTATTAGAGATGGAGATCTCAAGTAAAAGATGTAGATGGGTGAAAAAACTGTAGGAGTATGACATGGAAATTCAGACCAAAAATTTGGTAAGAGGTTTGGGTCTTGCTAAACTCATGGCTAAGAGCAACTTGCAGACTGTGGAAGTGAATGAAGTAGAGGAAGAAAGGGTAGATGTTCTTGAGAAGTTGATAAGTTTTGAGTGGTATAATGATATAATATTTTACCTCAGACACCTATGCTATCCTGATCATTTAAATAAAAATCAGAAAAGATCCCTCAAGTTGGCTTCTAAAAAAATACATCATCACTGACTTTGGGTTGGCTTGGAAGAACCCTGAAGGTATCCTCTTAAAATGTATAACTGAAGATGAAGCTCCCAAAGTAGTTGCTAATTTCCATGGGGGATTTTTGTGGAGGACACTTTTTTTGAAGGGTTACAACACACAAAGTTTTGAGATCTGGTTATTGGTGGCCTACTCCCTTCAAATATGCAATAATGTTGGTTAGAAAATGTGAGAGCTATTAGCGTTTCTCTGGAAGAATGAAAGCTTCAAGCTCCCTTCCTTTGCAACATGTATCAATTGAATCTCCTTTCAAACAATGGGGGATGGAATTAGTTGGTGAGATCTCACACCCTTCTAGTGCTATAAAAAAGTGGATCCTTGTAGCCATAGATTACTTCACCAAGTGGGTAGAAGAAATCCCCACCAAGAAACCAACACATCAAGTTATGGATTTTTTATTGAATCATATCATATGTAGATTTTGTGTGGTAGTCAAGATTGTGGCTGATAATGCCATGTGTTTTAGAGCTAAACCTTTGATGGAAATGTGCAAGGAATATGGAACCAATATTACTTATTCTTCAAACTATCACCCCCAAGGGAATGGAAAAGTTGAGTCCAAAGATAAAAACTTATTGGAAATCATTAGGAGGACCTAGGAGTTGGACAAGAGAAAATGAGGTGAATAACTAAAAATTTGTAGTTTGGGCTGATAGAATCACTGCTAAGAGAGCTACTGGTAAGAACCCATTTGAGTTGGTGTACGGAACTAAAGCTCTACTACCATTACATCTACAATTATCTTCATTTCAGTTTGTTCAACAACTTGAAGATCAGGAGGTCAACCCATATGAAGCAAGGATTAATCAAATTGTAGAGTTAGATGAAGAGAGAAGAGCATCCCACCAAAGCCATGTCAGATTTAGAGAGAAGTTGAAGAGGTTGTTTGAAAATAAGTTCACTTCTACGGCCTTCAATATTGGATATTTGGTTTTGTTGTGGGACAACAGAAATGAAGATAAGGGCAAACATGGAAAATTGTATGCATTGTGTATGGGCCCTTACTCCATTAATATCAGAATATGGTGAGAATACCTTTTTTCTCAAGGACTTAGATGGGGAATTGCTTGAATTGCTTATTAATGGCAGGCATCTGTAGCATTTCTTGGATTAATCCCCAAATTTGAGGTATGCACCAACTTGTACAGTGTATAGTGTTTGGCTTTTTCTTTGTTTTTGGTGTTTTGGTGGTTCTTGGTTTACCTTGGTGTGTGACAGCCATTTTTCTCGATTTCTCAGCTGGTTTTTGGTGGCTTTGTCTCATGACTCTATTTTCCCAATGGATTATTTTGGCACTATGGTCTACTTATTTTTCTTATGGAACTCACTGGGAGTGCCCATCCCCAAGTACGAGCTAATGTTGGTGCCCATTTTGATCCTCTGTTATATTGCCATCTTTCCCCCTTAGTTTTCATGTTCTGAAACATTTTTCTTCGAAATTGGTGGTCTGAAAAGTTTCCCTCTAGATTGAATGCTTTGAAATGCTCATAAGCTTATTATTTTTCCCCAACTTGAAATAAAAATACATGCATGCCCTGTTTGTGCCCTAGTTTTTGAAATGCACTGGCCCTTTGTCATTTTTTCCACTTTTTCAGGCCTTTGGAGCTCGTGGTTGCTCCATTTTGTGCTTATTTTCCCTAAAAAATCTATCCCCATGGTCAAAAATTTCCTTGAATCATTTCCCATTTTTTTTGATTAAAAAATCCTTCACCCACGAAGAAAAAATCAAATTTGGGCATCTTTGGAAAATTCTGTATTTTTAACGGTCATATGGGTATACTTTTCCCATCAAATTTTATGTCAAACGACGTCTCCTACGTGGCCGTTTCTAGTTAGATAGGGATCCATGAGTTTTTTCTAAAAACTTAGCATTTTTTTATTATTTGAAAAAAGAGCAACTTTCCCCCACAAATCCGTAGGTCCCAGAGGAGGACACGTGTCATGCTCTTATTCAGAGGTGAGATGGAAGGCTGGTGGGGGACTTAGACAATTTTTTCCTTTTTTTGGTGAAAGGGATGAAAGTTACAAATGGGGGCGCGGGTCCACCAAATGAACCATATGGAGACACGTGGTAGGCAGAGTAGGTCGGTGGGCCACCAGAGGAAAAAGTAATTTTTTTCCCTTTTTACAAAATGAGTCAGAGTAAAAATTTGAATTGCTGCTCCACAATGAATCATGGGGAGACACGTGGCGGATGTAGAAGGGAGTGTGGGCCACCAGAGGAAAAAGGGAAAAAAATTCCCTTTTCGTAAAAAATGACTTAGAGTGAAAATTTGAGGCATGGCTCCATGACGAAGTAGAGGTATACATGTGGCATGGAAGAAATTGGAGGCGCGAGCCTATGGAGGAAAAGTGATAAATTTTCCCTTGGCAAAAAAGGGAGTTAAAATGTGAAATAAGCCTTCGGATCCTCAGTGATAGGGAAGGTGACATGTGTCAAGGATAGAGGTAGAGGTTCGGGCCCATAGGGAAAAAAGTGGAAAATTTCTAAAATTCTAAAAAGGGTGGAAATGTGAAGAATTGTACCATGACTTCAATGGGACCCACCATATGCCACGTGTCAGCACCAAATTTCAAGGGCGGAGGGGGTGGAGAAAAAAATCAAAATTTTACATTTTTCTAAAGATGTTAAAAAGTCAAAAAATGATCCCAAATCTATTCCCCAATTGTATTTTGACACGTGGAGGGCTCAGATTGAAGGAAAAAGGGCGAATACATGGTAACTATGCAGTTTTCATTTTGGCTGCCATTTTTTCTCTAGGAAGTGTGGAAATGTGAATCTTGCATCAATTTTGATTGATTTTTGGAAAATTCATGTCGTTTGTGCCTACAAGGACCAATGTAAGTGGTTTTAGGGATCAATTTGAAGATTTGAGGTGTTTTTGAAATAATTTTTTTCCCCAGCCCGTCCAAAACGTGAAATATCAAATCAAGAAGTTGCAAAATCAAATTTTGAGGGATAAGGATGAAATAATGAAATGAAAGGGGCATACATGATTTGAGGGTGAAAAACATGCCTCCATAATGGATAATGATGAAGGATTTGTAATGATTCACCTTTTTTGAAACACCTAGCAACTTTTGTTGCAAATATGTTAAACGTCCCTATCTGCGAATCATGTAGGAATTTTGTAACAAACTTGATGTTGGGCATATTCTTTTCTTGGGTAATAAGGATAAAATGTAATAGAATGTTAATAATGCATGTTTTTTTTACATGAAAAATGTTAGAGAAACTTAGAATTTCACTGGAAAATATGGGAAGAAGCCCATTCTCTGATAAACCGCCTAGGGAACCATTTCTAATTCCTCTTACATCAGATTCGTATCATGTTGAGTTGGTTTTAGTTGTAAATCCATCAACAAGCTTTGAGATTGTTCTTAGAACAATCCCCTCCTAATAGATTTGATCATTTCTGGATTATTTTGTGTTGTCTCTTGGCAAAATTTGCATGTACTTATGTTTCAGAATGTTTTCAATTTGTGTTTCTTGCTCCTATTACAGTCTTATATTCAAAATTTCTCTTGATCATACATGGTCTCATTTCTTGTTGATAGTTTAGTGGCATTTTCAATATCACACTCAGAAAAGCTTTCATCTGATAAAGAGATAAATAGATTTAAAATCACTTTACCTTCCTTGAATTTAGATATTGTTTGTAAAACTTTGGGTGCACCTTAGGTCATGATAAAATAGAGGTTTCTAGATGCTTTTTTGGTTCATCTACTTAAAGATTTTGTGGTAGGTTTTCAAATATTGTGTGGAAGAGTGTAGATATAGGCCTCAATTTGGTGCACATATCCTGGTTAAAGGAGTACCTTAACCCTTTTGAATTATTCTTCCGTTTAGGTCTTACAAAATTCTTACAAAGGTCCTCAAAGAATTTGGCAAATTCTGGTTATTCTTGTCTAAAATCTCCCACCAAGATTCATTTAAACAAACTAATCCTACCCATACTACCCCTGTATTGTATTGTGTGTCAACAAAAGAATACAATCCATGTACAAAAATGCACAAAGCAAATTAGGATAATACAATGTCTTCAAGTAGCCCTTGCCTTGCATTGAAAATGTCTCCATAATTTGGGAGTGACAACTTGTGAAAGTCAGATTTGGAGTGTTGATCATATTTACCGAAGGCCCTTTCCATACTATTTACACAAATTGAGGGATATCTTCATCTCCTTCACCATTTGATGGTTACAAAGTAGGTTCTCTTACCTTAGTTGAAAGGCACAACCTAAAACAGTTAGGACAAGATCAAGTCCTATTTGAGTGCTATCCATTTCTCCACAAATCTGAGTGCCAGTTAGATCACATCCTTGGCTACAAGATGAAAAACATCATGATCTATCTGACTTCAAGCTTCATGCCATATCTATGATGCTACTCAGACTAAAAAGGAGAACAAACTTGGGTACCAACAAGTCCATAATCTCCATTATATTAATTATAGTAAATACATAGAAGCTTTGTTACAATAACAGTAGTATACGCTCATGTGTGTAACATATCTAGCAACATAATCTCACTATACCCTAGTTCTCACACATATATCCATGCGCTCTCTCTCTTTCTACATTGTTTAATACATATTTATAATGGTGGTGACTTTCCCTTCACTACTTATCTAATCCCAAAATAGGCCGCATGCTATTATTAGCCACACACCGTTACAAAAGTAGGCTTACTTATAAGAGTGTTAACAATAGATCTCGCCTAGTCAGCTATCAGTTCGCAATTCTATCTTTATCCTACACCCATGTAAAACACTTCATAGCTAATCATCTAAAAATAGTCAATGTGTGTCACGCAAGTCTCCAATCAGTTTGAGTGCTCCGCACGCTATTTCCAAAATAGTACCTCATCATGAAAATGGCTAAGTCCTAAGTCTATCTCTGTTATGCATGTGATCCTCTTTGATGCTTCCATGCCTTTGAATGCACTCTGCTCTTCCGTGTGAACCTTCTACATTACCTTTGCTAGGTGCTAGATTTTGATTGATCAACATTACCCCACACTAGTTTCATTACCACCCCAGAAATGGTTGTCTCCAAAAATAAATCAAAGAATATGAGTGGAGAAATAGAAATAATTTGAATGAAAGAAAGAATGTCTTCAACCCGTAGTATCTTCTTCTACACTCTGAATAGTCAATTATAGATATTCCTCTTTTATCTCTTCCTCTAAGGTCTTTTAGTCATTGAGTGCAACCTCTGCTTTATCTGGAATATCCACTATAATTGACTCTAATTCATCCCTTACAATCTCTCCTTTTTCATTTTGTAAAACCAACACAATGCTAGAGATGCCAGTCATTCTCCCTTTTAATAAGTCCATCTTTTGAGTGATGAGTTTCCCAAGCTCATCCATCCTTTCCTTGTGAGGTTCTTGAGTGGTTGTAAGGTCCTCATGCTTTTGATTAACAAGTACTAACCATTCTACGTGGCCCAATGTCTCATCCTTCATGGCCTTTAGGACCTCATTGTCATCCAAAATAGTCCTGGTCCTTATAACGGCCTCTGGCACTATACAAATATTCAGCGCTTGATCTGCCTTCTTGATTTCCTCCTGCAAGCTCTGAAGTAATCCTTCATATGATCCTATCTTCCACATCACCGAAGATTTTTCGCGCTCTGATTCATGTGTTGTATCCTTTGGCTCAGGCATGCATAGAGGTTCATCTTCAAGCACTAAGTCCACCGATGTAATAACATAATGTATTGCCAAAGGAAATGTCTTGGGTACCTTTGGCTCTAAGTGTGGCCTAGCCTTCATGACATTGTCACCAATCTCCTCTGTCATGCTGATAAAAAAAAATGTTATTCTTCTATGCCCAGTATTATTCCTATTTTAGGCATGCTATCTCCTCATCCTTATTCTTGATCTCCTCCCTCAACACCCTAATTATCGTAGCTTGATCCATATTCTTTCATGTAACCTCTGTCAAGACCTTCACAAAATAATTTCTCACCTATTCATCAGACATAACAGTAGGCTTTATTGTTATGTGTCTAGCCTGAGGTGTCTTTTCAACCTCCTTGACATGCATGGACTCCTCACATACATAAGAGTTTGTTTCATACATGTGTGTGTGCATCGACCATGATAATTTATTCATTGTGCACACCATCACCATATCTTCATCCATTAACTCCCAACTGTATAACTCTTTTGTGCCATTGTGCTCTAGAAATGGGCGTAAACAATTTTACCTGTGTCCTCAGTGTAGCCCATGGCTGGTGGAATATACTCCCCACTTGTTCTTCTTGATCTAGGCTGCTTACGAAATTGGGCTTCAAGATTGGGAACTTGTGTTGCTATGTCTTGAGTATACTCTGTTGTTGTCTCTTTTGCCCCTTTTTCTTCCTCTTCTCCATCCTTCATTCGTTCATCTTTTTGTTTCTCTATATTCTCTGGAGGTGTAGGAGAATTGGGTGCACTTTCCTCTGACTCTTCCACTTCCTCATTCAACTTTAATTTTTTTCTCCTTTTCTCAGTTGTCTCCATATATGGAGAGAGTCAAGGTAATTTATGCACTATTTATAGAGTAGTACCTTGGGTCCTTGTTCTATGGAATACTCTCTTGAATCGATGCTCTCCTTTGAATGCATCCAATTCCTCATCATATCCCTCTTGTTTTTGAGGTGGAATAGTTGTGCGCTCAACTTCATCCTTATTTGGAGGTTGTCTTCTACCTCTATGTTCCAAACCACTACTATCCTCATACTCTTCTTCTTCATTATCAACTTGAATTATTTCTATGGGCTTGGGTGTTGGAATATTTTCCATTGTATGCTTACCATTTGGTGGCCCTAGGAGTGTGAACTCATTCTCCACATACTTAGCTTTCTCTAGCTTGGGTTTGAGTTGTAGGTACATAAGCACTACTCTAGTGTCCCTAACTACCAAGATCATAGGTTTCATGCTTATAATATCTGAAATAAGTCTTTTAATGTATGCATTGCACCCTGGATATACATACTTCTTCCTCAGAGTGTGGTAGTCACAATCTACCTTATCTGCATTAAAGGTTAAGTAATGCGCATCTGAGAACTGATGAACTGATGCTTGGAAATACCTTACTGTGAAGGCATATGACAATTTACACCATGGTCTGCAAGCCTCATCCTTCATCACAAATCATGTGATGCAAAAATGTTGGTATACAGAAAATTGAACTGCCTTACCCACCATTGAAGGTAAATCCTTTGGTATGCACCACTCTTCCTTGAAATCTGTGTGTAGTCTATCATACCACATCTCCACCCTCTGCTTGAATGGTTCACTCATTGATCCATCACATAAGTACTTTCCAATCCTTTCCACAGGTGACTTTTGTTCCGTGGGGTACTCCCAAATCTTCTCCATTAGGCACCCAATCTCCATGAATGGTAAGGAAAATAACACAGTGCCAAAACTTATTCTATCACATGTCCATGCTTCTTTGATGATTGTCTTTTCTATGTGATCTGCAATGTGTTAGACCACTTCTTAAGACATCTTCTTGGCGTCATGCAACCACATTCTGTTTACCTGCGACCACCTTCCTTGGTCATTCAACTTTGTCACAAGATGTGCAGCTGCCTGCACTACTAGTTACTTCTTCAACTTGTCAATGTCCATGTCATACAACCCATTGGTATACCCCATCTCCTTCCTCATCTCTAGGATTGTGGCTTTATTAGTTAAATCATTATCTAGATCCAACCCTGAGCCCCTTAGTCCTGTCACCGTTGAAATTAAAGCAGTTATGATTACTACCCTCTGTCCAATGAAGTAGAAGAAGTCCTCATGGACTCTTCTCATCAACCATTAATAAAATGGTTCATACTTTCCAAAATATTATCACTCATATAGCTAGTAGACTCCATTCTACTTCAGCAACTTCTCACCAATGTCATCGTATACTGGCATATCCTTTGTCATGCACTTGTTCATTTTCATGCTTAATAATGCATAGAGATCCTTCTTATTATCTGATGTTTGATGGTTTTAGTCATTGATTTTACATTGATGGCTATGGGAATCCCATTATTGTCCTACAATCATGCCCTCTGGATACTGCATTTCTAAAAAAATTCTCTTGGGAGAAATCTCTTCTTCCACTTCAGCCTTCTTCTTCCCTTTATCTCCTTCTTCAGGTGCTTTCTTTGGTGCCATTTGAAAAATTTCTGTTTTCTTTCCTCTGTAGTTGATAAATTCAATACCCTAGCTTAAATATCTATTCCCTAGTGGAAATCATGTGCCCTAGCTCATTTGTAACACATCTAATTCATTCAAACCCTTCTCTTATGGGAAAACAAGTTTCTCCAGCGCACAAATCTTCTCTCCATGTCCAATTCAACACTCTACACACCTCAACACTATTGATCAGCTCTTTTGCACTTAACCCTTTTCAAATTATCTCAATTAAAATGGTAAAAATGAACTCGCATCCCATCCTTATATAAAATTTCAAAAAGTTAGTGCATTTATTGCTCCTCCACCTACCAACAATCCTCTCATTAAGTGACCATTTTCACTATATTTCCGCATGGTACATCTTTGTGCCCAAGCTATAACCTTCTAGTGCATCCTCCTACCTTTTGGCTACAGACTTCTCTTCAACTTTCTTTCATGCACCTCAGTACCTCATCACTATGCCTTCTACTGGTAGTATTCTCAGCCCATTCTTACCTTGTGTTATACTTGTTTCTTCACTCCTCTCTATCTATGGTCCTTGTGTCTAGAAGAAATCGCTCTTTTTTCCAATTTTCCAACCTTGAATAGCACTCGTAGATAGTTACTTTCATGTGGAATTATTTCCATCAGTCTTGTACCTAGATATCAACAACCTACCTCACACTAAGGGTATGTGCATTCCTCTATGCATAAAAATTCTTCAATTAGTAATTAATTAGCATCTGGTGTGTAAATGTTCTTATTACACAAGCATACCAACTAAATTGACAAAGCATATCAAAAAATAAGTAAACACATTAAGGGAATGTAGAATTGAAAACCTAATCTAAATGGCAACACTACGTTATTACAAAAACCAAGAAGACTTATTTATAGTAGGGCTTCAGCCTACTCCTGTTGAAGTAACCAAGTAACCGTATTCCATCAAGGGCCTCTAACTGACAAGCACTTGATTCGAGTATGTGAATGATAACATATGGCTGCAACCAATGTACTTTGAGTTTTCTTGGATGGCACAAAAACTTAGAATCATAAAGGATTACCATATGTCCTATCTCAAGCATTTTACCCCAGATGTTCCTGTCATGCCATGCTTTTTACCTAGCCTTTTCTTGTTTTTGACTCCAATGTGCTATGGCTCGTCATTCATCCAATTTGATTAACTATTCAATGAAATATTCTAATGCTTTCTCATCATGAAGACCTCCATCGCACATAATACACAAATAAGGTAACATCAATTCCATAGGAAGAACAAATTCTGGGCCCAAACACTAACTAAAATGGTGTGGCTTTGTTCCACCTTTTATATGTTGTTCGATATGCCCAAAGTACTATAGATAATTTATCATCCCAATATTTTCTTGCAAAATCACATATTTTTGTTGAAAGCCTCAGTAGTCCCATTTTCCTGAGGATGATAGGGTGTAGTCTTATGGTGTGGAATCATGAATTCATCCAATAGAATTTTGATTATCTCATTAAGAAAATGTGTTCCCCTATCACTGGTCAAACTTAAAGGACATCCATACCTTGTAATAATATTTTCCCAAAGAAACCTGGATGTTATGGCTACTATACAATACTTTGTAGGTATTAAATCTGCCCATCTTGTCAGATAATCTGTGTAAGTTATGATGTAACACGATCCATTTCTACGCACAAATGGTGAAATAGGACCCACATTATCTATATTCCATTTCTCGAATGGTTCTGCACTAGTAATGGGTCTAAGAGGTATTTCATCTCATTGACCAGGTTTCCCAAGGCATTGAAAATGATCACAAGCCTTACAAAATTCCTTACCATCTTTCTACAGATTCTCCCACCATAATCCCACCAGTATAATCTCACACATAGTGACATCACCAGTATAGTGGCCACCTGCAATACCACCATGAGATTCTTCCATAAGACCCATATGCTCATGTTCCAATACACAACAGCATAATACTTCATCTCAGCCTAACTTGTATAGGTCGCCACTGATTAACGCATAAGGGGTTGCGTGTATAGTAATTTTTTCTTCTCCAAGGATTTCGTTCCTTTTGGTGCCATCCCTATTCTTAGAAAGACAACAATGTCCTCTAGTTCTGATGGTGCTCATTATAACCTGTATAACTATGCATCTAGCATGGTATCCTCAATTGCTTGTGTTTCTTCTCCTGACTATATTCTTGATAGATGGTCTAGTCCAGAATTACTTTTCCCTAGTTTTACCAAAACTGTGAAATCAAATGCTTGAAATAAGAGCACCCATCGACATATGCACCCTTGTAAAACTTGTTTATTTACCAAATACTTCAATGTCATATGATATGTATAAAATAAAAATGGTGTAACTAGTCGGTACTTGGCGGAATTTATGTAGCACATAGATCATTGACAAAGCTTCACGCTCTGTAGTTATGTAATTTTGTTTAGCAGGATTCAAATTTCTACTAACAAAACAGATAGGATAATCTACAATACCTTTTCTAGGTTGATCTAACACTACGCCAATGGCCATGCCAGAGGCATCAACATGTACATGAAATGGTTGGTCCTATGAAGGAAAAAACAAAATAGGCACAATAGTAAGTTTTTTCTTTAATCTCTTGAATGCACATTGTTGTGGTTCTCCCTAGTAGAACATACCTTTCCCTTTCAATAAATCTTCCAACAGTGTGATAACTTTGGCATATCCGTTGATAAATTTTCTATAATATCCCGTATGACCCAAAAATCTACGCACCTCACTCTGACTGGTAGGCTCTTAGGCCTATAATGACTACAACCTTGGTTGGATCAACCAACAAACATTCCTTGCAGATTATGTGTCTAAGAAATATCCCAAATTATGTAACAAATATGCACTTTTTGATGTTCAAGGAGATACTCAACTATATACATCTTTAAAACATTAAGCACATAATCTCACAATGATCCTTAACTAATCCATATACCATCCAATAATCTAAATATACCTGTAAGAAGTTGTGAATAAATTCCTTGAATGCTTGAACAATTATACGTGAAAATACAATAGACACATTTTTCAGACCAAAAGGCATTATAGTATAGGCAAAGCTACCCCATTTAGTAGT